>CM060112.1:23376927-23976927 GCA_030522415.1 Channallabes apus
CAGGGAACAGGGTTACTGCAAAGTAACCCGAGACGTTCCCTTTTCGAGGCTTCACTCAATGCTGCGTTAGAACGCTTATGGGAATGAGAATACCAACGCCGCCGCACTACAGGTGTCTGGACCCCAAGGTTGTGTAGCGTGTGCGCACAAGGCCGAGAAGGTCTCAGATTCATGTCCGGGAAGCTAACCCGAGGACTCGTGAGCCCGGAGTGGCATGGACATCCAGACTATAAAATCTTATAAATGTGTGGGGAGAGGACCAACCCGCCGCATCACACACTTGTTGCAGGGGAGTACCTCTTGCAAGAGCAATAGATGAGGCGACCCCTCTGGTTGAATGAGCCCTGACTCCTAGGGGAGAAGTGAGTCCACGCGCCTCATAGGAGAGGGCAATAGCATCTCTCACCCAGTGTGACAGAGTATGTGTGGTGGCGGCCGCCGCCCGGTTGCGGCCTCCATAACATATAAAAAGTTGCTCTGACTTATGCCACTGGCTGGTGCGGTGGACATAAGCCTGAAGAGCACGTACTGGGCACAGTAGGTGAAGTTTCTCCTGCTCCGGATCCGCAAAAGGCGGAGGACAGAAGGCTTCCAGGACGACAGGGTGCATGGTTGAGAAAGGAACTTTCGGTAGATAGTTTGGGTGAGGATGCAGAATGGCCTTGACTAGCCCAGGGGCAAAGTCCAGGCAAGATGGGGAGACTGACAATGCACGCAGGTCTCCGATCCTCTCTAGAGAGGTGATGGCCATAAGAAGAACCATCTTGAGAGTCAGAAGCTTGTCGGGCGCTGACTCTAGCGGTTCAAAAGGAGTGTCGATCAGACCTTCGAGCACGATAGATAAATCCCAAGAGGGAGCCGTGACTCTAGTGGGTGGTCTCAACCGTTTAGCTCCACGAATGAAACGGGCAACTAAAGGGTGATTTCCTACAGTAACCCCTTCAGACAGGATGTGGCAGGCTGAAATAGCGGCCACGTACATTCTGAGGGTACTAGGGCACAAGCCCGAGGACAATTTCTCTTGCAGGAATTCCAGCACTGAAACGATTTGGCAGTGGACTGGGTCCACCTGCTTTGCCATGCACCAGCTCTCGAATACCTTCCATTTGAAGGCATAAATCCTTCTAGTGGAGGGAGCCCTAGCACTTAGGATGGTGTCAATTACGCTGGCTGAAAGGCCGGCTTGACTCAATTGGTCCCGTTCAGGGGCCAAGCGTGAAGGTTCCAGAGCTCGGGCCGGGGATGAACCCCAGCTATTGACCCCTGCGCCTGAGGTAGAAGATCCCTCCTCACTGGAATCATCCAAGGTGAGCCGTCGAGGAGCGATATTATCTCTGAGAACCATACTCGGGCCGGCCAACGGGGCGCTATCAATAAGAGGCGCAAACCATGTTGACGGACCCTCACCAGGACTCCCGGGAGCAGAGCTATCGGAGGGTACGCATAGAGGCGTAAATTGGGCCACGTATGGGCCATCGCGTCCAGACCCAGGGAAGCTGGATGAGTCAGAGAGTAGTAGAGGGGACATTGTGCAGTCTCCTGTGAGGCAAAGAGGTCCACCTCTGCTGTAGAGAATCTCTCCCAGATTTGAGTGACTACTTCGGGGTGGAGTTTCCATTCCCCGTGATTCACAGCTTGTCTGGACAGAAAGTCTGCTCCCACATTCCTGTACCCTGGAATGTGAATCGCCCTGAGGGACAGGAACTTGTCCTGAGCCCAGAGCAGAACCTGATGTGCTAGCTGGTTCAAGCGTCGCGAACGCAGGCTGCCCTGGCGATTTATGTAGGAGACAACCGATGTGCTGTCCACCCACACTAGGACATGGTAGCCTCTCAGCTGCTGGAGGAAATGCTGTAGAGCTAAAAATAGAGCCATCATTTCGAGGCAATTGATGTGCCATGCGAAAAGGTGGCCTCTCCAGACCCCTTGGGCTGGACGGCCATCCAAGACCGCGCCCCAGCCGGTAAGGGAAGCGTCTGTCGTTAGCATTTTGCGACGACAAGACGGACCTAGAGTGGGACCCAAGGCAAGAAACCGGGGTCTGAACCACATAGAAAGGGTACGAAGTCCTTTGCGCGTAACCCTTATCCGCCTTCAGGGATTTGTTCTAGTGTGAACTCCCCTGGCTCTTAACCACAGCTGAAAAGCTCTCATGTGCAGGAGACCCAAGGGTATCACCATGGACGCAGTTGCCATGAGGCCTAAACATTTTTGTAAGTGTTGTACAGTCACTTCTTGGTCTAGTCTGATTTCCTTCAGAGCGTTGTTTATGGATACGACGCGAGCAGGAGACAGATGTGCCTGCATAGCGATCGAATTCCACCTGACGCCCAAGTAGGTTGTCACTTGTGCTGGAAAGAGAACGCTTTTCGTGGCATTGAGTCTCAATCCCAGTGAGTGAAGATGAGCTAGGACGACATCTCGGTGTCGAAGTGCTAGCTGCTGAGACTGGGCCAGGATTAGCCAGTCGTCTATGTAATTCAGAATGCGGATGTCCTGGAGTCTCAAAGGAGCCAGAACTGCATCCATGCATTTTGTATATGTGCGGGGTGATAAGGCTAGACCGAATGGAAGAACCCGAAATTGGTAGGCTTTTTCCCCAAAAGCGAACCTCAGGAACTTCCTGTGCTGTGGCAAAATTTCTATGTGGAAATATGCGTCCTTTAAATCTACTGTCACAAACCAATCCTGTGGTTGGATTTGTGAAACAATTGTCTTTATGGTCAACATTTTGAAGTTGCATTTTTTGAGATAGCGGTTCAATGCGCGAAGATCCAGAATTGGACGCAGACCCCCGTCCTTTTTGGGGACCAGGAAGTACCGACTGTAGTAACTTGACTCCATATCTGGAGGAGGAACCTGTTCTATGGCTCCCTTCTGCATTAATTTCTGGAGTTCGGAACTCAGAAAATGCGCCCTTTCTGGTATTACGGAAGTGGAGACCACGCCGTTGAAGCGCAGAGGGCGATATGCAAACTGGATCCTGTATCCTTTCTCTACAGTCTTTAAAACCCAGGGAGATATGCCTGGCAGTAGCTTCCATGCTGCCAGCTTCTCCGAAAGGGGTGCAAGTACTTCTACTGGGCTGGGGGGTGTTAGTGGTTCGGTGTCCTGGAATATAGCAGGATGCGACCGAAGGACTAACGTGTCGGAGACCGGTGTTGTCCGAAACACCAAAGGCGGCGGAAACTGAACATCGATCTCCTGGGGGTGCCCGGGGGGGCATGCTCCTAGGTGCCCGTACCCCAGTCCTTACGGGGGGTGCGCGGCTACTGACACTTTCCTTCTGCGCCTCTCGTCTAGCGAGACTCAGATCGGGTCGAGGTTGGGTGGCCGATGGTCTCGACACCTGGGCACGGCGTGGGATAAATTTCCCAAAAGCTTGTTCATAGAGACTGGCCTATCTAAATCTGGTGGCAACAGTATTTACAGCTTCGCCAAATAGGCCAGAGGGTGAGATGGGAGCATCGAGAAGGAATGCCCGATCTTTGTCCTTAATGCCAGTTAGATTTAGCCAGAGGTGCCTCTCTGCAGACACCAGGGAGGCCATAGAACGGCCAATAGCACGGGCTGTCTGTTTCGTCGCACGCAGGGACAGATCAGTAGCCCGGCGTAATTCTATGAACGCTTCCTGATTCATATGATTCATTCATAGAAGACGTAGCTTAGCGGTTAGCTCTTTGTTGCGTGAATGGTAAACCCAAACGCGGAGAAACACGAGTAGGCAGGATTTTCACACTCTTTAATCTAAGGACTTTCACAACCGATGAGCAAGGGAAAAACACAATTTAACCCGCGTCCTAATAATACACACTCAATCAGGAAGAAACGCCAAAAAGGTGAGTACTCACGATTCGGTGAACGATTCCGACAGGACATCTGGGAAACTCAATGACTGGGCGTTGTACTATCGTTTGTTTACTCCTTTTATACTTCCTGGTTCATGACAGCATTATTTCCGGGTCCTAGTGCCGGTCACGGGCCGAGTGTGCATGACACCCCTGGACAATGATAGCTGATAAAAAGGCCATTATATCACCTAGGGTTAGGGTTAGAGCTATCCCAGCATTGCTCAAATGCTAAATCGCTGTGTACTAATATGAACGTACCTCAACTTTCCCCAATAAACCTTGAATAAATAAAGCTTAAGATAACTTATAAAGATTATAAGACTTATAAAGGGATCACGTGTTTTCTGTAAATAAACAATAGACGCTCTTTGTTTGGAGATGTGGGAGAAGACTGTACGTCGCTTTATTGGGTGATTAAGGCCTCGGCAGATCCAACTTAAAACTGTGGTACCCCCTCTTTGTCATATGTGATTACTTTTTGTAATGTATAATATGCTCCCTGGTAGAAAGGGGGGTGATGGAAGGGGAAGAAATGAAATAAAAAATCAACAACAACAATACAACCACAACAACAACTTGAGCTTGATTCATAGCTAAATAGCTGTTAGTTCTGGGAAACTGGGTTGAGCATTATTTATTCTCTCTGTTGGGTTTGTTTTGTATTGTATGTCTGAGTTAAGAAGGCTCTAGTTTTAGTTATGTTTAAGTTATGTCTCGTCCCGTCTCTAGTACTGTCCCATCACCAGCCTCGTCCCATCTTGTCTTTGGTCTTATCTTGTCTCTGTCACATCTGTGCCACCACAGATAATAAGATCTGGGTCTCCGGACTACTGAGCCGCACCTTGTCCCCCCCTAGTGTGTGAACGTGGTATGTCTCCCCCATCACTAAAATGATGTGCACCTGTGTCTCTCCCCTGTGTGTCTCTATAAAAGCCAGTTGAACCCGTACAGGTTTGTCCGTTCATTGTTGTCACCACGTTTTGTTTGTTTGTCTCCTGAAAACTCCTCCTCCTCCTCCTCAGGGCTGAGCAGAGTCTGCAAGGGCGGGGTAAGGCCTGTCATCACATGCATTTCGGATCAAAGTCAAGGTTGAGACGCCAGGCACGTTCGCCATCAGAATCTCATGTGACTGCTGTTATGTTTACTTAAAGGATAATCTACCATGCTTATGTGTAACTGTGCCCGCCTGCAGACCCAGCCTGAGGAGGCTCCCTAGGAGCAAGTTTTGTTTCGTTTCTTTTCCTCCTTGTCGATTTGTTATTTGTGTTTTTTTGTTTATGTTTCACAACTAAGTCTTTAATTAAGAGAAGAAAAGTAAAAGAAAATAATAAACGTTGAAATTGATCTTCACCTTGAAATCTGCATTTTGCGTCCTTTGAATATACCAGAGAACATGACAGATGAACGGACCTTCATGGACGCAGCAGGTGTACCCCTGCCGGATGAAAACGCACGCCTCCACAGATACCTGCGCGACCAGCAGCAGGAGATCGGCAGTTTGGCGCGAGCTGTTCACGACCTGGCATGCAGCGTGAGCCAACTTGCGACATCGAAGCTCCCTCCGGTGGTTCCACCGGCAACGAGCACACCCACGATGCCACGTCCCGCTCCTCCAGAAAGGTACAGAGGTGACCCCGAGGGTTGCCGAAGATTTCTGCTCGCTTGCGACCTTTATCTCGCAGAATTTCCAAATATGACTGACCCTCAGAAAGTGAGCTTTGTCACACAGCATCTCACAGGGAGAGCAATGGACTGGGCTACAGCTGTGTGGAGCAGCGGAGGCGTCACCACCACCAGGTATCGGCGCTTCATCGAGGCACTTCGTGCGGTTTTCGATCACCCAGACCAGGGCAAATCAGGAGAACAGCAGCTGCTGAGGTTGAGACAAGGAAACGCTTCCAGGTTCTGGCTGCTGAAAGCGGGTGGTGTGAGAAGAGCCTGTTGGCTTGATTCCGTGATTGATTAAACCCGGAGATTCAACTCGAACTAGAGTGCAGAGACGCTGAGCTGTCACTGAAGGAGAACATCGCCTTAGCAATCAAACTGGATCAGCAACTGCGCGGGCAGCAGCGCCGCCCCCCACTACGAGCAGCTCAGCGACCTGCGCCGCAGAACCAGTCCACCTCAGCAGGCACCCCCCGAGCGTGAAGGGGCCTCAGCCGCCGAACCCATGGACCTGGGAACTTCACGCTTGACCACCTCTGAGCGGTCATGAAGGATGTCTGCTGGTCTGTGCTTGTACTGTGGAGGCACTATGGACTGTTACTTAAAGTAACACATCGCACCCCCCCCACGCACTCACGCACCGTTTTGTCTCCCTGCACAACTTTCATTTAATAATCACACTGTCTGTTTTTCCTTTAATAGATTCTGGGTCGGCTGGCAACCTCATTTCATCTTCTCTCCTTTCCACGCTGCAAGCTCCAGTGTCGAAGTTTCCGTCCCCGATATCTGTTAAAGCTCTGGATGGGCACATGCTTAACCAATCGCCGCTTGAAGGAATATCCGCACCCCTACGGTTAACATTCCCCGGCCACTCTGAGGAGAAAAAAAATTTTTTTCTCCCTCAGGCAGACCATTCCGTCGTGCTGGGTCTACCATGGCTCAGCTTTCATAATCATAATTTTGATTGGGCTAAAGCTTGCATCCAATCATGGTCACAGCGATGCGCTAAAACGTGTAAGCCGCAATCTTTGGCGGTCCAAGTCACCACAATTGAGAGCCCGAGTGATAAAGTGTCCATTAGTGTGCCTCCAGAGTATGTGAAATTTAAAGACGTGTTTAGTGTTAGGGCAGCCGCAAGACTTCCTCCACATCGTCCGTGGGATTGTGCTATTGAACTCCTGCCTGGGAAAGCACCGCCTTACTCGCGTATCTACCCATTATCCTTGGACGAAACCAGGGCGATGGAGGAGTACGTGGATGAGGCTCTCAGGCAGGGACTCATTAGCAGGTCCACGTCTCCCACTTTGGCAGGTTTCTTTTTTATAGAAAAAAAAAGGCGGAGGCTTAAGGCCCTGCATTGATTATAGAGGGCTCAATGCAGTTACAGTAAAGTACAAGCACCCAGTGCCAATGGTACTGGCCGCTATCGACCAACTCCGCGGGGCCTGCATATTCACTAAACTCGACCTCCGCAGCGCTTACAATCTCGTTCGTGTGCGTAAAGGGGATGAGTGGAAGACGGCGTTTAGCACATCATCGGGTCATTATCAGTATAATGTAATGTCTTATGGGCTGGTAAACGCGCCTGCTGTGTTTCAGGGGTTCATGAATGACGTGTTTAGGGATATGTTTAACCGTTGTGTCATAGTATACTTAGATGATATTCTAATATACTCAAGGTCATATTCTGAGCATGTCAATCACGTAATCGCCGTCCTTCATCGCCTGCGTGCGCACGGGCTCTATGCGAAGGCAGAAAAATGCGAATTCCATCAATGGGAGATAGCATTCCTCGGCTATCGCATAGGGCGACTGGGGGTCGAGATGGAGAAAACCAAGGTGGAGGTGGTAACTCAATGGCCGGAACCCAGGTCAGTAAAGGCGCTACAGAGTTTCCTCGGGTTTGCGAATTTTTACCGAAGGTTCATTCGGAACTTTAGTTCGGTGGCGGCGCCCCTCACCTCCTTACTTAAAGGTAAGCCAAAAAACTGAAAGCACTCTCGGCCGATGCGGAGAGTGCTTTCCTAAAACTCAAGACGGCATTCACCACAGCGCCAATTCTACGGTTTACAGACCCCGAGAAGCCGTTTATCGTAGAAGTAGATGCTTCAGAGGTGGGGCTCGGGGCGGTGCCGTCATGGGCAACCTGAGAAACTCCATCCTTGCGCATTCTTTTCTCGAAAACTGACACCTGCCGAACAAAATTATGATATCGGTAATCGAGAACTGCTCGCAGTCAAAGCGGCATTAGAGGAGTGGAGACATTGTCTGGAGGGAGCCAAACATCCCTTCGTGGTTCTAACCGATCACCGAAATTTAGAATATATCCAACAGGCAAAAAGATTAAACACTAAACAAGCCCGGTGGGTGCTGTTCTTTACTCGCTTTCGCTTTCACATCACCTATCGACCCGGTTCAAAGAACAAGAAAGCTGATGCACTGTCACGATGCTACCCTGCGCCCACACCTGCAGAAAATCCTGAGCCCATTTTGCCGGCACCGCTCGTGGTTACCCAGGTAACGTGGGATCTCGACACAGAGATTGCGCTGGGGGCGTGAGAATCGCGTGCCCCACCGAGTGTCCCCGTGATCGAACCTTTGTGCCGGAGCCACTGCGTGAACGTGTCACAATTGAGGCTCACACCAATCTGTCCTCTGGACACCCCGGCATGACATGCACTTTCAAAATTATCGAACAAAAATACTGGTGGCCGAAAATGAAAGAAACAGTAAAGACAGTTGTTTTATCTTGCGCTGTTTGTGCTATGACCAAAACCCCTCATAGCCTCCCGGTTGGAAAATTAATGCCCCTACCGACACCCAACAGACCGTGGTCACACGCTGTAGACTTCGTCACGGATTTGCCGGTGTCTAAAGAGTACACCACAGTTTTGGTCGTGGTAGATCGCTTCTCAAAGGGATGCCATTTCATCCCTTTTGGCTCTCTCCCGTCAGCCATTCAGGTGGCTGAAGCCCTTTTTGAGTATGTGTTCCGTTACTACGGCATTCCTGAAGATATTGTTTCCGATCGTGGTCCTCAATTTATCGCCAAGGTCTGGAAAGCGTTCTTCCAGAAGTTGGGGAGCACTGTTAGCCTAACGTCGGGCTCTCACCCCCGAGTCTAATGGACAGGCAGAGCGGACTGTTCAGGAACTTGGGAGATATCTTCGAGCATATTGTAGTAGCCGTCAACATGATTGGGCTAACTGGTTACTCTGGGCCGAATATGCCCAGAACTCATTAATACACTCTGCAACCGGCCTAACACCGTTCCAATGCATTCTTGGGTATCAACCTCCACTCTGTCCTTGGGATGCTACTCCCACTGAAGTACCCATGGTGGATCAGTGGTTTCAGAGAGCGGAAAAAGTGTGGGAGGATGCATACGTGCAAATCTCCCGAGCAGTCTCTCGTTTAAAAAAATTTGCCAAAAGATGAAGGAAGTAAGGTCCTCCGCTCCAGGTAGGCAATCGGGTATGGCTCTCGACACGGGACCTTAACCTCAACCTCCCATGTCGTAAACTGTCACCCAAGTACATCGGTCCATTCCCTATACTCGCACAAATTAACCCTGTCTCCTACAAACTGAAGCTTCCTGTCTATATGCACATTAACCCTGTCTTTCATGTTTCCCTTCTAAGGCCAGTGATCCGGGGACCCCTAGACGAAGGCACAGCTGAGCCATCGCTCCCTGGTGCCATGGAAATCGAGGGCACCCCGGCGTTCAAGGTAACCCGGCTGCTCGATTCACGGAGGAGAGGAGGGTCCCTCCAATATCTAGTGGAATGGGAGGGGTACGGTCTGGAGGAAAGGAGATGGGTCCCAGCCAAAGATGTTCTGACTCCGGAACTCATCACCACTTTCCATCAGGAGAGGCCTGATCGCCCAGCTCCCCGACCTCCGGGCCGCCCCGCTCGACGGCCAGTTCAACCAGGCCTCGGGTCCCGACTCCCTCCAGTAAGGCGTCGGGGGCGCCCTCGCCTCCCTCAGGAGGCCGGTCCTGAAGGGGGAGGGGTACTGTCACATCTGTGCCACCACGGTCCGGGGAAGTAAGATCTGGGGCTCTGGACTACTGAGCCGCACGTTGTTTGTCCCCCCCGTACTGGTTTGTCCGTTCACTGTTGTCACCACGTTTTGTTTGTTTGTCTCCTGAAAACCCTCTGTGTGTGCGTGTCTCCTCCTCAGGGCTGAGCAGAGTCTGCAAGGGCGGGATAAGGCCTGTCATCACAGGCATTTCGGATCAAAGTCAAGGTTGAGACGCCAGGCACGTTCGCCATCAGAATCTTATGTGACTGCTGTTGTGTTTACTTAAAGGATAATCTACCATGCTTATGTGTAACTGTGCCGACTGCAGACCCAGCCTTAGGAGGCTCCCTAGAAGCAAGTTTTGTTTCGTTTCTTTTCCTCCTTGTGGATTTGTTATTTGTGTTTTTTTGTTTGTTTCACAACTAAGACTTTAGTTAAGAGAAGGAAAGTAAAAGAAAATAATAAATGTTGAAACTGATCTTCACCTTGAAACCTGCATTTTGCGTCCTTTGAATATACCAGAGAACATGACAGTCTCGTTTCAGCTCCAGGTCTAAGGTGTTTGTCTCGCTCTTAGCCGTTTGTCTTGCTCTTAGCCTTTTGTTAAGCTGAAGAGTCTCTGTTTAAGCTCTAGATCATGTGTTTATAGTTTGAGTTCCTTGGTTTGTTTCTTTGTCTGTTTTTTTTTTCGTTTCTTTATTGTTCTATGTTTTGTGTTATATTTTGTTTGAATAACGACTCTGATTACTGTCATTCCTCATGCGCCAGTACAGTTCAGTATGGAGAAACGTCAAACATGTCTTCACATGTTGCCCTCCAAACAGAAAGCCTACTGAAGAATTATAAAACGTAACATGCTAGTGTTTAAATTGAAACTTTGAAGGCATTGTTCTGTCAGTATTTTAACTTGAGAAAATAGAAGTGAAGGGCAGACTGTCAAATACTTAAAATTTTAGTAGTTAGACAAACTTGCATATCTTACACACTATTTTTTGACATGTTTTCTTGTGGAAGAGGACGTGTACAATTCATTACTTGAATGCAAACAAGCTCTATTGTTTCTGCGCATGCAGGCAATTTTATTTCAAGACATGTCATATAGCAGATTACTGGAAATATAAATAATTTTGCATAACTTTCTTTCACAAAGTTAATAATACTGGATGACTATTGCTTCACAGACAATTAACAAACCAAGTAATTTGTTTGGAAACTTTCCCAAAAATACATTCAATTGCACTCAAGCAACTTAACATGGAAATTTAAAATGGATGAATACACTAAAGACATGTTTGTGGGATCCTGTTTGGGTTTCCCAGAATTTGCGGAAAAATGTATTCATAAATGTATGAATTAGTTGGGTGTAATGTTTGCAGATATACAGTAGCTTTCATTCACCCATAGGACATCAATCACTAATTCCCTTTTAGAGCTTACAAAACTGGACAAAGTTTTTGGAATATGACCTATACACTAGAAGAGGACTATCCCAACCAACAATTAAGCCTATGAAGTCATGTCTGACTTCACTTTCTTCATCTACAGTAGCATTTGTTAACATTTGAAAACATTTGGGGCCATATTTATGAAAATTCTTGTAAAAAAAATTCCAAGACTTCTCCTTAAAATTGAGGACTAGATCCTACTAAAGATGAAAGTTATTCATGAATCATCTTAACCATTAATATCACTCCTATGGAGAAAACCTGTTAGAAGTAGGGAACAAAATTTAAGTGGCTTAAGAGATTTTTAAGCAGAGAAGAAAATGGTAGAAAGATGAAGACAAAGCTCTTACTTCCATATTTGTCATATACAACTAACCCTTCCACTTAAATGGGCATACTGCCAACAAACTGAAAAATAGTATAAGTCATAAACCACATATAAACCATAAACCATATATATAGTATAAACCACCCACAGTGGTAGTGATGTAGTGTAGCCTGTAGCCCTGAAAGCATGTCGGATTTGACCGAAGTGTTTGTTGAAGGAGAGAAGGGAAGAAGAGGACAGCCTAAATACGGTATAAATTTAAGATAATAGCATCACAGGAAAAAACAGTGACACTTCTACTGTATGTATTTAATTCAATCCAATTAAATTTTATTTATATATTTTACAATGGTCAAATTAAAAGAAGATTATGGAAATGTGTAGAAGAAAGGAAAAATGTGTATAGAACATAGTGATCTGATTGTTCCTGATGAACAAGCCAAGGGTGACGGCAACAGTGGCAAGGAAAACATCCCTGGGATGGCAATAGGAAGAAACCTTGAGAGGAACCAGACTCAACAGGGAGTCCTCAGTTCATTCACAACAGAATAGCAGAGATTGAGCTGCAGTCATACTTTGTGTTAGACACCTGGAAGTTCAATATAGCAAAAGATGTCTAAGTTAACATGGAGACCAGGTCAGTTCGGCACCAACATGGCACCTGGATGAATCAGACAGGTGCAGAAGGCAGAGGGGGTCTGGATTGTGACTGTATCTGAGCCCGAACATTATCAGGAAGGCTATTCCAAAGCTTAGGAGCTAAATATGAAAATGCTCTGCCCCCTTTTGTGGACTTTGATATTCTGGGAACTACCAGAAACCCAGAGTTTTGTGATATTATGGAGCATGGCGGATTGTAACGTGACAAAAGACTGGCGAGATATGTATGCGCTAAACCATTTAGGGCTTTGTACTTAAGTAATGCTAGTTTGTAATCAATTCTAAACTTAACAAAAGGCAGCCTGGCGGCTACCTTTTGTACTAACTGTAGATTATTGTTTATTGAGGATGCAGGACAACCACCTAGCAATGCATTACAATAGTCCAGTCTGGAGGTCAAAAATGCATGAACTTGCTTTTCTGCATCAGTTATGAATAAAATGTTCCTCAGCTTGCCAATATTTCTAAGGTGAAAACAGGCTGTTTTTGTAATATTGGAAATATAATTTTCATGGGACAAGTTGCTTTTTAATATTACACCCATGTGTTTCACTGTTGAGCTGGCAGTAATAGTACATCCTTCTAAGTGCAAGCTGAAGTGTGAGAGCATTTGCGAATTTTTTTTTTTTTTTTTTTTTTACCAATAAGTAATATTTCTGTCTTGTCTGAGTTTAGTTAGAGAAAATTATCAGTCATCCAATCTTTAATATCTTGGACACACTCAGTCAATCTGGACAATTATCATAGCAGTGGAAACTAATCCCATGTCTTCTAATGATGTTACCTAAGGGAAGCATGTATATGGAGAACAGCAGAGGTCCTAAAATTGACCCTTGTGGGACCCCATATTTTACTGGGATTACATCGTATAGTTCTCCATTCAAATCTACAAAATGGTATTGATCAGACAGGTTGGATCTAAACCATTTTAATGCCAGTCGCTGAATACCTATGTGATTTTGTAAGCGATCTATAAGAATATTATAATCTATAGAATGCAGCACTAAGATCAAGATCAATATAAATAAATGTATTATTAATGTATAGATAAATAGAACAGGATGTCGGATACATATAATTTTATTATAAATTATGACATTGTCTTGCTGTTTAACATTATTTGACTTAATGTTACTGTATAAGAAACACTGGGCCTAATAAAGCAAAATTTTCTTAAACTTCTCTTACATTTTCTCTTAACCTTCCCAATCTGCTCTTAAACAGGTGATCTGAATGATGAATTCCACTTGATCTTACACTGGAAGTGCATAGGATTACTGTAGCACAGGTAACACCCACTAATAACCCTATCTCACCTACACAGCTTCACGCAATGGCAGCGGTTCATTATGATTCACCGCAAGTTTTGGCGCTGTGATTATGTTTCCATCTTTCCGTGTGAAAAATTAAACATGTTAATTTATTTGTTTAATATTTTTTGCTCATGGAAGCCATCGGCTAAAACCTTATCTCACCACGAGTCAAACCGCATAAGTGAGATAGCGGTATAAGCACCATACGATGCCAGTTGTATGCATGTTGTGCTGTGTACAAATTGGCCATAAGAATTTAAGCAGACCCAAAGAAAGGTAGTAGGAATATAAGCAAAATACCTTAAAATAAACTGAAAAAAAAAGATGTGATCTTCCACAGCACTGACATTACATGTACATCTAAAACAGAACAATAGCATATGATGTGGCTCTAGTAAAACTCACTCTAAAACTTTTCTGTGTGCTGGAACTCTCTCCCTTGCACTTTTAACCTCATTTTTGTGTATTCGAACTCTCTCTCGTGCATGCACTCAACACTAAAATGCTAAGCTTGCCTGTTTTCAGAGTCTCTGGGTAGCAGTTAGAATCAATTCACCAGGTTTTAACTAATACATTATATAACAATAATAATGTCTGTCTTTGATCAGACAACAGTTAATATTTTGTTTTTATGTGTATACTTTTATCAGACAACCTGAAGTTTTGCTGAAAATGACAGCTGCCAGTCGAAATAGTAGTTGATCTTCCAGTACATTTAACCCAATCAGATTAGGCAATGCTCAGAGAAAAAATATTCAAGAGTTACATGTCAGACCCAACAGGCCTGACTGAACATGTTAAATGTTAATGTTCATGACAGCACAATTAGAAGAAGACAAGAACAAGTATGGTTTGTTTGGAAGGGTTGCCAGGAGAAAATCTCTTTTGCTTAAAACAGTAGTTCTCAAAGTGTGGGGCGCGCCCCACTAATGGGGAATACAGACATGACAGGTGGGGCGCAATGAACGGGAGGAAATTAGTGGAAAATAATAGGAAAGTACCTGTTCAAATTCATGCATTTCTTTATTGATAATGAAGAGCGTACGCTCAAAACTAAACAATCACACACAAATAAATTGATCATTAATACAAGTAAATTTAAAATAACATCAGTTGGGGGCCGGGAGAAAAAGTGGAACCATATAGTGCAACAATAAAGGTTTAACATCGGTCCAACTTGAGCAGCGCTGCTCTAATCACAAACCTGCGCGACTCTGACAGAAATAGACCACGCCGACCATCAAAATACATTTTACCCCGCTGGGATGCGCACATACAAACCAGGCATGGCAAGGCGGAAACAATATTAAACATTCCTGACATTTTCAATAAATTGTTTTTAAAATAAAACAGTGGGTCGCGCAGGTTTGTGATTCGAGTGGCGCTGCGTGATCCACCGGCCTGCGCAAATAAACCAGATCATCACTGCGCTATCCAGATTTTTCACAATTATGCAAAGATAAGTGACAACGTAAGCCTTTTATAACATTTGCACGTGTATTTTATCTGTTTTTAACTTGGTGTTGTTTGATCGTATTGGTTTAGAAATTGATATTTCAAAAAACAGTAAATTTGGCCGATTTCGTTATTATTTTGTTGACAAGTGGGGCTTGAAAATTCGCTCACCCCCTTAAATGGGGAATGAGAGAAAATGTTGGAGAACCACTGGCTTAAAACAACATGGAAGCACAACTGAGGTTCACAAAACTGCATCTGAACAAAGCAAAAGCCTTCTCCAATGTATACCAGAAGATTCTAGAGGCTGATGTGAGGCCATCTGTCCAGCAACTAAAGCTTGGTTGTAATTAAAAATCATGCAACAAGACAATGATTTTTATACACATACAAGTAAATCTACATCAGAATGGCTGAAAAAAAAAAAATCTAAAGTTTTGCAATGGCCTAGTCAAAGTCCAGACCTCAAGTGCTGTGGTGGAGCCTTTAAGAGTGCTTTGCTTATAAAAATTCAGAAAAACCTCAATGACCAGAAGAAATGTTATGATGAATGACTAAGAATGTGCCAAAATTTCTCCACAATGATGTCACAATTATGAAAACAATTAATTTTTTTCAACAAGTTATTGCAGCTAAGGTAGATCTACAACCAATTGAACCATGGGGTACTTAGTATTTACTTTTTGGCTTCATTTTTGTCAACTAAACAGCTCAATGAAAAATTTTGTCCAATTGTGGTTGTGTTTGCCTATTACAAAGACACACTATGACCCTATGATTTTTATTCTGTTTAAAATACTTAGAAGGGGATACTAGCTTTTGAACATTACTGTATTACATAACAGACCAGTTTACCAAGGGAAATAAAAAACCTAATGTAGGCCCCTGCGTTTTGTATGAAAATAGAAAGGAGTAAGTGCAACAAAGTAAATAACAAGGACTCTGGTTGTAAGAGCCATATTTTACTTTGTGAATTTGTTGTTGTTTTTATTTTATTTTATTGTATTTTGTTGGTTGTGCACTAAGTACCAAGTTTATTAGTAAGTCTATTAGTTAAGCATTAAGCATTAAGTCTATTAGTTAAGCATCCATTTATGACAATCGTAGGTTGGTCTGTGATGTCATTCCACTGCACGTAGTTGCATGACTATGTCACTGTAAAAAAAGTCAGTCTAGATATGGAAGTTGGGGAGAACACAAGTTTTTGACCGTAAGCCAACTTAAACCGACGTAAGCTACAGATACAGCAAATAGGTTGTTGTAACCATAGTGGATTTACTGGATTTACTCAAGACAACTGTACTAATTGTTGAATCTTTGATGCTGAAAATAAAACCAGAGACAAAGAGACCAATGGACTTCCGTGTCGTGAGTAACCAAATACGATAAAAAGATACGCATCAAAACCTGTGGATGCCCGTACACTGGCATATCCTCCACAGAGTCAGTGAAATTCTCAGCTGCTTTATGGCTATAACTGCACAAATCTGTATTTAATACTTCTGATTATTTTCATTGGCAACGAGTTTTATTTATTTTTCTTTAGTGCAGTTAAGTTTCATTTAAGTAGAAAGGCATCTTTGCTTGTGGCATTTGTGTGCCGAAGATTTTGCACAGTACTTTAAGTAGAACAGCTGTTAGGTTTTACTGAGAGTGCTGGATAACATGAGTCCTTCAGGTAACTTTGTCAAACTTGTTCCTTTTGATTCTTTGATTCCTTTTGGTGCCATCATTATTTTTTTCTTTGTTGTTGTTTCCATCTGAAAACTGGTGTCATATAATAGTTAGCTTTCTTTACAAGGAACCAAACATTTTTCTGTAATGTTGTTTATTTATTACATTCTTGTCTCTCTTGTGCTGTGGGATTGTGGGTAATCCTCCCCCATGCTCTGTCATTGCGCATGTATAGTCAATGTATATACGCGTGTACTGTTTAGTATAACATTGTGCGCGCACTTAAAGCATTTTTTTTTTTATCTAAATTTTTGTGACTTTTTAGTAATTGTACTGAAACAATGGCCCTTGTGAAGAAAAAAAAGCTTAAAACAATGTAGTGAACGATGATTCTCTTCAACAACGCAATGTTTCTGCAAAAGCCTCAAAAGAAGGCAAAATTAAGCATCATTAGATAAATTTTTCCAACAGAGATTCTCTGCCAGGGAGCAGTGATTCAGATAGTGTATATGTGAGAGTGTGTGTGTTTGAAAGTCATCCTGCACAGTAGCTCCACAGTAGCTAACCCTAACCTTTCTTTTACTATTTTTGCCTTCTTCATTCTGTTTCTATCTGTCTATACTCTTTGTAATCACCTATTTATGTTCTTGCCATCTGTCATTCCTGTATTCAGCTCCAGTACCAGATCATCTGTGAACTTCTCCTGCCCTCGCTGTAAATTTATTCAGCCCTAGCACCTGATACTGAGAACTGCAACAGCCTTTACACAGACTTGCCAGTTTTCCCACCCTCACATGCTTACACTTTCATCCTCAAGCCTCTTAGCCAGCACCTTTGGTCTACAAGAAGACTTCAGCTATTTACTCAACACCTGCTTAGATATTCCTGTACCGTCTTTATAAATTATTATGGAACTATTTCTTGTATCCTTGGAATTGGGAAAACTGTACGTAACATTAGCATGAAAATAGACAGAAAACGTCAAACTGAAAAGGAATCACACAACAGAAACAAAACCATATACTGTAAAGGAGTAACTCAACCAATGGCTTTAAATAAATCGACTAAACAACCTAATACAAAAACTGTAAACAATTACAAAGTGATGGTGAAGCAAGAAACCAAACAGAATGTGTCAATTTAAAGTAATTGAAACCACACCATTCTGTGAACCACAAAGCCAAAAACTTAAAGCAATGCAATGAACTCAAGTGTGAGCTGGGCGGTGGCCGAAGACAGGGGCCTTGGCGGTCTGATCCTCGGCTGCAGAAGCTGGCTCTAGGGACGTGGAATGTCACCTCTCTGGCGGGGAAGGAGCCTGAGCTAGTGCGTGAGGTTGAGAAGTTCCAGCTAGATATAGTTGGACTCACCTCGACGCACAGCTTAGACTCTGGAACCAGACTCCTTGACAGGGGCTGGACTCTCTTCTACTCTGGAGTTGAAGTAATATGCTCTGGTCCCATCCCAATGAGACGTGGCGACATAGCTTACAGCAGGTTATGGTCGCTGAACTGCTGGATGTCCAGGTGGTACTCCAAACATAATGTGGGCTACATAGATAATTGGAAGACCTTTGAGGGCAAAGCTGGCCTGTTAGGGCGGGACGGTGTCCATCCCACTCGGGAAGGTGCTGCTCTCATTTCCTGTAGTATAGCTCATAGTCTCAGTAGAGGTCTAGTTAATCGGTGACAATCCAGAGCCCAGGCCAGGGAGCAGACAGAGGCTAAACCAACCGTCTGCTAGCTGCATAGAGTCGTCACTCAGGGTTCACCATATTGAGACTGTGTCTATTCCCCGATCTAAGCAAAAATGTAGAAAGACCCAGAAAGTCTGTTTCAATAATCTAATTAACATAAAGACCACAAACTCAGATCATACTGAATGCGCAGCCGGCACCTCTGATCTGAAGCTAGGATTGTTAAATATTAGATCTCTCACATCAAAAGCAGTTATTGTTAATGAAATTATCACAGATCAGGCGTTTGATATACTCTGTTTAACTGAAACATGGGTTAAACAGGACGAGTATGTAGCTCTAAATGAAGCTAGTCCTCCTGGATACAGCTACATACACCAGCCTCGGTTAACTGGTAGAGGAGGAGGCGTTGCAGTTATTCATAATGATAATCTGTCTATCGTACAAAAACACGGACACAAATTTAACTCATTTGAAATTCTCTATAGTAACATAAGTGTATTTAAGTATATTAAATCAGCTCAGTCGATTCCACTAATTATAATTTACAGACCTCCAGGGCCGTATTCTGAATTTCTTAGTGAATTTGCAGATTTCATCTCAGACCTGGTCATTTCTGTAGACAAAGTGTTAATTGCTGGAGATTTTAACATTCATTTTGAGAATCCAGAAGACCCTCTGAGAACAGCATTTATATCCATACTGGACTCCGTAGGTGTAAATCAGTGTGTAGTAGGACCCACTCATAAAGCAGGCCACACTTTAGATTTAGTAATATTCTTCGGATTAATTATAAGAAATGTATTCACAATTCCACTGTCTGAAATTATCTCAGATCACTATCTTGTCTCCATTCAAGTGTGTCACAGTGATAATGTACGCACAGCACCGCGCTACCGTATTAAACGTACATTCACATCAACTACCACACAGAGTTTTATCAGTAATCTCCCAGAGTTACCAACTTCGATTAGGCCACCGTCTGACCCCACAGAACTCGATCAGGCGACTGAATATTTAGAGTCGACACTTCGTTGTACCTTAGATAATGTAGCTCCAGCTAAAAGAAAAATTATTAGAGATAAGAAACTCGCTCCCTGGTATAACGATCACACGCGCACTTTAAAACAGACTGCTCAGAAATTAGAGCGTAAATGGCGTCAAACTAAATTGTTGGTATTTCAAATAGCATGGAAAGAGAGCATCCTGAACTATAGGAAAGCTCTTAGTGTAGCTAGATCAACGTATCTCTCCACTCTTATAGAAGAAAATAAAAATAATCCTAGATTTTTATTTAATACCGTAGCCAAATTAACCAGAAATAAGACCACTACAGAAATCTCCACAACAACATCATGCAATAGTGAGGACTTCATGAACTTTTTTAATAATAAAATTGTAAATATCAGGCATAAAATTGAGGCTTTGAAACCAAACAATGTAATTGATACTGATGTTAACCTAGCCATGTCAGATTCAAACCTAGAATACTTTACTCCTCTTGAAGAGAATGAACTAATTTCACTCATCTCTTCTGCAAATTCATCAACCTGTATATTAGATCCTATACCGACACATTTTCTTAAACAGATAGTACCATAGTACCAGTAATAACAGAACCGATGTTGAGAATATTTAATTCCTCACTCAGCATTGGTTATGTTCCAAAATCTTTTAAAGTAGCAGTTATTAAACCAATAATTAAGAAACCTGACCTCGACCCCTGTCAGCTGTCCAATTTTCAGGCCAATATCAAACCCCCCCTTTATCTCTAAGATTCTGGAAAAGATAGTAGCGGAGCAGCTATGCTCATATCTACATAGAAATGGCATACAGTACATGAACTGTATCAGTCAGGATTTAGGCCTCATCACAGCACAGAAACAGCACTCGTTAAAGTAGTAAATGACCTCCTATTGGCCTCTGATCAGGGTTGTGTAACTATGCTTGTATTACTCAACCTCAGTGCAGCTTTTGACACTATTGATCATGCTATTCTTCTTCACAGATTAGAAAATTTAGTAGGAATTAAGGGTACAACCCTCTCCTGGCTCAGATCCTATTTGACCGATCGTTATCAGTATGTAGACTTAAATGGTGATTATTCTGCATGTTCTCTAGTGGAGTTTGGCGTTCCACAGGGTTCAGTTTTAGGCCCACTGCTTTTTTCCCTTTACATGCTTCCTCTGGGCAACATAATCCGTAAGCATGGTATTAGTTTTCATTGTTATGCTGACGACACACAGCTATACGTCTCAACAAAACCTGATGAGAAAAACCATCTTACTAAAGTTAAGCAATGTGTTCAGGACATAAGAAATTGGATGCTAATTAACTTCCTTCTGCTTAATCCGGATAAGACAGAAGTTCTAGTCATAGGACCGCATACAGCTAGAAGTAAAATCTTAGATCACACCGTAACTTTAGATGGCCTTTCTGTTCCGTCAAGTGCAACAGTAAAAGACCTCGGCGTGATTATAGATTCCAGCCTTTCATTTGAAGCTCATGTAGATAATATCACCAGGATAGCATTCTTTCACCTTAGAAATATCGCCAAAATAAGAAATATATTGTCGCTAAATGATGCAGAAAAACTAGTTCATGCTTTTATCACTTCTAGGTTGGACTATTGTAATGCCTTGCTGTCTGGTTGTTCAGTTAGGTGCATAAACAAGCTTCAGCTAGTCCAAAATGCAGCAGCGAGAGTCCTCACTAGAACCAGAAGATATGAGCACATCACCCCTATCCTATCTTCACTGCATTGGCTCCCTGTGAAATTTCGCATTGATTTTAAAATACTACTCTTGACATATAAGGCATTAAATGGTCTCGCGCCGCAGTATCTGAGCGAACTGCTAGTGTCTTACGATCCGCCACGCCTACTTTGGTCAAAGGATGCAGGCTGCTTATCAGTACCGCGTATTATGAAAACTACAGCTGGGGGCAGAGCTTTTTCTTACAAAGCCCCAAAATTATGGAATAGTCTTCCAAATAGTGTTCGGGACTCAGACACAGTCTCAGTGTTTAAGTCTAGGCTCAAAACCTATTT
Source organism: Channallabes apus (assembly GCA_030522415.1). Lineage (NCBI taxonomy): Eukaryota > Metazoa > Chordata > Actinopteri > Siluriformes > Clariidae > Channallabes > Channallabes apus. The sequence goes on from CM060112.1 coordinate 23,398,090, forward strand.
ATTTAGCCAAGCATTTTTATAAATAGATTTGCCATAAGGTAAAGGAGCAGATCTGGGGGACTCATGGACGTAGAGTATTATGGTGAACTGGTATGTTTAGATGCTGTCTTCCTCAGTCTCATTTGATCACTCAGGTTTGTTGACGGTGAGGTGATTGTTTGCTTTACATCTCAGGGAGCCCTCATGTTTGTGTTTCCTTCTGGCTCTCCCTTTTAGTTATGCTGTCATAGTTAGTCCTGCCGGAGTCCCTGCTTGCACTCTACAGTAAATATACATTCACATTAGACATTGTGACTGTGACCATACCTAATTGCAATCTCTCCTCCTCTTCTCTTCCTCCCCCTCTTTCTCTTTCCTCTCTCCCCCTGTCTCCCCCTTTCACTCTTTCTCTCTCTCTCTCTGTCGAGCTACACATGTGGTTCCTGAGCTGCCAGTGATCCAGACTCCCTCTGCCCTCCGGACCTGTCTGATCCATCCTGGTGCCCGGTTTCTGGTTGGAGGTCTCATCGCATGGATGCCCCGTGTGTCTCTTTAGGATGCGTCTGGTGTCTGGGGATGATTCTATCTACTTAGAAGATGGTTCTGGCCTCGACTGGTGTGGTCAGCTGTTTCTCTGAGGACTTGACAATTCGATAGTTCAGGACTGGAACTTTCTACAAGTCTATCTGAGTCTCGAATAACTACTGGACTCCATTTTACATCAAGTATTATAATATCAATTAACATCAACTATTATAGCTGAACCTAACACTTAACACTGTATAAATGCAGATCATTTCCTGCTATCTGTTTCACCCAGATGAGGATGGGTTCCCTGTCGAGTCTGGTTCCTCTCAAGGTTTCTTCCTATTACCGTCTCAGGGAGTTTTTCCTTGCCACTGTCGCCCTCGGGCTTGCTCGCCAGGGAATATCTGAACATTTTGATTCATACACATTCACATTCCATACAAACTTAAATAATTCTTTTGATTGTGTAAAGCTGTTTTGAGACAATGTCAATTGTTAAAAGCGCTATACAAATAAAACTGAATTGAAACTGAATTGAATTGGAGTTGCCACCGGTGAGAGGCGACGAGCAGGTGTGGGCCTACTTATTGCTCCCTGGCTCGGGGCTTGTACATTGGGGTTCACCGCAATGGACGAGAGGGTGGCCTCCCTCCGCCTTCGGGTGGGGGGACGGATCCTTACTGTTGTTTGCACTTATGCGCCGAACAGCAGTTTGGAGTACCCGCCATTTTGGGGTCTCTGGAGGGGGCGCTAGAGAACCTCCCTCCTGGGGACTCCATCGTTCTGTTGGGGGACTTCAATGCTCACGTGGGCAATGACAGTGAGACCTGGAAGGGCGTGATTGGGATGAACGGCCTCCCGGATCTGAACCAGAGCGGTGTTTTGTTATTGGACTTCTGTGCTCGTCACGGATTGTCCATAACGAACACCATGTTCAGGCATAAAGGTGTCCATATGTGCACATGGCACCAGGACACCCTAGGCCGCAGTTCGATGATCGACTTTGTGGTTGTGTCGTCGGACTTGCGGCCACATGTCTTGGACACTCGGGTGAAGAGAGGGGCGGGGCTGTCAACTGATCACCACCTGGTGGTGAGTTGGCTTTGTTGGCAGGATAGGATGCCGGTCAGGCCTGGAAGACCCAAACGTATTGTGAGGGTCTGCTGGGAACGTCTGGCAGAGTCCCCTGTCAGGACGAGCTTCAACTCCCACCTCTGGCAAAGCTTCAACCACGTCCTGGGGGAGGTGGGGGACATTGAGTCCGAATGGACTATGTTCCGTGCCTCCATTGTTGAGGCGACCAACCTGAGCTGTGGCCGTAAGGTGGTCGGTGCCTGTCGCGGTGGCAACCCAAGAACCCGTTGGTGGACACCGGCGGTGAGGGATGCCATCAAGATGAAGAAGGAGTCTTACCGGGCCTTTTTGGCTGGTGGCACTCCGGAGGCAGCTGATAGGTACCGGCAGGCCAAGCGGAATGCAGCTTCGGTGGTTGCTGAGGCAAAAACCCGGGCGTGGGAGGAGTTTGGGGAGACCATGGAGAATGACTTCTAGACGGCTTCGAAGAGATTCTGGTCCACCGTCTCAGGAGGGGAAAGCAGTGCACGGTCAACGCAGTGTATAGTGGGGATGGTGCGCTGCTGACCTCGACTCGGGACGTTGTGGGTCGGTGGGGGGAGTACTTCGAAGACCTCCTTAATTCCACCAACATGCCTTCCGATGAGGAAGCAGAGTCTGGGGCCATAGAGGTGGACACTTTCATCTCTGGGGCCGAGGTCGCCGAGGTAGTCAAAAAGCTCCGTGGTGGCGGGGCCTCGGGGGTGGATGAGATCCGTCCGGAGTTCCTCAAGGCTCAGAATGTTGTAGGGCTGTCATGAAGAGGGCTGTCTGTCTCTGCAACATTGCATGGACATCGGGGACAGTGCCTCTGGACTGGCAAACTGGGGTGGTGGTCCCCCTCTTCAAGAAGGGGGACCGGAGAGTGTGTTCCAACTACAGAGGGATCACACTCCTCAGCCTCCCCGGGAAAGTCTATTCAGGGGTCCTGGAAAGGAGGGTCCGTTGGATAGTCGAACCTCGGATTCAGGAGGAGCAGTGTCGTTTTCGTCCAGGTCACGGAACAGTGGACCAGCTCTCCACCCTTAGCATGGTCCTGGAGGGGGCATGATAGTTTGCCCAACCAGTCTACATGTGCTTTGTGGACTTGGAGAAGGCATTCGACCATGTCCCTCGGGGAGTCCTGTGGGCGGTACTCCGGGAGTATGGGATATCAGATTCCCTGTTAAGGGCTGTCTGGTCCCTGTACAACCAGTGTCAGAGCTTGGTCCGCATTGCCGGTAGTAAGTCGGACAGAGAAAGAGCCCCCGGAAAGAGACCCAGGACACGCTGGAGGGACTATGTCTCTTGGCTGGCCTGGGAACGCCTTGGGATCCCCCCAGAAGAGCTGGAAGAAGTGGCCAGGGAGAGGGAAGTCTGGGCATCCCTGCTGAAGCTGCTGCCCCCGCTACCCGACCTCGGATAAGCGGAAGAAAATGGATGGATGGATGAATTACTGAATCATTACAACATGGTTGGTAATGATAATCCTGTGGCACTGCTGAGGTTTTATTCTACTGTGTTGCTTTGATAGCAGCTTGTGCAGTATTTATTGTTGGGTTGGGTGTTTATCTTCCTCTTGATAATACCCCATAGATTCTATGTGGGGTCAGGGCAGGTGAGTTGCCTGCCCAATTAAGCATAGTAATATGGTCAGAAAAAAAGTTAGTGGTAGTTTCAGTACTTGGAACAGATGGCATGGTACCCCAAATCATCACTTACTGGAAAATTCACACTGAACCCCCTGAATCCCTCTTCAGATTTTCATACATCTGCCAAATGTTTGATTCATGTCAGATAGACGTCGTTTTTTTAAAACACCCCCTCCCATTATTTTAAATACCCTTGGTTAATTATAATTAACCATGGTCAACAGAATTCTGTGAAGGAAGGAAGCAGACAAACGGGATGAAACAGAGATTGCTATTTTATACCAGCAGCAACTTACAAATGAGGTCTCAATTTGAAAAGATGTACAAAACATAAAACACCACAAATAAGCATTAATCATAGAAAAAAAATTAAACACCAACAGAAACGTTTTGTACTTTTAAATATGACCGTTAGATACGGGTGGTCAGGAAACTCCTGAAGTCAGATGCAGACAAGACATTCTTCAGTCACAAACTGCTGTGAAAAAACACAGAGATAGATATTCAATTAAAATTCATGATAATTTAGCAAATGAACAATATTTATACGTTCTTCCTCTCGCTTCACAACTCATGAGAACAGACCGAAAACAGAACCGAACCGCAGATTAAGCACGCGCATATAACCATGTGTATTTTAAGTGTGATTAAAAATACAAGAAATAGCTTAAACTAAAATAACATGACTAAACATTGCTAAAGAGCAGGTGACATTTATGTTCAGTATTTCGTTTCTATTTAAAAAGATATGTGGTTGCTAACGCTAGCAACCTAACTAAATGCCTGCGTCATGCTAGCACTACAGTTAACAGTTTAGCGTTCATTCATAACTTCACTATCTTCGTACAGCCTGCAAACATTTTACAGAGAAAGCTAAAAAGCTTAGACATCTTAGCCGTTTCTTTCATACCCATGGATGTAACGATGAATCATGATTACTGTAACATTCCTGAGCCTTCATTATTAGACTCGGCATGTGTTAAAATAGAAGAACTTTCTAATGAAGTGGAGTAGCTGAAAAACCATCTACAAGAGCTACACGTTCAGCATGACTGTACATTTACAGAACACAGTACAGGGTAGAATTTACAATGTGTTATCTATATATATATACACTACACTTAGTCTACCTCATAAGACTATTGTCTGTTACAGGGCTGCTCTCTATCACTTTATCATACTTATAAGCTCTATTTGCACTATACAGTATGTCTGCATTTGCACTACTCTGTCTGGTTTGCACTCTTTGCCATCTGCCCTTACTTGTATATTGTATTTGTTTTTTTATACTATATGTATAATTTTTAATTTCTACTTTATGTATTTAATGTTATCTGTTATCCACCAAGGGTCTGAGAGTAACGCAATTTCATTTCTCTGTATGTCCTGTACATGTGGCAGAATTGACAATAAAGTTGACTTTGACATTAATAAGTTCTTATATAGTATATAATACATATATATTCTTATATAATATGGTTATTTTGCAAATACGATGCACGTCAGTAACGTTAATCCGTGGGAGATCCTGGAGACGGCGGGTGTAGAACGGAGCCATTGCTAAACTGGAACTGACTGAGCCCTATTGAAAAGAACACGGAAGTCGGCGTGCAAGTAGCACATTTATGTTTTTACTCTCTCACTCTTCTGTCCGCTTACTGTCATAAAGCGACACACAAACTGCAGCAGGGTTGTAAACTTTGCAACTATTCCAGCCAACCGGAGACTAGAATCGTTGCGCCCACCAGCCAATCAGAGGCTGGAGGCGGATAGATTCGGCCTGTCCGTTCTCTGATTGGCTCCCCAGTTCTCCACTTCTAGTTTGAATTAATGGCTGAAGCTGCATCATCGCGTGCGTTAGTTTGTATCGTTATTATTTTATTTTCATCGGCACAAGGTAAATGTAACGGTTTTTGTTAGGTAATTTGTAATTAAGTACATACTTTAAGCTATAGAATGTATTGTCTAATGTGTTGTTGCTAAATCTTATGTACTTTGCTTGTGGTATAATGGCTCCGTAGCTCTCGGCCTGTTTTCAGTCTCTGTGTAACAGAATCAACACACCAGGTTTAAACTAATACTGTACCTGTATATTCTAATACTAATGTCTGTCTGTGTTCACACAACAGTTTATATTTTAGTTTGTGTGTTTGTAAGACAGCCTGTCTTTTGTTGAACACAAATAAACTATAGTACTGCTTTTTTGTAACCTTGTGCAAATTAAATCTGTTGAACTCATGAATAAAATCTGCCTCATAATTACTGATGTAATGTGTTTCAAAAACATGTTATAGTGTAGAAAATGCATTTAGCTTTTGTAAATTATTCTAAACACTTAATGTACTGGTAACACATTTGCAATACAGTATTATAGAAGGTTGTGTGTACTGTATGATACAATAAAGTATATTTGTATTAACCACAAAGTGTACTTTTTTAGTATTTGTAATTGGCCAAAAGTATAAAAGCATGCTGCTGCTGCAATAAGAATATACTCATAGTATATTAATCATGTATTTGTAATACAGCAAAAATAGCTGTAATTTCTTATAATACATTAAATAAATACTAAATTGTATTAATTACTGTCAGGTATGTACGTTAGTACACACACAGCCATATACTTTAGGTGTACTAAAGTATACTTAAAGTTGTCCCACTTTAGCACACAAAAGTATACTTAATACACTTAAAATTGTGATTTCGTAAAATTTAATTACAACTTAAATACACTTAGTACAAAATTAGTTGTTCCAAAATAGCAAACTTCAAGTATACTAGTCATTAGTCTGGCTGCAAGTACATTTAAGTATGCTTTGGCACGCTAGGATTTAATATACTTAGCATACTTTTTTTTTACTAGGGTAGGTATGAAACGGACTAAGAACTTTACAGGTTAGTGGCTAAACAGGTTAGTACCTAAACAGACTAAGGTCTAAACAGACGAGGAGACTAGACAGACTAAGATCTACATCGGTTAGACATGCAATGGTTAGTATTTATACAAACGAAATGAATATTTGTTCATTGGTGAGGCATCGACCAATAAGATGACTTCATTTCCACCCCAGCCCCACCCCGACTCTGCTCTCTCAAGTTCGCGTTTACAAGTGCACAAGTGAGTTTTGCTACAGGAATATTGCAAAATGAGTAGCAAAAGTCAGAGCGCTGGGATTTGAGGTTGTACTGCCAGATCTGAGAGGTTGTGAGTGCCGACTTGTGGTTGTAGAGCGAAACTGAAGTAAAGCGCAAAGATAAATGTGTAGTACACAATTGTGCCTGTCATTTTGTTTATGTGAATGACACTTTACACATTTGTTACTATTAATCTGCAACTTCGAATTCAAAACACAGGTGTTCTGAGTATGGTCTATGTGTGCAAATCGATAGATGGAGCTTTTCACATCAGAGCTGTGAGTATAAATTTCAACTTACAAATACAACTATTAATTTTACAAGTTCTCACATTAAAATTTGCAAGCTCTCTGGTTTTGCAGCTGTTTTACCTTCATACTTTATCTGCTTGATCTGCTTTAAAATATTTGCACCATTCAAAATTTTTAACTGCAGATAAGTCTCATCACCATAATGTGTATACATTCTTATGTAAATGTCAATCAGTTTTATGCATTCATTCACCTAAAAGAATCCATCACAAGTTTGATAGATCTGTATGATAATATTTATTAGTCCAAAACGTATATGTGAATGGAAGATAAATGAGGTACTTTATTAATGCAAAGGGGAAGTGATAGTAGTACCATTATACCAGTATGGGAGCCTTTAGAGTAACACCTCATTAGGTTTTTTTATTTATTTTTATTTAGCAGTGCAAGGCCTGCGCATTTGTCGCCTCATCAAAAGAAGCACTTCACAAGCATTACCAACTGAAGCATGGTGCCTTTGGGCGAAGATATTTAGTGCCCTGTCTTCATACATGACTGTCCTTGCACTTTTTAAGACTCATGGAGGCCTGCATACAGATGTCGCCATTAAGACTTTTCCCGCGAGAGGCCGCAATTTGGCGTGCCGCGACTTGCGGGAGGCAACATTCGGGAATTTTAAATAAATGTGTTGTGCTTCACTGAATATCCGCCAGATGGAGCATGGAAGGATTTTATCTAAAAGCCGGACCAAGTACAACGATGAATGTAACGACGCGGATGAACATCTTTCATGATGAATGAGTGTACAGTATATGTGCTTCATATTATTTTCATAATGATGAAATGAGATGCCCAAATTCGTGCTTTGAAATTTATAGTAAGTTTATAGATGTTTTTGTAATGTCTTAACAGGGACAAAATAATTAAAGAGATGGCACTGCCTCGGTTGAAATGGTCTTAAATTAAATTAACTAATTACCTGATAGTAGGCTAACTTATAATCTGATAGTGTTAACTATGCGAATGTCGTGATTTGTCAATATGCCAACCAGGGCCGCTACTGGCATATTGTTAAATTATTATAATTTTTGGCCAAATAGGCAGCCGTAACATAGGTGAGGGCGCGCGCGTCATCACGTGTGCTTAGCCTACTCTGCGTTCACCCTAAAATGCAATATATACGTTTATATTTTTGTTTATTTGTATATGTATGTTATGAATATTAATTTATTATTATAATATATAAAAATACTTTTTTTGAGCAGCTGGGATGGTGCCTCCCTGGGAGTTGGTGCCCTACACAGACTGCGTACTCTGCGTATAGGGAGTGGCGGCACTAATGCCAACATATCTTATGAATAAATAAAGCTGTTCATCGCCGTGCAGAAACCCGCGGCTCGTACTTCCACTTTACAAAACGCCGCGTTTTGATCAAAAGGCTGCTAATCGCGCGAGATTTATCAATACAAATGCAGACATTCTCGGCCAGAAATGCACCAAAGACAAATACATGTACAGTACTGTATCTCGCGTTGTTTTCGCGCGGAGAGATTGTGTTTGCGTGCACGGAGAGTTTGTGTTGATAAGTGTATGTGGATAAGTTGATAAGTTTATGTTGTCAAAGTATTTGTGGACATATAATTAGGGGAAAGATTTTAATTAAGGATGTCTTGAAACATAATGCAGTAACTCTACAGTATTTATTTGAACACGGTAAAGGGGTTAATGTTTCGTACATTCCTTAATTTGTCCTTTCGGTTTGTGTTTTATGTTTCACTGTTTTCAATATACTGTACATACTGTAAAACGTATGGACAACAATGTTCCGGAAGCATTATTAAATATTCAATAAGGCACACACACACACACACACAATTTAGTTGCAATAAAGTTTTATTAAATATATAATAAAGCAGGCAGTACTGTATATGGCAAATGGTCACTCAAAATCTTTGCAAAAGTAAGAGTATTCATTAATTAATTTTTTTTTTTACAAAACAGGAAAACTCAATCTTTTCTTTCTAAGAAGTTTGTTAATTCTGTCTCTTATTTGCTTGTTGTTGTGGGCTGTGGGGTGGAATTTCCTAGCAATAGCATCGGAAATTGCTTGACGCAGAATTCCCCACATCAGCGAAACCGGTTTGATAACTTGACAACAAGGAAGGTTGAGAAGGGGGATTACAGTAACGGTTTCTGTGGGTCATCCCCTCAGAGTGTGCTGTCTCGTTGTATTCAGCGAATAGACTAAAACAAAATCATGTTTGCTTCAGCACTGGAAACAATATTGTATTAGGCCAACTTTATTTAAGATTAAAATAATAGTGGGCTTGGAGGAACGTTATTCTTCATATAACTTAAACGACTGAATGAAGTTATAAATTACACAATTGCTTTACATTTGAGCACTCATGTGTAAATACCATTTTCATTGTATATACTACCATATCGTATATCTGTGTCTAATACTGGTTTATTCATATTTTACATTACATGCAGTTTGTAATTTACTTGCGATTGTACTTTTAAAATGTAACCTATACGTATCTACAGTATAAGCATATTTACATTTACATTTACATTTAGGCATTTGGCAGACGCTCTTATCCAGAGCGACTTACAAAAAGTGCTTTAAAGTTAACATCACTGGATACATACTTACACTGGGTTAACTAGGTTTATAACTAAGTGCCATTAGTCGAACACAACTGGGAAGAGTTTTTTTTTTTTTTTTTGCGGGGGGGGGGTTAGTCCTAGTACTGGAGAAACAGATGCGTCTTGAGTCGTCGTTTAAAGATAGTCAAAGTCTCTGCTGTACGGACATCTAGAGGAAGTTCGTTCCACCACCTAGGTGCCAGAACAGAAAAGAGCCTGGATGAATGTCGCCCTCGATCCCTGAGAGATGGTGGGATGAGGCGAGCAGTGCTGGAGGATCGGAGGAAACGTGGTGCAGTGCGTGGTGTGATTAGAGCAGAGAGGTAAGTGGGTGCAGGGCCATTTTTAGCTTTGTAGGCAAGCATCAGCGTTTTGAATTTGATGCGGGCAGCTACAGGAAGCCAGTGCAGGGAGCGGAGGAGTGGGGTGGTGTGGGAGAACTTGGGGAGGTTAAAAATGAGACGTGCTGCTGCATTCTGGATCAGTTGCAGAGGACGAATCGTGGACAGAGGCAGACCTGCCAGGAGTGAGTTGCAGTAGTCCAGTCTTGAAATAACAAGGGACTGAACAAGCACCTGAGTAGCCTGTGAAGAAAGAAATGGGCGAATTCTTCTGATATTGTAAAGAAGAAATCTACAAGAGCGAGTAAGGTTAGCGATGTGTGGGGAAAATGACAGATGGCTGTCCACGGTTACCCCAAGATTGCGGGCAGTGGCTGAAGGAGTCATTTAACTACTTCAGCAGTGAATTAGAAACTTGGTCAGTCTGGCTTTTAGATAAAGTCCTTCAGAGCAAGCATTGTGTCAGAAGATTCTGCGGAATCTCTTCTCACCTTTCATTCAGGTGTGAATTTATCAAACTGTGTATGCTGTTGGCAAATACTGTAGGTGTGACGGTTAACCCCTACGGTTTTTGGTTTTGTTTTGCAGTTTGGTTTGTGTTTAGTTAGATGAAAACTGCATTTCCCAGTTTGCACCTCGGTCAGGTAACGTAGAAGCTCAACCGAGGGAAGTTAATGAGTTTAGTATGTTTTATGTTTAGTATAAATAGCCTGGCTGAAGTTCAGTCAGGCATCTAGCTTCAGTTACATTTAAGCCTTGGTTTGTGTTTGGACGTTCGTTTTCCTTTTGATGTTAATAAAAGGACTTTGTGAAACCGTCAGCTCGCCTCCGCAGTCATGCCACGCACACACACCAGACACAGACAGAGTAGAAGAAGGAAACGTGACAGAAAGCTAGACCGTATAAGTGGCATGGCGGAGGATTTCCCCCTGGATAATTTTTGGGGGGGCGCTGATACCATCTCGCCCGAGCTGGCGAACTGGCTGGAGGACAGCGAGGAAGAGAGGTTTGGTGGCTGGGAGTACTGCTGGCTGGAAAACGGCGAGGTAGACATACACCGGAGCTGGAAGTACAACCAGCTAGTGAGACGGGAGCACTTGCGGGAGAGCAGCGAGGAGAGAGAGAGAAAGGAAAACGAGCTCATGTGGTGGATTCCGGAGTGGGTGAGAGAAATGCTGGAGCAGGTGAAGGAGCTCCAGCAGATGATCCTCCACTTCCGGGATAACCGCGAAGCGGGCTCGGAGCTTTCTCCTCCCTCGCCAACGCTCAGCAGCGAGCAAGCGTGTCAGCAGCCGCTGACCGACGCACCCATTCTGCCGCCGCCTTCCGGCTTCGAGGACAGCGAGCTAGCATGTCAGCAGCCGCTGACCGACGCACTCGTTCTGCCGCCGCCTTCCGGCTTCGAGGACAGCGAGCTAGCATGTCAGCAGCCGCTGACCGACGCACTCGTTCTGCCGCCGCCTTCCGGCTTCGAGGACAGCGAGCTAGCGTGTCAGCGGCCGCTGTCCCACGCACCCGTTCTGCTGCCGCCTCCCGGCTTTGAGGACGACGTCGAGCCGACGAGCGCACTGCACGCTCCCACGCCGTTGTCGAGCGCAGTGACCGCTCCCACGCCGTCGTCGAGCGCAGTGACCGCTCCAACGCCGTCGTCGAGCTCCGTGACCGCTCCAACGCCGTCGTCGAGCTCCGAGCCAGCTCTGCAACCGCCGAGCACGTCTCCAGCTCTGCAACCGCCGAGCACGTCTCCAGCTCTGCAACGGCCGAGCACGTCTCCAGCTCTGCAACGGCCGAGCACGTCTCCAGCTCTGCAACGGCCGAGCACGTCTCCAGCCCAGCAGCCGCAGAGCACGTCTCCAGCCCCATCACCCAGCCTCCTGGTCGGGAGGCCGAAGGTAGTACAGTGGGGTGGGTGCCCGGGGCCTCCGGTGATGCTCCGGAGGAGCATTTTTTGGGGGGGAGTACTGTGACGGTTAACCCCTAGAGGGCGCCTAACGCCTGTTTTTGGTTTTTGGTTTTGTTTTGCAGTTTGGTTTGTGTTTAGTTAGATGAAGACTGCATTTCCCAGTTTGCACCTCGGTCAGGTGACGTAGAAGCTCACCTGAACCGAGGGAAGTTAATGAGTTTAGTATGTTTTATGTTTAGTATAAATAGCCTGGCTGAAGTTCAGTCAGGCGTCTAGCTTCAGTTAAATTTAAGCCTTAGTTTGTGTTTGGACGTTTGTTTCCCTTTTGATGTTAATAAAAGGACTTTGTGAAACCGTCAGCTCTCCTCCGCAGTCATGCCACGCACACACGCCAGACACAGACAGAGTGTGAAGGAAACGTGACAGTAGGGGGTTTAGATGAATAAAGAAGAGAGCTGATGTCTCTGTCTAAAATAGAAATATATATATATATATATATATATATATATATATATATATATATATATATATATATATATATATATAAAAAACATAAATGGTTAATGATAGCAATTAAATCAGACTTAATAGTTGGATTTGACACTTTTCTTTTTAATTACTGCCATTAATAAATTCTGGTTTGAGGTACTTACAGAAGAGGCATGTAATAAATACATAAATAGGTTGTTTAAAGTCCTTCCAGTAGTGGTTAAAAACCAGCGTGGACACACAGGAATGTAAATGAACACTGCATTTATGACCCCACAAATAAAAGCTTTGAGATGATATATTTGCCGTATGGTGTGTTTATTTGAATATATTCAGTAAATTTATGAATTACACTCAAAGTATCAAATCCACCTATGAAGTCTGATTTAATTGTTACAATTAAACATTTTATATTTACTTATGTTTATTTTTCTATTTATGTTTATGTTTTGCTTGCGAAACCTCTCAATTCTGTGAATTCCCCCATCAGTGAAACCGGTTTGATAACTTCACACCAATGAAAGGTGAGAAGGGGGATTACAGTAATGGTGTAATAGTAGCGATTGTACTTTTAAATGTAATCTATACGTATCTACAGTATAAGCATATTTAACTACTTCAGAGTGAATTAGAAACTTGGTCAGTCTGGCTTTTAGATAAAGTCCTTCAGAGCAAGCATTGTATACATATAATATATAAAAAAATTATGTAATATAAAATAAAATAATATAAAATAAATAAATATATAACATAAATGGTTAATGATAGCAATTAAATCAGACTTAATAGTTGGATTTGATGCTTTTCTTTACTGTATGGACATCGTATTATGCTTTCTCTGTTATTAATCTCTCTATATTCTCTAATTATGACTTGAATAAATCGGCTCACATCGCAGCGCGCTAGCGTGTTGGAAAAGCGAGTACTGTAGTCTATATATTTGTACTTGTTGTTTCCCTGGGGGGTGGGGTGTTTATGTCTGCATTTTATCTATAAATCCTTTGTGTGTGTGCACACGGAGAGTTTATAAGTGTGTTTATGACGCTACAGTACTTTACACTGATCAGCAGTCGAAGCCCCGCCATACCCAGCAGATCAAAGGGGCAGTTATCGGCTATGACACATTGAGGGAGAACTTCCCCAAAAATAGTGTAAATGTCTGCAACAATCACTAACCATTAAAATGTTTTTTTTTGTAATTAAACACGAAAATATTAATTATATTTTCTTTATACATATTTCCATTATATATATATAATTTAAAACTATTTATTAATTTACCTTTTATTTACTTACTTACTTATTAACTAGCCAATGCTTTTTTAGGGCTCTAAAAACTACGGCAGTATGAATGACAATGGAATAGAACGTGTGAGTTGACGCCCTCACACACACACACACACACACACACACACACACACATACACACACACACATATTTAATATAAATTCTTAAATCATTGTGTTCACCCATGCACTGAAAAAAAGAACGTGTAAGATTTAATTGATAAAATCCTCGTAACAATTTGCACACATAGATTTTAAGTACATTTTATTGCTCCAATATTAAGTAAAACTCACCCGTAATTGTCAGGTAAAATCTACTTAATTAAATTAACAATCAAAGAAATCAAGTAAAAGTTACATAATTATATTTAATGCACAAGTTAGATTTATTTAAAATAATCAAGTAAAGTTAATTCATTGTTGTATCAGCAGGAACCTTGATTTTATGAAATTATTAAGTAAATCTTACTATCATTTTGTTTTGTGAGATTTTCCCTTACTTGGTTTTTTCAATTTATATTACTCCCTATAATAATGTAAACATTGCTAATTTATGTTTTGGAAAGAAACTTAATTATTTCATCTATATCTTTCATAAATCACACAACTAAAATAAAATTAAACAGTTTATTCACCAACATTACCAAATATTTGTGACATTCACAGTCTAGATACAGGTTGTCTTTTTAATTAAAGTGCATTCAGCTAAATTTTGCATCCATAGGAACAACTGCACGGCATCTCGGTTGCAATGAAACCATGCAAGAAACACGCATCTTGGTTTATTAATCCGCGCGCTCGGTTCGTTATTATTTTATTTATTTATTTACCACAGTACCCCTGGGGGGCTCCGTAGGTTCAGGTTTTTACACAAAAACTGTGTTTTGTGAATCTCCACACTATTAAAAACTGAAATATTGCTAATTGTACGTCCTGAGATTAAGATGAACATTAATTGCAAGTCATGAAAGTGAGAATAGCATCCAAAACAGAAAGGTAAACTTACCTCGAACATGACAAACTCCAGCTCCAGTCACGCCGTGTAGTACCTCCGTGATGATCCCCAACCGACTGATCCACAGCGCGGGTACAGCGTCTCCAAAAACGCATGTGCGGTTTAATTTGAAATTTTCTGCTTCAGTAGACACACAATACTTCAGACTGAAACACGACTGCCCCCTACAGGTAATGAAGGGCATTTCTCACAGCTTGCCGCGTGCAGCCGCGGCAAGTCACAGGATCCCTTTTCTCGAAACGTGCGTTTTTAATGGGGACATCAGTACACATTGTATAGATTCTACAATTTGCTGGAAAAGTGTGCAATCCTAATACTGTACCTAATAATCCTAAAACTACTCTCACCACATTAACTATATAATGTCTCTACCAAATGTGTTGTTTTAGAAACTGTTTACAAATAAGTTCAATTCACCCAATTTTTTATGGCATAGACCTTGTTTTATTGGTCATTTGCAAAGTAAACCAGGTTAAGTTCATGTCATGTCATACTGTACCTCATGTCATGTGTCAAATTTAGCAAATAAATGTTTAATTAAAATGTTAATGCGTATATAGTTGCTTCATTTAATAATTTGGTTTTGTTATACATACTTATCAGAAGTAAAATAAAGTGTAAATACAGTTTACAATTACAGTTAAAAAGTAAATTTAACATATTCATTTTATTAACTGATTATATGCATACTGATAAATTCAATGTAAATGTACCACAATTGTATGTTAAATAGTCTAGTTTTCAATTTCACCTACATTGCATTTAAGTTTTATCTACTTGTTTTTTATGTAGTCATTTTGACTTAGGGTTAACATCGCATTGACTTGTATTGTATCATGATTTTTATTATACAGTGGTGTGAAAAACTATTTGCCCCCCTCCTGATTTCTTATTCTTTTGCATGTTTGTCACACAAAATGTTTCTGATCATCAAACACATTTAACTACTAGTCAAAGATAACACAAGTAAACACAAAATGCAGTTTTTAAATGAGGGGTTTTATTATTTAGGGAGAAAAAAATCCAAACCTACATGGCCCTGTGTGAAAAAGTAATTGCCCCCTGAAGCTAATAACTGGTTGGGCCACCCTTAGGAGCAATAACTGCAATCAAGCGTTTGCGATAACTTGCAACGAGTCTTTTACAGCGCTCTGGAGGAATTTTGGCCCACTCATCTTTGCAGAATTGTTGTAATTCAACTTTATTTGATGGTTTTCTAGCATGAACCGCTTTTTTAAGGTCATGCCACAACATCTCAATAGGATTCAGGTCAGGACTTTGACTAGGCCACTCCAAAGTCTTCATTTTGTTTTTCTTCAGCCATTCAGAGGTGGATTTGCTGGTGTGTTTTGGGTCATTGTCCTGCTGCAGCACCCAAGATCGCTTCAGCTTGAGTTGATGAACAGATGGACATTCTCCTTCAGGATTTTTTGGTAGACAGTAGAATTCATGGTTCCATCTATCACAGCAAGCCTTCCAGGTCCTGAAGCAGCAAAACAACCCCAGACCATCACACTACCACCACCATATTTTACTGTTGGTATGATGTTCTTTTTCTGAAGTGCTGTGTTACTTTTACACCAGACGTAACGGGACACGCACCTTCCAAAAAGTTCAACTTTTGTCTCGTCGGTCCACAAGGTATTTTCCCAAAAGTCTTGGCAATCATTGAGATGTTTTTTAGCAAAATTGAGACGAGCCTTAATGTTCTTTTTGCTAAAAGTGGTTTGCGCCTTGGAAATCTGCCATGCAGGCCGTTTTTGCCCAGTCTCTTTCTTATGGTGGAGTCGTGATCACTGACCTTAATTGAGGCAAGTGAGGCCTGCAGTTCTTTAGATGTTGTCCTGGGGTCTTTTGTGGCCTCTCGGATGAGTTGTCTCTGCGCTCTTGGGGTAATTTTGGTCGTCCCGCCACTCCTGGGAAGGTTCACCACTGTTCCATGTTTTTGCCATTTGTGGATAATGGCTCTCACTGTGGTTCGCTGGAGTCCCAAAGCTTTAGAAATGGCTTTATAACCTTTACCAGACTGATAGATCTCAATTACTTTTGTTCTCATTTGTTCCTGAATTTCTTTGGATCTTGGCATGATGTCTAGCTTTTGAGGTGCTTTTGGTCTACTTCTCTGTGTCAGGTAGCTCCTATTTAAGTGATTTCTTGATTGAAACAGGTGTGGCAGTAATCAGGCCTGGGGGTGACTACAGAAATTGAACTCAGGTGTGATAAACCACAATTAAGTTATTTTTTAACAAGGGGGGCAATCACTTTTTCACACAGGGCCATGTAGATTTGGAGTTTTTTTCTCCCTTAATAACGTAAACCTTCATTTAAAAACTGCATTTTGTGTTCAATTATGTTATCTTTGACTAATAGTTAACGGTTTTTGATGAGCAGAAACATTTAAGTGTGACAAACATGCAAAAGAATAAGAAATCAGGAAGGGGGCAAATAGTTTTTCACACCACTGTATTTACTCCATTTTACATGTCATTGTACTAAATGTAGTTATTCAGACTTTCACTCAATTCATAAAGTATACTTTATAACTTTAATATTTACTCAGATTTTTAAGTGTAAAGGTGTTTTACCAAAAAAGAGTGTATATTATTTATTCAAACTCAACCAACATATCATTGATACTAAACTGCATTCTTAAATGATTACAAACAGAACGGAAGTCTGGTTTATCCTTTTTGCCAGAACTGTCAGAGGTAGATTTAGAGGTGTTTGGAAATGACAGAAAATTCACATGTAGAGTATATAACCCCAAACCTTTTAAAAAATATATTGTGGCATTTTGTTTTTTCAGGTGTTATGACTCAAAAAAAAAGAATACACAAACAATTTTCTCTCTTTATATGATTCTTCTAGTTTCATTTGAAACATCTCATTTTGCTTTCAAAAAGTCTAGTCTTTGTACTGTATGTTTGCAAGCTTCTGTGCATTTATGTGACCCAGAGCATCACAAACTATAAAAGGTTGGAATTCATTATCAAGATGAGTGATTAGACACAATGCTGTGACATTTAATCAAATCTGATCTTGTTTTTCAGTCAAGGGTATTTGATTAGCATTTGGGTGTGACTACTTCCAGTAACGGGAAATGACATATTTATGGAATAACATTAATGGGTGAAATGAAAGAAATGAAAGAAAGTTTGTGATAGAAAATAATAGAAAATATTATTTAATTGCTCACTTTGATGCAAAAGCCTCTAAAAACTCCTAAAATGATGCATTAAGAAGGTGAAAAATATCCTATTACCATACTGGAAACAACTGTTTTCTTCAAACAAATGGTGTTTGGTTTTTGTCTACAGTATATTTTTTCTAGTTTCATTTGTGCTTGTTCAGTCACTTCCAATGTATCCATATACCTGTACACTTATTCGTGTATATGTATCATTTTAAAAGGAACATGTGAACTCCCGCTCATTCCTGAAATTGTCTAGTCAGCCAGTCTAATGTAGCACAAGGTCAAGAGCTTCAGTTAATGTTTTCAACAAGCAGCAGAATGTATACAATGCGATATTGATAACTTTGACCAAAACATGGGTGTTGGAAATGTTGAAAACTTGATTATTTTATAAACAGTCATGGAATCTTTATCCACAGCATTTAACAAGTTTAAACGGAATAATTGTACGGGGGTAAATCCAGTGAGTGGGGATCTAAAGAGGGACAATAAATAAGAATCGAAGGACTGGTTTGTACTGATGGACAGCTTACACAGAATCAAATTACGCCTTTTTACAACTGTAATAAGCAGAAAAGCGTCTCAGAATGCAAACACAGGATGAGCTACCATAACCATAAGTTTTATTTCTTTCAGTCAGTATTAATATTCTATTAATAATCAATAGGAATATTCAGCTTTAGAGACATCAATTCTAGGCAGTAGATAATTGCAAAAAGACTATGCAGTGTGCTACTGTAACTAATCGATCAATCTGCTAAAGATTGTTAAGTAAGGAGAACAGTTAAGGAGAACAGCTCCCATTCCGTTTATTTTGTTTTGACCCTTAAAATAATTAACATGGGGTAAAACTGTCATATTAAAATGTAATCTTTTAATCTTTAAAATACTTTAGACATAACCATAGTTACATGTATCTTTTGGAACAAGAAGTGTTTACACCATTACAGTCCTGATCACAGGTAATTATCATAATTTGACTACCAATAATATTGGTGTGGCTTAAAAGAATAAGAAGACCTTTACTTGCTTCATATATGTGGCCATATACAGTACAACACTTTAGTGATTACATTAGTGATTTTTTTCCACCTATAAAACAGGACTTTTGAAGAATGCAAGACATATGATGGAATAAATATGCATTCTGTGAAAGAGTTTGATTAATGCATATTTGTTTCAGTCAAACTTTCAGATGAAAACTTTCACATATACAGTGTGTATGATATCCAAATCTCAACAGGAAGGGAAAGAAGTGAGGTGTCCTTGATAATTTTTTTTTTGGCGTGCTAAAAATGCAGATAAATAGAAATGCACCCCTTTACCCCTCTTCGTTTTAAAGTTTTAAAACCACAGCAGGAGATCCAGAAAACAAGAGGATTGAATTCTGTTTGATGCTATTTCTTCTTTCTACACTGCAATACTGTACATGATTGGGCATTGTGTGAGGGAGCTGAGACATCCACAGTGCCAGCTCCAGAAATATAATATAACTGCATACATGAGGTCAATAAAATGTGAATATTTTCATGCTTGTTTTTGGAAAGGTGAACAACATGACCAACAACATACAAAAATGTGAAATAAATATATTACATTCATAAATTCTTACTACACAAAACGTTATGCCGAGCACTGTGTAGGTTCCACTTGTACAACCTGGGCTGGCTCCTTGGGGCATGACTCCACAAGTGGGGGTGTACTGTTGTGCATTCAGTGGATCCTTTAGGTGTGTAGCTGGATTGAGTGTGTGGATGAGACTTGTTTGTCCGGTGTATTCCTTGAGTGATCAGTCAGATTGGGATCTGGACTGACATGACACTTTTTTTGGCAAGCTCTACTGCATTGTTTTTTCTGTGGGATCAGGTGGGACAGGCTAGCCTTTGCACAGGTATAAATGAGTTTTGAGTGTCCATGATCCTGTCACCAGTTTACTGGTATATCACTGTTAATGTGTTAATGCTGTGTGGTGTTAATACTATGGTTGACCATTGTATATAAAATAATATCTGACCTTTATTGGTATACAGGCATTTAAACTAGTCAGTAATCTTTGGTTTAAAAAAAAAATAACTTTTTCAAATGTTTGTTTCGGTCTCTGTTACTTTTTAACAGTACACAAAGGATATGCTACAGTAAAGCTGACCAAAATACCACATAATATAAATGACAAGTAGCAAGCAAACATAAACAACAAATCATATAGTCTCATTTCAAGTTGTTGTTTTTACAATGCACCATCTTGCCATAATTGTGTCTAACCATTAATCATGATAACAGGTATGGACCAGGATTCAATTTGTACATTTTACTTTATGTACTTATATTTAACATAGTTCATACATAATGTACAGTACTGTTTGTCTGTACTTGGTGTAACTTTTTAAAAGTTGGAAAAGTTTTACTGACATCACAGGTCAAATTTCTTATATAATTGAGTTACAACAGCAGTGTCCCAGTTTTCCCAGTGCTACAGACCTATGTATGAGACAATCTCTAGACTAAAAGGCACCCTGAGGGGATAAGCATCTGTCCAGGATCTATCCTCTAAATAAATTTATTCCAGTTAAATTATTGCAATTGCTGTTCAGTTTTTTTATTGTTATGTTTTGTCCTAGTTTTTGACTATTACGGAAGCAGATTATACCAGATATTGTGGGAGGTAGTAATCATTGTGCACATGAAATGTAACATGATAGCTCTGGGGAGCAGAATGGAGAGTGTTTATTCCACATTGCATCATAGTAGGAACTTGTAGAAATAATAAACAGTGGCCCATAAATTAGCTATAATAACAATACCTGAAAATGGAAGCAGCAGGCTACTTAACGCAAAAAAAAAAAATTTGTTTAACTCACATTGCTAACAAACAACACTTCTTATAGTTTTTGACAATTAGTCTGACTCAGCTTTATGACTGAAAGCTATTGGTTAGTTGCCATTAAAGATTTCAATACTGATTCTAATATTCTTGAGAATCACAGGATTATGAAAGCTAAACTTTAAGTTTTAAGTAAAAAATTTTTTAAAAAGAAGTTTAAAAAATCCCACAAACATGTGATAGTTATATTAGACAGTAGGTTGTGCTGTTTTGCAACTGTAGGATTTAAAACATTCCAATGCCAACATAATTTTAACCCAGCAAAATCAATTACAATGCAAGAAATACAATAGATTTCTTCTTGCCATTACTCTTTTTGGCCTTATTATATTAAAATACATTTAATAAACAAACAAACCATTGAATAAATAAAAAACATAACTGTAAATTAACAATTATTGTATGGATAGTAGAGAAAATTAGAGAAGACCATCTGTAGGATTGGTCTCATGATATTTCTAACAGTAGGTTAGTAAATTATATGTGTATCTAATTTAATACAGAGAGTACTTCAGTCTGTCTTTCATCATCTCAGGTAAAATGAAGAATTCAAATGATCCATCTTTAGCAACATTCAAGGCTCACTGTTATCTTTTTATCTTGTTTATCTTGTTTTTTTTAACTGTTTATCTTTATCGTATCTGTCTCACACTAACATCATTGGGACAATAAATGCTGATTTATTTAGTCATTTCTGTTGACCAAGTTTCTAATTCAAAAATGTAAAACACTGTAAATTTTTTTTGTTTGTTTTGCTTTGTTTTTATGATTGTTTGAGGTTGTAGTAGCGTTCCAGAGAGAGGAGAGCTGCAGGGAGAACATTCGTTCTCCACAAAAACAAAGTAGAGGTGAGATTCATCTCTCAACTCTAAACATTGAAATAATAATAATAATAATAATAATAATAATAACTAGAGAGGTATGTTTTTTTTAAGAAAATGTGAGTAGTGCAGTAGTGCATGCCGGGCCAAACTCGGGTCACTGGGCCTTTTATAATGGCAGTCTATGGGATCAGTTGCTAAGGTGCTCTAAAGTGGTTGCTACAGTATGGCGTGGCTTTACAGCTTCACAATGATCATGAAAGACTGATTGGTTGGTTGAGTAAAATGAGCCCACTCCTACAGTATGTCTTTATGACAATGGGATTCACAGTTCAGTGGAAGTTCCTATGGAAGTTAACATAGCAGGGAATGCAACTGTGAGTATGTCCTGTTTCAAAGGGGAGTACCTTCACAATTTGGGCACCTCTTGCACACCAGGGGTACAACGTACACCCTCTTGTGGGGTATGTTCCTTGTGGAGGCAAATTACCTGCCACCCTTGGGAAAAGTCAAAGCAGCCCATTCCCAAATAAGCATCACAACTTGACACCTCTTTCATGAGTCTATGACAGACGATACAGGACTAGTTACACACCACTAATAATACATTAATTAATTCATTAATTTAAAAACAATGTCTGGCCAAACACTTATAATGAAGTGACGATTTGATTATCATATTGAAAACTCTTAAAAGTGTAGCAAGATAATGAGCTTCAGCTTAACTTTGTAAGACAATAGACAGCTAGGATGCAGGAAGGTAAATACTGAGTTAACAAACGGATACCGTGAGGCAAAAAAATATTTAGTCAGCCACCAATTGTGCAAGTTCTCCCACTTAAAAAGATGATTGGGCCTGTAATTTTCATCATAGGTATACCTCAACTATGAGAGACAAAATAAGACAAAGAAATCCAGAAAATAACATTTTTAAAGAATTTATTTGCAAATTATGGTGGAAAATAAGTATTTGGTCAATAACAAAATTTCAGCTCAATACTTTGTACAGTAATATACCCTTTGTTGGCAATGACAGAGATCAAACATTTTCTGTAAGTCTTCACAAGATTTTCACACACTGTTGCTGGTATTTTGGATCATTCCATCTCCAGATCTCCTATAGAGCAGTGATGTTTTGGGGCTGAGATTTTCTATGGGGTTGAAATCCAGAGACTTGCTATGCCACTCCAGGACCTTGAAATGTTTCTTACGAAGTCACTCCTTCTTTGTCATGCTGAAAGACTCAGCTACGTTTCATGGCCATGCTTCACAGTAGGTATGGTGTTCTTTGGATGCAACTCAGCAGTCTTTCTCCTCCAAACACAAAGTTCTATTTTGGTTCCATCTGACCATATGACATTCCCAATCCTCACAATCCTCTTCTGGATCATCCAAATGCTCTCTAGCAAACTTCAAACTTCTGGTCATGTACTGTCTTAAGTAGGGGGACACGTCTGGCACTGCAGGATTTGAGTCCCTGGCGGCGCAGTGTGTTACTTTGGTCCCAGCTCTCTGCAGGTCATTCCCCAGATCAGGGGAGGTTATCAGTGGTCTTGTATTCTGGAAGTGGTCTTCCATTTTCTAATAAATGCTCCCACAGATGATTTCTTCTTCAAGCTGCTTACCTATTGTAGATTCAGTCTTCCCAGCCTGGTACAGGTCTACAATTTTTTTCCTGGTGTCTTTGACAGCTCTTTGGTCCTGGCCATAATGGAGTTTCGAGTGTGACTGTTTAAGGTTGTGGACAGGTGTCTTTTATACTGATAGCAGATGACATTAATACAGGTAACAAGTAAAGGACAGAGTAGTCTCTTAAAGAAGAAGTTACAGGTTTGTGAGAGCCAGAAATCTTGCTTATTTGTAGGTGACTAAATACTTCCACCATAATTTGCAAATAAATTCTTTTAAAATCCTAAAATGGGATTTTCTGGATTTTTTTTACTTCTTATTTTGTCTCTCATAGTTGAGGTATACATATGAAAATTAGAGGCCTTTCTAATTTTTTTAAGTGGGAGAACTTGCACAAGTGGTGGCTGACTAAATACTTTTTTGCCCCACTGTACAAATTCCATCTTAGCCAACATTTGATTAACTCCATAAAAAGCTTAACGTGCATGTAAAACAGCCAGCCCATCCATCATGTTGTCAGTCTTATGCATGACTGAACTCCACAGAAATCTATTTAAATCACACACACACACACACACACACACACACACACACACACACACACACACACACACACACACACACACACACACACACCACTTCCTATATACTAATACCTTGGTTAAGATCATAATCCAAGTTATGATTAATATAATGGTACTAATAAAACAAACAACAAACATTGAAAAAAAGAAATAAACAAAAATTTGGACAGTGATTGACAATTTCTTCACCTTTTAAAAAAAAACGTTGTTATAAATCCAGTAGGCCGTAAATCAATTGTAACCTTGGTAGGATTGTTAGTGACATTTTGTGTGTATGAGCATTAATTCTTTTTATAAAATAAAGAATGTTCCTGCTCTGTTTTGACCATTAGTGCTTAAAGAACAAAAAAAGCTGACCTGTACAGAAATAAGCATATTTGTGTCTCAGCTCATGACACATACTTTTGTAACTACTGTTGTGTATTTAATTAGCTAAGTAATAAAAACCTAAATAAGCTTATATTACTTTACACATCAAAATTAAATGCACATTTTAAATAAAATAAAAAAAGTATAACTAACTAGGAAGGTAGAATTTGTAAAAGCTTTACTTTACATTTCTCTTTTTTCTCTGTGCAGCAGTAAAATTCAATTAGATTGCACAAATTATATATAACATGGGTACAACAAATCACACACACACACACACACACACACACACCAGTAATGAAACAGTATTAGAATGGTGGAAGCTAGAGGGTTGAAATCAATGATCATGAATGGACTTTTACAAAAGTGAACATGTACAGAGCCATCAGTGATAATGAAGAGAGATCACTGTATACTTTAACATGTTTTTTTTTTTCTTTCTAAAAAACACATTTCCTCCCCATATGGATAAAAAATTGTGAGATATAATTTTCTGTGAGGTAAATAGAAAGTTTTCTTCGTCAGAAACAACTGCAGTCCAAAAATTAAACCTAAAACAGTTGAAAGGTGAAAACTGCATTTAAAGATTTATTCCCATTCCACTAAATCATCTAACTCTAATATGGTGTACTAATCAACTATGGAAAAAAAATCAAAAGAAGTTGATAAAGAATTGCAAAATTAAAAAAGGAATAAAGTTCTTATTTTGATTTAAAATCACACATAGTTTCACTCAGGTAAATCTATGTTCACACTCCAGTCCATGGGACGATTATGACATGTTTATTTAGTTATTTCTGTTGAGGTGGTCAAAAAATGTAAACTTGTCATCAGTACACACTGCGTAAGCATTATTCTTTGTTTTGATTTCTTTATGCTGCAGTAACATTCTAGACAGAGGAAAGCCACAAAACACATGGAGAAAGTTGTTCAAGCTCCACACACACACACACACACACACACACACACACACACACAACACACAGAGAGAGAGAGAGAGAGAGAGAGAGAGAGACAAACCAGAGGTGAGCTTTGATCCGCCAATGCTGTAGGCCAGACAAGACACCATGGTATGTCTAGCTTAAATATTAAATGGGCTAAATTGCTAAAATATAGTTGTTTTCTTAAAGATAAAATGTTTATTTTTTACAAACAAATAAATAAATGTCAGGTCAAGCCCAGTTTCCCCCCCCCCCCCGTATGTATCTGTTTTTACAGTATGTTTGAATTACATACTGTATATGCTGCCTCCATTTTTTGCTTTTTTTCTGTAAAATCAATGCAACTTTTCCCACATTGTTCTTCAGTAATCATTTGGTCAGAGACTGAAAATAGAACACGGGTGACTGAGGAAACAAAAACGAATTCAGGAGAAGTACAGCCAAGGGTTGCCGCACGATCCTGAGCTCGGATTACTGTGCCAGTCTGGGTTTTCTCTGGGTTCTCCAATTACCTACTACATTCCCAAAACACTTTAAACTGATCCTAGGTGAGAAAGAGTGTGTGGATGCATGCACATGCTGCTCTGAAATGCTCTGGCATTCCATTAACTGTATGTTTTCACCACACAGCCCTCTTTCCATCCTGACCCTGACCGGGATAAAGCGGTTCCTGAGGATAAATACAAAAATTATATGAACGGCAAGACCAATTCTTTTGTTTTTGCTATACGATGAAGGCATTTGGCAAAAGATGAATGTGAGATGATATAGCAGAATTGTAGATCTTCTTCTTCCATCTGTTTGGTGGGGTTCAGCTGCTTGTTCAGGAGGTGAAATTCTCATTTGAGTTAAGGTCTGGTGATTGACTTGGCCTGATTGAAAGCTTCCAATTTTTCCCCCTGATGAGGTGCTTTGTCATACTGATTTGCGACTAAATATCTTCATTGTATAGGCTTGCAAAAAAGGAAGAATTCCAGAACTTTCTGAGAAGAGTGCAATGTATTAAGTGCAGTTTTCTTTGTTGTTCTTATTTTCTTAGGACAATGCAACTTAAATGTCTGTATTTCACTGATCCAGTAACGATCTGCTTGGGGATATGTTTTAGGTTAAGAATGCTTCTCTGACCCGTGAGTCCAAAATTTGACTGAGGGAACAAAAATAGCACAAGCGAAAGAAACATCTAAAAGAACATTAACCTGTCAACACCCATTACAATACGAGAAGACGATATTAAGCAATATATTTTCCGCACTGCTTCCCGACAGGGTAATTCTCATGACACGCCCATTACCGGAGGTGCAGCTTTACCTAATGCAGCACTGGAAAAGAAACTCAGTTATAAAAGAAAGGCAGTCCTGCTCAGTTGCTTGGTTGCAGTTTGATAATGGTGCCGTATTGTTTTGTCTCCTTTTATTATAAATTTTTTTGTTCAAACTATATATTATTTTCTTTGTGCAGATTAGAATATTTGCCACACTTTTTTCTTTCCTCCAGCGTCCACTAGGTAGGTATTTTGTGGTGTTCTTTTGCACAGCAAGGACAGTACGAGTCTTGTCTCTCCTTGCATATACTGCTATTTTCTCTTCTTCATTTATCCTCAGCCTTCTCCGATTCTCGTCATCTTGCACACTTTTGTAATCACACACACGCAGAGAGAGAGAGAGAGGGAGAGAGAGAGAGAGCAGCACGCAGTTGGTGGACTCATTGCGGAGGACAGAGCACGAGAGAGCATCGTCTCCGTGACACGGATTTAATAGCGATTTCTAGCTTTACGAAGGTGTGTGAGTGTGTGCGTGTGTCCCTGGGTACGTGTGTGCTTCTGTAAATTTTTGATTGATTTTGTGTACAAAGCCTAATTTCGTTCTCCAGCTGAAAGCACGAGCTGAGAGGAATGATGTTGAAAAGCGCTCTCCAAGTGGGTTCCGTCCCATACTTGGAACGGAATACCAAGCAATAACGCAGTCTCTGAAATTGATGAAAAGAAGAAGAAAACACCCCGCACGTTTAGCTGGTATGTATGAATCTTGGTTTACCTTTTCGCGATTTAATATCGGGATACCCTAATGCATAGGCACCGTTTGGTCAGTCATGCACTGCACGTATCAGCCATTCCTTATTCCTTCATGGTATACTACTCAGGACTCCGATTACTATACTACTGCACGCAATCCATACGGTATATGAGGCGAATTAGTGCCGAAACACTTTTCGTTTGTGGCATTTTGGACCCTGGAATGCCCTGTCAAAGTTCCAGTGTCCACCTTTTCCAGGTTTTCTCATTCACACAACATAATGGTCAGACTTGGACACACATGGACACTGTTGGCATTCACTCAATACTAGCTTCTATAATAATAATAATAATAATAATAATAATAATAATTTGTAATTGAGAAGTTAATTGAACACTAATGACTCTGGTTTAATATGTTCAGATTTCTGTGTTTAGTGTAATTAATACATTAATTAATCCAATATATATTTATATACAGTCACCATTATAAATGAGAACCTTTAAATAATGCATGATTGAGTAAATTAAAGAATGTTGTCACAGGGAAAAGTTGGTGCTCCACATGGGTTCATTGTGGTCATCTACAGATGCGTCTCTGTATACACACGTGAGCACTTTCAGCTCAAGAAACTCACTGTGGACACACCAAACCAATAGGATATGATCAAACTTGTCACCTTTTAGTCTTTTGGATCATCTATGGATCTAATTAATCAGTAGTACTATCATACCTGGGCCCTAATGATCCCTAGCAGCACTGCAGGGATAAGCAGAACTAAGGAAGGAGAAAAAAAGAATAGCCTCTGGGGATATAATGACAGAGGAGGTAAAGATGAAAGCGTGGAAGGGAGTAGTGCATCAATACAAGAATAAGGGAAGGAAGGGACAAAAAAACTTTATGCAACCAAGTTTAAAACGTTTGAAAATATTTGTTGTTTCTGATATTACATATTTCAGTCAGAAGATATTTTTTAAGAAGACTTTGTGGATATCATTAGTATTTTCATGATTAAACATATTTCATACAGTAATTAAAAACTTATGTAACATTTAAAAGTCAACATGAATCAAAAATCATTTGGAAAAATGTAATTTTAATTTTTTTAGATATAAACTACAAAAGATGTGTTTTTTGCTGATTTACTATGTACTTCAGGCAATATACCAAAAATAAAATGCAATATAATAGTGATACCCATTATTTATTCTAAAAGTGTCTGTTGCCCACCTTTGTGTCATACGCATCATTTTATATACAACACATTGACTGTGGTTGAGTTATGATTGCTGACCCTTCTTGAAAAGGACCCTTCTTGATAGCCAAGGCTCTGACCCTTGGTTTGTTTAATCTCCTTTAAATCTTCATGCAAAGAAATCCATATTGCTGTCACTCTTTTTATGTGTGTGAACTCAAATGACAGAGAGATAGAGGGATGAAGAGAAACTGAGAACATGACGGAAATATAAGAAGAAAAACAGGGTCTCTAAAAGGGCAGCACATAGTAAGAGGGGTATATAGAAACTGAAGGAAGACAAAGAGGGACAGAGAGGATCAAAAATTGGAAGCCTTGGCTTGGCTTGGCTTGGAAAATGAATGAGGCATAGAAGCGACATACTGTAGGAAATGATAGAGAGATGAAGACAGATAAAGCTAGGGTTAGATGGTGTTGGAATGCTGAGTTCTATACACATCTCATCTCCCATCATGCAATTTTCAGAAGGGACCAGTTTCCTCGTTTTCATGTTTATTTATAGGTGCATCTGGAATGCTTGGCTTATCTCATTTTGTAGCTAACAAGCACAGCCAAATTAGAGGTGAGAACATTGGGGAAGAGCAGTATGCAGAATTCTGTTTAAACATGCCAGAACAGTGCTGAACTCTCATCTTCTGAGACTGTTAAAGCCTCGGTATCTCATCTCTGCTGCTATATGAGAATAAACATGAAAGCTATATTTATATGCTTAATAAAGTTTTATTATGTGATTTTATGATTTATAGAATTAATGTCAATTTCACATTTTCTCAGCACAAATTTCATGTTATACAAATTTTGTACAGATTAGCAAAAATTTATTTCTCCAGCTCATAGTTTTTTTCTCACCGATAAATCAGTCTGCAGTTGTGTTTGTGGATGAGTATGTAAATATGTAATTTAGTATCAATGATATATTGGTTGTGCTTTAATTTAAAAAAAATAGCAAACTCATGATTTGATTGTGTTTTGTAGTGAGCCGCTGGCCGCAAATTGGATCAAGGAAAAAAAGTATTGAGTTTGTTAAAGATCATAAGAAACTTTTCAGTGAAAAAACAATTCAGTTTCCCATGCATTGTCAGCCTTTTCCTCTACCAAGTTTGGTACTTGATTACAGCATTTTATCATAGTACACAAGTATGTGCTGTATAACGTCAATTTGCGGATCGTCTGATCGAATATGCATCGTGATCCCATAAAGTTATACTAGAGCTCAGAAATCCCAATTGGAGGACAAGGTGTAACAGACTTATGCAGAAATAGTAAATGCAAGCAACTGCATTCCTCGCACAACACATGTATGTCACATTTCTTGTTCAGAAAGCAATCATGCATCTCTTGAGTGTTGTAGTGTTCTCACAGTTTAATTTTCCTTTGTAAATATAATTTTGTTTAATAGGGAAGTGAATCATGGCTCCCAAATGCTATAAACCCAGCTCTAGTAGTAGATGAAAACTGTTAAATGACGAATGTATAGTGTTTTCCAAAACTTTTTTGCATATTGTGATGTCAGCCACAGATATTCTTTAAGACCAGTAAGTTGCAAGGTGGACCTCCATGTATCAGACTTTTTTGTTGTCCAGCACACCCCACAGATAGACAATTAGATTGTGATCTGGAGAATTCAGAGACCAAGCCAACCTACATTCCATTTAGTGTGACTGGGTACTTATCGCGCTGAAAGAGTCAACTGCCATTCGGAAATAATATTGTCATGAAGAGGTGCACTTGGTCAGTTTTTAGGTGGGTGGTACAGTACATCCACATGAATAGTAGGACTCAGTTTTTCCCAGTAGAACATTGCTAAGAGCATTGCACTGCCTTAGCTGACTTGGAGGTTTCAGTAACACATTCTGGTACCATCTCAGGGTAAATGCATCCTGCCATCCACATGGTATAAAAAAAACATGATTTGATCAACAGGACCACCTTCTTCTATTGCTCCATGGACTAGTTATGATGTGGCCATTGTAAGAGCTTTTGATGGTGGACGGTGTTCAGCTTGGGCACTCTGACTGGCCTGCAACTACACAGCACCATTAGCAGCAAGCTGTGATGCACCCTCTCTTCTGTTACTTATTTATTATAGCTGGCATTAACGTTTTTCAGCAATTGGTGCTACAGTAGCTCTTCTGTAGGATCACATGAGACAGATAGGCCTTATTTCCCCACACCATCAGGCACCTATGACCCTCTTGGTGATTACATGAGCCCTATTTACTTGCAGAGTACACTGCTGCCTTATAAATCCTACCCTTACTTTTAGTATTTTAAAGGCTTGTGTACAGTAGGGGCCAAAAGTCTAAAATCATATTGAACATAGATTGTTGTTGTTTAAACAAAAGGTTTAAGAATTTAGAAAAATTAAAAAGAAATATTGCTATTCCACATAATAATAACTAGGACCAAATTGTATAGAGCTAATGTTTAAAATCAATTGGTAAATCCAAAATCCTCTCTCTCTCTCTCTCTCTCTCTCTCTCTCTCTGCAATTCCCATGGTGATGGTTGGAGCTTAAGGGACAAGGCCTGTTTGATGGACTAGGGGAAATAGGGCAGAGTGATGATGGGCTTGTGGAACGGTTCACTGGCCACTGCCCCTCCCCCTCCCTTGCCCCCCTTTCTCTGTTAAGTGCACTTACTCCCCTGGCCCTGCCACTTATCCTAAGGAATCACCCTTACATTTTATGCACTAATAAGGGCCCCCTGGAATTTTGATCCCTTTCCACTCTGCTGTTCTCTTCCACAAACTCCACAGTCTTTGTTAGGTGCTTGTTATATACAGTATATATATATATATATATATATATATATATATATATATATATATATATATATACAGTATATGTGTGTGTGTGTATGTGGAGGGGGGGTTTACACAAGGAATGTTAAGAATTCAGACTTACTTGTATATAAAGCACTTGTCATAAACTACTTATTTCAGGCTTTTTTTGGTGCACTATATAGAGATAGTTTTACAACAGAGTGTGTATTGATTGTCCATTCTGAAGCTCTTGGCAAAGCCAGTGCAATCTGTTGCGGCTTTAGACTGTTATCTTAGCTAAGGGTGTAAATAAATAGTAATTTATAATTTTACCAGCTAGCTGACCATCTGAAAATCTATTAATGGCATTAAAATGTAACTGAAAGTGTCGGAAATATGATTTTGGAAATGTTTCAGATTTTCATTATGGCATATCTGTCAGTCAGTAATCTTCTATACCGCTTTATTCTTATATTCAGGGTCGCGGGGACCTGGAGCCTATCCCAGGAAGCTTAGGGCACAAGGTGGGGTACACCCTGGACAGGGTGCCAATCCATCGCAGGGCACACACACATACACACACTACGGGCAATTTTGGAAGCGTCAATTAACCTAGCCTACATGTCTGGACTGTGGGAGGAAACCGGAGAACCCGGAGGAAACCCACCAAGCAAACTCCATGCACACAGAGACGGGAATCGAGCCTGGCTGGGAATCGAACCCGGACCCTGGAGGTGCAAGGCGACAGTGCTAACCACTACACCACCGTGCCGCCATCCAAAACATGCCCATTGAAACTCAACATGAGACGAAGTAATATATTTTTCCCTTTTGCTTCTTTAAATATTTATTTTCATGAAATACCCATTACTGGAGGGTGAAGCTATATCTAATGCAGTATTGAAAAAGAAATTTAGTTATAAAAGAAAGTCAGTAGTGCTCAGGTTTCTTGTTGGTAATTCCACTGGTATTGTGGGATAATATTGTTTGTTTTATATGTTTGCACTGTACACCTTAACTGAAATTTTAAAATGCACATATTCTCCTGCGTGTGAATGAGTGTGTGTGTGTGTGTGTGTGTGTGTGTGTGTGTGTGTGTGTGTGTGTGTGTGTGTGTGTGCGTGCTCTGCGATGGATTGGCACGCTGTCCAGGGTGTACCCTGCCTCGTGCCCTGAGTCTCCTGGGATAGGCTCCAGGTCCCCGCGACCCTAAATACAGGATAAAGCGGTATAGAAAATGAATGAATGAATGAATATTCTCCTGCTACAGATTTATGCAGATTAATTAATGAGCATGAAAACATGATACAATAAAAATACCATATATACAGATACCAGTTAGCCATAAAATAAAAAATATGAAAATTAAAACCACTTAGGTTTTGACTTTCCCTTGGGCCACTGGGGCAACTCTGGCTACTTACTGTAAGACATGACTCCACAGGTCCTCTGGGAGTGTGCTGTTGTGTCCTGCACCAGGACATTGGGAGCATATCTTTTGGGTGCTGTGGGATGTGGTGTGGGGCCTTTGTGGTTGTCTGAGACATCCCATGGGTGCTTTATAGGTTTGGGATCTGGGGAATCTGAAGGTGAGGTCAGCAGCCTTAGGATCTTTGCCTGCCAGTCCCTATGAGTGGTGTGCTCTGGTGCCTTTGTATCGTGGCCAGCATTGACTTTTTCTGGCGAGTTGTGCAGCATTAGCTTTTCTGTGGCACTAGATGGATTTGTTTTTGGCCCCCGCAGACATGACCGGAGCCTTAGGAGTCTGTGAGCCTTTGGAGCATACAATTTATTTTATAATTAAAATAAAAGTGTACAGACATTTATCTCTGCAGTCAAAAATAAAATAGCAATTCGTGAAAACTACTAAAAAAAATCAGCTAGCTGGAAAAACAGGGGTTTGGGAGGGGGGCAATTTGCCAGTGGAATGGCAATTCATTAGCATCTAAAATATTACTGACATCCACATTCTCAGTTCAGTGTTTGAGTTACGCCACCTGTGATAGATTGGAATTGACAGTAATATGAGGCATTATGTTTTTTTTTTTTCCCTGTGATATATGTAGTATATATTTATGATTTTGTTTTCTTATTCCCACTTGATATACTTTCTGGGCTGGAGATGCCATGCTCAACGCACAGCATGATAGACTAGCAATTACTTAAACGATTCCAGTGCTGCCTTGCTGTATCACAAAACAACATGGCTGACAAGAACACAAAAATCCATTCTGAGCACATTAATTCCACTACACACTGTGTAATATGCTTTTCTTGTACACATCTAACTATTAAATACCAAGCAATTTATGTGCACCATTTAAATCTTTTTTTTTTTTGCAAATGTGTTCATGTGCCATATGAGAGCATTTACACAGACCAATCTGTCAAGTCATATGTTTCCGGATATAACATTAAATTGAAGTTGTAAATGCACAGTATGGATTAGATTATTGTATAATTCAGCTTTGCCTGAGGCCTGTACGGTTGAGTGAGAGTTGTAGATAGGCTCTGTCTGTGTCTGGCCAGTACTAGTCATCCATATGCATCTGCTCTATTAACTCGAAAATCAGATGACAAGCAGATCAGTTCCGGCATCATATGTTGACTGGGAGTGAACATTTTTGTGTATGATAATGTTGCAATAATATAATGTATGACATTTTTTATCACTAGTGCAGGCAATATACATACTACTTATTACCAGTTGGCAAATAATTGTTTTTCATCAGATAAATGGCTGTTGGGCAAGTGTGTGCCACAAGTTCCCTGATTTACCGTGGCAGGGTTCATTACATAGCACTATTACAGAGGTGAAGCCAGACCAGCTCATTATGTTTGGATGTCCAATCTTGAGCCTATCATTCCACTTCTCACAGTCCAATAATAGGATATTGTTTATATGAAGACATATGAGAGATTGGTTGTAATTACAGTGCATGACAAGGCACAGTTTGTGTCTTTTTTGTGACTCATAAACATTCAGAATGGGACTCTCTAGTTTGCTTTCCTGACAGGTCATTATCAACCCTATGCTTCTTTAAAAATGACTCTAGCAATTAGGGCTCACAGTTGAGAAATATTACTTTTTATTTTATTCACCTTGTCAACTAAACTAATATATATATATATATATATATATATATATATATATATAGGCTTGATGAAGTACAGTAGATGGATACAGTAGATACAGTAGTTGTTTTTCTAAAAAACAAAAAGTGTTTGATTGATCAGTATATAAACAAGCCTGCCTTCAGTTCAAACTGTAAAATGAGATAGCATTACCAAAATCAGATGGACTCACCATATTCTACCTATTAAGATTCTGAATGAAATACATACTATATGAAATACTACTATGTAGTAGTTATGTGTATGCCACCATGCATGCTTTGTAGACAATTTCAAAATTTAGTTGATGTGCATTTTTTATGTAATCCAATCCAAAGTTACACATGCATAAAGTGTGGTTTAACACCGATGCAATAACAGCAGAAAGTATCCAGAGCAATGTGAGGAGTAACGTTAGCTCGTTCTGCTTTTTTAATCATGCTGCTTGTGTTGTATAATGGGTTTTAAATTATTTGCTTCTCAGCAAAATTTTATGTCTGATTATTAAACAGACCTTAAGAGTGTTTGTGACCACAGTGAATTTCCATATTGGGTAAAAAAATTATATAATTGCCCAACATTCTAGATAAAGCTCTGGGCCCGGTTTCTCGAAAGCTTCTTATCTCTAAGTAGTTCTTAAGTCGTACCTTAACCTCTCTCTTAACTTAATGGCGCATTTTCCGAAACGTTCTTACGCTAAGTATCTCTTAGCTACGTCAGACGTTCGTAAGGTTGGTCTGGACCAACCTTAACTCATACTTAGCGTAGTTTCAGCTCTAGACGCTAGTCGCCGCCACTGAGCAGCAGTCTTTATAAATCAGCGGTGTATGTAAACACATTATGGCACGTTATCAAAGTCGTATTAATGATGGAATATACTGTAGACCTGTTTAAGAATTTTATTTTATTTGATATCAGAACTAATAGAGTGCCTTTTAATTAGCCTATTTCATAATGTGACTAACGCATTAAAATTGCCAATCACAATTAATATTAAACAGGTGGCGAACAATTAGGCAGCGAGCGTGGTGTTGTGTGAGTCATGTACATGTTTCCTTTAGACAAAACTTCAGCCCTTTTCATATTTTCCCCGTGGTCGTTATTAAAAATATATATATAAATAAAAGTTTTGCCTTCCAAGGCAACAGATTATGGAGCTTCTTGAGACCAACGCATCGTACTTACTGTACTTACTGTACTCTACACTTCCCGTCCCGATGTCCAGCTGCTCGCTGCTTTTTGTTTAAAATATGTTTCATTGATCATTAGCCATTATCCATGACTTTATGAGTTTTTCTTTTGACACGTTTTATTTTTATGAAATTTGATTTAGTTAAATGAGAAAATAACCTTGGGAGATTCAAACCCCGCATCCATTCATTTTTCTGGGTGATTGTAATGTTTAATACCCCTACAGTATTCACTCATGCGGTTTGACTCGCTGTGAGATGCGGTGTGTTATACCCCTATCTCACCTGCACGGGCTCGCGCTGTGGCCGTAGGCTTGATCATGATTCACCCCGAGTTTTTGCGCTGTGGTTACGTTTCCATCTTTCCGCGTGAAAAATTCAACGTTTAATTTTTTGCTGGTCCTCGCGGAAGCTTGCAGACTTTGTAGAACTTCGCGGAACGTTAAAGGAACGTCGTGGGCAATCGCGGCAGCTCACGGAGATGAGTCCGGCCACACAGGTGAGAGAGGGGTATTAGGCACCACACAGGTGAGAGAGGGGTATTAGACACCGTGATCCGCCTCGAGTGACCGGCGCCCGACGGTCCGCGAAGAACTACAAGGTCCGCGAGCTTCCACATGTTAAACATGTTTATTTTTTTTGCGTGGTAAGATGGAAACGTAATAACAGCACCAAAACTCGCGCCGAATCATAATGAACCGCACTTACGGCCCCGCGTAGGTGAGATAGGGGTATTAAACCTCCACCCTGTCATCTCAGCGTATTCATTCCATAAGTGCACTGTACAACCCCAACAACTGACACTTCACATTGTTTCTGAAGCTGGTGAAGAGTGTTATCAGCTGTTTGTCCATCAACTATGATTGGATACCCGGTTCGTTTCACGGCCACATGTTACATGAAAATATTATATATTATATTATTATATTAATTAATATTAATTTATATATTTGTCTATTATGGCATGTTATTGTTAAGTTAACACATGTCGAAATAAACGCTATTAAAAGAATTTAGTGCAATGTTTAATTTGCATAGAAAGTGCCGTCTTTCTTAACACTGTCATGCAAAAGGAGTGAAAAATCGATTCCAGAGCCACCGATGTCCGCTAATTCAGGACCTTGACTGTAGACAGCGCCTTGTAACGTCGGACGTAAGAGGCAGCGACTTAAGAAGACTCCTAAGAGACAGTTCGAGAAATACACTTAGAAAAGTTATCACTTAACGTAAGATATATCTTAAGAGTCTTCTTAGCGCGCGAATAGTGTGCGTTATCGAGAAACCGGGCCCTGGTTGTTACTAATAATAAAAAATAATATAAAACGCCCATATTGTCCACTGCTGTATTGCCAACATTAAAAGGTATTATTTGGGAATGACAGCACAGGAAATTTTTATCTATTAGGGCCCCCATCACTTTTTTTTTGTGTGCTATGCAAACGTGTGTGCAAGTTCTGCATCCTCACTATATGTCTGGCAAATATTAATCACTGAGCCAAGTTCATTGAATCTCAATTTGAAACTGGCTGAAAAATATTAGCTCCTCCCCATACCACAGACCCTTCTGAAGCCCTTAAATATCTCCAGACCCATACAAACTTGCAATTATTTTATAGCAAATATGCTCAGATATGTAACATGGATGATTTTCTTACAGAATCATATTATTGCACCAGGTGTGCATAATGAAACAAAAGTAGATGGGCAAAAAACACAGCCAGATTTTGATAGTCAGAGTAATTAGACACAAGGTTTTCTCGTCAAATATTTTTCTAACATTTTTCCACTCTACAGTAAGTGACTCTTAGAATGATTACTGAACTTGTTGATTGGATATATCTTTCTTCAGGATTACCCTGCATGTGATTTTTGTTATTCATTATAAGAATAAATTCAATGGAAAAATATGTCTTCAAACCTTAAGACACTAGTCAAATCCTCCCAGAGACAATTACATCAGGAGCTCACAAGGTCTGCAAAGTGTATGCCAACCTATCCACTGACAGCAGACCATGCCTGTTCTACATGTTTATTCATGAGGTTAGGAGGCATAGCTAGTTGAAGACAAGAGAGGCTTTTGTTTGAATCAGAGCCAAAGAACAGTCTGTATGCACATGTTGTTATAACCCTATAAGGTGACATTTATTAAAAACATGATAGAACTATTTATCTCATGTCAAGTAAATGTGTGTGTGTGTGTCAAGTCCTGGATGGAACGAAAAGATTTAAAGTTTTCTCCTGATTGTAACAGCAAACCGGTGGTCATTATTGGCAAGCATTTTCCACTCAAATTTGTCCTTAAATAGTTCTTGCAAGAACAGTATTGTCAAGTGCATTTGTCATCCCATCAAGCACCATGATAAAACTGGCTCTCATGAAGACCTTTCTAGGAAAGCAAGACTAAAACTTACCTCTGCTGCAGAGGAGAAGTTCATTTAGGATTACGGACTAAATAGACATTTAAATAGCTCCTAAAGAGCCATTATAAGCCATCAAAATATTATTATATTGCATATTTTGGATGCCTTCAGCAGTTTTACAATGTTTAAATAACTAAAAATCCATAATATTTTATTAGACCAGCTTTTGTTTTATTATTGCATCATTTTAATAGGCTTACACATTGTCACAACATTACTTTCTCTATGAGATGTTGTATTGATGATGGAAGAGTCAGACCACTACATAAAGTCCATCAAATCCGAAAGATTCTCAATGAGATTAAGGTCTGGGCACTGTGGTGGCCAATCCATGTGTGAAAATGGTGTCTCATGCTCCCTGAACCACTCTCTCGCAATTTGAGCCCATTGAATCCTGGCATCATCATCTTTGAATATGCCCACGCCATCAGGGAAGAAAAAAAATCCATTGATAGAAACACCAAGCCATTGTGTATATTCAGATAGTCAGCTGACCTCATCATTTTAGTGCATAAAATAACAGAAGCAACCCCATCATAACTCTGCCCCCACAGGCTTGTCTGGTAGGCATTGGTCATGATAGGTGCATCACTTAATCCACCTCTCTTCTTACGCTGAATGCACCCATCACTCTGGAACAGGCTAAATCCGGACTGATCAGAGTCTGACATTTCTTCCTCGAAGATGATGGTTCACC
The DNA here is from genome assembly GCA_030522415.1 of Channallabes apus. Taxonomy (NCBI): domain Eukaryota; kingdom Metazoa; phylum Chordata; class Actinopteri; order Siluriformes; family Clariidae; genus Channallabes; species Channallabes apus. The sequence goes on from CM060112.1 coordinate 23,436,283, forward strand.
AGTATCCGTCCATGTTTTAATAATGCATTTATGTTTTTAGTAATTCTAGGAATGTAAGTTGATAATTTGATCCTTCTGGAACAGAGAAACATTTTTGTATACGTCTTCTAACATGGTTTATTAAAAAAAAATTAGTAAAATCCAGATGCTGACTTTTTTTTGGCAGTGTATATATCACAATATATATATCACAATATATATATATACACACACATACTATTATTTGCAATATATTATATTCGTTGATATACAGTACATGATACTCTGATAATATTATTAATATTGTATTAATATAATATATATCATACTATTTAATTTTTCTTGAAATGTTAATAATTTTTTTTTATGTATATATATATGTGTGTGTGTGTGTGTGTGTGTGTGTGTGTGTGTGTGTGTGTGCGCATGTGTGCATACATTCTTTTGGCTGACTCTGTATATACAGTATACATACTATATGCATACTCTTCTTCGGGAACACAGTCTTAAAGTGAAAAAAATGCATGCAACTTATCTGCAGCACTTTTGAATATCAGCTTCCTGGCACACAGTACATACAGTCACATACAGTACTGTACGTTGCATAACAATGTATCAAACGTTCAGTTGAATTCTCTGTATCATGAATTCTCTGACACTCACCCCAGTGTATTTCACCTAAGCTATCCAGGTTACTGTATATCCACTACAACTGTGAAGCCTTATCTCTTCTCTGCAAACCCAAATGAACTCAAAAAATATTTGGTAATGCAGCAATATGTGGAAAGAGGTGAAATAATGTATTCGTACATATTGTTCTTATTAAAAAACATATTATTAGTAGATAATATCTACAGTAGGATGAAATAAGTTGGTATAGAACATCTCATGCACATGCAAGTTTGATACATTGCTATTCAACATACAGTATGCTTGTGTCTGTGTGTATGGTAGGTGCTGCAAAAAAGTTGGGAAAGTTTTTTTTTTTTTTTGTTTCTTATTAAGGACATACAAGGTTAACATAATCCTATATATAATTTCATATTAATGATCTTAATAAAAATATCCATGAATGAGATTTTTTTATGCTTATATTTTCATTTAGTGTAGCCCACTAGTTATAATTATAGCGTATGGTATATTTGTTAATATAGGTTATATAGATATGATTAATATCGGTATGTTTTCTGATTCAGTGTTTTTGGATTGTTGATTGGTGTTATAGGGCATGGTAATTCTGATGATAAAGTTGCTGTTAAACATCCTGCTACCATATAATATTTGGCAATCTAGGGCATTGTGGTCATAAGAATGTGTTTAATATTGAGAGCTTTTTCAGAGCATCTTTAGCAGCTGTCTTCTGTAAGGCAGGATTTGTGATTCCAGCTCAATCTCAGGCTTGGCATGCTTCCAGTCTTTCAAAACGCCTAACATACTTCAGCTAGCTTCCTGGAAGCTCCCTTATAAAAAAATAGACTAGGTGAAAAGGGTACTATAATTAGCATATACTTATGTATACAGAGAGCTGGCGAAAAAGTGTCAGTATAGACGCTGGTAGTTCCTATTTATAGGTGAGGGAAAATAGTTTTTGGGGTCAATGAGTTATTATAGCAGTAAGTTAAGCCTATGTTTATTATAATTTTTTTTAATTTCCATCTTACCAATCAGTTTAAATTGAGGTGAACTTTAAAGGGTATGTTTGGTTAATGTCGGCATATACAGTATACAGTACTTGCTTTTAACGATGTGTGTACACGTGCATGATGGCTGTCTTGTGAATCCTGCATTTGTCTGATACGTAGCTTGTGCATGTCCTCAGAAATTTACAAAATTCACCTATACTCATCCGAAAGATGCAATATGCATGTAAAGGATAGGGGCAGTGTAGTCAGCTGGCACATTAAAAATGGTGTAAAGGTTTGAGGAACAATTGAACGACCATGTCCAAAATTACCCCCACCTGTATAACGTAACATGCAAAAGTTCTTCAAGTGTCGCCATTTATTTATTTATTTACTAAACACTGTCTGATTTAAATTGTCTGTTGGTTTTGCTTCCTTTAAACAAAGTATATGGACAAGCATACAGTATGAACAATTACACTCACAACATTGCCAGTTGACTAGACTGCATTGTTTAACAGGAAGTACTGTATGTTTCCACCCCCAATTACAAAGTGTTGGTTCCAATGAATTTTAACCATAGGACCCTTATGAGTGGTTCGCAATAATTGCCATAATTGCACTTATCACTTTCCATCATTTTATAAATATTTGAGCCAGATTAAATACATGTGAAATGTCTTAAATATTTATTGCCCCTATTGAGTGCCCCTATAGGCTTGTGATATTTTAGCCCATCTTTTTATTAAAAGTCTTTTAACCACACTTACCTCTAGATTGAAGGTAATCATTTCAGCAAAAATGTAATCATTCATGTGTCTGCAACCTAAAGTAAAAAAAAAGAAAGGAATCCTGTCACATTTGGCCCAAAATGTCTCATTTTTATTATTTCTGTAATTACTTTTCCCACAGATTATACGTCTTGATTTAAGAGGAAAAACTATTCTATTCACAAGCAATTGGATGAGAGTCATATTTGCCCTTGGCAACTGAAGATGACGTTACAATGGAAATGGCTAGTGCTGCTATCAATCACTGGCTGCCTTGCAGGTAAAATGTCTCATATGTCATTTTATTCCAAACTTCAATTTTTTCTTTTGTTTTACATTTTCATTTTAGATTCAGTGTAAACATTGTATCACTTAAGTCTGTTTACTGTAATTGTAGTAGAAAACTGAAATATAATCAAAACTTGTGGACTTGGGTTGTGTTTGACTGAACTGGATTAAGATGTAGTGGTGACATCACTCAATTTACCTCTACTGCAGAGTATTGTTTCAGAAAATATTCTTTTCATGTATATGTAACTTTAAGAGAATCCTCTCAAGATCATTCAAAAAGAAAATGGGGTGCCTGACACGAGTTATCACGGTGCGCTATGTTTGTTTGGAATTTTACTGAATCATTTGAGAATTATTTGAAATTCATAATTTCCTTTAAAAATTTCAACCTCAAAGCCACAGTCCCAAAAGACATGCATACTTACTACCTTAGCTAGAACATATACAGTGGTGTGAAAAACTATTTGCCCCCCTCCTGATTTCTTATTCTTTTGCATGTTTTTCACACAAAATGTTTCTGATCATCAAACACATTTAACTTTTAGTCAAAGATAACACAAGTAAACACAAAATGCAGTTTTTAAATGAGGGGTTTTATTATTTAGGGAGAAAAAAAATCCAAACCTACATGGCCCTGTGTGAAAATGTAATTGCCCCCTGAACCTAATAACTGGTTGGGCCACCCTTAGCAGCAATAACTGCAATCAAGCGTTTGCGGTAACTTAAAACAAGTCTTTTACAGCGCTCTGGAGGAATTTTGGCCCACTCATCTTTGCAGAATTGTTGTAATTCAGCTTTATTTGAGGCTTTTCTAGCATGAACCGCCTTTTTAAGGTCATGCCACAACATCTCAATAGGATTCAGGTCAGGACTTTGACTAGGCCACTCCAAAGTCTTCATTTTGTTTTTCTTCAGCCATTCAGAGGTGGATTTGCTGGTGTGTTTTGGGTCATTGTCCTGCTGCAGCAACCAAGATCGCTTCAGCTTGAGTTGACGAACAGATGGCCGGACATTCTCCTTCAGGATTTTTTGGTAGACAGTAGAATTCATGGTTCCATCTATCACAGCAAGCCTTCCAGGTCCTGAAGCAGCAAAACAACCCCAGAACATCACACTACCACCACCATATTTTACTGTTGGTATGATGTTCTTTTTCTGAAATGCTGTGTTACTTTTATGCCAGATGTAACGGGACACGCACCTTCCAAAAAGTTCAACTTTTGTCTCGTCGGTCCACAGGGTATTTTCCCAAAAGTCTTAGCAATCATTGAGATGTTTTTTAGCAAAACTGAGACGAGCCTTAATGTTCTTTTTGTTTAAAAGTGGTTTGCGCCTTGGAAATCTGCCATGCAGGCCGTTTTTGCCCAGTCTATTTCTTATGGTGGAGTCGTGAACACGGACTTTAATTGAGGCAAGTGAGACCTGCAGTTCTTTAGATGTTGTCCTGGGGTCTTTTGTGGCCTCTCGGATGAGTTGTCTCTGCGCTCTTGGGGTAATTTTGGTCGGTCGGCCACTCCTGGGAAGGTTCACCACTGTTCCATGTTTTTGCCATTTGTGGATAATGGCTCTCACTGTGGTTCGCTGGAGTCCCAAAGCTTTAGAAATGGCTTTATAACCTTTACCAGACTGATAGATCTCAATTACTTTTGTTCTCATTTGTTCCTGAATTTCTTTGGATCTTGGCATGATGTCTACAGTAGCTTTTGAGGTGCTTTTGGTCTACTTCTCTGTGTCAGGTAGCTCCTACTTAAGTGATTTCTTGATTGAAACAGGTGTGACAGTAATCAGGCCTGGGGGTGACTACAGAAATTGAACTCAGGTGTGATAAACCACAGTTAAGTTATTTTTTAACAAGGGGGGCAATCACTTTTTCACATAGGGCCATGTAGGTTTGGAGTTTTTTTTCTCCCTTAATAACGTAAACCTTCATTTAAAAACTGCATTTTGTGTTCAATTATGTTATCTTTGACTAATAGTTAACGGTTTTTGATGAGCAGAAACATTTAAGTGTGACAAACATGCAAAAGAATAAGAAATCAGGAAGGGGGCAAATAGTTTTTCACACCACTGTAACACTAATGCAAGGTGTGGAACATCCTGAACAATTCGTTGCATTTAAATAACAAAGGATTTATTTTAACCATTATAGTTCAAATAAAATAGTCATTTTGCATTCAGGTTTGCCTGTTTCACTGTGTCTCGAGTCCTATCAGTGGGTTATGGGATTGTCAGAGATGATTATCTGGAACCTTTGGATGGAGCTGTGTCCATATCTCCCCACAAAGCACTATCTCTGTACTACCCCCTGCACTCCAGGAAATCCAGTGACTTTCATTCTCTCTCTCTCTCTCACACACACACGCGCACACACACACACACACACTTTTTTATTTCAGATTGTTTTTAGCTGAGCTCAATCCTTTAAAGCAAAGGTCAACGATAATATAAATTAAATTAAGCTTTATTGTAACCAAGTGATAGGCGGCGCGGTGATGTAGTGGTTAGCACTGTCGCCTTGCACCTCCAGGGTCTGGGTTCGATTCCCGTCTCTGTGTGCATGGAGTTTGCATGTTCTCCCCGTGCTTGGTGGGTTTCCTCCGGGTACTCCGGTTTCCTCCCACAGTCCAAAGATATGCAGATTAGGCTAATTGGCGTTCCTAAATTGCCCGTAGTGTGTGATTGGGTGTGTGAGTGTGTGTATGTGTGTGTGCCCTGCGATGGATTGGCACCCTGTCCAGGGTGTACCCCGCCTAGTGCCCAAAGTCTCCTGGGATAGGCTCCAGGTCCCCCGCGACCCTGAACACAGGATTAAGCGGTATAGAAAATGAATGAATGAATGAATGTAACCAAGTGCAAACCATTTCAAATACTGTAGTACTTGTTTACTTTAGGAGAGAAAAATAGTGCGAGGAATTTTTCAGCTAGGTAATGCAGAAGTAGACTCACAGATAGGTCTTTGATGATGAAAGAAAAGATCTCATAAGTACAATTTCATCAGTGCATATTATGCGTCTGAAGTCTACAGAAGATGATCTCTACAGCACTACTTTACACAAGCAACACTTACAGACTTGCATAGAAGTAGTCTAAATTAAAAGACTTTCAAATTAAACTCTGGTTAAGATGACTGTTCATTTTGGAGCAATAACTTTAGCTGAGCAACACGGTACTGTAAAAAAAGATAGAGATGATTACAGTGCAGTTCACTGCATGTTGTTCTGTGTGTAATTGTTGTTGCTGCTGCTTCTTTTGTCATTCTGCAGCTCTTTTTAAGATTGATAAGTTGCATGATCAGTTGCATCTTCATGAACCTTCCACTTGCATGTTACAGTATTCGACAAATTTTATAGACAGAGATGTTTAAGGTCTTTGCTATTGCTCTGTAGCTTTTTCCATGTGAGTGTCATACCGTATAAGGTTGTTCCTTTATGTAGTTACATCATTATTGCTACTTCCGTGTGTAATAATCTTCCCTACCAATGGTAGGACTGAAGGATTGGATTCCTCATAGCTGAAGCCGTAAGTTAAAAGAAACAATTACAATAATTTTATAAATATAAACCAGTCTTTTCCCAATTACACCTAATTAACGTCAGATATTTATTCTTCATGTAGTTCTTCTGAATAAAATTATATGGAAGCCCGTTTCCGCCACTAAATAAAAACTATAATAAATTCACATATTTCACCTTAAATCATTCAATCAGCTGATGATGCAGCTTCCCGTCCACATACCAGCAAATTTCGGATAATAAAGATACGTCATATAGACATCGTATAGACGTAAAGACGATGTATCATTTAACAGCCCAAACAGGCGATCTACAGACGATCAAAATACGACTATAAAAAAAACGAACGCGATGTTTACCAGATGATACGCTCTTTAGCAGATGTCTCCGCGAAGTACCTGTGCTATCTGGGTATACATACACTGCCTGACTGAAAAAAGGTCACACTATAAGATTTCATTTTATCGCTTTTAGCTTTGATTACCAATGTGGTGGCTGATTCCTGTGTGAAAATGATTCCTCATATTCCTACAAGCACTCACATTGTGAGTTCTGCCATAGGAAAGAAAAAATGGGATGACCGGAATAAAACCTGGTCATTCAACACATTCAGGTAGTCACCTGACATCAGCTGACGTCACAGTGGCATTATGGTTAGCACTGTGCCTCACACATCCAGTGTCTGAGTTTGATTCAAAACTTGGGTCTATGTGTGTGGATTTTGCATGCACTCTCTATTCCTTGTGGGTTTCCTCCCTCAGTCCAAAGCTATGAAGGTTAGGCTTTGGAGTAAAGGGCCTCTAAATCAACTGTGCTGAACTGGGTGGAATGGAGGAATGGTGTTCAGAGTTAACTTTTTTTATTAGTAAATTGAAACTTCTTCAGTTCTTCTACACTGCCCAGCCAAAAGAAATTATCAGCACAGGAATTTAACTAAGCTAAGAGGCCTTAGATTGGATAATTACTGCAGTGGTTATGGATCATCTGCCAACAAGTTATTTAACCCTAACTGATACAGTGAGTAGCTCTTCATTTCTGAAACAACCATGTCAGGAGACATATCATGTGGTCATGTCAAAGATGGTACAGGTACTTTGTTTCGGAAGGGGCAAATTATTGTCCTGGAAGAAATGTGGTCAGAAAAACATCCTAAATGAGCATGATGGGACATTTTTTTTTTTTTTTTTTTTTTGTGAAGCTGCTTTGAGACAATGACCATTGTTAAAAGCGCTATATAAATAAAATTGAATTGAATTGAATTGAATCACATAAACAATCAAATCGTAAAAAGAAAAAAAGTAGAACTCACAGATATGTTTAATATTGAAAGCAAGAGCATATCCAAGAGAATTCAAGGGAAAGGGACTAAACAGCTGTGCAGCCTCAAAACCACTTTTTAGTGCGGATATTAATAAAAACTAGAGAGGTACATTTCCTGAAGAAAATGTGAGTGGTGCTTGCCGTGGCAAGTTAACATCATGCTAGCAACATGTTAATCAGCTTAACACCATGCTAGCAAAATGACCATTGTTAAAAGCGCTATATAAATAAAATTGAATTGAAATTGAATTGAATTGAAATTAAGTGAAAAATGCTAATATAGATAGCATGATGCTAGCAACATGCTAGAATTCTTAGCATGATGCTAGAAACATGATAAGCACTCTAGCATAATGTCAGCAACATTCTAATGATGTTGCTAGTGACATGCTAATATAGTTAGCATAATGCTAGAAACATGCTAATCAGCTAAACATCCTGCATCCTGCTAATTACACTAGCATCATGCTAGGAACAGTCTACACATGTTTTTAGCGAAAGGCCACTAAAGGTAGCATAATGCTAGCAACATGCTAATAGCGTTAGCATCATGCTAGCGATGTACTGATATGATTAGCATAATGCTAGCAACATGCTAACATTGTTTGCATCATGCTAGCAAAATGCTAATCCTGTTAGCATCATGCTAACAGCATGCTAACGAGGGAGCTAGGGGGCTCTTTGACGTTAAATGCAAAAGAGTGATTGGTTGCCTGAGTTAAATGAGCTTTCCCTCGTGTCTCTACGATAGTCGGTTCCACAGATAAATCAATGTTAAGTTTATTGGCTGCGGGGGCAATTAACCGCCCAGCCCTCAGAAAAGTCATAGCACCCCATTCCCGAATAAGCCGAATGATTTGAAACCTCATTCATGGGTCCACGACAAAAGGTGCGGGACTAGCGGTTAATATGGTAAGGGCCCAAAATTTTTAGGCGAACAGTAATGAGTGTTCTATCGTTTGTTTGGGAAAACCGTGCGAGGAATCGCTACTGGAAGTCATAGAGAACTATTCCCGAATAAGCCGTTAATCGCCAAAATACCCGTTATAAGGCAATGGGGCAAAATTGGGGACCTCTCTTACCCCAGGGGTAAAACTTATACCCTTGTGCGGGGTATCTTCTGACACAGGCTGCAAACCTCTCCAAATGAGGTAAATTTGACGTTTCTACAAGAATCCCTCTCTGTGCTACAATACGTCAAATTTGGCCTCAATGTTAAGCCAATGGGATTTTCGTGGTGGCGGGGGCAATTAACCACCCACCCCTTAGAAAAGTCATAGCACCCCATTCCCGATTAGGCTGCACGATTTGACGCCTCATCCATGGGTCTACGACAAACTTTTGACGGAAGAATAAGAAGAATAGTATAATGATAAGTTTGCAAGATAACAATAGTAGTGCTTTGCTTCGCAAGCACCAAAAAAAATTGTTTCAGTTTGCTAGAGAGCATAATGCATGGACTGTGGAGCACTGAATAAGGGACATGTGGTTTGATTAGTCCATATTTACCCTGTTGCAGACTGATTGGTGCATCAGGGTAAGAAAAGAGGCTTATGATGTGATGCACCCATCACGCCTAGTGCCTATCATACAAGCCTGTGGGGGAGTGTTATTATCTGTGGTTGCTTCTGTAGGTTCAGCAACATCATGTGGCGAAAAAAATTGATCTACCTGGGTAAACTGAATGACCAGGTTTTTCCATTTTCCATGTTTTTTTTTCTTCTCTGATGAATGAGCATATTCTAAGATGACGATGCCAGGATTCAGGATTCAAATTGTGAAAGGGAGCATGGTACATTACTTTTACACATGGAATGGCCATCACTGAGTCCAGGCCTTAACCCCAATCAAAATCTTTGCGATGTCAGAAAAAGGCTGTCTTTCGTCGATAATAGAGAAACTGAAATAAAGCCCCAGAATTTTCTTTCAGTGAAAAAAAAAGACTATACAACATAATAAAGTTGTTGTTGAATATACTTATAATTCAACAACAACATAGTTTCCAATGAAGTCCAGTAAAACTTTATAATACATATTAAATTTAACTTTTGCTCATTTTGCTGATGGCGTTAAAGAAAAATTACATACAATGCCGAAAACTGAGCTGAATGTTAAGGGTCTTGCTCAAGGACAAGACCATGGCAGCTTGACAGAAGCAGGAACTTGAGCAGACAACCTTCTGCTCACTCAAAGTCATTGAACTACGACTAGCTCAAGTAACTTACATTGATTTAGTACAAGGCAATTTAGTGCTAGAAGCAGTTTAATCAGTGTAAGCTATTTAATCTCATTGACTTACTTCTTAAAACTGAGTTACAGATGAGCACTGCCAAAATGCCAAGCCATCGTCTGTGAGCAAGACCCTTCTGCCGAGTTGCAACACGCAAGATATGCTGCATTTCATTGAAACCATCAGCTAATTGAATAAATTATATTACTAAATATTACTATATATTACACTCTACTTATATTTACAATAGTTTATTGCATAAACATTTTTATATTGGCAGTCTAGTTGCCAGTAAATTACTGTAAATGTAATTTTTTTGTAAATAAAGAAATTTTGAAGGCCAGGGTTCATCTATCACCTTTACAACTCATTTGTGTAAATGGGATAGATGTAAATCATGCTGAATAAGGATGTCTGCCATAAATTTAAATGAGATGATTTTTGGAATATAGTTCTAAAAATTTATTAATTCACTTATTACTAAAACCATAGTAAAACAAAGAAACCTCTTTATGACAAGACATAAAGTCATCTAATCTACAATATAATATTCTATAGGATAAAATTCCTACATGCCAAGGTTAGCCAGTTGACTTTGATCGCAGCTGTGGTTACATAAAATGCAGCATGGAAAACTCTTTAAATATTAAGCAGGAGTTTTTCCTGTTTTTTTCCTTCTCTTCCCAACAGCTTATGCAGAAGATGCACTATTTCATGGGCCAAGGTGGAGAACAGAGCCCAGTGACCTGATTCTCCCTATGCAGTCCCCAAAGCAAGAGGCTGTCCTAGCATGTGAGGCCTTGGGCATCCCTCTTCCACAGTACAGGTAATAGCTCTCTATAGCACACTGGCAACCTTTTCACTGTGCACTGCTCCTGTGCTCCTGACGGACTGTTGGGATTGGCAAATTGGAAGTGCTTCCCTCAGGAGGATTGAATGGAAGTCTAATAGTGCTGATTGCTATCGATTTTGGAGGGGAAGAGGCAGTTTGTTTGTCTCAACAGAAATACAGTAACTTACTGTAAAGACAAGTGCTTCTTCTGTCAGTATCTTATCTCATAACCTAATTTTTTAGCTTTTCTGTGCTGTATTAGATGTGAAGGTCATCAACAGCAACTCTGTACAGTAAATGGCTTAATCTCACAAACACAGAAACACCCATGCAGCTAGAGACTTGCTATTTTCCTGGCTTGTGCAAACCTCATCAGGAGCTTCAGATATTAGCAAGCAGAAAGCTTGATTTATTAGCCTTTCCCTGAGAGTAATACGCATTTACACTGCAGTAGGAGTGAGAAAAATGCTTTGAAAATAGAAAGGCTGTAAATGACTAATTTATACTTAAGATTTCCAAGATACTGTCCCACCTAATCTCTGGAGGGATAGCTGCTCTGAAAATAGCAGCTGGGACTGGGTACATTGTGTTTCAGAGCTTGGGTCAGCATCATGCAAATCCTCAAGTTAGTGCTTGGGGGATGGTGATGGGAAAGGGGCAATAACCTTGCAAGTGACATTTTGTTAAATAGACATATTTGCCTTTATTCATTGGAGAACACAATGCTAGGTCAACAGCAGGGGGTATCATTATATTCGTTGTGTGAGATGAGGAGTGTTTGAGGAGCTAATCAATTACGCTTGCAGCACCACACGAAACAAAGGAAACAAGTGCAAAAGCTGTCTGCTGCTCTTCAAACAGGCAGAATGACTTAGATTATGCAGTTTAATTAGAAAGCTTTTGATTTATTCATGAACTTCTTGTAAACAAGGCGACAGAATAGGATGCAGTGGCTTCTGCCAATTCAGCAAAAGGAACAGACTTTTGCAGACTCAGGAACAAACCTGGCCATGTTGCACTGTAGGCTGCAATGTTGGCTATTCTGTGTAATAAAATTTTATGATTGTAGGAGATACAGTAGCAGACTCACTTGTGTAACATGCATGCTTTCCCCAAATGCAAGCATGCAGCTGTTACTCTACTATATGCACACACCAGTACTAGTCATGCCTGATAAAAATTAACATACTGTACATACATACATACATACATACAGTACATACATACATACATACATACATACATACATACATACATACATCATTTCCCCCCCCAATTATATATATCATTGTTATATTGTTCACAAAAGTGAGATCAGTGTTTAAAGATGGTTAGTAGCAAAAGGTGGTATCACAAAGACAAAAGAAACAGGTGCCCAATAATTTAGTTGTGAATTGCATTTGATGCATAAGTTATAAATATAGATTTTTATGATAATAATATGGTTAAACTATAATAACTATATACTGTGCAATATTTTATTATTATGTTAATTGAAATTAGAATATTTTTCATGAGTTCTCATTCATCAGTCAATTACAATCAATACATGTTTAAATGCACAACTGCTCTGTGATGGCTTCTCTGCAGTAACCACATAAAAAGATTTACTGTAATTGCTTAGGCCTAATATATTCCAAGCAATGTTCCCTTTGCTGTTTGTTTTTGTTTGTTTGTTTGTTTGTTTGTTTGTTTGTTTGTTTTCTTGCTGAACAAAATCTCTTCCTATTGTGGAGATCTTCTGTGTTTCCCCTATGCTGTAATAGCACAAGACAACTCCCGCTATGCCTACACGACAGGCCATTTTTAAAAATCTAATCCTGTCCAATGTACAGGGAAATAATCATTAGGAAGTCTCCGTGAGGTGCCTGTCTCTGTGCCTCCTCCCTGCTTTAATCTGATTCGCTTCCGACAGCTCTATTAAGAAAAACAAACAAAAAGGAACAGTGTTCTGCATTCATGCATTTGTGTGTAATAAATGCATCTTATTAATTCTCATTTTTTGTTTTACTTTACCTTTACATAAAATTAATAACCAAAAGTATTGTGTTGCATGAGAAAAAACTAACCAAATATTTTAGCCTGGGCATAGTCTTGCTACCGTGCCTGATGTTTCAAGGGAAAACACTGATATTTCTGTCATTTAAACATGAATGCCCTATGAGCTGCACAGATTGTGGCTGCTCTGCCCTTGCCTGGTTAGCACTTGCCAGTTAGCCTGGGAACACAATTCTCTGTAGCACTTTGGTAACAAGATTTAAGGGGCGATTGTCAGAAGTGCTAAACAATTAACATGGCTTGCTAAACTCACAACTAAAGTAGCTACTGTAGCATTAATTAAATTTGAGTGGCAGCAGGTCTTGTGAAATTACAATAATTTATTCTGAGAATAGGGGAAATTTTTATTCAACAAGGTTATCATAAGATATCTGATATTTTTAATGCAAGTCTGTTATTCCACAGTTATTAAAAATGTACAAACTGTAAAAGACCATTTATTCAGTCAATTACATCTGTAAACCCCACTTCAAAGTTATTAATAGTGTAACTTATAACTTATTATTTAAAGTCTTGTTTAAAGTAATATTAACAAGAGTTCCCTTATCAGGATCATCAGAGAAAGAGAAAATACAGTGACTGTGACTGATACAGACTTACAGACTTGTAACACGTTGGCTTACTGAGTGTAGATAATCATCTCTCGGCATTCACACTGCATTCTTAAGATTTGCCCCATCAGTGAGTGCTGCATTGCTGACCAAAACACAGTTCTGTATGGCAATGAGCTTAAAGCAGTAGGTCAACATATAAGCAAAAGATGTAGCTCTGTATGAGCCTTTGAGTTGGGCTGCCGTCACAGCAGTAAATTATGTTTTTAGAGTAAACATGTTTTTACAGTCAGTTACTGGACAGGTCACAGCACATTTATTTGCTCAGCCCCTCTCATATATAATAGCATACATACCTGTCAACTCAAATACCAAAAACGTAATTTGCTTTCTTTATTTATTAATATTTTATTTATTAATATTTTATTTATAATATTTTCTTGTGGTACAGTGGTGAAGTGATTGGCAGTATAGCCTCACACCTCCAGTTTCAAGGGTTCAAATTACTCTTTGGGTCTGTGTGCATGGAGTGTGCAGCGCAATAGATGAGGCAATCCCCCTGGTCGAATGAGCCCTGAGTCCTAGAGGCGAAGTGTGACCACGTGCCTCGTAGGCTAGGGCAATAGCATCTCTCACCCAATGTGACAGCGTTTGTCTAGTGACGACCGCCCCCCAGTTGCGGCCCCCGTAGCATATGAAAAGCTGCTCTGACTTACTGTACGCCACTGGCTAGTGCGGTGGACGTAAATCTGAAGAGCACGTACTGGCTGCTCCGGAGCCGTAAAAAGGCGGAGGACAGAATGCTTAGAGAACAACTGGGTGCATGGTCGAGAATGGAACTTTTGGAAGATCGGGTGAGGATGCAGAATAGCTTTGACTAGCCCAGGGGCAAAGTCTAGGCAGGATGGGGAGACTGACAAAGCCTGCAGATCTCCAATTCTTTTCAAGGAAGTAATGGCCGTAAGAAAAACCATCTTGAGAGTCAAGTCCCAAAAAGGGACCGTCGCTCTGGTGGGCGGCCTCAACCATTTAGCTCGAGGAATAAAATGGGCAACTAAAGGGTGCTTTCCCACAGAAACCCCATCAGTCAGAACATGACAAGCCGAAATAACGGCTACGTACGTTCTGAGAGTAATAGGGCATAAGCCAGAGGACAACCTTTCTTACAGAAACTCCAGCACTGAACAATTCGGCAGTGGACTGGGTCTACATGTTTTGCCATGTACCAACTTTCAAATACACTCCATTTGAGGGAGCCTTAGCACTTAAAATAGTTTTTTTATACACTGGCTGGAAGACCAGCATCTCTTAATTGGTCCCCTTCAGGGGCCAGACGTGAAGGTTCCAGAGGTCGGTCCGGGGTTGAAATATTGTCCCCTGCGCTTGAGACAGAAGATCCCTCCTCACTGGAATCACCCACGGTGAGAACGTATGGGCCATGGCATCCAGACCCAGGGGAGCTGGAAGAGTCAGAGAGTATTAAAAGGGACGTTTTCTTGTGAGGCAAAGAGGTCCACCTCTGCTACATGAAATCTCTCCCAGATTTGACTGACTACTTCGGGGTGGAGTTTCCATTCCCCGTGTGTCACAGCTTGTCTGGACAGCAAATCTGCTCCCATATTCATATACCCAGGAATGTAAATTGCCCTGAGGGACAGGACCTTGTCCTGTGCCCAAAGCAGAACCTAGCTTGTTCAAGCGGCGCGAGCACAGTCCGCCCTGGCGATTTATATACGAGACTACCGTAGTGTTGTCCACCCGCACTAGGACATGGCAGCCTCTCAACTGCTGGAGGAAGCTTTAGGGCCAGAAATAGAGCCATCATTTCGAGGCAATTGATGTGCCACGCGAGAACATGACCTCTCCAGCTCCCTTGGGCTGGACGGCCATCTAAGACCACACCCTAGCCCGTGAGGGAAACATCTGTCATTAGCATCTTGCGATGACAGGACGGACCTAGAGTGGGACCCAGAGTCAGAAACCGGGGTCTGAACCTCGTAGAAAGGATACGAAGGCCCTGGCACGTAACCCTTATTTGCCTCTGGGGATTGTATGAAGGTAAAACAGTAGCACAACCTGAGAGCTTGCAAATTTGAATGTGAGAACTTGTAAAATTTATATTTGTATTTGTAAGTTGAAATTTATACTCACAGCTCTGATGTGAAAAGCTGGATCTATCTATTTGCACACATAGACAATAACACTCAGAACACCTGTGTTTTGAATTCAAAGTTGCAGATTAATAGTGACAAATGTGTAAAGTGTCATTCACATGAACAAAATGACAGGCACAGTTGTGTACTACACATTTATCTTTGCGCTTTACTTCAGTTTCGCTGTACAACCACAAGTCGGCACTCACAACCCCTCAGATCTGGCAGTACAACTTCAAATCCCAGCGCTCTGACTTTTGCTACTCATTTTGCGATATTCCTGTAGCAAAACTCACTTGTGCACTTGTAAACGCGAACTTGAGAGAACAGAGTCGGGGTGGGAATGAAGTCCAGGGGTAGCTCAGTGGTTAAGGCATTGGACTACGGTTCAAACCCCATAACCACCAAGTTGCCACTGTTGGGCCCTTGAGCAAGGCCCTTCTTAACCCTGAGATGTATAATGAGATAAAAAAAAATGTAAGTCGCTCTGGATAAGAGCCTCTGCCAAATGCCTAAATGTAAATGTAAGTCATTTTATTGGTCGATGCCTCACCAATGAACAACGCCATTGAAGCCACCCAATGAAGTGGGACATTTTGTGCGCGATGACGTTGGATTGTTTGATGCCGCCATCGCAATCCATCGACCACCACCACCGAAACGGCGCGAGCTGCTCTGTATAGTCTGTGACGTCATCGCGCACCAATTAACTGGCTCCAACCAATTAAACGACATTGCTGCGCTTTTACTGGTATATAAAATCCAGTAAAACTAATGATATTTCATAAAAATATTTTCCAAGCGTTTAAAAACAAAATAGCTGATACATATGCATACAAATGTTTGCATTGTGGCTGGCTGGCGTTGTTCATTGGTGAATCATCGACCAATAAAATGACTTCATTCCCACCCCAGCCCCGCCCCCGACTCTGCTCTCTAAAGTTCGCGTTTACAAGTGCACAAGTGAGTTTTGCTACAGGAATATCGCAAAATGAGTAGCAAAAGTCAGAGCGCTGGGATTTGATGTTGTACTGCCAGATCTGAGAGGTTGTGAGTGCCGACTTGTGGTTGTACAGCGAAACTGAAGTAAAGCGCAAAGATAAATGTGTAGTACACAACTGTGCCTGTCATTTTGTTCATGTGAATGACACTTTACACATTTGTGACTATTAATCTGCAACTTCGAATTCAAAACACAGGTCTTCTGAGTATTGTCCATGTGTACAAATCGATAGATGCAGCTTTTCACATCAGAGCTGTGAGTATAAATTTCAACTTACAAATACAAATATTAATTTTACAAGTTCTCACATTCAAATTTGCAAGCTCTAGGCTTTTGCTACTGTTTTACCTTCATAGGATTGGCCATCGAGTGAAATCCCCAAGATGGGGCCATCAATGAGGAATGCACGATCCTTATCCTTGATGCCCGATTCAGCTGCAAGTGCCTCTCCACGGAAACCATCGCAGCCCTAGAACCACCGATAGCACGGGCCGTCTGCTTTGTTGCACGAAGAGAGAGAGAGTAGGTCTCTCCTGCCCATTCACAAGAAGCGCCAATGCGTGCTTGAGAAGTGGACAGAAACACTTCATGATCCGGCGAGAGTGTGAGAGAAAGGGGGAATTCCGTCTCGTGCACGTCTGCCAGATGCACTGTTTAACCCCAGGAATGCGCCGAGTTAAACTTCTCTTTAAAGAATTTCTCTTTAAAGATTGCGAGCCACGCGCGAAGCTCTGAAAACAAGTGTGGAGATCGCGCCCCGAAAGAGATCTATCACGCGGAGGTACGGATCTCCTAACAAACTCCGCCATGTTGGTGAGTTAACATTTAAAACTCGCTTGCACACACACACGCAATCACAATGCAGTCCTAAACACAAAAAGATCTGAGGAATGTTTCCGGTTCACTCCTATTTATAATCTGCAGGTGCACTTCATCAGATTACCTCACCTGACCGAGGTTAAATACAGATGTCGCCATTAAAAACCCGCGTGTTTTCCCGCGGGATGCCGCAATTTAGCGAGCGGCTTGCCGCGACTTGCCGGAGGCAACATTCGGGAATTTAAAATAAATGTGTTGTGCTTCACTGAATATCCGCCAGATGGCGCATAGAAGGACTTTATCTAAAAGCCGGTGGTCCGGGAAAGTCAGTTTCCCTATGTTTCCCCCGGTGGCGCGCAGATTCAAATCATGACGTCACTCGCTACCTAACGCTGAGAAGGCGAACGAGGATTTTAACAGTTTTTCTCTCGTTTTAAAGTGTTTTTATGAATTTTTTGAATTAAACAAATAACCTATGCATAATAATCGAGTGTCTTTTCGCTTTTTTTTGTATATTTGAAGATAATTAATACGTTTTAAGCCGCTGCAAAAGGCTGGTTTGCTGGGCGAGTACTGACATCACGACTACTTTTATTACACCTACATTTGTTTATTTGTATATGTATGTTATTAATATTAATTTTTTAGAGATTGTGTGTGCGTGCACGGAGAGTTTGTGTTGATAAGTGTATGTGGATAAGTTGATAAGTGTATCAGAAAGCATTAAAATGTTCATTTGAATTAAAATGACACACACACGTCTGTATATACAGTATATCAATTACATATATATCAATTTCATTAGTTTCACAAGCTTCGGATGTTTTTTTTTTGGTTTGGTTAGATTAGTTCTGAACTCGCTTCCGTGAAACTATCGCTAAAACAATGTACTGAGCCCTCCTGAGGATATAAAGCTTTATTATTGTGTTTGAATAAATATTCAGATCTACCACAGCAGGTAATAAACTATGGTGTGTCATAACCGAAGCAAACACCACGATTATGCCTCGTTTCGTTCGACGGGAACGTGGTTCACTTGGCCGCGGTGTATTATAAACCTGTGGAATGTTTCACTGTTTATGCTCACATAAGAGTAATAAAAGCGAGTGAAATGTGGAAATGATGTGTGGCAACTCAACGAGGACTAAACCAAAGATTTCGGTAACTCCACTGAGTGTAACATCTGCATAGTGACACTGAACATCTTCACTTTTCCGTTTACCTCTGAAAAAAAAGCTGTATTTTGTTTGTTTATATTTAGAGTTTTTATAACAGTAGAACAAGTACCCGCGCGCACGCACACACATAGACACACACACACACACACAGACACACAGACTCCCCTGAGCCCTCGGGAAACATCCAATCACCGTCGGTATACAAATGAGTCAAGACGTAGCCTAACGTGGTGTCGTGTCGGATTTCAGTGGTCACGGAGTGGGAAGACTTTGAAGAAGCTGCAGTGACAGTAAACAGCTGAACAACTTCACTTTTCCGTTTACCTCTGAGGAAAAAAAGCTGTATTTTGTTTGTTTATATTTAGAATTTTTATAGTAGTATAAGAGAAAGTTATAGTTTGGTCTGTACTGTAGTTCGCACCCTTGTAGAGAATAAATAAATGAATAACACCTTCATATCCCCTCTCAAGAGTGTCATAGTCCATTGTTAGTTTTAATGATCTGGCTGAAACTAATTATCACTACATAAGTACCCCAACACCATTGATCATGAGTCTCAACCTAATTCTATACTTGTAACAGAAAATGTAGATGCAGATTCCAAATGTGTATTTATATAATAGATAGATAGATAGATAGATAGATAGATAGATAGATAGATAGATAGATAGATAGATAGATGTGTGTGTGTGTGTGTGTGTGTGTGTGTGTGTGTGTGTGTGTAGGCTCTACGCAGGGGCAAGAGAGGGCAGCGCACCCTTAAATGTCTGCACATGTTAATATATTCCTAAAATGTATATATTACAAGTTGATAAACTGATCTGCGGTAGCGGAAAAATCCGCTGAAAATAGGACAGGCTGCAGCGCACACGCACACACACACATACACACGCGCGCACACACACACACACACACACACACACACACACACACACACACACACACACACACACAGACACACCTCCCTTGAGCCCTGCGTCTGTCGGATTTCAGCGGTCACGGAAAGACTTTGAAGCAGTTTATATATGAATCTAAGCTTGAACTTATCAGCATTGTAAATATATAATACTTTTCAAATAAAATCGCTATTACTTTGACCCTGAAGTTTAGTTTAGCACACACAAAAAACAGAAAAGTCATTTCTGGTAAATCAACGGAATGTGTAGTTTATTTACAGTAATTCATTAAAAAATGAATATACATTGTACAGTACACGGTAAACACGGGAAAGATTACAAAATGAAAAAACAAACAGTGTCTACTTTATAAACAGCTTAGTATGTGCGTCGAGATGCTGAAATCCCTTGCATGTTTTTGCTTCCAAGTGGAGAGATATTTGACCGATAGCCTAGAACAAAAGATCTATAGGTGTGATCACAACCCCCTCCGACCGACCGTGCCATCAATCACTGACCACCTCAGAAGTTCCCTCCAATGTATGGCTGCAATACTTGTTTTGCAAGTATTTAACACCATTCAAAGGCTTACAAGTTCCATTCAACATATAATGATGTCTCCACATGTTAATATATTCCTAAAATTTATATATTACAAGTTGATAAACTGATCTGCGGTAGCGGAAAAATCCGCTGAAAAAAGGACAGGCTACAGTGCACGCGCACACACACACACACACACACACACACAGACACACCTCCCTTGAGCCCTCGGTAAACATCCAAGCACTGAGGCACGCAAATCCCCTGACCACAATAAGGTGGCAATCCCTCAGGGGGGAAGATGAAAAATACAAATTAAATAAATAAAACAAAATAAAATATCCTTAATCCAGATTTTATCAATCAACGTCATAATATTGATCTTAGCTGGATGGTCTAATTCTCAAAACCGTTTAACCTAAAGAAAAACTTAACACACTATAACTAGAATATTTACAAAACTGAAAGGTTGTCTTATGTATAATAAAAAAAAAACCTCATAACTCAAAAAGATCATATTATGTTTTTATATATATTTTTTTAGATTTTTTTTTATAGTAACTGAACAGCTCTCTTCTCTCCAATCCACTCCTAAACCCCATTATAAACAGCTTAGTATGTGCGTCGAGATGCTGAAATCCCTTGCATGTTTTTGCTTCCAAGTGGAGAGATATTTGACCGATAGCCTAGAACAAAAGATCTATAGGTGTGATCACAACCCCCTCCGACCGACCGTGCCATCAATCACTGACCACCTCAGAAGTTCCCTCCAATGTATGGCTGCAATACTTGTTTTGCAAGTATTTTTAACACCATTCAAAGGGGCAGTTATCGGCTATGACACGTTGAAGGAGAACTTAATAGTTCTCAAAAATAGTGTAAATGTCTGCAACAATCACTAACCATTAAAATGTTTTTTTTTTTTTGTAATTAAACACGAAAATATTAATTATATTTCCATATATACACACACATACACACACACACACACACACACACACACACACACACACACACACACACACACAAGGGCATAGGTTTGCTACCTATGACTCCAACTAATACCCCATCCCCCAATCCCCTTTTCCACCCACCAACCCCCAACCCCCTGCCCCATCCACCTACCAACCTCCCACCCCAACTATGTCCACTGAATACATGTTTTTCTTAATATGGTGCGAAATCACTTTACATTAATACTAGCAATGCTTCGATTTATATTAATCCACTCGAAATGCAATTCATTAAGTTAAATTAAGGAATAGTGTAAAGTTAAAGGAATGTTTAATAACTGACAAAAAGATAGTCTTTAATAAAATAAAAACTATTCTTTATTGAGCCCTAGTGCAAATGAAACATCTCAATCATCTGTATATATATAAAAGTAGATTACATCTAAACATGAACTACTAGGTAGAGTACCACACAACAGCTCAATGCCTATTGCTCCTATATGAAGGAGACAAAAACATGCCTTCGCCTCTCGTTAACAGAAATAAACTGCTCGCATATTTGTTTGACATCAATATTGTCCAGGCTGTTCTTTTTTTCTTCTGATAAACACTAAAGATGATATTTTGTAGAATGCTGAAAACCTGTAATCATTGATTTACATAGTATTTGTTTTTCTTGCTACGGAAGTCAATGTTTTCAGCTTTTTTCCCCAATATCTTATTTTGTATTCAACAAAATAAAGAAAATCATTAAAGTTTGGAACCACTTAAGGAGTAAATAGTGAGTAAAGTTTTTTTGGGGGTGAACAATGGCTTTGACCCTAACTCTTCCCCTCTGACTGCACTAGGACCAGACAGCATTGCCACCTGATGAAATAGCGTGACAAAAAAGTGAAATGTCAGTTCAAAACTTTTGACAAAACCACTAATGAATCACTTACATCCTCAGCCTATCACTCCTCATAATGCTAAATATTAGTATAATCAACATGTATAATACACGCACACATATTATATGTTATATACTGTATAATCAACATTCAGATTGACCTCCTGTGAACTCGCCTCTTCACCTGAACTACAACATGGTTGATCTGCTTCTGTCCCCTAATTGAAAAACATTGAGGGATTCCTTATGAGCATGGACAGAGAATGCCTCAGCCTATTATTGGTAACAATGTTAAATCTCAGGACAACTACAGTGGCTTGCAAAAGTATTCGCCCCCCCCCCCCGTGAACTTTTCCACATTTTGTCACATTACAGCCACAAACATGAATCAATTTTATTGGAATTCCACGTGAAAGACCAATACAAAGTGGTGTACACGCGAGAAGTGGAACGAAAATCATACATGATTTCAAAAAATTTTTTTTTACAAATAAATAACTGAAAAGTGGGGTGTGTGTAATTATTCAGCCCCCTTTGGTCTGAGTGCAGTCAGTTGGCCATAGACATTGCCTGATGAGTGCTAATGACTAGAGAGCACCTGTGTGTAATCTACAGTACACTCTCTCCATCGCTGTCTGATATACAGCACAGGTGTTTAGGTTCTGTTACCTGACAAAACAGGATAAACACATGCCATTTAAACAGCAATCATTTTATTTAACTTTTTCTGAGTCTTAGTGTGCAAACCTCGAATCAAATCATTAATGTTCGCCAAGTAAGTGAATGCATTTTAAAAACTATTTTTCTGAAGTGGATTGTCTATTGGTGTCAACAAAATTCTAGCCATATGGCAATATTAGTATATTAGTTTATCAATTTCTTTCACAATACTGATTTCTGACAAACAGTCACTAGATTAGGAGACTGACAGGGATCATATTTATACTTTTACATTTAGCTGTTTAATCTGCTGTTAGTTTTACTTCCGTATTCACAGACTATATCCTGGCCTGCTGTACTGAATGTGAGTCCACTACATTTGGCGCTGCTTGTGTCTGAACGCAGCCAATCGTCTATCACATGATGGCAGGGAAAGGCACAGCCAATCAAAATGTTCATATGTGTTTTGGGGGCGGGAGGACTCAAGGAGAGAACGTGATTTATCCCTTTCTGCGTGTCTAGGTTAATGTTGACAGAACGATTTTAAAAAAAGTGGATTAAATTATTGGTGGGGACATTTCAATGGTCGGAGGATATTGGTGGGGACACATCCCCTCCATCCACCCTAAATCTACGCCCCTGTATATATATAATTTAAAACTATTTATTCATTTGTCTTTTATTTACTTACTTACTAGCGAATGCTTTTTTAGGGCTCTATAAACTACGGCAGTATGAATGACAATGGAATAGGACGTGTGAGTTGCACCGGTCACACACACACACACACAATAAATATATATATATTCTACCCCTTCCCCCTACCCTTCCATTTGACGCGTTCACGTGCAGGGGTAGTGGTGTCACAGTTCTCTTTTGGTTGGAGGTGTAGGGGGAGGGGGGAAGGGCCAGATAGCCCTCCAAACGAAGATTTTTCAGGACCTCACTTCAAACGAAGGGCTAAGCGAAGTTTTCAACATGGCTGCTCACTCAAGCAAACAGACCCATAAATGTTAAGTCATTTTTGCCATTAATAAAGATTTTTATGACAAGTTTTCATTATATGTATATTACCTTTAGTCTTGTGTTTGTGTTTATGGTGATGTTCTGTAAAGAAACGGTTGCAAAAAAAATCGCTAAAGTTTGCTAGCGGATTGCACATATTGCACAATATTACAAATATATATTTTTATGTCACATACACTTTACTGCATGCTACAAACAAATATGAAAGTTCAGTAGCACGGCATTTTGCCGAGCATTTGATAACGCATTGTTTGTTTTGCTTACGGCCATACACTATTGTTTTGCTTACACTATTCTTACTTATTGCAACGTGACCACAGTTTTGTAATTTATATTCTGTATATGGACGGCTGAGGAAACCCGAAGACTCATCCGTGTTCGTGGTGAAAATGAGCAACTTTTTTAAAAATCGAAATACGGCGCAAAAATCCTTTGGGAGTGAGTAATCTCTCTTATTGGAATGTGTGATAAACATCGGCGCATGTCCTCTGACGTAACATTAGGAACCAGCGACAACGTATGATGACGTATAACAGTGTTGTCCCATTTCTTAGGGGAAATATTTATACCCTTCCCCTTTCCACTTCGTTTCAAGGGACAAGGGGAAGAAAATAGAATTGTGATTCAGCCTAAGTAAAACTCACCCGTAATTGTCAGGTAAAATTTACTTAATTAAATTAACAATAAAAGAAATCAAGTAAAAGTTACATAATTATATTTAATGCACAAATTAGATTTATTTAAAATAATCAAGTAAAGTTGCAGGAACCTTAATTTTATGAAATTACTATCATTTTGTTTTGTGAGATTTTCCCTTAACTTGGTTTTATCAATTTATATTACTCCCTATAATAATGTAAACATTGCTAATTTATGTTTTGGAAAGAAACTTAAGTAATTATTTCATCTATATCTTTCATAAATCACACAACTAAAATATAATTAAACAGTTTATTCACCAACATTACCAAATATTTGTGACATTCACAGTCTAGATCCAAGTTGTCTTTTTAATAAAAGTGCATTCAGCTAAATTTTGCATCCATAGAAAAAAAACTGCACGGCACCAGGGCCTGAAATACTTGTTTTAAACAAAATTGTGTAAAATAATAAATAAATAAAATACAGCATTCATTTAGAAATAAAATACAGCAGAAAATACATTAAACAAACTGTAGAATAAACGTTAAAACGTAATAGCCCTCGGAAGCAGTGAAGTTGCAACATTCAAATCAGCACTCTGGACTAGTGCACTTAAAAGTATGCCATTGAAACCATAACGCATTAAAACATTAAGCTGAACATGTAAACACAACATGTAAAGACTTGTAGTCAAGCCAAATCAAATGTTTTAAGATAACTTCATCTTTAAAGCTTGCACTTTTGGTGATAGCTTAATCCCATCAAGTTCTAGAAGAACTTTCTGAAAATAGCTCAAATGTGTAGCGCAGTGCTCGGAGCTATTGCCACATTCTTGCAAAATTTCCTCTCCTTCAAGGATTATGGATACACCAACTGGTCCTTCCCCTTCAACAGCACAGACGACAAGGATTTTAAGAAGGTGCATACTGGCATCACTTCGTCTGTCCCCCTGCATAAAATGTACAAGAAAATAAATAATTTATTTTGAGAAACAAAAAAAAAATCTGAATTGCTTCAACCTGTGCTGACTTCATTTCACAGAGAAAAAAAAATAATACAAATAATTGATAATAAAAAATGACCATCACTTCATATACTTCAGATTGTTAAACTTGGGTTAAATTGCTTTAGCAATAATCTTGCATCACTAAAACATTGTAAAACATGGCATGAGATGGCTACACTCCATAGATTACTCTGCACCTTTACAGTGTCAGGAAATCCTATGATGAATGCTGAGTTTGTATTTAAAGGGTTAGTCCAAACATGAAAATTCGTTCAATAATTACTCATATTTATATATTCATTTGCATTTATATGCTTCTGTCCAATACAACAAACACTATATTCAAGGTATTAATAAATTGTATAATTAATAAGAAAACAATGCTTTACCAGGCAATCATCAAAGAGATCCTCTTCAGATTCACGTCTCATCTTTACGCTTTGTTTCTGTGATAATATTTACATTGTATCATTACATAATTCGTACAACTACATTTAGGCATTTCTTCATCTTTTGTAAGTTTGCCTTTATCCAAAGCAAATTACAAAAGAGGAAGGCATCAAGCATGTCAAGCAGTGCTACTAACAAAAAGTTTCTGACACCGTTAGAAAAATACAAGATAGATCAGCGAGGGATTAAGGAAAAAGTAAGAAGCAAGAATCATGTGTGGAAAGATTAAGCATGCAGGGTCACAGGATGACTCGACTTATTTTTATTGTCTGCAATGCGATTTAGACAAATTAGAACTGCGGTCAAGCCAGCCGCAATTGATTTTAGTGTGCGCACATATTACAGTGATTACGGTAGTTTCAGGACCGACACAGAGACAATGCGCTTTCAGAGCGCTTTTCATTTAGACGCCCAGGACTGAGAGATAATACAACATGCTCGTCAATTTTTACTTGCTCATTTATTTGCATTTCTGCTTTAATATCCGTGTTATTTATTGGTGACTTTGAAGGTTGTCTGTTACAATATTTTTCTTAAATATTCACCATTCAAATAATTGTTTTATGTAGATAAGTTACAGCAGAATTCGTAGAAAACAGACAAAATAATGTATTTAGTCTTTCTAAATACCAGAATTGATTTTTATTTTGTTTTACTGTTCAAAAGTAGCAGTTATTCTTCAATGAATGTTTTCTATAATGAGGATTAACGTCTGCTTTGGAAGAGAGGTCAAATAAACAAATGTTCACAATGGGGAAGAAAAGTTAAATAAAATGCCTTTATTTCACTTCAGAGACCTATGAAAAAATAAATTCTTGTAAGTATAAAACGCCATGGTCAGTTTTTATCCCATATAATGTACACACATTATATGATAAAAAAAAAAAAAAGTAGAAAAAAACAATGATCAGTTCTTATTCAGGACGTCCCATACTATATACACACCACATATGAAACTATTTTACTGCAGGATTTTTCAGATATGGGGCATTCTCTCTGTGTTGTTCATGAAACTACCGTAATCACTGTAATATGCGCGCGCACTAAAATCAATCACGGCTGGCTTGACCGTGTTTTTCTGAACCGCGGCTGGCTTTACCGCAGTAAATTAGAGCTGCTGTCAATACTGTATGAACATATGTACAGGTTCTTTACTCGTAACTCATTAATAAAGTTCGGCTTCAGAAAAAAAAACGTTTATTGCTAGTGCTCTTTTACCATTTAATGCTTTAACACACACAACTCAGTTTGTTCAGAAATGGCATCTAACTGGCGAGCCTTTGTCTGAACACGCCGTTTTCACTCGGGGTGGGGGTAAGAAACACACATCTCTGTGTATTAATCCGCGCGCTCGGTTCGTTATTATTTTATTTATTTATTTATTTACCACAGGACCCATGGGGGCTCCGTAGGTTCAGGTTTTTACACGAAAACGGTGTTTTGTGAATCTCCACACTATTAAAAACTGAAATTGCTAATTGTACGTCCTGAGATTAAGATGAACATTAATTGGGAGTCATGAAAGCGAGAATCACATCCAAAAAAGAAAGCTAAACTTACCTCGAACACGACAAACTCCAGCTCCAGCCACGCCGTGTTGTACTGTACCTCCGTGATGATCCACAACCGACTGATCCACAGCGCGGGCACAGCGTCTCCAAACACGCATGCGCAGTTTAATTTGCACACATTTTCGGCTTCAGTAGACACACAATACTTCAGACTGAAACACGACTGCCCCCTACAGGTAATGAAGGGCATGTTCACAGCTTCCCGCACGCAGCCGCGCAAAGCCGCGGCAAGTCACGGGATCCCTTTTCTCGAAACGCGGGTTTTTAATGGCGACATCTGTAAGCCAAAAATTTGGCGTGTTTGATACACACATGCTTCACAACCGGCAACACAAAAAGATGTTCCCATAGCGTTTACACGCAGTATCGAGTGTAGCTTTTGAAAGGGAACATGCGTGTTTCTGCACTGTGTAAATTATACAATTCAAGTAATTGTTTTTCAATTTGACATACAAAAGCAGAAAATGCCACAATAGTGTCAACTGTTCCCTACTGTAAATATTAGAGTTATGTAACTCTAAGTCAAGATAAATTTCAAAGTAGAATGTAAAAGCTAAGGTAACATGCCAAGATATAGATTACTAAGGCAGCAAATATTTGAAGTACTTTAAATGGTCTTAAAGGAAACAAGCTTACACCTGTACTGCCAACTCAGACTTGACAATGACACTGAACTTAGCAAATACCCAGATGCTCACATCTAAGATCTGAATTCTTAGAAAGTCCTCTTTTTTTCTTAGAAAGTGTTTTTACAAGCTCTGCTATTCTGAATGCCAACCATCATCAATCTATGTTGAAACTGAACAGCATGCACCCAACAGGTGAAGTCATCATCAGTCTCACTAATGTGTAGCAGTATTAATGGAGCAGAGGAAAAGTCAAGGACATCTCAAGGACATCTCTGATCCAACAGCAGCTAGGGGGGAAAAAAAGCCCGGTCATTGAAGAAGATAATGTGACTTTTCCTTTTATAGTTATTTTGAAGCCTCATCCTCATCCAGTGAAGCTGGCGTCAACACAGAGAATAACATCATGACAGCTTTTTTTTGTTTGTTTCTCCACCTCAGATTTCTACAGAGCTGCAAACACAGTGTTGAGTCAGAGTTGAGCATTTTGGCATGACTCACAAAGACTCCAGAAACTCAATAAACCTGGAACTTAGAACTGGCTTTGAGACAGAATTGGGACTTATGAGGCTTTCATATAACACCTTTAGGCAAAATTGATTGCGTATTTGTTGAGCATGTTGTAGACATAATTTGAAATGGATTTGATGTTGCCTCCAGCAGCTGTTCAGTGCCAACGTAACTGATTCTTAATTGATTGTGAGTTGAAAACTGTTCATTTGTTCCATTCATGAACAATGTATGGAAGTCTTGCCAGCAGATGGTGTTAGATGGAGATTCTAGGGCTGTAAGGTGAATCCTGTGCTTTACGCAGCTTTGAAGGTCAGCCAGAGTGTATTGTGACTAAGCCAGGAACTGCAGGAACTGTCCCTATCCTCACAATGCCCCTGAGGCAAAGAGGTTTAAAACCAGAGCACCTTCATCACTGGGCTACATGGGGCAATAAGCTAATAAAAGCATGGAGATAACAGGAGATGACTAAAGCAAAAAACCGAGAAGCATTTTAAGAAAAAAGAATTTAAGCCTTCTGTATTTTATTCACCTCTTATGATTGCTTCTAAGCACAGACTTTGCTTATTAATTCATGTACAAGTCCAGCTGTATATTTAACCTTAGAACCAGAGAAATTGCATCTGGACCTTTTGTAACTAGGCAACTTGAAAGCTGTTTTTTGGCTAAGTAAATCATTAGATAGTGGGCTGATCACTCAGTTGTTTAAAATTCAGCAATTACACATAAAGAGTGAGAGGTGTGCCTGTGCCAGTGCTCATTAGGCCTCCTGTGTTGTTTTGTTGCTTGCTTTCCCCACATATGTTGCTGTCAGGTTTAACTGCTTGGCTTTGCCTATTGCCACCAAACATCTTAGTTGAAAGATAACTCTATCTATTTCATACAGTGTGTCATTATTAAATGTGGGTATTCATTTGTTTGGGTGTATTTTATTTATTTGTTTTTTTTTGACACATAAATATTGCAGTCAATAGAAAAGCTATGAATAGTCCAACAGAGATAATGATAATTATCAGCAATGGGCAGCATAAATTTAAAATACAAACTGCTATTTTGTCAGTTTTATTGGAAGACCGTACAAAATTATAATGTCATATGTGCACTTTTATACAGAGTTCATAAAAAATGTATGATATTAAGCATGTATTGTCATAAACATACTACTCATAAACATACTCATTTGATACAAAATTAGGAAACACAGTCTTACTTTAAGCCCCCATCATGTTCTCACTATGTCCTTCAAATACCATAATATTATTATTATTTTTTTTTTTTTTTAAACCTGGGCGAATGCAGTCACAACTAGTACAACTTTGCAGGAGTGTTGTAAGTGTGTGAGAAGCACCTTGCAAGTGTGTATTGCGATATACTGTAATTGCACTCAGTAATAACTCTGTTTGATCTTATTGAATTGTGTAATTGGACATTACTGACAACATGATGTACAGGCTAGGAAGTATTTTGAACTTATACATGCACATTTCCATTTTGACCATGTTCCCACTGTGTTCTTGGATATTTTTAGGATGCAGTGGGAATTTTATAGTTTTATTTGGAGTGTGATGGGTATAAGCAAGACTGAAAAGACTGAAGATTGAATTTCAGCATCAGAGGAAAGACCCAATAGCAGAAACAGATAAACTGATTTTATTGAATGCAGCAGGGTTAAATGAACAGGGGCTGGAAGAGCAGGGTGTGTGTGTGTGTGTGTATGTGTGTGCAGTCTAGGAAAAAGCAGGGGAATACCCTGTGACTCAATTGGGGGGCGGGGGGGGGGGGGGTTGGGTTTGGGCGGGCGATGATGTCGCTGAATCCTCCGTGAACTGAGAGGGTAGACTTAATACTTCCGATTTGCCTTTGTTGAGGCGTAGGAGACTGGCGAATGGCGTGAGCATTTCACCGCGAAGGCGGAAATGTGCTCACACGGCGTAGGGGGCACGACTGCAGCCGAGGGCCAACGGGGAGAAATCAGCGTGGTTAACCAGGTGAATGTATATTAACGGAGATCCAGCCGTGAGAACAAACAAATCCTGGTGTTCTGACTGGTGCGTTGGGGTGTCGCCGGTGGAAATCATCGATGAGGGCCGGGTCCAAAATGAATCTAGAGGGGATGGTATCCGGTACAAGGAATTGGTGGCCTCTGCCACGTCGTCGGGCTTTCAAAAGCTTGTTCACGGTGAAGGCTTTGCGTCCGTCGATAAATCGGGGTGGCGGATTCAGTGGCCATGAGACCAAAGGTTTTATTTGAACATGAACGGAGGGATTTATCGGGCGCATTATGAATGGCAGAAGAAGTCTGATGGTACAGGGGTTGATGACTTTGGTGATAGTGATTGGGCCAATGAACCTGGGAGATGGTATGGTAGGGGGTGCCCTGGAACGGCGACGGTCAACTTGTTGCTTGAAGGCCGAAACGGCTGATGCTATACCTCGTGAATTCCGATGTGATGTCTGTTGGGAGTCCATGCAGCCAGAAAACATGCACGATTAAGAGTTGGCTGTAGGTTGGCCAGATAAGGGGATGAAGTGGGCAGCCTTGGAAAAGCGATCAACCACCATGAGAATACACGTGTTACCCTCAGAGTCGGGGAGTCCGGGGAAAAAAATCTATGGCGATGTGGGATCCTGTGAGGGATCAGGAGAGACCCAGAGGGGGGTTTGTTGCTGGTCTTGCTCCTGGCACAAGTGTCGCACGCACTTACGAAGCGGCGTGTGTCTTCCCTTATGGTGGGCCACCAAAACCGCTGCTGGACCAAGGCTAATGTATGCGCTGTGCCGGAGTGACAGGCACCTCAGGGGGGCTGGGTCCCTGATTGAGTGCATTCTTGACCCGTGACTCGACATCTACTTAGTAGTGCTGCCCCCACGAGGCATTGGGATGGTAAGATAGTGGCGTCGGTTACTGGATCATGGGCTGGTGAAAACTGATGAGAGAGAGCATCTGTTCTTTAGTGTTCTTTAGTTCATTTAGTGTTCTTAGATCCTGGGCGATAGGACAGGGAGAAATTTAAATGCGAGAAAAAAAGGAGCCGAGGTGAAACGCCTCTTTAAGTCTAGAAAGCCCCTGAACTGCTTGTTCTGACCAAAACAAGGTCTTGGATGATGTCAGGGAGATGAGTGGGGCGGCCACCAAGCTGTAGTCACGAATGAACCGCCTGTAGAAATTGCCAAACCCAGGAAGCACTGAAGCTCCTTACGTGTTGTTGGGGAAGGCCAGTCTTTGATGGCTTTCAGCTTGATGGGGTCGATCTGAATGGGCGACGATGAAGCCCAGGAAGGAGATCATGCTGCTGTGGAATTCGCACTTCTCAGCCTTGACAAATAGTTGATTCTCGAGGAGCCTCTGAAGTATCTGGCGAACGTACCTTTTATGTTCGTCCGAGGAGCGCGAGAACATGAGGATGTCATCTAAGTATACAAAGGCGAAGACGATGATAACATCTACAAAAATCTCTGAGCACATCATTGACCAGAGCTTCGAACACAGTTCGGGCATTGATGTTCACAAACAAATCCGGAGGTGCAAGTCCAAAGCCAATATCCAAAACACAGTCAGGGTCATACACAAAGATCTGTCTGAAAGCAGGCGAGATAACCAGGGGCGAAGACGAGAGGAAAATCCAAACAGTAAGCAAGGATCGGCAACGGGCGAGATTACACAGGACGAAATTATCAAGGGAAGTATGGGGCACCGCGGCGCTGAGTGACATCCTTGGAGTGCTTATAAAGCCGAGGGATGATTACCTGATCAGATACAGGTGTGCCGTGATTGAGAGCGGAGTGTGCAGGGTGGAAATTCCGGAATGAATTTAAAGGAGCCATACAGACTCAATTTTGCATAAGTTAATATGATTCTTTAGGGTCCTAATGAAAAGTTTGTAATATACTTTAATTAAAAATTCTCAATTGTTGTGTAAAAAAAACATTACTTTTACCTGGTAAAAAGTAGCTCTGTTCTCAGCAACCTGTTTCAGTACATGCTCCTTTAAATGTTAATGACCTCTACTGAACCCGCCCCCCAGTTCTGTGGGGCGTGTCTTCACAATACAAGTGGGGTATAGCTTTGACAACAGTTAAAAATATTTTTAAAAAACAGTTAAAAATAATTTTACATGATGTTAGAATTATTTTATATATAAAGGAGTTATTTCTACTCTCTTGCTCTCCTCCTCATAGATCTGATATTAACGTATTAACTTCCCTGCTGCTATCTTCCTGTCTCCTCTTGCATCTGTTCATTCATGCTCACCTTCCCATACTCTGTCTCTCTCTCTCTCCCTCTCTGTCTCCTTCCACTTATCTTCCTCTCCTTTGATTCAAATTCAAATTTTATTTGTCACATACACAGTCATACACAGTATGATATGCAGTGAAATGCTTATACGACAGCCAGTGACCTTAAAAATAAAATAAAAGCTTATACGTAAGGAATAAATATCAATAAAAAGAAATATAAATTTAACTAGTAAAATAGTTGTACAAATATACAATGTACAAATGAGGGCATAATAAAAACAAAATATAGGGGATATATATATATATATATATATATATATATATATATATATATATATTTCCCCTATATTTTGTTAGATTTTTATTATGCCCTCATATTTATATATATAGTTATATATGTATATAAAATTTTACATGTGAATCTGGTTGTAAAACTTTTTTGCTGCGCTGAGAGCGCCGTATCCTAACCACTAGACCACGGATGGCTGCCGCTTGGAAATGCCGGCTATTCAACCCGCGACCTTATACACGCGAAGCATTGTTTTTTTCGGGATCTCAGCAGGACATTTACAATGGTTAATTTGTAGTAACATATGTCTATAGCACAGGCGTTTAGTCAAACATATTTATACCGATCTTTTGCTGTTAATAAACAGAGAC
Organism: Channallabes apus; assembly: GCA_030522415.1. NCBI lineage: Eukaryota > Metazoa > Chordata > Actinopteri > Siluriformes > Clariidae > Channallabes > Channallabes apus. The sequence goes on from CM060112.1 coordinate 23,469,272, forward strand.
CTTTCTGACAGACAACGTGTGTGTGTGTCTGACTGTCATATTGATGCCGGGAATAGGACATCATACACGCGAAGCATTGTGTGTGTGTGTGTGTGTGTGTGTGTTTGACTGAGTCTCTCCTTATGTCAGAAAAGCTTACCGAAGCATAGCGCACTCGCCTCGTTACTAAACGAACTTTAGAAAAACTTTATAAATATGTAGTGCAAAAAAAGCATGTACCTTAAGCAGGAATCGAACCCGGGTCTCCCACGTGAAAGTGCCGAATCCTAACCACTAGACCACCACAATACTGCAACAAATTGCACACCACACTCATGTAGGCGCCATTTTGCTCCAGTGTAGAAAAACAATGGCCGACGGCTCTTTTTTTCACTCGGGGCGGGTCTTTGCTAAAACACCAGTGTCAATCAACTGTAGTAGGAGCGGCCTCTGTCGGTGTGACTTCACACCGACAGGCTTTTGAAAACGGGCTGATTTCAGAAGGGGCATCTTATATTATTAAATTGAAAGAAAATCGCTGGGCGGCTCTTTATCACTGTAGAGTGGTTGTGCACACACTCTCCTAACACACAATGCAGTCCAAACAGCTTGAAAAAGTCCATGTAGCACCGTAGGTGCCCTTTAAGCCTGTGAAGAGCTCAGTGAGTCTCGCTGGCTCGTGACATAAACTGTTCATTTGCAGCAGAAACTGAGAAATTGTAATGTTGCCTGACTCTAGAAAAAAAAACAATGATCTATTCTTTCTTTATTGGATGGTATTTGTGCTTAAATTATTTCAGCAGATCAGATCAGTTTAGATGGTGTGGATGTTGCATGTGGTCTTTCAGCTTTACTTGGTGTGATGTAGTCATATACGCACATACAGTGGGGGAAATAAGTATTTGATCCCCTACAGATTTTCTAAGTTTGCCCACTTGCAAAGAAAGTTACCAATGGTTTGTTTGGTGACTGTGCTCCCAACTGAGTCAGTGAGAGGCAGAATTATTGTTGGTTGGTAGGGGATCAAATATTTATTTCCCTCATTGAAATGCAACTTAATTCATAACATTTGTATCATGTAGATTTTCTGGATTTTTGGTTGATATTCTATCTCAATCCTTTACCATAAACCTATGATAAAAATTATAGACCCTTCATTCCTTTGTAAGCGGGCAAACTTAGAAAATCTGTAGGGGATCAAATACTTATTTCCTCCACTTTATATAGCCTTAATATTTGCTGTAATTCGCTAAAGATCGGCACGTAGATTGGTATCGGAAGGTAGATGCGTTTCTTCTAAAAACTATTGTAATAATGTTTTCAAACATTTGGTGGTTAATGAAGATATTTCTTCAGTGTATTATTATGTTTACATTGATGTTCACAATCGAGTTTCATAATTGTGTATAAAAACTATTTGCAAGAAGTTATATTAACCACCTCTCAGCACACGTCTCATTACCAGAGTTTAACCCAATGTCCCACTGGTGAATAGATTTGTCAGCGTTGCAAGAAATTACTTTTTTGCTAGTTTTGGACATACCAGGCACTCTCTTGCCATATCTGCCTCATCAGTGCTCACAAAGCTCCACTGGTGATGGTGAATTGAATCATTGAATGATTGAATGGGTTGAAAAATAAATAGATAAACAAAAGCAATGATTGCCCATTGAAAGGATTACCTATTAATAGTTCAAGCATTTAGTGGTTGTGTTGGGGGATTACACTTCAATGCATTTATACTGGTTGACAAGTAAATAAATGGTAACTCATTTCATGACATAATTCTTCGGACAGCAAATAAAAAAATCTAAATGCGCTTCAGTCATACAGGTTTATAAATGACATTTTCAGCCTCAGTGCTTTTTAAGGTTGCACTATTAGGACAGCATTATTATAGTCAGTGGTGTCAAAAATATTCACATTCATCACTTGAGTAGAAGTATAGATACTATGGTTCAAAAATACTTCTTTAGAAGTTCAAGTATCAACCCAAGCTTTTTACTTAAGTAAAAGTTTAAAAGTACTGGTTTCAAAACTACTTAAAGTATAAAAGTAAAAGTACCGTGAGGGGCGAAAAAAGCATTAAGGTCTCACTTTTTGATCATGCGACGGTGGGAGGGGGGGTGGTTGGTGTGGGCAGGGGTGTTGCGTTATGCGTTATCATGCGACCGAGGGGGGGGGATTTGCGTTATGCGCGTTCTTATCATGCGACCGTGGGGGGGGGGGGGGTTCTGATCATAAAAATAGAGTAACGAGGCTATTTTTAAAATGTAAGGAGTAGAAAGTACAGATAATTGCTTAAAAATGTAAGGAGTAGGAGTAAAAAGTCGGCTGAAAAATAATTACTCCAGTAAAGTATAGATACCCAAAATTTCTACTTAAGTAAGGTAACGAAGTATTTGTACTTCGTTACTTGACACCTCTGATTATAGTACATTATTTAGGTATGTATCAAATGCACTTGTGTGAATGAGCCCACCTTAAAAAAAATGTAAAAAATAAATAAATAAATAAAAAAAAATAATAAAAACACTAATTGACTGAGAGTGCAGCACGGAAACTCTTTATAGCTTAATGATGATAAAATCCAAGCTTAATGATGGATGGAGCATGTGTTATCTAAAGTAGTGTCTGGGAGCCTCTTTAAGCTGTCATGCAATGCTGATCTGACTCTAAACTAGCTGAGTGGGATCTTATGTGGTCTCTTGCACACCTCTCCATTTCATGCAAAATGATATCAAAGTGTAAATGATCAAAGAGACTTAAAAAAAATCCCAGTCCTATGCTGTGATTGCAGAACTTACTTTCTGTAGTTCAAAATATTGTCATGATAACAGTGAAAGTCTTTACTGCATGCTGTTCTCTGAGCAAAAATGCCTTGATGGTGCCAGAGGTCAGAGCAGAATGGCCAAACTGGTTTAAGCTGGTAGAAAGGCAAGAGTAACTCAAATAACATCTTGCTACAATCAAGGCATGCTGAAGAGCATCTCTGAATGCACAACATGATGAACATTGAAGCAGATGGGCTACAGCAACGGAAGGCGACACAGAGTATGTTACTCCTTTCAGTTGAGAACATGAAATTGAGGCTACAATTCACATGGCCTCACTAAAATTGATGGCTTGATTTCTACTACGACATTCAGAAGGTCCAGTCTGGTGGTGGTGTGCATTATGGTGACATGTTAGTATGGACCAAAATCTCCAATGAATGTTTCCAGCACCTTGTTGAATGTATTCAACAAGAGTTAAGACAGTTCTGAAGGCAAAAGTGGTCCTACACAGTACTAACAAACTGTGCCTAATAAATTAGCTAGTCAGTATAGCTGTATGTATATTATTAATCCTATATACTGAAAAGGAACAAAAGCAAGTGTGTGTGTGTGTGTGCGCGTGTGCGCGCTTGTGTGTGTGTGCGCGCTTGTGTGTGTGTGTGTGTATGTGTGTGTGTGCGCGCGCGCGCGTGTGTGTGTGTGTGTGTGCGCACGCTTGTGTGTGTGTGTGTGTGTGTGTGTGTGTGTGTGCGCGCGCTTGTGTGTGTGTGTGTGTGTGTGCGCGCTTGTGTGCGCACATGCATTATTAATGGTAAAGCTTTTTCGGCCTGCGGAGAGAACTCAGCCATCCTATCAACTCTATGCTTCCTGTCCTCGTCAATTACTTTTAGTGAGCCTTTACTGAACCCTCACCACTCACACACGTACAGAATTGCTGCACTTAAGATAAACAAGCTTTTTTTATTTATAATTTAGCAGGCAACAGGCAAAATACAGTATATGAAAGTCATGGTTAGTTGTTCTTAGGTCTAGGTGATGCTAAGCAAGTCATTACAAAACATTTTGTAAATATAGAATGTAATACACATTTATTTCTTTTCTTCCCCCTATATATGACCTACATAAGGACAATCATGCTCTAAGTAGAAGACATCATTTACAAGGACAAAGCTAATTTGGTGTAACTTTGCCTCTATAAGAAGAAGAATATAAAAAATGTCTTGCTATCAATTAATGCAAACCGGGTAAAATAATGACTAAAGAAGTCAGATTAAGCAAAAGCACGCACTGTGGAAAAAATTAAATAATAAGATGAGAATCAGGATGAGAGACACAGACAGTATTGCTTTTGTAGTCTGTCAGAGCTGTCTGGGGACAGTCATGACTGCTTTGTATAATAAAGAAGCTCTGCCTTCCCTGCTCATTAGATTTCTATAGCGAAAGAACAATATTGATTTTTTTTCCTCTTTCATTTTTTTCTGCAATCAGCATGTCATACTTTCTCAGCAGCCCCAGACTAGAACTCAATCTTGTCATTTCTTGTTCTAAGGAAATGAGTTATTAATGCTCAGGATTCTTTCGAGTGAAGTACAACGTTGCGGTGGTTCAACATTATGTTTGGTGTACTTTAGGATTTCTGTTCAGTATTTAAAAAAAAATTTAATGGCCATGACCCATGCATCAAAATCAGTTCATTACTGTCAAGTATTATTGGGCTTAGTATAATTACTCAGTATCTTTAGAATAAGTTTAAAGGAATATGTAATGCAAGAATGGAAGGGCTTTGTCAGTCAGTAGAGATTTTTCGACAACACAGTGCTGCTATCTACAGAGGAAGTACATTCACAGCTTCAATCAGCAATTCTGTTTTGTTATGCTCACAGCCTGATGCCTGTCAAAACCAATGTCAGTTTGTATCAAATTATTATTGTCTACACTGTATGATTTCCAGATTCTGGAGTTGGGAAATAATCACACCTACATATCTTACATTTCTCAAGGTGAAGTGGTACTCTTTGATCGGCTAACAACATCAGATTATTTACTCACCCTTTAGTGTATTCTGGTCTCAAATAATGTACGTAGCAATGTTTTGCTATTGCCACCCAAAAAGCTTTCAAACAATAGCACAGAGTCACTACTGTTATCTAAAAAGAAAATGGTTTTATCATAAGACCACTGACATTGAAGCATAAAGGATTTGATTCTATGTTTTAAAGGGAAAGAAATGAGTCCATGTAATCAGGGGTAGCTCAGTGGTTAAGGCATTGGACTACGGTTCGGAAGATCCCAGGTTCAAACCCCACAACCACCAGGTTGCCACTGTTGGGCCCTTGAGCAAGGCCCTTAACCCTCAACTGCTCAGATGTGTAATGAGATAAAAAAAAAAAAGTAAGTCGCTCTGGATAAGAGCGTCTGCCAAATGCCTAAATGTAATCAACAGTATGATGTAGCGTGTCCTGTTACAGTGAAAGGACAAAAAGCTCACATGTGGAAGAGAACCTTTAAAAGAAGAGATTTCTTTCTATAACTTTTACAAAGCACTGACACTGGAGACTCATTCTGCACTCAATGTGGTGTAGTAGTGCCTTTTTATTGTGGTCAGCATTGAATGCTACATGGGTTTTCTGTAAGATCAGACCTAGTGGGCATAGGTGAATCTTGGTTGACCATGATCCTGTCACCAGTGTATTAGTATACTGCTATGTAGTGTTAATTTTATGGCGGTTTGTTAGCAAGCTAGGATGTCCATTCACTGATTCATTACATACAGTGGTCATTGGTATGCATTTTATGTTTTTGTAATACCGCTTATTGGAGTACTACAGTACTGTATGTACTTCCTTAAACCATCCTAAGTCTCTGGCAGCATAATGAAGGTGAACTGATCAGATCGATGTGTGTGATTAATGCTCACAAACGCATTTCTCCCGAGATGTGAGACCTGATTGTGTTTGCATTTCCGCAGATGGTCTCTGAACGGGACACTCATTGATCTCGACGGTGACGAGAGGCGTCATGTGTCTGGAGGGAACCTGATTATCAACACATTGGATAGAGACCAAGATGGAGGCATTTACCAGTGTTCTGCCTCCAATGCCCGTGGAACCATTCTGAGTCATAGAGCCACCCTGCAGTTTGCATGTGAGTTCAATGGATCTAACATTGCAATTCTAAGCTTTAGATTTAACATCCTTTTGACCACAGGTTTTTGGTTAACAGAATTTACTTTCCATTGTTATAGGGCAGGGGTACTCAAATATAAATTTGAAAGGTCCACTTACCAAATTTCTATTCAGCCTGATGTCCGGAAAAATGACAGTCCAATTTCAAATAGAGAACTACAAAAAAAGTCAAACCCAAAATTTTCGAACAATACCCAAAAATGACATGGTAGTCCTTTAAGTGTGTAAGGTGACATCATCTTTGTGCCACCAGTTCTTTGAACTTGGGCATAAAAGGTGTGAGGACCAGGTGCAGGCACTGATGTAAATGTTCATTGGTGATGGTGCTGCGATATGTGTTTTTCACCATGCTCATAGTTGAAACGGCAGATTCACAACAGTACGTTGAGGAAAACATTTCCTGCAGGTCAGGAACACCTGCTGCAGTAACCATCTTTGTCCAGAAGGTGAGAAGGTGACCACTTTTGATTGCTAGATTAAGCACATTGGTTTTCTGCTTCCCACGGGGAGCACGAATGCATATTTTTCTGTCCACTCACTCTTAAATTCGCTGTTTTCAAAATGAACTTATATCAATGGCCAGCTTTGAGCACACCATTAGGATATTAAGGACATATTATAATAAATGGAATGAGTAGCTCACCTCTTATATCTTCCACGAGTCGTTCGTTCTTTTGAATATACTGCACCGCGTAGCGCCTATGGGAGTCACGTGACAAAGGACCGAACAATTCGGCATAGATATATCTATGACCACCCGGGACTTGACGATTCGTTGAGAACCGTTCAATACATAGCCTACGGAGGTTTTGCCATGATTTGCGCATGCGCGCCCAGTAGAAAATGAACGAATCACTCTCGGAGATGACTCGTTCTTCTGAGTCATGTTAAAATTCGTTCAAACAGAACGAATCGTTCCTGAACGACCCATCACTAGAAGACTCAAAGATATATCGCGCGGAAACACAGTTGCGCACTTCATTGAGAACTCATTTGGATTATGATTAAATTGGCATGTTTGTTTTGCCGTCGGTCCAGATGTAACCGTATTTGGGTCCGGATGCGGACCGGAGTCCGCCTATTGAGTGCCCCGGTTATAGTGGATAATAGCTAAAAATGGAACTTATGTTCATCATAGTCTTGCAAATGAGTAGCATTTACAAATACAGTACATAACCCAAAATGTGATTATAGCTCACAGTAAAAAAGTAGTCTTGAAAGTGTGCAGAAAATGGGCCATTATAGTATTTTTTTTTGTTTTATGTTTATTTACCAGATTTAGTAGATGCCTTTTACCAGAGCAACTAGCAAAATAGCTTTTTAGTCTACATCAAAACAATATCTTTATACTAAATCATGACGTCAGGGACTAAGAACACCATTAAGCTACAGCAAAACCCTGTGGGAAGAAGGTACAGTAGTACAGCAAGAAAGGCAATAAACATGTAATGTAAAGTGTTAATTCAAGTGCCAGGTGAAGAGGTTAGTCTTTAATCTCCACTTAGACACAGCCAGTGACTCAGCACTCCAGACAGCCACAGAAAGTTTATTGTACCACCTAGGAGCCTGGACAGGGAAGTATTTTGAGGCATGTCTTCTTTTTACCTTGAGGGATGGTGGGTCCAAAGTGGTAGTGATTCAAAGGACTTGTGCTTAAGGATGATATGGGGTTTAATGTACTGTAGCTGAGCCCTGATTTGGTTTTTGCTTTGTGTGCAAGCATCAGTTTTGATACAAGAAGACGGTGGAGGTGATGAGGTGAAGCAATGTGGTGTAGGAGTTTGGAAACACTTCATGTAATTAGTCTAACCGTAAGATACAGATGGACTAAACGAGTAACGGAGTGGCCTTTGTGGACTTAACAGGCCAGATGCTGATGTTGTAAAGTAGAAACTGAGGTTAATGATGTAAAAAGCAAAAAAATTAATTTGGCCCTAAATTGTCAACAGGCAAGAAGGATAGTTGTTTCAGAAGTTAAAAAACTAAGGTTGTGAATTTTTTGAGGGTCAATCATTTGTCTCAATACTTTAAGCTCACAATGTCAGACAGAACCTTGTAAGTTCTTCTTGATTTACAATTTTATTGGCAAATTGCATTTGTCAGTATTGGTTGTGCTACGTTCATTCATTCATTTTCTATACCGCTTAATCCTGTGTTCAGGGTCGCGGGGGACCTGGAGCCTATCCCAGGAGACTTGGGAAGGGGTAGGCGGGGTACACCCTGGACAGGGTGCCAATCCATCGCAGGGCACACACACATACGCACATTCACACACTACGGTCAATTTGGGAACGACAATTATCCTAACCTGCATATCTTTGGACTGTGGGAGGAAACCGGAGTACCCGGAGGAAACCCACCAAGCGCGGGGAGAACATGCAAACTCCATGCACACAGAGACAGGAATCGAGCCTGGCCAGGGAATCGAACCCAGACCCTGGAGGTGCAAGGCGACAGTGCTGGTTGTGCTACACTACATCAATAAAATTGAATTCATCCATTGTTGTTTAGTAACTCACTGATACACACATTATGAACACATAAACACATGCAGTGCAGTCATTTTAAAGCACCTCTATGCTCATTAGATGTTATTTTGTCCACACAATGTGCAAATAAAATAGTTAACTAGGTACTGTGTAGGTAAGTCAGCCAGCTTTCAAAAGAGCAACAAATGGATGGACAGAAATATTTTAGAGGTAAGAAATGGCATTAAGTCAATAAATGTTGTACAGATCTCTCTTACTCCAGAATAGACTAAACTAAACTATCTCCACAGGAGGTCTGGCTGATCCAATTACAATCCAATCACAACCCCTACTGTGTGCGGTTAAATTTACTTTAATGAGGTTAAATGGTACACAATCATGATTGGATCATCGAAAATGCATACAGTATAAATGCAAAGTGTAAATGAAGCATTTTACCCTACACTATGTGTTTCTGAATATAGGCTTGTCTGCATTTATTTGAACAAGGAGCTTTTGTGGCGACCCTTGCTTATCTGTCGAGGCTGTTCAGATTTGTAAGGCAGCAAATGAGATTTCCCAGCTGAACAAAGTGAAATCGAACTGGATGTCAGATGCAACCAGCTCACAGTAGCAGAGAAGTGTTTGATTGGATTCAGACTCCATTGCTGATTTCCATTAGTCATGGACTTTTCAGCTTCAAGCGAAACGTGAACAATATACTATATACTCGTTTGCACCAAGTATGGGGTTTCTTGAACTGTAGACATAGCAACCAAAATGTAGATGCATGCTATCTATCTATCTATCTATCTATCTATCTATCTATCTGTGTGTGTGTGTGTGTATATATATATATATATATATATATATATATATATATATATATATATATATATATATACAGTATATATATATATATATATATATATATATATATGTATATATATATATATATATATATATATCTTTACGGGAAAGGAGTAGTTTTATTTACTACAGTATAGTGGGAAAAAGGGGAGGGAGGAAGGAAAAGTAGGGTAGGAAAAAAGTGAGGGTTGCACATGCAGGTCCAGGCAGTGCCCAGCTGGCAGAAGGGCACTTGGCTGGCAAGCGTGTGCAGTGATCAAGTGGCAGAGTGCATTGATGTGGGCAGAGGCTCCTGCCGGCCCTTCGACGCAGCTGCAGTGATCACACCATTCTTTCTCGTCACTGGATCTCAGGCAAATACTTTGGCAGATGTGAGCGATGCTGCGTATGCTCGTGCAGGTTTTTGCTTGACGTCAATCCATACAGCAGTTAAATGTCGGCGTTTAGCTCTTCTTTCTATGAAGTTCCTGGGGTTTGTGGCTTCACCATTTTTCCATGTCGCTATCTGTTTGTGCAGGTCGATCCACAAAGTCTCATCTAACCGTCCTTGTGCTTTGAGCTCTAGTGTGTGTATTGGTGGTAGGCAGTCTGCCCTTCTTTGCTCAGACAGGTGAGGTGAGAGTGTCTCATCTCGCCGCCTTTATGCCGTGTCCTCCAACAGGTAGGTTGGCGGTGCTCACAACGGCACACAGGATCCAGATACTGAGCTCAAGCAGGTGACGGCGGCATTTTGTCCTTTTGCCTTTATCCGGCGAGCTCAAACAGATTTGGCGACGACAATCATAAAAGAAGCTGAGACATGGCGCACGTAAAACTGTAGGGTGCTTAAGCTGGTGCATCAACAGCATTGTGTGCATAGCATGCTTAAGCCGGTGCTTCAACAATGTAGTGTTACAGGTTCGCCTTTTTGCCATCCCCCTCACATGCCACTCACGTGTGCAGAAGGGTCCTCATTGGCAGCTTTAGAGCTGCAAAGTGGTTTCTCCCGGGCAGTCGTTCGCCTTTGAAGATCCTGGAGCATGTGGCATCGCTCAGCCCACATGTAGCACTTAAAGCTCAGGGCATTTTAGCTATTATTTATTTATAAATTTTTTTAAATGAACATATAGTGTATAGGGCAAAGGTTTGTGTAGTACAGTATATAGTGTAATATCATTTCTTTCAGCACAATATATGTAATTGTGTATGCAAATATGAACTGAATTTTAGACCAACTTTTTAAACATGACTGAGCAAAAAATTTGAAATTAGGTCACATAGGCAAAGAAATAGAATTTTTCCCCCCCGATTGTTTCTTTGACCAAAAAATGATAAAAATATGCTACTTTAAATAGTTTTACATTTTTGCTGCGTTGTTCCCATATTCTGGTAGTGGTACAGTTCACCCTTTATAAAAGTAATGATAACTTTTGTTCTACCTGACATATCTACAAACCCAAATACTGTATGTAGTCTAAAGTCTATAGCCTCCCCGTAGACACACTTCAGCAAGGATTCTATATAAACATATATATTTTTTTAATCGTCATTGACCTATGCTATCAGTTTAGTTTTTATATACCAACATTTTTCTCGCGCCATTGTTACTCTGGACTTTGGACCCCGCTCAAAGTTCCGCATGCTGCTTTTATAGTGTGGCATTTATTTTTATAGTGTTCATTCTCTCATTTGCTGCCAACCGGGCTGAATTTGGCTGTCCTGGCCCTTCACACATTTGCAGACGGGGATGCCACCTCAGTAGGGAGCCTTCAAAGTGAGGATGTAGCAAAAAAATTAGGGCACATGCCCGCCACTAGTTCACGCTGTGACCATATGTATACAGTAAAACCTTGGATTGCGAGTAACACGGTTTGCAAGTGTTTCGCAAGACAGGCAAAGATAAATAAACTTTGACTTGGAAAACGAACAAGTCTTGGTTTTCGAGTACCGAGTATCATGTATCACACATACGCTTTTTGTTTTGATGCAAAGCGTCACGTGATCACAACCGAGCCAACGTTTTTTCTCTCTCTTGCACTGCGGAATTGTGGGTAATCGTCTCCTCTGCTGGGCCTTAGTGCCCGTCTCTTACTGGTATAATCAACAGCCATGCTGTACTGTTTACTATAACACCGTGACCACGTGTGTGCGTAAACTATATTTTAATTTGCGTCTGTATGCGTGTGTGTACAGCGCGTGTGTAAAGCAAAAGCAAGTCTCATTAGAGAGGTTAAAAATCCATTTTCTCTTTCTGCTCAACTCTCAGCCTGTTCTTTGTGTCATTGGACACTGTGCCATACACATACGCACACCGCTCCTACTTTCGCCTTCACAGACACACACAGACACAAACAGACACACACATTCTATCTCTCTGCTCTAAACAGACACACTGCTCTGTCATGATTCTTTTCAAAGGTAAAGTGCAGGTTAATTTGTTTTATTTTTACTTTACAGCAGTGATTCCGTTAGTGTGTTGCTCAATCGAGTGTCATTATAGAGATTTCTTGTAAATTTTTTCGATAAAACAGTGTTTCCATTGTGTGTGCGCGTGTATGTGAAAAGAGTGGAGGAAGGGTTATTTACTTTAGCTTCATACACACACACACACACACACACACACATACACAGCGCCTGCGCGCACAAAGGGAAATGCTTATATGGTTCATTTTTTTATTTTTACTTTATATTTTGTGTTAATTATTTTTATTTATTTTTCGGGGGCTGTGGAACAAATTATTTGAGTTTCCATTACTTTTTATGGGAAAATTAGATTTGGTTTACGAGTGCTTTAAAAATACAAGCTCACTTTCCGGAATGAACTATGCTCGTAATCCAAGGTTCCACTGTATATAAAATACAATATCTAGCAACATATATACATTAAACACATGGCATGTCAATGAGACCTTTGAAGTTATGCAGCTGTATTCTAAAGTGAACACTAAAGGTGTGTTTTGGTATCCTAAAGTGCATCTTGGTGATATCTCTTTCTCAAGTAAGGAGCACAAATGTACCCAGCTAAAAGAAAATGTGATTTATTAGACCAGACCACATTCTTCCAACAGCTCAGGTCTCATGTGCTCATAGTAGGTGCTTTTATCAATAGACTGCAGTCAGCATGGGTACTCTAAACTGTCTGCAGCTAAGTTACCCCATATGATGCAAGCTGAGATGCTCTGCATCTTCACTGGACCACTGACTTACTTTACCAATGCATACTGGGATCCCCACAAGATCTGCAGTTTGTATATATGGCATGCTATTTTGGCAATTATTCATGAGTATAATTAATGGGAACCTGAACAAAACTTGAGAATATTGAATGAAAGTATGAATATATTTAATGAACGCTAATGTCAGGGCCAGTCCCCTTTGTGTTTCTTAAAATATTTCATTAAATTTTTATGTGTAATGCTTGCCATATCTCTCATGTAGCGTCAGGAAGTTGTGCCTGAATTAGTGAGTCACCAAAGGATCTAGTGCCAGTGATCCTGAATAATGAAGAAATAATTATCACGCTTGTGAGTATGTGTGATTGTTCTAAAATAATGCAGCGCATAAAACAGACACTCTTCCCAGTGGCACACATAATCTATCTGCATGTGAATTTTCAGCAGTGTGGCTTCTAGGCAACAGTGTCATGGCACATTGCATTTTGGGTAGTTCTTGCCATGTTTTAGTAATACTTTTTTTTAAAACCAGTCAACATCAAGTGAAAGATTTCATATAAGGCAAAGAAATAAAAATAAAAAAACAAGAGGAAATGAACAGGCTTGAGTTTAAAAAAACATTTTAAAAAATTAATTCTGTTAACATATCATTGTAAAATGATTTCAGCTCAGTCTTTATAGGTTTTTTTTTTTTTTACTTTTGACTTCTAATTGTTTACTTCATCACTGCCTTTTAATCTCAATTTTCAGTACCGCAACATCACTTTACTTTTCTACTCATTGTACATGCCATGGCAAACTTTACACAAATTTTGCACAAAAAACAGCAATATTGATTAATAATACATACCAATATTATTTTATCCAAATTATGAGAGAATGAATATGAGAACTGAAGTAGTTTTAAATATACATTTATTAAGGTAATAAGTGGTATGAAACTAATGAATAACTATTAATGCAGCATTGTCTTGCAAACATCTAATCACTGGCCAGCTAGATTACAGATTTCAGGTGTAGTGGTATTCCCTCTGAGAGCTTTTCTTCCAGTTAAACTGTCTTTGTCCTCTATTTAAACTGTGCATTATAAGTTGCCCAAGGTATAATAATGATAAGTCTCATAATGCCTTTCGATCTCAATGTAACAGTCCTACATACATAAATACATACATATATACTGTAAATACATTTCTAAACGTTGTAGTTGCTATAACTCTATGCTTCAATACAATGAACATACCTGTACAAGTCAAGTAGGCTTTTATTGCGTTTTCAACCATATACAGTTCAGTACACAGTAAAGCGAAATGGCGTTCCTCCAGGACCAAGGTGCTACATACTGTACATAAAATAACAGGGCCAGGGGTAGCTCAGTGGTTAAGGCATTGGACTACGGTTCGGAAGATCCCAGGTTCAAACCCCACAACCACCAAGTTGCCACTGTTGGGCCCTTGAGCAAGGCCCTTAACCCTCAACTGCTCAGATGTGTAATGAGATAAAAATGATAGTCGCTCTGGATAAGAGCGTCTGCCAAATGCCCAAATGTAAATGTAACAGAAATGAATTAGCTAACTATGACACTAATTAGCTGACTATCTAAGACAAACCAAATTTACACCATAAATTATCAAAAAACTATTCTAGTACTATACAAAAGACATTACAATGTCACATGCAAATATGCAAACAGAAGCAGCAACATGACAACATGATACAATGCAATATACTGTGATATACTGAGATAGTGGATTGAGGGAGTGCAAGTTACTGTAATGGCATGTAATATAAAAACAGTAAAGATTTCCTGTGAGTAGCAGCACAGATGAGAAAGAGTCCAAGTGCAAACAACAACTGATAATATAAGTAACTAAAAAACAATTTCAAGTTTGGTGTTGAAAATATGCTGGATGGTTGTAGATCAGTGTGAATGTGCATGTTTGTTTATCAGTCCAGTCCCATTTTATAGAGATGAATGTTTATCTGAGAGTGTGTGTGTGTGTGTGTGTGTGTGTGTGTGTGTGTGTGTGTCCAGTCCAGTCCTGTCTTGTTGACTAGAAGTATGGCATGTTAGTAGAAGTTATTACACTGTCTGGATGTAAGGGACCGAATGCTCCGAAACCTTTTTATATATGGCAGGAGGGTGAAGAGTAAGTGAGAGGGGTGTGTCTAATCAGCCACAATGCTGGGGGCTTTGTGGATGCAGCATGTGGTGTAGATGTCTGTGTCTGGGAAGAGCGACCCAAATGGTCTTTTCTGCTGTCCTCACTATCCGCTGTAGGGTCTTGAGGTCCGCGATGGCACAATTCCCAAACCAGATAGACTCTCCAAACCAGATGCTCTCGATAGTAGAAAATGGTGAGAATCAGTGTTGGAAGCTGGGCCTTCCTCAGCCTTGGTAGAAAAAAACACTGTTGGGCTTTTTTTTTTTTTTTTTTTTAAATGTAGAAGTTGGTGAGAATCGGTGGAGGACGCTGAGCCTTCCTCAGCTTTCTCAGGAACAAAAGACTCTTCCATTTTTGAGAGCTGATTGAGGGACCAGGTGCGATTGTGCTCTAGACGGACACCAAGGAATTTTTGGTACTGTTGACCTTCACAGAGGAGCCGTTGATGTTCAGTGGAGAGTGGTCGCTCCGTGTCCTCCTCTTTTGTCTCATCGATGGTTAAAGACAGGTTGTTGTATTTGTATTTACAGATACAAAGGTAAATAGGGCCAGATGGAGTGTGGTGAAGATGGTGTCGTCCATTGAACAGTTAGGACGATACGCAAACTGCAGCGAGTCCAGTGAGGATGGCAGCAGGGTCTTGTTGTGTCTTATGACGAACCACTCAAAGCACTTAATGATGATACAGTAGGTGTAAGTGCAGCAGGATGGTAGTCATTGAGACAGGACACAGAAGACTTTTTCGGGACAAGGACAACGGTGGTCATGAAGCACGTGGGAACGACAGCGCTGTTCAGATAAATGTTGTAGATGTCAGTAAGAACACCTGCCAGCTGTTCAGCACATTCTCTGGGCACTCTGCTAGGGATATTGTCTGGTCCATCAGCTTTACGTGGGTTGACTCTGCATAGAGTTTTGGTGAGACACAGCACCTGATCGCTGGAAGGAAGGGTGGTCTTCCTCATAGGCATGTTGTTCTGTGCGTCATACTGAGGGTCGAAGCTGTTCAGTGCATCTGGAAGGGAGCCGTCACTGTTACATGCAGGTGACTGTCCTGTAGTTTGTGATGGGTTTGAAGTGGCTGTGGTCACTCTGGGCCTGTGCGCACTTCGGCTCTCTGATGGCCCAGGAAAATTTGGCCCTTGCTATTTTTAGGGTCACCTTGTCCCCCGCTCTGAAAGCGGAGTCTCGAGTCTTCAGTAGTGCATGCTTGTCCGCAGTAATCCCCGATTTCTGGTTGGGGCATGACGTGTACTGCTCCAAGTTGGTGAAGTCGCCGCAGGTTGCAGTCTACCTGAACATGTTCCAGTCAGCCATCAGAGATGGCTCCTGCTGCCCAGATTTTTACCTGCTTTACTATGGAATAAAATCACTGTCAAAAATAATCGAACGTAAAAAAAAGATTTGTGTGTAATTCTGTCTTTTGTCTGAGTTGGATTCCAAAATCTACGGCCACGACAGTTTACAGATACGGGAGCATGCGCCGAACCGATTCCTCTTCCCTCGGACATTAATGCCTGTGTAATTTTGCAATTCGTCCGTGAAACAGAGGAGTTGTAAAAACGAGTATTGTGTCTATAAACGGTCAGAGTCGTATATTTCAGAGTTGTATTGTAACAAACACACAAAATCTTGTATCTGTAAGCTGTAGTGCCCGTAGATTTTGGAATCCAACTCAGACAAAAGACAGAATTACACACTAATGTTTTTTTATGCTCGATTATTTTTCACAGTGATTTTATTCCATACTTTACAACCCATTTTAAATGCCTGGCGAGTGGTCTGTATGCTGGAATTAGCATAACAAAGATGTGGTCTGAGTAGCCGAGGTGAGGGCGGGGTTCTGCTCGATATGATGTTGTGTGAACAGCGCATTTGGGGATGTTTGTGTAAACACGTCTCAAACCCACTCCCGTCACTTTCCAGTAAGCTACTCTGTGCTCACAGCGGGAATGAATAAATTAAATCCATTTATTTTTTCAAATGTCGAGCATTTGGTCCTCAAAGTCACTGGATCTGTCAATATAAGTTTGCCAGAAGGGACAATTTAATTCACTATAAAATAAATAATTCAATTTGGTAGATGATAATTTACCTTCAGATCAGTTCACATTTAAATAAATCTGTCAACTGCTACTTTGATACTGTATAAAATGGTATAAATTAGTAGATGATCAAAACCCTACAGTATGTCAGTTTATAGTAATTTACACTATGCTCACAATAAAAAATAATTTATCTTATTGCACAGTTTTAAATTCATTGCAATTTTGCTGAATTTGTCAACATAATTGAATTAAAGTCATAATTACGCTTCTAGTTCTTGCACTGTCAGTCACTGATCTTTATTTATTCTAGCCCATACCCTAACATTATAGTGTACTAATGTACCTACCCGATGTTGATGGGATAATAGTTTGTAAAATAGGTTTAAAGGGTAAAGCTAAAAATACACTGCTTTAATGAAAACAGTGATATTTTTATTTCAGGTTAAAGTCCACGTACATGTGCACCTGTCTTTCCGTGTGACAGAACTCTCTGCATAACGTATTATTACAAAGAAACAAAATTATTTACAGTACTTATTTCATGGCTTAAAAAAAGCTCAAATTTTATTACATTTAGTTACTATAAGGCAGTGAAGTGGTTAGCACTGCCGCCTTGCACCTCCAGGGTCCTGGTTCGGGTTCAATTCCCGTACATGTTCTCCCTCCGGATATTCCGGTTTCCTCCCTATAGTCCAAAGACATGCAGGTTAGGCTAAATGGCATCTCACACTGCCCATAGTGAGTGAGTGTGTGTACGTGTGTGTGCCCTGCAATGGATTGGCACCCCATCCAGCCGTAAGTCTTCTGGGATAGGCTCAAGGCCACCTGAGACCCTGAATACAGTATTACGTGATATAGAAGATGAGTTAGTGAGTACTTACTATATGCACTACTAGGATCAAAATGGATACCAAGCACAGATCCTGCCTCCAATTTTCATCTAATGCACACACACAAGATGGTGGCCCTTTTCAGTGAGTCCAACATTTGACTAGACAGGAACAAAAAAAAGAATAAAAAAGGGAATCAGTGGTGATATGTATCCACATGAATTAACTGTCATGAATACACATTTTTATCAGTTCTACAAATATTCACTTTGGTTCCAACATTCAATTTGCCATTCTCACTATGAAATAGTAATGCAGCTTCATAAGGTAGCTGTTTTAGTAATACTTCATGTGACCTTTGAGACTTGATGAGATGAGAGTCAGCCTTCTCAGGGCTCTTTCCTGTTTAATAGTCAGGTTCCTCTGTCCTCTCTCTGCACATTATGCTGTCTTGCTATTGATTAATTCTCTGACCAAAGAGAGCATCCCACTCTCCCCTTAGGCTCCCGCTATCCTCATGGGTAGTATAATGAATCTCACTTCTGGGGATTGGCTAAAAGGAGCTGCTTGACATTTATTTCCTTTATTGATCACTGGTTAGTTGAAGAGGGAGTGGCAATGTTAATAGGGCACTATTTCTGCCAGATTCAATTACCATCTGATAAGGTGAGTATTTTCATAGGGATGTATTTCATTTCCAAATACATCATCAGTCATTTCAAGACACCCGTTATCTATTGTATTAAGATTTTACCTTAGCCCCTAAGCAGTTTAGTGCTTAGCAAACAGTTTTACTTCTTACGTGGCTAACAAGGTTGGTTAATTACATAAATCAAAATGGTGAAGTTGCTGGTTTCAACTTCAATCTCGTAGATTTATATGAAATAAATCCAAGACACAGAGAGCATCCCACAGACCCAGCTTACAGCTCCTGGGCTAAATTGTTTGACCTTCATGTCTGGACTGATATAAATGTTCTTCATTACAGAGCACCTGGACTTGTACAGGCGCTATAGAGCTGCCTGGTTTATTCTCAAATCTATGAGCCAAGCCATACACATTCTGACCCAAGAGCTCGTTAATCATCCTTAGGGCCTCAGTATCTCAGACTCTGAAGCTTTCATACTGTTATTGTAAGCTGACCAAGTCCTTTCTCTACCTCCTCCTCTGTTGCAGTATAGGACATCTCTTTCTTTTCAGCACTGTGTCTCATTAGGTGAAGCTCTATCCACCACCCCCACAGAATACTGTTTTCTTCACCACCTCATCCCCTGTGCAGTTTGTCTTATCGGTCACACTGATTATTTTTTTTGTGTTTGGCTTGCTGAGCTTGAAGCCCAGCTGTTTGTTTGAATCCTTACAAGCTTCTCAGTCTTGTAACACATATGAGGATTTTATCAGGCCAGGTGGGTAACAGCTGTCTGCAGTGTTATTTTTTTTTTCTCCTTGTGTTAATTTGATGCGCATGACTGGTGCAGAAACACATTGACACTGGGGATGATGTTTTTAATTTTAAAGGGCTCGCTTGATAATAGCGCTGATGTGTCACCACCAACAGCAGCTGACCCTTTGCATTTGTTCACTCCAGCACCACTCTGTTGTATTCTTCCTGAGTCACATTCTTCCTGTGGATCTAATCTCCCAGTCCCTGTGGTGTGTTGACAATCGTGCTCTATGCTGAAATGTATTTGACATCACAAAACAACAATCAGCTTTTGGATATGTATTCATCATATGAACATTTACTCATCCACCTGGTCCACACTGACCACTAACATCACAGACTATAGAAATAATACAGTATATACGAACATGTATATTATTTCTGTAGAAACACTTATTGTGCATTTTAATTAAAACAAACACTTGCTGCTGTTAATTTATATTAAAGCTTTTATTTAATATCACTGTAAATTATGACTTACATCATGCCTTCTTGATATAACAGCTTGCTATTTTAGGAATGTGAGACAGCAGCAAAGGTCAGCGTAATGAGCTATTGTATATCTGCAAAGATTAACAGATATCGTAAGATCAAATGTATATTAACATGTAGTTAATATACATTTGACCTTAGGATATCTGTTAATGAGATTTTCCAGTATAGTGCGGCCAATGTGTCTCTCTTTTCGAATAAACTTTAACATGTAGTTAAAGTTTATTCGAAAAGTGAGACACATTGTTTGTACTATACTGGAAAATCTCATTCAAAACACGAAACAGTACCATACTATATGTTTGATGTTATAATTAATGATGTATGTAACATTATATCTATGTATAATTGTATAGATCTAGAGAACTTCAAAACCCAGTCAAGAAGTGCTGTTAATGTAAGAGAAGGCCAAGGTGTTGTTCTGTTATGTGGAACCCCACTACATTCTGGAGGTAAGCCTGATTATTCACATATATTTACACTTTGCTTGGACATTTAGTAGGTAACATGTACAGTATGACTAATATTACAGAAAGCTAACTATATACTACAGATATTTGGACTGCTGCTTGATAATGCATCATTACAAGCAAATTGTCTTCTTGTAAGGCCTATTTGAAGACTGGGGAAATGAAAACATTAAGATATGTTATGGATGATGTGGAAGTATGCAAATAAATAATAGAGATTTAAATCACAGCTCAAAACGAGGCAAAAGCAAGTGAAAAACTCAGTGGGAAAAAAAGTGAAAAATTTTGCATCTTGATGAATTAACTTCACTTCATCATGGTTTAGGTCTGAGTCACAGCTGTTCTGTTCTACTTTACATGTTTAACATCTTCTTGGCCAGCTGATGGAACCTAAAAACTGGGACTGTTATTCAGACATCAGTAATTAGAGAGGAGTTTTAATAGCCTAAATGGAAATGACAGATCAGCGGTGTGAAACATTCATTTCAATTTGAGATTGCAGCAATTATGAGAACAGATGAGACTTCAGAAATTAGAAGACATGGGACTTGTTTCATCGGACAGCAATTAGGATTTGTAGAGATAATTAGTCTGTGATTAATCATGTGCTTAGTTGGAGGACAGGAAATCCAGGATGTACTACAATATACAGATATGGACTGGTAATGTCCTAATAATTTAAAAGCTTACGGTGGTATAATCATGTCAATGAATGTAGTGCTTGACATCAGTTAATTTGTAATCACTTTGCATTATACACTTATCAGCCATAACATTAAAACCCAATATTATTAAGCCCAAGATTGTGTCAGTTTTCTTTTATCCACCTGGGCAGCTCTGTCCCCTTAGGGCATGACTCCATAAGATCTCTGTGGGTGTGCTGTGATGGATATCAGTATATTGGCAGGGTACTCTTGGTTGTGAGGTAATATTATAAGGCAAATATTACAAGGCAAAACATTATGACCAATATTGTGTGGGTTCCACTTGTGCCACCTGGCCCCTTTCTGGCCCCTTGGGCTATGACTCCAGACACCTGGATGTGCAAAGTTTGGAGGTCAGATCTTGAACTCTTTGCCTGCCCATACAGTATGTGGCAGACTGTGATGCACTGTGTGTTGGGATTGGTTTCTATCGTGGACAACATTGACTTTTTTTTAGCATATATACTGTATACACACAGACGTGCACACACACACACACACACACACACACACACACACACACACACACACACACACACACACACAAACACACATACACACACACGAACTAGACGTAACATTATGACCACGGTTAGTTGAACTGGTGACAGAGTGATGGACACCCTAAGCTTATGGATGGCCAAAGGCCAGCTAATCCAATCTGATCCCACAGAAAATCCAATGCAGTACAAATCATCAAAAAAAGTCAACAATGCTTGTACTCAGGACCTTTAGCGTATGGCTGTAGAGGACTGCTAGGATTTGCTCCCCATGTGAGGCAGGCTATAAAGCACTGCGATTACTAATACCTTTCTGTCATATAAAGTACTATGCAAATGTTTTATACAACTTACTATAATCCAGTAGACTTCAGGACTACATGCAGATACTTATCCATCATACTATACAATACCACCAGGGAGATGTTTGATTGGCCCCAAATGTATTTTGCAGCAGGACAACAACCTCAAACATACAGCAAATATCATTAAGAACTATCTTCAATGTAAAGAAAAAAAAGTAGTCTTTGAAATGATGGTTTGATCGCCACAGAGCCCTGATCTCAACATGATTGAGTCTGTCTGAGATTACGTGAAGTGACCTAAGGATATGAGGGAGTCTCCATCAACAGATGTTTTGTGGGTAGTTCTCCAAAATGTTTGGAAGAGTCTACCTGCTGAGTTCTTTCTAAAATTGTGTGCAAATATACCAAGAACAATCATTGCTGTTTTGTAGGCAAACGGTGGTCGCACCAAATACTGATTTAATTTATTTTCTATTCGTGTACTTAACATTTTGTTAAAAAAAAAAAACTATAAATGCTTTTATTTTTAAAAACATTCTCACTTGACAGCATTCTTTGCTTTACAGAGCATAAGTACGTAGACGACACATCACCTGTTCTAAGGAAAGTATTGAATATTTTCGATGCCTTCGGCATTGTTTTACAATGTAAAAAGTAAAGAAAATCAGGGAAGACCACTGAATTAAAAGGATTGTCTAAACTTAAGGTTTCAGCTTGCTCTGAAAACACTGAACCCTCTGAATATTGTCGATTTTCCTACAATTTTTTATAACTATCTATATTAATCTCTAGAGATTAATTAACTGCCTAAAATCACTTTTGTTATTTCTATACTATGCAATTCTCCTTTTCATTTTTTATACCATGCATATAAATATCCATTCTTCAGGCTAAGAATGTAGCTAGTGGCATTGTATCCTATTAAACATTCTCTATTGCATTTCATACATGACAAACCTATCGATTGCTTGCTTGGAGGAGGGAATGTGTTCTGCTGAGAAATATATTGCATTCTGATTGGGTTGAAGCTCCAAATCAGAGAGTGTATTTCTACTTACCAGCAGAGTTGAGTGTAATTGAAAAGAAAGAGATTTAAATCAAGCAATAAATGGAGAATGATTTGTTAAGAAGAGTGTTAGTTAGCTTGGCAGAAAGCTATTTCAGCAGGAATCTATAGGAAGGCTACAGTGTCCCAATCCAGATGCTCTGAGTAGTGCTAGTCTTTATTTATGAATTTATATGTATTTCTGTATGTTCATAAACCATTATACATGGTGTGTTCTACATTACATAGTCCAGTGTCAATACAAAAAAAAACTTAAATTCTCCTAGAGCCCTTAAAGCATTAATTAATGTACCCTGAATGGTACAGTATCAAGGTAGTGACATTTATAATTTTCTGACACAGTAGAATGTTTAGACCCAATTTGCTTCAAAACTATCCAGGCAGTACCACCTCTTGAGCCCACGATATCTGACCTCAAACTTACTGTTGTTCTTGAGTAGTCAATTTGTAGCTCAACAAAGAAATAGGCTGCAGAGGTGGTCTCTGTGTGATTAGTTTCAGAGGGGTCTGTGTTTGTTTGGAATATTCACATATGTGCAAAAAATATGTGTGTTTTTGAGGGCTAAAAAATACCAATTATGAAAACATGCTTATTGAAGCCTTTTTAAATTATATATATATATGTATATATATACATATACATACATATATATATATATACATATATGTATATTTACGTGTAAGTAAATAAACGTAAAAATAATAATACTAATAATATAAATCTAAAACAGTGTTACTGTATTAAAAAAAAAGAATTATATATATATTACAGTGAGCCATATCATATCTCAACATCACAGAAATAAAATGGTCATATGCCTACATAAATTGAAGTGTAATTTTTGACAGCGAATTTGTAATGTACCTATTTAAATTACTGTGCATCTCAAAATTTTAATATTGGGAAAAACCTTTTTTTTTAAAGTGAAACTCATATATTGTAAATAAAGTGAATATTCAAACATAAAACATAAAAGTTTTGGAATATTTTGACTAATGTACAGTATAATAAATCCAAAGTATATTAAATATTCACTTGAATTTTAATTGTGAAAAAATGCACAATATTCTGCAATTTAAAACTGAAAACTAACTAATGTCCAACTTATTAAACAACATGTGTGGGCTTGTAATATAAGGGAACATAATTAATATGTTTAATTGATTAAAAAGTTACATTCTGGTGTTTTTCATGCTTTGGAATTTAATTATTACAAAAAGTGTATGTTTTAAATGTAAATGTAGGCTGCATAATATAGCATTATTTGTGCACTGTATAGCCTTTATACATGGAAACAATGCAAGGAGACAAAACCAACTTTGTGCCTGTGGATAGCATTTAAACATCCATATAATTCTGTCTATATTTCTCACTGATCATCTCATTTCTCTTTAATCTTTCAGTGTCTGTGATATCCTTATTTCTGATATTTGGACTACGTTCATTCCAAATTACACTGTTCATAAATGGCAACTTTTGTGTCCTACTAATCATTGTCCTACTAAAATATTCAAACAGAATATGATGACAAAAAAACAAATTTTTCAGTGGTACCATATGAACGCTCTGCCTAGCAGATGTTCACCTTAATACCTAACATTTTGCAAGAAATTTACCGCAACATGCGATGCATTTTAGGAATTTGAACGGCCGAGCTGGTTGCGCATCCTTCCGGCTGTGTGTGCATCTGGTTGTGCGTACTTTCAGGAGCCGATCAAAACTTGTTTACCTCACTGGAAAGCTAAGCGAAGCGTATTCACGTTTCTTTGTGTGTGTGGGTTTTCCTGTTTTTTTTTCCCTTTTCTGCGAGACATACTGTAGCACTATGGGTCCCAAGATTTTTATGAAAACGGATCCATTTTCAGTATTGTTTTTAGAGCAAGCAGTGCTAAGAGGAATCATAATTTAAGGTTACATGCGGTTTAATGTATATTTATTTCATATTTTACTTGATTTACATGTCTTTTCGAAATGTTTGTATTGTTTTTTATTAGTTTTATATATAAATATAGAAATATTACAAATATTGCCAATTTCCAACACTATAATTATATTATATGTATATATATATATATATATATATATATACACAGGTCCTTCTCAAAACATTAGCATATTGTGATAAAGTTCATTATTTTCTGTAGTGTACTGATAAACATTAGACTTTCATATATTTTAGATTCATTACACACAACTGAAGTACAGTGGTGTGAAAAACTATTTGCCCCCCTCCTGATTTCTTATTCTTTTGCATGTTTGTCACACAAAATGTTTCTGATCATCAAACACATTTAACTATTAGTCAAAGATAACACAAGTAAACACAAAATGCAGTTTTTAAATGAGGGGTTTTATTATTTATGGAGAAAAAAAATCCAAACCTACATGGCCCTGTGTGAAAAAGTAATTGCCCCCTGAACCTAATAACTGGTTGGGCCACCCTTAGCAGCAATAACTGCAATCAAGCGTTTGCGATAACTTGCAACGAGTCTTTTACAGCGCTCTGGAGGAATTTTGGCCCACTCATCTTTGCAGAATTGTTGTAATTCAGCTTTATTTGAGGGTTTTCTAGCATGAACCGCCTTTTTAAGGTCATGCCACAACATCTCAATAGGATTCAGGTCAGGACTTTGACTAGGCCACTCCAAAGTCTTCATTTTGTTTTTCTTCAGCCATTCAGAGGTGGATTTGCTGGTGTGTTTTGGGTCATTGTCCTGCTGCAGCACCCAAGATCGCTTCAGCTTGAGTTGACGAACAGATGGCCGGACATTCTCCTTCAGGATTTTTTGGTAGACAGTAGAATTCATGGTTCCATCTATCACAGCAAGCCTTCCAGGTCCTGAAGCAGCAAAACAACCCCAGACCATCACACTACCACCACCATATTTTACTGTTGGTATGATGTTCTTTTTCTGAAATGCTGTGTTACTTTTACGCCAGATGTAACGGGACACGCACCTTCCAAAAAGTTAAACTTTTGTCTCGTCGGTCCACAAGGTATTTTCCCAAAAGTCTTGGCAATCATTGAGATGTTTTTTTAGCAAAATTGAGATGAGCCTTAATGTTCTTTTTGCTTAAAAGTGGTTTGCGCCTTGGAAATCTGCCATGCAGGCCGTTTTTGCCCAGTCTCTTTCTTATGGTGGAGTCGTGAACACTGACCTTAATTGAGGCAAGTAAGGCCTGCAGTTCTTTAGATGTTGTCCTGGGGTCTTTTGTGGCCTCTCGGATGAGTTGTCTCTGCGCTCTTGGGGTAATTTTGGTCGGCGGCCACTCCTGGGAAGGTTCACCACTGTTCCATGTTTTTGCCATTTGTGGATAATGGCTCTCACTGTGGTTCGCTGGAGTCCCAAAGCTTTAGAAATGGCTTTATAACCTTTACCAGACTGATAGATCTCAATTACTTTTGTTCTCATTTGTTCCTGAATTTCTTTGGATCTTGGCATGATGTCTAGCTTTTGAGGTGCTTTTGGTCTACTTCTCTGTGTCAGGTAGCTCCTATTTAAGTGATTTCCTGATTGAAACAGGTGTGGCAGTAATCAGGCCTGGGGGTGACTACAGAAATTGAACTCAGGTGTGATAAACCACAGTTAAGTTATTTTTTAACAAGGGGGGCAATCACTTTTTCACACAGGGCCATGTAGATTTGGAGTTTTTTTTCTCCCTTAATAACGTAAACCTTCATTTAAAAACTGCATTTTGTGTTCAATTATGTTATCTTTGACTAATAGTTAACGGTTTTTGATGAGCAGAAACATTTAAGCGTGACAAACATGCAAAAGAATAAGAAATCAGGAAGGGGGCAAATAGTTTTTCACACCACTGTAGTTCAAGCCTTTTATTGTTTTAATATTGATGATTGTGGCATACAGCTCATGAAAACCCAAAATTCCTATCTCCAAAAATTTGCATATTTCATCCGACCAATAAAAGAAAAGTGTCAACCTTCAAAAGAAAAAAAAAGTCAACCTTCAAATAATTATGTTCACTTATGCACTCAATACTTGGTCGGGAATTCTTTTGCAGAAATGACTGCTTCACAGTAATACCATGGTCAGTAAACCATTTACCAGTGGTTTTGGCACTGTGAGCAGGTGCCAGGTCATGCTGAAAAAAGAAATCGTCTCGGGTTACATTTCTGTAACCCTGTTCCCTGAAAGGCAGGAACGAGATGCTGCGTGAAAACGCTATGGGAACCAGTTTGTCGCGTTGCCGGTCGTTGAAGCATGCTGTGAAAACACGCCAAAGTTTTTGGCTATATATAACCTCGACAGGTGACGTCATCTGATTAGATGTAGGTGGAGGTTATAAAAACAGGTGAGCCGGCAACGACCTCAGATTAATTTGTCTGAACAGCCGTCCGGTCACGTGGTAGTGCGGCATTGCGACGCAGCATCTCGTTCCCGCCTTTCAGGGAACAGGGTTACAGAAATGTAACCCGAGACGTTCCCTAGCAAGGCTACACTCGATGCTGCGTGAAAACGCTATGGGAACGAGAATACCAACGCCGCCGCACTACAGGTGTCTGGACCCCAAGGTTGTGTAGCGTGTGCGCACAAAGCCAAGAAGGTCTCAGAGCCCGGAGTAGCATGAACATCCAGATTTATAAATGTAAGAAATGTGTGCGGGGAGGAACCAACCCTTCGCGCCACACAATTACTGCAGGGGATACCTCCTGCTGGTGAGACTGGGATGATCACCCTGGTTGGGTGAGCCCTGCTTCGCAGAGGCGAAGTGAACCCACGCACCTCATAGGAGAGGGCAATATGCATCTCTCACCCAGTATAGTGGCGCTCTGACTTACGCCACTAGCTGATGCGGTGGACGTGAATCTGAAGAGCACATACTGGATAGTAAGTGAAGTTTCTCCTGCTCCAAAGCTGTAAAAGGCGGAGGACAGAAGGCTTCAAACAATGCAGCTAAGAAAATCCTGAGGGTACTAGGGCACAAGCCCAAGGACAAGCTTTTACTGCAGAAGCTCCAGCACTGAAGCATTTTGGCAGTGGACTGGGTCTACCTGCTTGGCACACACTTGTTGCAGGGGAATACCTCTTGCTAATCCAATAGCTGAGGCGATCCCCTGGTTGAATGAGCCCTGATTCCTAGAGGCGAAGTGAGCCCACGCGCCTCATAGGAGAGGGCAATAGCATCTCTCATCCAGAGCATGAAGAAGTTGCTCTGACCTACGCCACTAGCTGATGCGGTGGACGTAGATCTGAAGAGCACAAGCTGGACACAGCAAGTGAAGTCTCTCCTGCTCCGAAGCTGTAAGCGCGGAGGACAGAAGGCTTCAAAAGCAATAGGGTGCCTGTTGGGTTTATAGTTAGGTTTTGGAAGATAGTTGAGAGAGGATGCAGTTACGCACGTCCTGAAAGTGCTAGGGCATAGACCCGAGGACGGAAACTCCAGCACTGAAACAATTCGGCAGTGGACTGGGTTTACCTGCTTAGCAGACACTTGCTGCAGGGGAATACCTCTTGCTAGTGCAATAGATGAGGCAATCCCTTTGGCTGAAAGAGCCCTGATTCCTAGAGGCGAAGTGAGGCCACGCGCCTCATAGGAGAGGGCAATAGCATGTCTCATCCAGAACATGTAGAAACTGCTCTGACCTACGCCACTAGCTGATGCGGTGGACGTAGATCTGAAGAGCACAAGCTGGACACAGCAAGTGAAGTCTCTCCTGCTCCGAAGCTGTAAGCGCGGAGGACAGAAGGCTTCAAGAGCAATAGGGTGCCTGTTGGGTTTATGGAGCTTTCTGAAGATAGTTGAGAGAGGATGAAGTCACGTACGTCCTGAGAGTACTAGGGCACAGACCCGAGGAGGGAAACTCCAGCACTGAAACAATTCGGCAGTGGACTGGGTTTACCTGCTTAACATATACTTGCTGCAGGGGAATTCCTCTTGCTAATGCAATAGATGAGGCAATCCCCAGGGTTGAAAGAGCCCTGATTCCCAGAGGCGAAGTGAACCCACGCGCCTCATAGGAGAGGGCAATAGCATCTCTCATCCAAAACATGTAGAAGCTGCTCTGACCTACGCCACTAGCTGATGCGGTGGACGTAAATCTGAAGAGCAGTAAAAGGCGAAGCATATCTTAGAAGGCAAGAGGTCCGCCTTGCTACATGAAAATCTCTCCCTGACTACTTCGGAGTGGGGTTACCATTCCCCGTGTGTCAGAGATAGACTGGACAGTACTACTGCTCCCGCATCCATGCTGGAATGTAAATCGCTCTGAGGGACAGGAACCTGGTGCGCTAGCTGTTAGCGGCGCGAGCACAGTCCGCCCTGGCGATAATATATGAGACTGCCATATTGTTGTCCCCCGCACTAGGACATGGCAGCCTCTCAACTGCTGGAGGAAGTGCTTTAGGGCCAGAAATAGAGCCATCATTTCGAGGCAATTGCTGTGCCATGCGAGAAGATAGCCTCTCCAGCTCCCTTGGGCTGGACAGTCATCAGAGACCGCACCCCAGCCTATGAGGGAAGCATCTGTCGTTAGCCTCAGCAACAACAAGATGAACTTAGAGTGGGACCCAGAGTAGATACCGGGGTCTGAACCACGTAGAAAGGGTACGAAGCACCTGGCGCGTAACCCATATTGGGGATTGGCCCTAGTGATATCCCCTGGTTCTTAGCCACAACTTAGAATGCTCTCATGTGCAGAAGGTCCAAAGGTGTCACCGTGGATACAGCTGCCATGAGAGCTAGGATGTCTGAAAGTGATGGTCACTTTCTGGTCTAGCTTGTTTTCCTTGAGGGTGTTGAGAATGGGTTCAATACGAGCGGGAGACAGCTGTGCCCGCTTACGACCGAATCCCATATAGCACCCAATGTGTTGTCCTCTGCACAGGAAAGAGCACGCTTTCGTGGCGTTGGGTCCCAGTCCTGAGAACAGAGATGAGCTAGGACGACATGCTGATGTCGAAGCACTAGCCACCGGATGCCCTGGGACTCCCGTAAGAGCCAGGGCTAAATCCGTGCATTTTGTATGTGTGCGGGTGAGCTAGACCAATGGAAGGACCCGATACTGGTAAGCTTCGCCCCCGAAAGCGAACCTCAGGATCTCCCTGTGTTGTGGCAATGTTTCTGTATGAAAGTAAGCGTCCTTAAATCGATTGTCAGAAACAATCGCTTGGTAGGGTTGAGAGCAATCACCTTTACAGTCAAGAACTGAACTGTATTCATTGATTTTCAGGTAGCGGGAGAGCCCGCAGAATCTGAAATATTGGACGCAGCCCCCGTTCCTCTTGGGAACCAAGAATACCGACTGTAGTAGCCTGACTCACTGTCTGGTGGGGGAACATGTTCCATGGCCCCCTTCCCCGGCAGCCTGTCAGCAGATGCGCACTTTCTGGTTTCATGGAAGTGGAGGCCACGCCATTGAAAACACAGAAGGTGAAGTGAGAACTGAATCCTGTAGTTCCTCTCTCCAGTGCTTAGTACCCAAGGAGATATACTTGGCAGTAGCTTCCACGCTGCCAGTTTCTCATAAAAGGGCAAAAGTTTCGGCAGCTTGGTTAAACGGGGGGGAGGATGTTAGATGTTCGGCATCCTGAAGCATGGCAGGAAAAACCGAAGAACTAACAGCCTATTGGAGACTGGTGTTGCCCGAACACCAGTGGTGGCGGAGCAAAACACCGACCTCCTGGGGGTGCCAGGGAGAACACATATTCGTTAAAAAGGAATTCTGGGTGCCTTTCCCTATTGGGGGGGCCACCCCCATTTATTTTATTTTATACACATATATATATATATATATATATATATATATATATATATATATATATATATATATATACATATATTTTAAATCAGTCTGACCTCCTGTGTGCAGTGGAGCACCAAGCTGACCCACTGCCTGAAAAGCTTTTCCCTCTAGGGCAGATAAAAGTCTACACAGCTAGAAAGGAAGTATAAGCTTACCAGGGAGGATGATGTCCCAGGAGAGAGATAGCCTGTGAAGCGTCTCTGCTATCTGGGCGTCATCATACAATCCCGCGTTTCCATATCGACTATATTTAAATAAACAAATAAGTCGATGGCATGAAAAACACAGCATGAATACAGCCTACTCCATGAAAGGGTTAACTCACATGAAGAGAGCTGAGATGGGGTGAGGGGGGGAGAGAGCGTCATTGAGGCTCCGCTCCCCGGCCACCCGACAGAAGCTGCCGTCTACTGCTTGTTTTAGTGCTTAAGGCTATTTTCATCTCCGGTAAAAAAGAGAGAAATCCTCGTGATGACAACGCGGAAGAAAGGAGTTTTCTTACCTCCGTCTGCTGCAGCTCTGTCAGATGCACGAGTTTTAAGCCAGGAACGCGCGACGGCTCGCAGCTTCTCACGGAATGCGCGGCGCGCGCAGCACTAGTCGAAGCAGTGTAGAGATCGCACTCCGATATGGATTATCACACACGGAGGGATTAAACTCGTCAAATCGGTGAGTTAAACACCTTCTTATTTTGCTGGTTTATCACAAGCACGCTTCACAACTAGGCTCTGAAGACAAATGATCTGAGGTCGTTACCGGCTCACCTGTTTTTATAACCTCCACCTACATCTAATCAGATGACGTCACCTGTCGAGGTTATATATAGCCAAAAACTTTGACGTGTTTTCACAGCATGCTTCAACGACCGGCAACGCGACAAACTGGTTCCCATAGCGTTTTCACGCAGCATCGAGTGTAGCCTTGCTAGGGAACTTCATCTCCATAAAGCTTTTCAGCAGATGGAAGCATGAAGTGCTCCAAAATCTCCTGATAGCTAGCTGCATTGACCCTGCCCTTGATAAAACACAGTGGACCAACAGCTGACATGGCACCCCAGACCATCACTGACTGTGGGTACCTGACACTTCCCACTGAGGTGCCTTGATACAGCACTCTGGGAACAGCCTATTCGTTCAGAAATTTCTTTCTGTGTCTTACCCTCTTGCTTGAGGGTGTCAATGATGGCCTTCTGGACAGCAGTCAGGTGGGCAGTCTTACCCATGATTGCGGTTTTGAGTAATGAACCAGGCTGGGAGTTTTTAAAAGCCTCAGCAATCTTTTGCAGGTGTTTAGAGTTAATTAGTTGATTCAGATGATTAGGTTAATAGCTCGTTTAGAGAAACTTTTCATGATATGCTAATTTTTTGAGATAGGAATTTTGGGTTTTCATGAGCCGTATGCCACAATCATCAATATTAAAACAATTAAAGGCTTGAACTACTTCAGTTGTGTGTAATGAATCTAAAATATATGAAAGTCTAATGTTTATCAGTACATTACAGAAAATAATGAACTTTATCACAATATGCTCATTTTTTGAGAAGTGATATACACTATAATATAATTATAGTGTTGGAAATTGGCAATATTTGTAATATTGCCAATATTACAAATATATTGCAAATAATTACAAATTACAATATATATATTGGAAATTGGCAATATTTGTAATATTTCTGGGTGGCTGGAACAGATTATCAATGGGAAAATGCAATTTACTTTGCCTTAAGAATTCACCTCCGGAATAGCTTACATTTTTTATGCCATTCAAAACTAATATAAAACATGTAAGAAAGATTAATTTCATATTCATTATGAATGCAGTTGTGCTGTACACGTGGTACTTCAAGGGAATAAGAATGTATGTAGTTTGATACCATTGTATCATGTTTGATCACACATCTTTTTAATTTTTTCACACAAAACCAAATCATTTGTTTGTTTGTTTTTACATTTTCAGCTTTGCACCATGTTTCCATCTGCACTGAGTATGCATAAAGAGTTTTTTTTTTTTTTTTTGCATAGTTAAAACACTACTGGTGATTTCAAGCATGATTTCAAGCATGTCCCTTCTTGCATATGTACTGTATGTACTGTATTTGTGTCATTCTATAATTTGAGTTACATTCCTTTCATGAACCTTTCCTAAGTCTGTTAATAAGCATATTTCTCAAAAAAAAAAATAATAATAATAAATAAATAAATGTGATGTTAATAATATCACACAAATGTTTCACGCATCTTGGAAATTATCATAATGTTGCAGAATTTACCATTTCTTTCCATGAACATTTTTGCAGTTGAGGATTTCTTGGTTTCAAAATAGAGTTCACAACAACTATTTTTGTTTAATAGTCAAAATACTACAGTAATAAACTGTATATTATTATTGATTTTCTCATTTTAAATATTTTAATATATCAATTTGTTATGGCCCAAGTCCTCTCCTTCCAAGAACTCTTTTGGATGCTCAGTCACTCGGTCAGCAATCAGAATAAATCCTTTTCAGGCCACATTTCTGGGTTACTGACAGGTAAACCACACCTCGATGCATCCGCTACTCATGTCTGTCATCAAAAGATCTCAGTTTCCAGCTTTAGAATTAGATTTTCATTTTTCCTCTTCATACTTTTCCTGTGGATGACACAGACACACATATACTATGACAGATCTCTCTATTCTTCCCACCTCTGCCTTTTTTTCAGAGGATGTAAGAAGGTGAGTCAGCCAGGCATGAACAAGGCCAAGCGAACCAAAGCCAGTGTCCTGAGAATGGCAGTGAGGCACTTTTAATCTAGTTTGTTTCGCTCCCTTTGTCCTGTCCCTTCTGAAGAGCTGGACTGTTTACTGAGCCCTGCCTGCCCAAGGCAAAAGTAGAAGTGTGGGTACTGTGTTAGCATCCCCAGCTAAAGGATAACAATTGCCTAAAGGCGTCATTGGTTTAATATTCAGGTTCTACTTACTTCTTTGCAATTATTACACACTGTCCATCAAGTTTTATAGCGATTTTAGAGTTATTTGACTTTGACCCTCAACTACTATGTACTTCAACGATATTTGAAGAGAAGTGGAAACACTGTCTATAATAGCATGACCCCATCATCTGACCTGAACCCAGTCATGCTGCTCTGACAAGAGATGTAATAAAATGACTAACCAACTCCAAGAATCACCACAGAGCTGCTCAGGGAAATGTTGGGGGCAAAATACACCTTTTTCCCAGTGGAGCTTTTAATTTAGATTTATACACCAATTCTTCAGCCTCGTAATGCAATATAGTATTTAAATTAATCAGATATAATATTAAAACAATTAACATTAAAACCAACTAGCTTTTGTGTACCACTTGTGCCACCGGGGTGGCCCCTTGGTAGTTTTGTTCCCCCAGTGTTGTTCAGTTCACTTTTCAGTGATCAGTGTATATTGATGTATATCAGTATATAAGCTTTTAAAATCTGGTAAATCATGCCGCTAAAAAAAAGCATGTTAAACACTAGATATGTATGACTATTTATAGTGAAAATATAAATGGAACACTTATTTATACGTACGAAACATTTTGGAACAAAGTAGGTTGAAGACCTTATGATTTTCATTTTTTCCCCCAGAACTTACATTCGCCTGGGTCTTCAATGAGTACCCGAACTTTGTCCAGCAAGACAGCAGGCGCTTTGTGTCCCAGGAGACTGGAAACCTTTACATTGCAAAAGTTGAACCATCTGATGTGGGCAACTACACATGTGTCATTAACAACAGCATCACCAAGGATAAAGTGCTCAGTTCACCCACTCCTCTGGTGCTGAGAAATGATGGTAAGATCTGTCTTCATACCAGACAATCCTTGATGGCTGGCTTTGAATGGGATACAATCTGAGATTTAAAGGAAGATGCCTTTTCAAGAAAGGTCGCTTTTTTAAAAGGTTGCTTGAGATGGTTTTTCTTCTAAATGCCAGGTCTTTGAAGACTGAACTGTTGCCTTTTAGGAAGGCTAACATGTAGTACTGACAATGACACACAGAGGCCACATTTCCATCTGAGATAGGTGCTAGTTTACTGAGTGAATTCTCTAAAACTTTCATAGACATCTTCGCTGTTTTTTTTTTTTTTTTTTTTTTTCAAAATACACACTATCCTGTCACTTTCTTTGTTATTGTCCCCTTGTCGTTATTTTGCCTGTATACATGAATATAAAGAGCATATGCCATAAATCATTGATGAACTACACAGCAGGTATGTATTTGTGTTGTTTGCCCATCACAGGTGCAATGGGAGAATACGAACCCAAAATAGAAGTTCATTTCCCAGACACTGTGCCTGCCGCGAAAGGATCATCTGTGAAACTAGAGTGCTTCGCCCTGGGGAAGTGAGTTGTGCGTGTATGTGTGTTTTATCAAGCAGTAATGTTAATCGGGGGATCACATCCACGTCTCGATAACATGTACTTTTATTTCTTTTTGATACACTGTTGCAGGTCCTTTGAAATTCAAGATTATTCCTTTAGAGACTTTCCTAATGTGATTAGCTGTCTGCAATGAGGACTGATTATTTATTAATTTATTTATTTATTTACCTCATTTTATTTAATAGCATGCATCTTATTTTAATGGCTTCTTTTCACAGAGTGCTAACACAAAAGATTTAGCTTTTAAATACAAAACAAGTCTGATGCATCCTCTGTGAGGAAAAGTGTTTAGTGTGGAAAGAAATACAACACTTTTTTTTTTTTTTTACAGAAGAGGGGATTACAGCCTTTTAGAAAACAAATAGCTATAAAGTATTAGCCACAACTATTCAGCAGAAATGTTCAAAACATGGTCTCCAAAAGCAGCCCCAATCTAAACATGTGAACCATTTGAGACATACTGTACTAGCAGGTTCCTGTAAACACTTGAGCTCTATATTTGTCTGTCTTTCCCACAGCCCAGTTCCGAAAATCAGTTGGAGAAGAACCAATGATGTGCCATTCCCAAGTAAAGTCAAATTGAGTAATTCCAATGCTGTTCTGGAGATCCCCAGATTCCAGCAGGAGGACACGGGGACATACGAGTGTGTGGCAGAGAACAGTAGAGGAAAGAATGCTGCAAAAGGCCGCCTTTCTTTTCATGGTAAAGCAGCTTGTTGAAATTGTGGTATCTTGCATTAAAGTTTTTTTGTAACATTAATGTATGTGCCATGTTCTGTGTGAAGGTAATCAGGTCTGCTTATGTTGTTGGGCAACTGTGGTGCTTCTTTTAATCCAGATTGCACTTCTCCATTTTGATGAGATCTGGAGTAATTTGTTATTTTGGTCAAGGTTTTGTAAAAAAAATTGTCTTTTGGCTATTTGTATCTTCTTCCATACTCGTGCACGTGCACAAATGCATGTTATGACAAGCTTCCGCTTTCATTACGATGCATAGATCTGAATGTGATGAGTGTTACCCTCACGCTGTCATCTGTGTTATTACTTAGAGCAAGGTCATGTCATGACAAGTCTGTCAAATGACTCTTGTATTCATGAGGGGTTATGATGTTGCATGACACATATGATGAAGCAGTGGTGATGATGCTGTCATAAATTAGGACATCAGTGACATGTCCTTCTCAAGCTTTAGACTTAGCATTAGCAATAAGCAAAATCTACAACCTACAGAAATACACAGTAAAAAACGACTTCATATTTTCCAATTCTGAATAACATCTAATAACCTCTATTAGTCTAATTGCATACCTTATACCGACTAATAACCTGTATTAATCTAATTACAAACCATACACCAACAAATAGTGCAGTTCTCACATATATTTAGTCTACTCCTTCAAAAGTTGTGCTGTGCTAATAACAGGAAATCATGAGGGAATTTTGGGTCTTATTGACACACTTCAAAATTATTTTTGAGATTATTTTTGAAATGCAATTATACCCAGCATTAATTGAACTCACAGTCAGTACACAGACCCCACAGGGTGTCTGCCAGGCACTCCGATAATAAGGCTGTGGAACGAGGTCAGAGGATTTATTTGTGTGCTGAAAGGACAGAGCATGCCTTTGGTCTGATAAAATTGTCATTCTGTCTGGAGAGAGGGGGCGTTTCATTTCAATAGCCCAATTCATAGCCATTATGCTTCTATGAAATGAACAGCCATTGTTGGATTTTTTTATTTCAACTCCAATCCCACACTGCAGGATAATATCCATTCGGAAGTGAAAACTCCACCTAGAGAAAAGAGACCACCTAGGGGAAGTCCTTGCTGTCTAATGAAGAGACATTTATGCAGATACTGTTTTTCTTATATTAAAGCATGGGACTTATCTTCATAGTTTTGGGGATTTCATTGAAAATAGTGACAGAGGGAATAAAAGGCTTATACTGGGGAATGCATATTTGGAACTGAATTTATATGTTTCACGCATGGTTAAAACTAATAGCTAATCTCCAGTGTAATAAAATAACGCATCGGAATTCAACTTGTGTATATATAACTTAACAAGTTTTTACACAAAATGCAAAATAGTATTTTGCATTTTGTGTTTTTTTTTTGTTTGTTTGTTTGAGTCTCAACATTGTTTATTGGCATAATTAGATTGACATCCTTGCAAAGAGTCATTAGTTTTGAACTGCTTTTGTCTCTTTATAGCAAAGCCTCATTGGCTGCAGATCATAACAGCCACAGCATTGTCGATTGAGGAGAACTTATTTTGGGAGTGCAAAGCCAATGGGAAGCCCAAACCATCATACAACTGGCTGAAGAATGGAGAAACACTTATATCTGAGGTACAGTGAAACTTCTAGGAAAAATCTAAATGTGAGCTTAATTCTTAACCTTTTGAAGGTCAACAGCAATATCTGGTTAAGAAGGTTCTATGGTAAAAATGAATGACTGCTGTGAGAAAAACAAGAAAAAAAATAGGATAAATAAACTAAAAGAAACATGATGGGTAATAGCTATTAAGGGAAATTTCCTGTTTGGTGATCGTTCTGTTTATCTTGCCTGCTTTCTTAAAAACTCATGCATTTATCTTTATGGACTTCATTATTGCACACTTCACTTCGTTCATTTATTTATGGATCCAAAGCCTATCATGGGAACACTAGCCATAAAGAGGGAATATATCCTGGATGATGTATGTAAATCATGCACATACATTTACACACTCATTCAAACCTTGGGGCTATTTATAGTAGTGGACCCACATAGCAATATGTTTTGGAGGTCAGAAAAGAAACAGAAGAAGCCAGTGAAAACCCCTGCAGACATGGCTTGAGCTGTGGTTCTCAATCCTGGTCCTGGAGGACCACCTGCCCAGCATATTATAGTATTCTCCCTGCTTTACATCCCTACTGTATGTCTATTCAGAGACAGCTGTTAATTAGATGATTAGTTAAAGCAGGTGTGCTGGGAGCAGAAAAAAAACACACTAAATTGTGCAGGGCAGGAGGTCCTCCTGTGTTGGAACCAATAGACTAGACCCTGCAAAACTATGTTCAAATGGCAACTCATTAAACGTGGATTGAATGGATAATATTCAATCTTACAAACATTATTCTGTTTTGTTCATTTGCTTATGTGGTTCCATTGAAATGTGTGTGATATATGAAAGAACACACTTTACCATATGTATTTTCTCTATTTTCACACCACTCCACAAACAACATATCATCCATTAGTGGTCCATGATATATAAAATCTATTCAGAATTCAGAGGCCCTCATGCACTGTACAATGTTTCTTCTTCTTCTTTTTCTTCTTCGTTTTGATTTTTATGTTGTTTTTTTGGTCCCGTCACATGAGATTTATCATGCCGTAAAGGAAGGAACAAAACAACAATACCCACAATGAATGTGGTCTGTATTTGGAGTCGCAATAACCTCTCTATTTATCCTCTCTCACTCTACTGCCTTTCTCTCTCTTTCATGCTTTTGTGCTGACCTCTGGTTTTAAGAATGCCTAATGGACTTAAAGCTCAGCCATGCCATTAGCCTCTCCTGTAGCTCGATACACTTTCGACCAACCCCTTTCTCGTGTCTGACCGATCGCTCACAGTAAGATGAATTGCTTATAAGTGTGCCACAGCTATTGTCAACGGTGCTTTTCTGTCCTCCAAAGCTGAGGGTCAGCATTTTTGTCCCCAGGCCCCTAATCTATCTTAATTCCAACATGTCTCTATCCTCTTCTCATCTGAGGACTACAGTTCAAATATCTTTGCAAAATTAGGGTGGAACTACAATTGGAGAGCATCTCTCTCTCTCTCTCTCTCTCTCTCTCTCTCTCTCTCTCTCTCTCTCATATTCTCTAGTGATGGGTAATACTGCTGCTTTTCTTTTGGAGTCAGCAGCAGTTACTCCCAAGACTAGCATACAATATTAGTGTGAACATTTTTTGATAATAAATGGGAAAAATCTTGCTATACTTTTTGTATGAGGTACTGTACACTACTTTTTTTCATATTAAATGTAATTTAAGTTATGTTGTTAAAATAAACACATGGGAACAAATGTTTTACTGTGACATGCTGTAAAATAATTAAAGCTACAATTTTTTTTATTTACAGTAATAGTAAATAATAAATTTTATTTACAGTAGTGTCCCCTCATCTGTTCTAACCACTCAGCATCCAGCATCCCCAGTATCCTAATAACCAGTCTGTCACCATGTGCACTTGTTTCTTACTGGTTCATGCCTTAAGTTAGATGTTTATTATGATTGAATGGATAATCGGTCACTATGTGGCTTAACAAGTAAAAAATCGTCCGAAATAGGTACAGGTACTGGGCTGAAAATGAGTCCTTCAGGAAGGCTGGAGTACTATTCCTGAAGACTACATTAAGACAAACATAATAGATTTTCAAATATTAGCCCTAATTCGGTACTATACATCAGTAATGATTAACTTTATTCTTACAATTACTGTTTTTCATTATCGGAAATGCATAAAACATACATGTACAATTTGTGTGTGTGTGTGTTCCCCACAGGGCCGGGTGCTCATAGAGAATGGTGCTCTTACCATCTCCTCACTGACTCTGTCTGATGGAGGCATGTATCAATGTGTGGCAGAGAACAAGCATGGCGTCATTTATACCAGTGCTGAATTAGTGGTGTTAGGTACGTTTCACTCTGCTGAGGAAAATTTGCCTGAATTTTCACTTTTCAATTTTTTACAGTCTTGTACCATTAGCTAAATAGCAATCCATAAAGAGTGCATGTGTCATTGGTTACCGTTACCAATTATTATTATAATTATTTAGACTGATAAATCAAGCTCACTTGGTCATGCTAACAAAAACGTGCAACAGCATATACAGAAGTTGTGCGACATCCAGTATTTTAGTGATATCAGTGTGATCAGCAATACCCTCATTATTATTCAAGGTTATAATGTTTTTCTGAAAAAATCTGAATAATGCTTCTATCCAGACTAACCTTGTAACTGGGTAACATGCTGATGGTGAAACCAAGATAGAAATCAAAGTGTGGCTTTCTAAAGCTCTTGTTTCTGTGTTAAAATCTCAATGTTTCACCTTAGCGCAAATCATAGGATCATTCTACAAACTGACCCTCTAGTCATCAGTGATGCTATTCATAAGGGTGCTTCCTTTCCAACATCATATTTTCCCTTATATTGATTTGGACTCTTTGACCAGCTTTGTGCTGTACGGTAGTCTTTTCTTTCTAGAGTTTGTGTGCATAGATCATAAAATATCGATCAGTGCTTTTTCCTATGCAACTGAATCCAACATAGCATGTTATGATGACTGATCCAAGGTCATAGCTCAAGTACAAAAAGATGCGGAACAAGCTTCTGTAAGGCTATGGGTTTAATTTATTTTAAATATCTCCTAATAATTCCTAAAAGGCAGGAGCCTGTTTTTGCTGCAGAGGCTGCAGGGAATTATGTTGCTGCGCTTCACTGTTTTTCTCCCAACGAGGCATTAAAAGTTTTCTGCTGTCCGAATTCTCTCTTTTCTGTGCAGCGTCACCACCCAGTTTTTCCAAAAGCTCCTTGAGGAGCGTGATGAAGGTTCGTGCTGGCACAGAGGTGATTTTGGACTGCAGACCACAAGCTTCACCCAAAGCCATCAGCTTATGGAAAAGAGGGAATGACTTGATCCAGAAAAATGAAAGGTAAACTAAAAAAGATAAACGAAAGACCTACAAATGGCAGCAGAAACATGTCACCGTATGATCTGTAGATTGTCAGTTTGAATCCCAAACATTCACAGCTATATGTGCCAAAAGTCAAAGGAGCAAAACTGTTCATGTTCTCTGGCTGGAAGAGACTATATTTTAGCTCTCCCTGATATCTGATTATGTGAGTTCCTGAAAGAAGGCATATAGCATATTCTTCTTTTCTTGCTTTCTCATGCTGTACAGTGCTGAAGTGTTAGAAGCAGATTAAAAAAATGTGGCTGTTTGACTTCACATGAAATTAGAGAAAGGAATTTTTACCTTATTTTTATCCACACAAGTCTTTATTTCACAAGGCCTTTTTTATCTATGTTACTTTTACACACATTTTCAACTAATAAAGAGAAGAAACAGGTTAGGAAGAATATGCAGAAAGCTAATTTGAGTAATGCGTATGAAGTATGAATGTGTATTCACTAGCCAACCATTGTCATCTTTTTCAGATTCTCTGTCTTCCCCAACGGAACACTAAAGATTGCCAATGTGACTAAGCAAGACGGGGGCATTTACACATGCATTGCCAGAAACCAGTTTGGCAGTGCAAGTACGGCAGGCCGCCTGCTGATCACGGGTGAGTCCCTCCCAAATGTCATGCTTTTCACACAAAGTTCCCAAGTATTTAAGTTTGTGATTTAAAGTATCAAAGATTTTTTTTGTTGACTTTGTTAATCTTCTGGTGACAGTTACTCATTATTCATTATTTATGCATGGGTCCTTACCAGTGGCGGCTGCTAGCTTTTGAAACAGGGGAAGCTCATATTTGACCTTCATCATAAAAATTTTTATTATAATTAAATGTATCATAAAAAAAATCACCTGCAAATCCGCATGGGACTGAACTCGAATCTGTACTAGGCTATTTATTCAAATTCATTAATATAGACAAACATTGTTTTAATGTAATTAAACAAAGCATCTTTTTAATATCCAAATTTTTTTGTTTGTTTGTTTCTATTCATTAAAAAAGTAACTTTTTCTAAATTAAAGTGACAAAAAACCCTACTCTAAGGCTAATAAATGTATTTTACGATTTGGGACATTATTTAATACAATATTTATTACAAAAAAAAGGATTTTTCTATCTCTGCAAATCACACTGCTATACAGTACAGTTAAACGAGAGCACTGAATGCTGTCTGTCACTATTTTTAATCATTTATGTTCATAACTCTATGGTAGTTAATGCCATATGCACTGTGTAATGTTTTATATAGACAGTTAGGTTTTACAATTAAAACAGCAGCAGCATGATTGTTGTATAAAGTAGACTATAGGTTCATAGAGTCTGTATCAGGGGCTTCATGTTCACTAGAGGAAACAGCTGGTGTGATGAGGGTGAACACAGCGAGATTTAACTGATTAATCCCTCATGACATTTTGTAAACTGTATTTATGAGAAAGGACTGCACTAATGCAGATATAACAATTTATCGGAAAACACACACCTTGACTTAATCCTCCCTCTGTGATGGCGAATTGAAGACCTGCTGAAAGACGGTGAGGAGCCGAAGGAGCTGAAGTCTGCCGACACTTTCATATCAAATTTAAAGGGGATGATGGGGGACCAGCAATTTATGTAAAGTTTATGGAGAATTTTTAAGGGGGCTGAGTACAAATGTTAGGGGGGCTAAAGTGAAAAAAGCTAGTCTGTGCTTCCCCATAGAGCTTCAGAGAAGCTGGGTTTCAGAGGGAGGGTTTAACGCGATGTGCGGCACGGAAATGTATGACAAGAAAATCGCGTCAAACAATCTACAATAAATACCTGATTCTGAATGAGCTAGTCATGAAATTGAACGCGCTCTAGCGTACCTTTTTTTAAAACCAATATAAATATGATAGTGCATATGTGGCAACAGGGTCATGGGCATTTATTTTCTGACATAGTAGGGGAAGCTGAGTTTCCCTTGTAGTCTTAGAGCAGCCGCCACTGGTCCTTACTTGGTTTTCAAGTGGCATGTTCAGAGGCAGGTAAAGCTGTCTGCTTTCCATTATAATCCACTTAATAAAAAAGTCTCCTTGGTAGCAGTACTGTAAATGTATGAAAGCTCACGATAAGGGATGGCTTTATATTACTGATATTTCAGATAATGAAAAAAAACATGTACTGTAATAACTCCGATTTGTAATATATACCTTATCAAATTTTGGCAGTACTATCTACCTTTGTTAATCTTCTTGTATCACAGTTTTGTTTTGCTTTGGTTTTCAAAAGAGCTTTACACCAATTTGTTCTGGTTACATGTAGTCATTGTGCCTGCAGCACAATGAGTTGAGATGATCATGGAATGTATTCAATAAATGGGAAATAAATAAGTACTGTATAGACTCTCTAAGCTATGAAGTTTTAGTAATATACAGATACTGTTTTCTTAGTAAAGTAACAGAAGCTTCAATACATTCGATTAAAGTACAATAAATACACAAGGTACAATAAATACTAAAAGTGTGATGACATAATTAGAATTTAGAATCAGCTGTGTGGTCATGTGGGCAGCACTGCAGCTAATACTGTCACGACTCCCCGATTTGATCCTGAGTTTGGGTTACAGTTTGTGCAGAGTTTTGCACATCCAGCAGCAAGGTAGACTGACGTGCAGGTAAATGGACTGGCTACACAAAACATCCTCTGCACTTATGCATAAGTGTGAGTTCTGTCAGAGTGTATGCTCACTTTGTGCCCAGCGTTCACTGGACAGACTTTGAATACACCAAGGCCCTAACTAAAATGCAGTATATCTATTTAGATCTGCCTGTTACACTGGAAAATGCCATAAATGTAAATGTATATTTTATGGAATAGTAATAGTAATAATATTACTGTACTAAAATATTTTTGGTGATTATGTACTGTATGGTTTTATACTGATACACGTGGTCTTCCACTGCGAGGATGATCAGCTGTCCTTCCTGTCTCCCTGTAGCGCTGTCTTAGGCGTCTCACAGTGCGGACATGGCAATTTATTGCCCTAGCCACATCAGCAGTCCCCATACCTCCCTGCAGCATGCCTAATGCACGTTCACGCAGATGAGCAGGGACCCTGGCCATTTTTCTTTGGGTGTTTTTCACAGTCGGTAGACAAGTCTCTTTAGTGTCCTGCGT
This sequence comes from Channallabes apus, assembly GCA_030522415.1. NCBI lineage: Eukaryota > Metazoa > Chordata > Actinopteri > Siluriformes > Clariidae > Channallabes > Channallabes apus. Next base: position 23,512,760 of record CM060112.1, read on the forward strand.
TTTTAAAACTGTGACCTTAAATGCCTACTTTATGTAAGCTGTTAAGGTCTTAACGACCATTCCACAGGTGCATGTTAATTAATTGATTATGGTTATTTGAACATGCATGGAAAACATTGTTTAAACCCTTTACAATGAAGTAAAGTTATTTGGATTTTTACAACATTATTGTTGAAATACACAGTCCTGAAAAAGGGACGTTTCTTTTTTTGCTTATATAATAACTTTTATATATTTTATATAATAAAATAATAATTATGGTTAATAGACTGCTAAAGGTATGAATTTTTTTATTCAAATGTATGAATATTTTTGTTTGAACTTTTCATACAGTCACAGGACACTCATACCTGTATACATAGAGAGGTTCACTAATGTTTAAATCCTTCACTGTTTCTTTCCTACAGTATGCACCCCATAATAGTAATACAATTGTCCTGTTAATGTCATCTTGATTGGTGTGCTTATTAACCTCTACTCTGTTACTTAATTATTAAACTTCATGAGGGAATCAAGTATTTCGTCTTGCATTTATTTAATGCCTTAAGTTGAATATGTGGTTAATTAGTGGTTTTCTTTTTAAACTAAATTGTCAAAACTGGGAGCCAATTGGCACCCATTATTTTGCATTTATTCTGGATAATGCTCCAGAAGCTGGCCATCTTTAATTTACTGTAATTTAATTAGCACAACCTTCCACAGTCCAAGTCTTCCACAGTCCGCTGCATTCCAAACACTCGAGCCACTGCAATCAGTGCAATCCAGTAACCATAGAGTAAAAAAGAAAAATGTTTTTAAAACTTTTCACAAGGCACTTTTCCCATGCACTAAAACAGAAATATGGTGTATGGGTTATCATTTCGTTTTTTTAGTTAAGTTGAGAGTGTGCAGGGTGCGGTAATTAAGGTATTGAAGTAGGCAGTGTTGCTCCATGAAAGCTCCCAGTTTCAATCCTGAGCTCAGGTTGGGTTTTCACATTCCCAAAGTCTTATGGTCATTTGCCTTATTTATAGAACAACAGAAATGTTTACCCTGGGAAAGGTTATGCAATCAAATTGAATGGACCACAATTGTAGTATTTAATAAAGACTTATTAACAAACAAGTTTACACAGCACAATTCCCAGGGTTGAATACAGTGTTTGTTTAGGTCCAGTTGCACTATGATCTCTGAAAGTCTTAAATCAAGACTGGGGATGTTTGTGAGTAATGCAGCTTTGAAGTGTTCCTGAAAAGTCTAAAAAAAAAACTTTCTGAAAACTACTGTACATGTGTTTAATTTTGTATTTATTATTTACAACTTATTCTCTACATGGTCATTCTGATGCAGTGTATATGCTTATATGAAAATAACATATAAATAGGATAGTATATAAGATAACGTGATTGTGGTATGAGTTGCATGAAGCTGATCAGATGGCTGTGTTTTGCAATGCAGAGCCAAGCAGGATCACACAAGGACCCAGCAGCATGGAGATTATGGTGGGCGAGAGCATCGTGCTACCCTGCCAGGTAACTGTGGATCCGGCTCTGGACGTGAGCTTCTCCTGGGCCTTTAATGGCCAGCTTATCGACTTCGAGCACGACTCAGAGCACTTTGAGAGAGTTGGCGGAGTGAGTAAAAACCAACACTGTTTCCTGGCAGATAGTAGTATGTTATTCTGCCCAGTATCATGAGAACCAGTTTGGCCAAATGCATTGCTTTGTTTGAAATTCCTGAAATATCATATTATATAATGCACATAGAAATTAATTATCCTTAACTTTTAAGAAGCTAAATGTATTAGTGTCCAATCGTTTGAGCAAGGGAATGGCATGGGTGCAGGTTTTCTTTTTAATCAAGCACAACTAGTTCCTACTGTTTAATTAGTTATTCTAGAGTTTAAGTAGACTATCAGGTGTGTGTTCTACTTAGTTGGAATGAAAATCTGCATGCACTCCAGTTCTTTCTGGATAGGATTGGACAACTCTGATTTAATATTTTACTCAATTATGCTGCATGGGCAGTGAATAATAATTAATTTATGAGTCATTTCTATCATGTTTACTATAATCTATTCGCAATGATTTATTATTAGTATAAACTTTCAGATTTTAGCTTGTACTTTACTTTCACGTTTTACTTTACTTGTTCTGGATCACTTAATTAATGACCTACATTGGCTATAAATTAACTAAAGTGATTGAGAACAGTCATTGCGTTACAATTTTTAAAAAAGGAAAGGGGCCATATCAATGCTTATTTCCAACTTTCTCCTGCGCCTAACATCTAATTTTTGCCCCTCGAGGGAGCACATTCCTTATCATCAGTCCTTGCTGTAATTGAATTTGCATACCTATTTACGTAGTCTGAGGCCTGAAATAATTTTATAATGAGTTTGCTGGCATGAAACAAAGGCGATGCTGATTTGAAATCCTGCCTTCAACTGCTCGATAAGACACAAGCATTTTTATTTATCATGTTCTGTTTTTAACAAAGAACTACTTTGTGCAAATTGATTGAAAAGGCAAAATAAAATAGAATTCAGTGGGATTGATTTTGTGATTTTATGTTTTATATATTTCTTGTTCACATGATTCGATGTGAGCAGAGTAAGTCACATGTAAGGGATTTACTCTGACATTGCTTGTAATGAGATGCAAGTTTATGACTAGGCCTGCCTCACATTTTTGAGATTACCACTTCTCATCTCAGTTGCCTTGGCTACATACATTACCCAGTTAAATTGTGCCCACTCCCTGTCCAACCGACAATGCTAAAAAGTTTAACCTGTCACTCCCCATTGCCAGCTGCCTGGCATCCTTTTGAGACAGAGGGACTTTTTTGGCAGGAACTAGAGCTCATCACAGAGGGGATACCCATTAACGGCAGCAGACTTGCACTTGGGTGACTTTCCAAAAGCAGAAGAAATTTTCTGCGAATTGGTATCCCAAATTACCAAAACTTCCCACCATCCCACCCACCCACCCTTTTTTTTTTTACTTTACTTTACTAAAAAACAAACAAAAAAAAAAAACAGGTATACAGTAGGGGCGGGTATATACAAGTTTTATTTTTCTTTTAGTCTATTTTTGCTTTGAATTTACTTTAAACATTTTTATTTATCTGTTTTTCTTTCTTTCTTCTTTTTTTTCTTTTTGTCTTTCTTACATTATCAGACATAGAAACAATACTGCACATGTTTTATAATGCAAACAAGCTGTATATGGTTGTTTTTACTCTTTTATATTTCATTTAATTGCTACTTTTGCGCATGGCTGATCTCGTCAGAATTGCTGTTTTGTAGCTGATGTAGACACAGAGCACGAAACAGCCAGGCATTCAATACGGTCAGATTAAATTATTCTGTACTAGCGCACAGCAGAGTCGATTTAGATTTTTCTGTGTGAAATCCAGAGCCCTGTTTTATATGTCATGCTGGTGTGACATCAATCTCCGATAAAAGATGGTTATAGATACCCATTTTGCATGAGCTATTTATTCCCTATGGTGTTCATGTGTATTGTGGTTTATTTGGATGTGAGTCCTTGTTATGTTTGTCTTGTCGCCTTTCCCCCCCTGCTTATATAATTATGGAATAATTAGTGTCTTGCCAATTAGCCAGAGCATGTTTGTTTTAGTCTCCTATGTCTCACAGAGCTGGATAGGAAATTTTACCTGAAGGTTATATTCACTGTGCAGTTTGTTCTGTCTCAGAGAAATGCCCACCATGCCCGTCCCTAGCGAAGGGACTTGATAACTATTCCATAATCAATCATCAGTTTGCATAAAACAATGTATAATCAATAAATAATCGGTGTAACCATTCAGTACAATGCTGCTTACACTCATTTTAATGAAAATCACAATTATCAGGATTATATGCCAATGTCTGTTCCTCAGACATTTAAAAAGCAGTTGCCAGGCTCCACAGTAAAAAAGAAAAAACATGCAACATTGCGTCCTTTAGGTTTAAGTTGTAAATCGAGTGCCATTTTTCATGATCGATCACTTGCAATGCACAGAAAATTAAGCCATTATTGACTGCAAATGATGACCATCCCATCAATATGTCACATCTCTTTTGATTTACATCAATATAACTATATACTGTATAATAATTTTCATATGTGTAAAAAAGTGACAATAAAAATGTCAGTTCAAGATATTAGCATTATAAACAGTATTTATAAAAAAGACAATTTCTCTGGGCTCTGGGCATTTCCAAAGTAACATATAACACAGATAGAGACTATAATTATATTTATGTATTTTATTCAGCTCTGTTACTCGCATGACAGAACGTCAGGAGAATGCTTATTTCTATCAAATATATAATTTATGCATAATAAGACAACTGTATTTGATTTTCTTTTTGAACATGCAAGTTTCCCTGTATGATGTGCATTTTCACTGAAACCAATAGTATTCCTAGTGTCTGCACTGATTGTGATGCATTTTTAAGTAGGTGAATGATACTGCGTCTTTTCTGTCTCAGCGATGCCACTTGTTACTGCTATTAATAGACTGAGAGCCTCTGAAACAAGATGCTGAACAGTTGTAATAGGTGTGTTACAACACAATTTCTTGCAGTTTTGCAAACAGAAGATGCATGCACAAACCAAAAAGTTTGCTAACAGATAACGCAACATGAATAATAAAAAAAATAAATAATAAAAAATAATAAATAATAATAAAACATAATTATGACATAATATAATTATTATATAATATATGTCAGAAGTGTTTTAAATAAATAAATAAATAAATTCATTCCTTCATTCATCTTCTATACCGCTTTATCCTGTATTTAGTGTCGCGGGGACCTGGAGCCTATCCCAGGAGACTCAGGGCACGAGGCAGGGTACACCCTGGACAGCGTGCCAATCCATCGCAGAGCACACACACACACACACACACACACACACACTATGGTCATTTGGGAACGCCAATCAGCTTAATCTGCATGTCTTTGGACTGTGGGAGGAAACCGGAGTACCCGGAGGAAACCCACCAAGCACGGGGAGAACATGCAAACTTCATGCACACAGAGACGGGAATCGAGCCTGGCCGGGAATCGAACCTGGACCCTGGAGGTGCAAGGCGACAGTGCTAACCACTACACCACCGTGCCGCTATAAATAAATAAATACCCACATAATTTCTGTTTATATCAAACAAGCATGTGTTACAATAGTGCCCGCTTGCCTCTAATAATTAGTCAACTCCAGACTAATCAGGCCAAAATCTTTACTCTTGACCACCATTTAAGCACGTTTCCAGTCAAAGTCACCAAATTTCCCTTACCTCTGTGCAATCACACGACTTCCCTTAATTCCCTTAATACCAGCTTTACTACTGGTTCAGTGGGTCTAAGGCTATGTTATCTACATGATGTTTTGACCTCTGCCTGCTCCACATTTATTGATTTAGTCTTGTCTATTGTATTGCTGTTTGCCAGTTTTTAACATACATCCTCTGTGCCTAGTCCCTGTTTTGTTTGTTACACTAGTTTTAATTAAATGTAAAAAATGTAAAAATAAATAAATTAAAATAAAAAAAAATAAACACACAATATACTTGCCTGCATCTGTTCACTTCTTGGCAAACTGAAATTTTGCTTCAGGAATGATGGATGTTGGGCCGATTATTCATGTCATTGTTAATATTACTTTTTATTGAAACAGAAGAGGGAGGGTGGACATCACAGCAGACACAGCTACTTTCAATTCTAATATTTTCCCATTATTCTTTCTGTGCTGAAGTCAAAGCCTGACTCACTGACACCCACAATGTTAACAAATTGTTAGCGGGTGCCAAAAAAGTGCTGCCTTATTTATTTATTTATTTATTTGTTAATTTTCTTTCTCATATTCACCTGTTTGTTTCTGACCATGTCTCTGTGAAATTGAAAAACTGCCACATGAAATTCCTTAGAAAAAAAAATCGTCCCTAATAATGAATACATATTTACCAAAAATTCTCTGTGCTAGACAGTGGTTAAGAATGCACTTTACGAAACAATTTGAAGCAATTCCTTTGAAGCAATGCCTTTGATTTGTTGTCTAATACACATGAAACCATGCCAAGATGTCAGATGAACAGTGGTGTCTTGCTAAAGAGTGGGAGGGATTGATTTGTTTTCACTTTAACAATGGGATTTCATGATTTCTTCTATTACATTATGATTTATTGAACACAGAAGTTTGCTGGGGACCTCATGATTCGAAATATTCAGCTCAACCATGCTGGGAAGTATGTCTGTATTATTGATACAGATGTGGAGAGCTTGTCTGTGGATGCAGTCCTGATTGTGGAAGGTAACGAATCCAGCTGTTACAAGCACTTTCTTTGCTTCTTGAATCATTATTCCAAAAGCTGTTTAAAATCTAATATCATCTAAAAGATATAAAGATTTAGACATTTGAAGGCAATGTTCAGAGGATTACATGAAACATATGAAAGCTATAACTGGCAAACAATATAACTTAAAAGCATTATATGTAGTTTTAAAACAGTGTTTACTTAGGAGCCAGAAGAAATATAATATAAATTTAAACTCTGCTGACACAGAATAGTTAAAAAAAACTTAAATAAAAAAAAAATAATAATAATTTAAATCATCCATGGCATACAAAATTTACATTGTGTAATCATAATGTGTGTGTGTGTGTGTGTGAGAGAGAGAGAGAGAGAGAGAGAGAGAGTGATACAGTAAGCCAGTAAGCTCAATTTTATTATGAATTTAATTAGTGATGTTTGAGTTAAATTCATTAAAAAACAATTATTCAAATGCTTTACATAGTTTTTTCTGTTCTGTAAAGAAAACATGCCTCAATTTGAAGGATAAGTTGACCAACCATTGATCTGCTATATTTATGGCTTAATTATACTTAATTTATGATTTACTATATAATAACATTTGCCTTGATGTCTATAAATGTACATATACATTTCCTTTTATTTGCCTATTTACATTTTTTGTTGAACTTACATATTTTCCTTGTATGAATTATTATTATTTTTTAAAATATGTTCACCCTTAATTTGTTTTTTATTTTAAAAAATTTAGTTTGCATCTACCTGAGCAACAAATAAGTCTATTAGATTACTGATAATTAATTTTGGTATAATATTTCCCTGCATGCATGCACCTCTAAATGTCACCATTTTTCAATATTATACAGTATCATCAGTCTGTAACAGTGTTAAGGTACAGTACGAAGAGGACAGCTTTATTTTACCAATCAAAAATGTTATTGTGTCAGGCAGCTATCATACTGTAGTACTTAAAAGGATAGTTCTGGGTTTTTTCTGTCTGTGCTAAATCAAAATTTAGGTGCACATAAATATATTTTAATAGGTCTTGGTTGTTATAATATCTTTCACCAACCATGAGGTTTGTCACTCAGAAGTAGGTAATGTAGTTAGATTAATTTATCTGAGTGTGACTGCAGAGGCTTCACAGAAGTCTCAGCTGAACTTTGTCATGCATGGAAATAGGCAAAATGTTAATCATGTTAATTTACAGTACAATGTGGAACCTCGGATTACAACGCGGTTTACGAGTGTTCCGCAAGACGAGCAAAGATTTTAAATAAATTTTGACTTGAAAAACGAACACGTCTTGGTTTACGAGCACCGAGTATCATTTATCACGCATGGGCTTCTTGTTTTGACGCCGAGTGTCACGTCATCACAACTGAGCCAACAGTTTTTTTTTGTTCAGAAGCGCGTATGTACAGTGTGTGTACTGTTTCTTATAACACACGTGTGTGCGCGCAAGTAAAGCAAAAGAAATTCTCAATACAGAGGTTAAAAATCCATTTTCTTCTTGATCGCGGTGTGTGTGTGTCTGTGCGTGAATGTAATTTGACACTGTGCCAGCTGTGTGCGCGCAGCCCCCTTCAGAAACAAACACACACATACGCACGCGCGAGAGACACGCACTCTTCTCCCCGAAGAAACTTGGCTCTGTCACAAATCTTTTCAGAGGTAAAGTGCGGGTCATTTGTTTGTTTGTTTTACTTTACAGCAATGATTCTGTTAGTTTGCGCTCACAGAAGTGTCATTAGCGATGTTTATTGCTAACTTTCAGATTAAACAGTGTAGCGGGAGAGAGATGTTGATTTATGACCGCTGTTTACGGAAGTATAGCCCAGTGCGGGAGATGCATTGTGGGTAATGCAGTCCGGTGTGTTTGAACGCGAATGCAAGATGTAAGCTAGGATATAGAGCCTGAGTTTTGTTCTTCAGTAGTTTTTTAGTTGGATTTAAGTGCAGGATCCACCCGAAAGTTTGTACTATAGCCCGACAATGCAGCAAATAAAAGAACGGGCATCGAGCAGTTTGTCCTTCTCATCATTACACAAGCATGAATTAACGGGCTGTTACGCTGTCGCGAGCAGCATTAAAATAAAGCAGAGAAGCTTTAATAATTAATAATTATTTAATAATTCATAATTCATTTAATAATAAGAGAACAACAGTCTTTCCGTTAATGTGTGTGTATTTAATTCAAACGAAAGAAGAAAGTTTTACTGTGTAAGATGAGAAGGGAGAGACAGGAGGGGCTGAAAGCAAGAGTCTCCACTTACTCTAGCCTCACACACACACATGCACACACACATACTGCCTGCGTGCACAAACGGAAACACTTACCTGTCGGGATAAATTTTTTACTTTTTTGAAAGGTAAAGTCCACGCTAATTTGTCTTATTTTTACTTTATATTTTGTATAAATTATTTTTATGTATTTATTTTTTTGGGCTGTAGAACGAATACTTTAAGTTTCCATTATTTCTTATGGTAAAATTTTATTTGGTTTACGAGTGTTTTGGAATACGAGCCCACGTCCGGAACAAATTATGCTTGTAATCCGAGGTTCCACTCTATTTGTAATGAAAAATATTTATAAGGAGGTATATGAAAAGTAAATCACTATAACACTATAATGCCATTATATCTTTTGACATAAACTATCATTTACAAATGCTTTACAGTGATGTGACATTTATGACATATTTTTAAATTGTCATGGAGCATCTTTAAAAATCATATATAGTGCATGTTAATTACAAGGTAAATGGAACATTTTACATAACATTAATTTCATTACTGAGATTATAAATAACACCTACTGTGCCCAAAACCACAGTGGGTAACTAGCACTGTGATATTGCAGGACTACTTTTATGACAGAATATGACATGCATGAAACATGGTGTTGTAGGGTTTGAGTAGGCAAAATATTGAAAACAGAATCATGCTTTCTTTAGGATAGTACCGAAGAAAATACAGTGCGTTCAGAAAGTTTCTCCGCAGAGTAGAAGTAGTGCGTTGACTCGCTCTTGTTTGGCACCACCGGACTGTAGTACGTATTCAAGGAGATCTTTGCTTAATGCTGGCTGTGTATTTTTTGGGTGAAAATGTTAACCATCAAAAAACTTTTTTCTAGTGGAGCACATTTATAAAGGTGGTCATAAATACACAGATTTTCTGTGGAAAATTTTAAGCAACTTTTCTGGAGACAAGAATACCACATCATGATACCCTGTAAGGTTTAAAAAATAAATACATGAGTGAGAATAATAATGAGTTTTATTAAACTAATATTTTCCACACGGCCACTGCGGAGGGACTTTTTAAACACACATTCCAAACCTTGTCCAGAGTATATACCATCATAGTGTAATTATCATCAGTGTCATAACCTTTACTATGTAAAGTTATATGTCATGTTTTCATTTTTATGTTCAGGTGACACTGATAAGCATTAATTAATCATGCACACAATTTTTTTTGTCATATGACAGGTTTTATGTCAACATTAAATTACAAAATGCTGCCAGATTGCTGTTTAAACATGCATATGTAGGTGTCATGTAGCCGTATAAACACCATGCTAAACGTCTTCAAGGATGAGATTTTATTAAGCAGTTGCTTGTCGAAACATTTTTTGCAGCAAATAATGTGTATAATTTATCAAGTGCCAGGAATGTGTCTGGTGGATTGTAGGAATTTAAGAGGTGAAGTAAATTGTTACTGAACATGCTGACAATTTTTCTGACACTTTGAATATGATATAATCAGCTGTTGAAGAAACTATATATTGTGTACAGTGGTGTGAAAAACTATTTGCCCCCCTCCTGATTTCTTATTCTTTTGCATGTTTGTCACACAAAATGTTTCTGATCATCAAACACATTTATCTATTAGTCAAAGATAACACAAGTAAACACAAAATGCAGTTTTTAAATGAGGGGTATTATTATTTAGGGAGAAAAAAAATCCAAACCTACATGGCCCTGTGTGAACAAGTAATTGCCCCCTGAACCTAATAACTGGTTGGGCCACCCTTAGCAGCAATAACTGCAATCAAGCGTTTGCGATTACTTGTAACGAGTCTTTTACAGCGCTCTGGAGGAATTTTGGCCCACTCATCTTTGCAGAATTGTTGTAATTCAGCTTTATTTGAGGGTTTTCTAGCATGAACCGCCTTTTTAAGGTCATGCCACAACATCTCAATAGGATTCAGGTCAGGACTTTGACTAGGCCACTCAAGTCTTCATTTTGTTTTTCTTCAGCCATTCAGAGGTGGATTTGCTGGTGTGTTTTGGGTCATTGTCCTGCTGCAGCACCCAAGATCGCTTCAGCTCAATTTGACGAACAGATGGCCGGACATTCTCCTTCAGGATTTTTTGGTAGACAGTAGAATTCATGGTTCCATCTATCACAGCAAGCCTTCCAGGTCCTGAAGCAGCAAAACAACCCCAGACCATCACACTACCACCACCATATTTTACTGTTGGTATGATGTTCTTTTTCTGAAATGCTGTGTTAATTTTACGCCAGATGTAACGGGACACGCACCTTCCAAAAAGTTAAACTTTTGTCTCCGTCGGTCCACAAGGTATTTTCCCAAAAGTCTTGGCAATCATTGAGATGTTTTTTAGCAAAATTGAGACGAGCCTTAATGTTCTTTTTGCTTAAAAGTGGTTTGCGCCTTGGAAATCTGCCATGCAGGCCGTTTTTGCCCAGTCTCTTTCTTATGGTGGAGTCGTGAACACTGACCTTAATTGAGGCAAGTGAGGCCTGCAGTTCTTTAGATGTTGTCCTGGGGTCTTTTGTGGCCTCTCGGATGAGTTGTCTCTGCGCTCTTGGGGTAATTTTGATCGGCCGGCCACTCCTGGGAAGGTTCACCACTGTTCCATGTTTTTGCCATTTGTGGATAATGGCTCTCACTGTGGTTCGCTGGAGTCCCAAAGCTTTAGAAATGGCTTTATAACCTTTACCAGACGGATAGATCTCAATTACTTTTGTTCTCATTTGTTCCTGAATTTCTTTGGATCTTGGCATGATGTCTAGCTTTTGAGGTGCTTTTGGTCTACTTCTTTGTGTCAGGTAGCTCCTATTTAAGTGATTTCTTGATTGAAACAGGTGTGGCAGTAATCAGGCCTGGGGGTGACTACAGAAATTGAACTCAGGTGTGATAAACCACAGTTAAGTTATTTTTTAACAAGGGGGGCAATCACTTTTTCACACAGGGCCATGTAGATTTGGAGGTTTTTTTCTCCCTCAATAACGTAAACCTTCATTTAAAAACTGCATTTTGTGTTCAATTATGTTACCTTTGACTAATAATTAACGGTTTTTGATGAGCAGAAACATTTAAGTGTGACAAACATGCAAAAGAATAAGAAATCAGGAAGGGGGCAAATAGTTTTTCACACCACTGTATATATCTCCGATGCCATTTTTCAGTGCATCATATTGATACACCTGCCCACTACGCATTGTACAGTAGATGTTTTCCCAGGAGTGTAAAAATAGAACTATTTTTCATAGATTATAGTGCTTAATGGTCTCATTTACACATGTGCTGAGTGGTATGACCCATCCCAGAATGACTAGGACATGACTAGGACTAGATATGGCATGAAAAAAAACAGCAGTCTAAGGTGGACATGGCCATTATCTGAAAATATACATAGAAAAAAAACAAGCATTTCATACACAAGCCTCCCACACAGTCCCAAATTTACATTCGCAGGAATGAAAATTCTTCCCGCATGCATTCTTCACCCCCAGTTGTTTGTATAGGCTCTAGGCAAGGATCAGCTTTGCTACCACATAACATTCGATTGATTGGAGCATTTATAGAAGGTGATCCAGCCTCCTCCTCACTCAGCTGTTGTGTTTGTCAGGTCCACCCGGTCCCCCTGACAGTGTGATGGTGGAAGAGATTACAGATAGCACAGCACAGCTCTCATGGAGCCTGGGCAGAGACAATGGCAGCCCCATCACTGGCTATGTCATCCAGGCCAGAACACCCTTCACTGTGGGCTGGCAGGCTGTGGACACAGGTACTATATATTCTCTCCATGAAAGACATAGTGAGCTTTTGACATGAAGGTATGACCCATGTGCACTGGATGTCTTTTAATAACAGTACAATAATTAATAAATTAATTCTTCTTCTTTGTCTTTCGGCTGTTCCCTTTCTTAATAAGTAAATAAATAAATAACTCTGGACCAAAAATGGCAAAGTAAGCAAAACATTTTTAAGCATTAAGTCAGTTTTAAGCAATATTTAATTTAAACAAATCATGAAATAATAAAATTGAAACTTATAAAGATGCCATTTAAATAATAGGATAGACTGCACATACATTCACTACCCACATTTTTACAAGCATATGTGCACTTGCTTCCTTATGCATTTGTCCAATCGTGTGGCAGCCCAATGATAAAATCATTCAGATTCTTTGTTGTTGGTGTCAGATAGGCTGGTTCAAATATTCTCAAAACTGCGTTTATTTCCTGAGATTTTCACACACAATGCTCTTACCCAGCTGAGTATATTATCCCTTTTAAGTCTAGTTCTGCTAATGGTTTCTATTTCATATTTTTTCAGGAAAGTTGTAATGCTAGGCGGCTCAGTGGTGTAGTGGTTAGCACTGTCGCCTTGCACCTCCAGGGTCCGGGTTCGATTCCTGTCTCTGTGTGCATTCTCCTTGTGCTTGGTGGGTTTGGCGTTCCCAAATTGCCCTGTGTGTGTGTGCCCTGTGATAGATAAGCACCCTGTCCAGGGTGTACCCCGCCTCGTGACCTAAGTCTCCTGGGATAGGCTCCAAGCAGGGGGGCATACAGGATAAAGCAATATAGATAATGATGAGATGAGGTTGTAAAGCTTTGTGACAATACAAATACAGTTTAATTAAATTAAACAGTTTTAACATTTTTCAATTTTTTTGTTTTCAAATAATCAACATTATTTGAAAACAAAAAAAAATCCTAGATTCTCCTAGTGGAAACTCTTTGTTGGGGATAGATATCATTACAGTGCTTAAATGTAGCGGTTGTACTACAGTACATTACCTCAAATAGTCAACCTTTACAACCATGGTAAACAGTAACGCATCTTAAAAACATGCAAAATATGCAAGTTTGGAACATGAACTATGAATATGAGGCTACAGTAGGCAGCGTTTCACTCGCATATAGGTTGTACTGTAGACTGAAAAGAAATTCACATGGTCCTTACAGAATTGCATAAGTGTACAGGTGTCTATGCCTAGGGTTGTTATAAAGACTTTGGGCTATTTAGATCATTCTTAAAATGAAAAAAAAAATTCTGTGTATTTAACCTATTGTGTATATTTCCAAAGTCATATCAAAAACTGACAAATAAATAAATCTGAATAAAACAGAAACAGTTTTTAGTTTTAAATCTTCTCTAATTTAACCAGGCATACAGGTTCTTCATCCATAATTACACTGCATACATTTTTTAAACCAGTAAGCAATGCAATAATGGGTTGGTGATAAGAATTCTGTAGTTGTGGGAAGTTGTTATGTAATCATTATAAAGTGCTTTCTATATTTCTGTTCTCAGTTCCGGAGGTCATCAGTGGCAACACACTGACCGCTACAGTGGTGGATCTGAATGCCTGGGTAGAGTACGAGTTCAGGGTGTTGGCCAGTAACAGTGTGGGAATGGGAGAACCAAGCCCTCCTTCTATGAAAACCAGGACTGAAGATGCTAGTGAGTGTTGTGTACTGTACTTGCATACATTTACCCATGTTCAGTGTCATAATGGAAAATCTGGTATAGAGTGTATCTACATATGAAAGGTGAGTTTTCCACAAAGCAACGCGGCCAAGTAAATATGGCCATACATTTGCCCTTTTAAGCCAAATTAACATAAATAAATTTAAGTGGAATGGTATATGTGCTAGCCCAAATAATGCTATAACATATATGGTATACAAGCATCTGCTTTATTACTACAGTATACCACATTTACTTTGTTTTAAAAGGTATCTCAATATTCAAACACTAAACATTCTCTGTAATCTGATTCCGTGTATGCAAAAAGTTATTTTTTTATGGACAAATATTTGTGTTGCCTCGTAATGATGCCTATGGTTGATCTTTTCCATATCATCTAGGTCACTGCATTTATCATAGCCTTGAAGCCACAAAAAGAAGGATAGAAAATAGGACTAAAAAGTAAAATAAAATAAAAGGTAAATAGTTTTTTTTTTTCTATCTGCTGTAATCAGTGTTGGGGGACGTTACTTTTTAAAGTAACTAATTACATTACAAAATTACTGTCTTTAAAATGTAATCAGTTACATTACAGCGTTACGTTCTTATATAAAAGTAACTGGTTAGAGTACTTTTCCATTGCAGAAAATTAAAACTTCTTTGTGATTGCGCATGCATGTTTTAGTCAAGACCTTTATAATTATTCTACCATCACTCTGCGTAAGTTTGGCCCATAATCTGTTATACCCCTATCTCACCTACTGTACGCGGTTTCGCGCGGTGGCTATAAGTACGGTTCATCATGATTCACTGCAAGTTTTTGTGTTTTTGTGTGATTATGATTATCTTTTAGCGTGGAAAAATTAAACATTTTTTTCAAAACAAAAATCAAACAAATTTTTTGGGTGGTCCTCGCGGAAGCTTGCAGACCTTGCAAAACTTCGCGGAACGTCGGCGGGCACTCTCAGCACGAGTCATCACATCTCAGCGTGAGTCAAACCGCATAGGTGAGTTAGGGGTATTAACTACTAATACCCCTATCTCACCTACGTGGTTTCGCGCGGTGGCCATACGTACGGTTCCTCGTAATTCACCGCAAATTTTGGCCCTGTGATTAGGTTTCCATCTTTCTGCGCGTCGGTCCTCGCATAGTCAAACCGCATAGGTGACATAGGGGTATAACAGTAAGAATAACAGAGCGGGGCCAGTTGTTGGGGGCGGGGCTTGTGGGATGACTTTCCTACACACACACACGCACACACACACACACACACACACATACACACACACACACACACACACACAATAACAGATTGGGAATGACTGCTATCTGGCTCACGGATTACATAAATTGTCTGAATAACGGATTACATTTTTGAAAATAGAACTAAATAACTGAGTACTTAAAAGGCTGACTTAATGCGTTAGATTACTTGTTACATCAGAAAAGTAATCCAAGTAATCTAATGACACTGGTTGTAATATACTGCCTGGCCAAAGGAAATGCTTCCACATTTCAACATTTTATTGGCCATCTTTAGCTTTGATTATAGTATGCATTCTTTCAACAATCTTAGGCCATGTACACTAATCTTTGGTTGTGAGTGAAACCACTTTGTGAAAAATTCTCCATCATTTCATGCACTCCCTGTCTTACCCTGACATACCCATCAACATGGAATAGGGTTGATTTGGACTTATCAGATCACATGCCCTTTTTCATTGCTATTTTTTTTGAAAAACATAAATAACATCATGTTCACAGGATATGTATTCTAACATGGTTGTGTCAAGAACGGGAAAGCTAATCACTGCATCAGTTAGAGTTAAAAGAAGTGTTGCCAGCTAAAACATATTAATCAGTAATAAAATAATTAAAGGTTGTTAAATATTTGCTTATGTAAATCCAATGTGCAACTTTTATTTGGCCAGGAAGTGTATGGCATAATTGTTAGCAGTAAAAATAAATAAATAAATAAATACAGTGATATAAAATAAGACCATGACAAACATTCCAATTAACAGCTAATAATAGTATAATATATTGCCAAGGTACTGTTGCATGAATAGTGCTCATTATAATTATTATAACAATAAACCATGTGCCTCCACATTATTTGGCAGCTTATAAAGAAAAGCTTGATTCAGCACATCTGGTAGGATAAACTATATCCTTGTAGTTTATATCCTTTGTGGGTATGATGAGGGTTTATAACCTTAATAACCTTCTTTTTTTAAATGGGTTTTGCATGTAAGTTTTTCTGTAACAATCTTTTTGGTTTCTATATAATGTAAGGACAATGAGCGGTTACCAATTTAATCCACAATTGTTCCATTTATGAAAATATCCAAATCAGGTGAAAGTATTGTTTATGGTTTGTCACTATTGTAACCAATGGGATAATGTTTATTCTGCATTATAATATTTGGCCTATACAGTTTACAGTATTTTTGTGTGAATACTGAGGGCAAAGAGGAAAACAACCATCAATGTAGTTCAGCATTTTTACTTTATTTAGATGTGTAGTATGTAACGACTGTTGCCTTGCACCTCCAGGGTCCGGGTTTGGTTATCGCCTTTGGACCTTGTGCATGGAGTTTGCATGTTCTCCCTGTGCTGGGTGGGTTTGCTGCTGGTTCTCCAGTTTCCTCCCATAGTCCAAAGACATGCAGATAGGCCATGACCGTGTATACAGGATAAAGCACTATACACGATGAGTGAGTGAAACATATAGTATATTGTACCATTGTTATTTTTCACTTACTCTTCATTAACTTGTAACCTTCTTACTTTTTCTTTACTCTTTGTTAACATACTCTTTAATTAACTCATTTTCTACTGTCTGTGGCATATCTTGAAGAGGCCAACATGTAGTAGCACTTTGCATTTTTCACATGGATAGATATTTTTCACAAGCGAAAAACATAAATAAATGATGCAACCAGTGAATTTGATTGGCTAGTGAGATGCTGTCATGCCATTGTGGGTCACCACCAGTTCTGATCGAGATATTGTCATGTCTCTCTACGTGAACAGGAAGGTTACGCTGACTTTTGGTGGTTGCGCACACCGCACAAGATAAAACAACTGCCTTTACTGTTTCCCTCATCCTCGGCCACCAATATGTTTGGGCGATCGTTTTTAGCGTGCGCATTACCCCAGGGTGTCCTCAGGACGCATTTGTATGAGCCTCAATGACAATCTGGTTGCATAATGCCTCGGGAACATAAGATCGAGCACGGGGACACTCGGGGGGGACACTATTGGTTTGTCCCCACTGAGTATTCGCCGTGTCCACCTCCCATGCCACCGGGGCTACCACTAGTGGTGCGGGGAGAATGTGTTCGGGATGTATTACCGGTGCGGATGTTGGGTAATACCTCGATAGCGCATCAGCTTTTCTATTTTTGGACCCAGGCCGATAGGTGATGTGAAAATGACCTTGAGTATATTCGAATATCGTCTAAATATACTATGACACAATGGTTAAACATATCCCGTAACACGTCATTCATAAACCCCTGAAACACCTCAGGAGTGTTTAACAGCCCATACGGCATGACATTATATTGATAATGCCCCGATGAGGTGCTAAACGCCATCTTCCATTCATCCCCCTTACGCACACAAGCAAGATTGTACGCGCTGTGGAGACTGAGTTTTGTGAAAATGGAGGCTCCTCGGAGTTGGTCGATAGCGGCCGTGGCAGTGGGTGCTTATACTTTATTATCACTGCATTAAGTCCTCTAAAATCTATGCAGGGTCTTAAGCCTCCGACTTTTTTTTCAATAAAAAAGAACCCTGCTGAAGCAGGAGACGTGGACCTGCTGATAAGCCCCTGGGTGAGAGCCTCCTCTACATATTCCTCCATCGCCCTGGTCTCCGCCAGGTATAACGGATAGACACGCGAGTAAGGCGGTGCTTTCCCAGGCAGGAGTTCAATCGCACAGTCCCACGGGCGATGTGGAGGAAGTCTCGATGCTGCCCTCACATTAAACACATCCGGAAAACTCGCATACTCTGGTGGTACACAAATGGATACTTTCTCACTCTGACTTTCAATTGTAGTGGTTTGGACCGCCAATGTTAGGGGTTTACATGTCTGATCGCATCGTGGTAACCAACAGAGTATACGACAGTTTGCCCAATCAAAATTAGGATTGTGGAAGCTGAGCCAGGGGAGACCCAGCACGATGGAATGGTCCATCTGAGGGAGAACAAAAAAATTTATCTCCTCAAAATGACCGGGGAAAGTTAATCGGAGGGGTGTAGAGATTACTTTAACTGGCGATTGATTACGAGTGTGACCATCCAGAGCTTTAACAGATATCGGGGATGGAAGCTTCGACACAGGAGCTTGCAGCGCGGAAAGAAGCGAAGACGACACGAAGTTGCCAGCTGCCCCGGAATCTATTAAAGGGAAGACAGACACAGTGTTATTCTCAAATGAAAGGTGCGCAGGTAAACAAAAAGGGGAATGTGTGCGTGGTGGGGTGCGGTTGGTTACTTTAAGCAGGGGGCAAGAGCTGACTCGATGCCTCTCTCCTCCACAGTACATGCATAAGCCTGCGGTCATTCTCCTGGCTCTCTCTGCTTCTGTGAAGTGCGAGGTGCCCATGTCCATGGGCTCAGTGTAGGACCCTTCGCGTTCTGGGGTGGCAGCTGGTGAGGACTGGCTCTACGGCGTGATTCGGGACGTTTGCCGGAACGAGGTGAGGGGCGCCACTGTTGGCTGCGTAGATGTTGATCCAACTTGATGGTTAACGCAATGCACTCCTCTAAAGAGAAATCCGCATCACGGCATGCCAGCTCCAGTTGAATGTCCTGATTTAGTCCATCACGAAACCTCGCCAGCAGACTCTTTTCACACCACCCACTCTCGGCGGCTAACACTTGAAAGTTGATCGCGTACTCCGCCACTGGTGCGGTTCCTTGTCTGAGTCTCATCAGCTGCTGCTCTCTGTCCTTCCCAGATCAGGGTGATCGAGCACGGCGCGAAGGGCCTCGACATACCATGAATAATGAGTGATCGGAACGCCTCCAGTGCTCCACACCGCCGTCGCCCAGTCGAGCACTCTACCAGTGAGGTGCTGGGTGACAAAGCTCACCTTTTGAGCGTCGGTCATGTGTGGAAACTCTGCAAAGTAGAGTTCGCAGGCTAGTAAGAATTGTTTACAACCCTCTGGGTCCCCTCCATACCTTTCCCGCGGCGTGGGCCTAGGAGCTACCGGGGCGCCCGCTGGAGGTGATCCAGTGGGAGGCATCTTCGAAGTAGCGAGTTGGCTTACGCTACGCGCCAGGTCGTGGACTGCTTGCGCCAAACTGCCAATCTCCCGTTGTTGGTCTCTCAGGTAGTTATGGAGGCGTGCATTCTTGTCGGGCAGAGGGACACCTGCTGCGTGCGTCCATGAAGGTCCGTTCATCTGTCATGTCTCTCTACATGAAAGTTTCAAAGGACGCAAATGCAGGGAGTTGAGTGGATCAAACAACGTGTTTTATTCTCAATCAAAGTCCACAAATTACCATCAGGAACCAACAAAACCAATAAACAAAACAATACTTGAACTCAGGAATGTGTTCCTCGGCGGGGTTTGTCGGCAAGCAGGTACATACACACACACACAAGCACAACTGAATAGCTTTCAGCAATATAACTTAAAGTCACTTCATACGTTGGGCCAAATTCATCTGGTTTGCGTCCTTGGGCTTGGACTCAATCTGCCTTTCTTTTCGGACCTTACCCCGCCGTTGTAGACTCTTGTTCAGTTCTGGAGAGAGGAATATGGAAACATGGAGGGGAACAGCAGTTAGTGACACCACGTTGCAACAGCGGTGAACGGACATACCTCTACGGGGTCGACTGGTTTAAATAGAGACACACATGGGGAAAACACAGGTGCACATCATTAGTGATGGTGAGACATACCTACATTCACACACTAGGGGGGGCTAAGGCTGCGGCTCAATAATCCGGAGACCCAGATCTTATCTCCCCAGACCGTGGTGGTACAGATGTTACAGATATGGTATCTTGAAATCTTGAAACCCTTAGGTTGTGAAGGTCAATACCACTTGTGGTCATTGCATCATATTGATTTATTTAGGATGTGGGACATTGTCAAAGGCATATCGCTCCATATTCCATCTCTTGACAGAGGTCTTACTATATTTCTCCTTCATGTTTGTAACCACTGTGATATAGTTATTGTCTTTCCAACAAGCCTCATCAATTGCCTCATCATTCTAGAGCTTCCATATACTCTATAGTCATTTCATCAAGTACTGAAAGCGTAAATGAGTTGTCATGAAAGAGATTGGAACCTTGAAGCACTTGCTGAACAAAACCAAGAATGACACTTCTGTCCCTGACCCAACCAGGTCTCAAGGAAAGAATTGTGTGATACATCCACTGGATGGGACAGATTTGCTGTCCACATTCTGCAGCATTTTTTTTTTGGAATCACAGCTGTGGCAGACCTTGTCAATTGCTGAACACTTTATTTTTGGCCACCTACAGCTTTTATCTTGGATCTTCTGCCTTCAGTGATAGACACCTTAAAGCTGATGTGTAAACAAAGTCAACATACTTTACTAACCATTTGTTTAGAGTTTTGATGCAGCCATCCTTTTCTCACAGTGCAAACAGGACGTAAACAGCACATAATACATTCAAACTCTTTATTATTTGGAAATGCAGTAATACATTATTCAGTGACATTTTACTGCCTTATAACTACAAACATTTTATGGTCACTACTGTGACCAGGGGGATTAAATGGGTCAAGAGTTTTTCAACAGTTTAGAAAACATGTAGCTCAGGCTCACAACTCATTGTGTCCACAAGATACTAAAACGGGGTCATGAAACGTGTGTACAATATAGGCCATTTTATTACACTTTTAAATTGATATTTTAAGATGTGGTAATAATTTTTTAAAATCTGGTGAACAGCTCATGATAAGTAAAAGTGTAATTCATTTAATCCATATAAAATTCTGCCCCCCCCCCCTTTATTTTAAGTAAGTCGGTATGCTAACATGTACAATAATGCTTTCAGTGAGCTTCAAAATTCTCCTTGAAAGCTTCCTTGAAACAAAATAAAAATCATGTAACTAAACTGTTGTTGTAGTCTGACTGTAACATATCTGGGTTTGTATTCATGAAAATTCCTAGTGCAAAAAGTTGCTCTTTGTGATGAAATTCTAAGAAAATTCTTAGATTTGTGCATGTTTCCTAAGAAATTTCCTAAAGGCTTCTTAACCCTTAAAAGACCTCCTAAGGTTTCTGTTTGTTGTCTTAGGTAACAGGCAAAGTAATTGTATTTCATACAACCCAGCCCCACAACTTACTGTAAGTGGACAGCAATCAGCAAACTTTTATGAAACAAATTTACCTATTTAATGATAATTTAAAAAATATATATGTGTGATTAGGATGCAATCAGGAATATAGGATTGTAATTTAAAAAAAAAAGCTTATACTATATCATAATTATTATATCATCACTTTAAAGTGATGCACGCACCATGCATTTTTTTACACCCACATTCGACCCACCTGACCCCCGATAATATGAGCAAATCAATCCTGCCGACGCACAAAAAATGATGTACATTATTAGAACTAATCTGGGCCCGGTTTCTCGAAAGCTTCTTATCTCTAAGTAGTTCTTAAGTCGTACCTTAACCTCTCTCTTAACTTTATGGCGCATTTCTCGAAACGTTCTTACGCTAAGTATCTCTTAGCTAAGTCAGACGTTCGTAAGGTTGGTCTGGAGCAACCTTAACTCATACTTAGCGTAGTTTCAGCTCAAGACGCTAGTCGCCGCCACTGAGCAGCAGTCTTTATAAACCAGCGGTGTATGCAAACACATTATGGCGCGTTATCAAAGTCGTATTAATGATGGAATATATTGTAGACCTGTTTAAGAATATTATTGTATTTGATATCAGAACTAATAGAGTGACTTTTAATTAGCCTATTTCATAATGTGACTAATGCATTAAAATTGCCAATCACAATTAATATTAAACAGGTGGTGAACAATTAGGCAGCGATACAGCGTGGTGTTGTGTTAAACTGAAGACGGCGCGGTCCGTGGAGCCGTGTGGGTCATGTACATTTTTCCTTTAGACAAAACTTCAGCCCTTTTCATATTTTCCCCGTGGCCGTTATTAAAAAATATATAAAATAAACGTTTTGCCTTTCAAGGCAACAGATTATGGAGCTTCTTGAGCTGCTCAGACCTGCGCGTGCCAGACCAACGCATCGTACTTACTGTACACTCCCCGTCCCGATGTCCAGCTGCTCGCTGCTTTTTGTTTAAAATATGTTTCATTGCTCATTAGCCATTATCCATGACTTTATGGGTTTTTCTTTTGACACGTTTTATTTTTATGAAATTTGATTTAGTTAAATGAGAAAATAACCTTGGGAGTTTCAAACCCCGCATCCATTCATTTTTCTGGGTGATTGTAATGTTTAATACCCCTACAGTATTCACTTATGCGGTTTGACTCGGTGTGAGATGCGGTGTGTTATACCCCTATCTCACCTGCACGGTCTCGCGCTGTGGCCGTAGGCTTGATCATGATTCACCCCGAGTTTTTGCGCTGTGATTACGTTTTCATCTTTCCGCGTGAAAAATTCAACGTTTAATTTTTTGCTGGTCCTCGCGGTAGCTTGCAGACTTTGCAGAACGTCGCGGAACGTTAAAGGAACGTCGTGGGCAATCGCGGCAGCTCACGGAGATGAGTCAGGCCACACAGGTGAGAGAGGGGTATTAGACACCACACAGGTGAGAGAGGGGTATTAGACACCACACAGGTGAGAGAGGGGTATTAGGCACCGTGATTTGCCTCGAGTGACCGGCGCCCGACGGTCCGCGAAGATCTGCCAGGTCCGCGAGCTTCCGCATGTTTATTTTTTTTGCGTGGTAAAATGGAAACGTAATAACAGCACCAAAACTCGCGCCGAATCATAATGAACCGCACTTACGGCCCCGCGTAGGTGAGATAGGGGTATTAAACCTCCACTCTGTCATCTCATCGTATTCATTCCATAAGTGCGCTATACAACCCCAACAACTGACACTTCACATTGTTTCTGAAGCTGGTGAAGAGTGTATCAGCTGTTTGTCCATCAACTATGATTGTAAAGCCCCGTTCGTTTCACGGCCACATGTTACATGAAAATATTATATATTATATTATTATATTAATTAATATTAATTTATATATTTGTCTATTATGACATGTTATTGTTAAGTTAACACATGTCGAAACAAACGCTATTAAAAGAATTTAGTGCAATGTTTAATTTGCATAGAAAGTGCCGTCTTTCTTAACACTGTCATGCAAAAGGAGTCAAAAATCGATTCCAGAGCCACCGATGTCCGCTAATTCAGGACCTTCACTGTAGACAGCGCCTTGTAATGTCGGACGTAAGAGGCAGCGACTTAAGAAGACTCCTAAGAGACAGTTCGAGAAATACACTTAGAAAAGTTATCACTTAACGTAAGATATATCTTAAGAGTCTTCTTAGCGCGCGAATAGTGTGCGTTATCGAGAAACCGGGCCCTGATTAATAGGACAATGAGCGAACTGACAGCAGACAGCGAGGTAGAACTTTACTCTTCGTTCCCTGCTCTCAGAATAGGAAAGATCTAATGAATATACTATACAGTAGCTAGTAAATCAAAAATAAAAAGAATAAACAATTGTTTCAAACTTATGATAAAAACATAAAAGAGTTTTCACGTCATCAGTGTAAGCACAGTGTAAACAAAAGCTAGAATACCATTTAGAGGAGAAAGTGAGCCTTTAATAATAAATCTGCCTGTGTGTATGTGTGTACTGACAGAGAATGACAGAAAGATTTGAAAGAGAGATTTTTCTTTCTGTACGTTTATATAATTGGGCCAACTCTGAATACATTTTGTCAATCATGGACTCACGCACCCAGAACCCATAATATTTTCTCTAAAGATCAACTGAATCTGCCTGACCCGATGGTACGTTTGAACCAGGCATCACTCACGCTACTTTTTTTTTTGGACCACCAGTCAAAAGCTAATGGGGCCAGCCCCGTTCCCTCATTGAGGTGAGAGTTTTTGTCTTTTTTTTGCTCTGTGTTGCTCTGAGATTGGCCTAAATCACTTTAATGCTAAGACTGTCATATGAGCGAACAAACAAATAAAATGGTCTTAGTTGTCATAAAAAAGGAACTAAACATTACACATTAATCAAACAACCAACAGCAATAAAAATGAAGAAAATATGAGCTTAGCATTGCTGTTTTCTTTTAAACAAAATCCATCCATCTTTACTTCTGAATAGAAATATGAGACAATGACCCAATAATGCAAGTGGCCTTTTCTTTTACAAAATTCAACAATGATTCCTATTATTACACAAACTGTTGGTCTTTAGGGAATCTCATCTACAACATTTTTAACATTTTATTTAATAAATCATAAATAAATAAATAAATAAATACACAAAAAAAATAAATATTTCTTGCTTCCCCTGGGTCGTAATTGTAACGGTTAACCCCTAGAGGGCGCCTAACGCCCGTGTATGTTTTTGAGTTGTAGTTTTGTTTAGTTCTAGTTTCACTTCATTTCCCAGTTTGCACCTCGGTCAGGTGACGTAGAAGCTCACCTGAACCGAGGGAAGTTAATTTGATGTTTGTTTATGTTTAATTATAAATAGCCTGGCTGGACTCCAGTGAGGCGTCTAGCAACTGTTCAGTTACGTTTAGTTTGTGTTGGAGTGATCCTGGTTTTTGTTTATGTTTTTGGAAAATAAAAGGGACTTTGTGAAACCGTCAGCTCGCCTCATCCGCATTCATGCCGCGCACACACACCCGACGCAAACACGGTAAGGGGAAGAAACGTGACAGATTGCTAGACCTAAAAAGTGGCATGGCGGAGGTTTTTCCCCTGAACAATTTTTGGGGGGGCGCTGGTACGATCTCGCCCGAGCTGGCGGAAAGGCGGAAGGACAGCGAGGAAGAGATGTTTTGCGGCTGGATTTACAGCGGGCTGGAAGACGAGGAGGAGGAGATGTATCGCAGCTGGGAATACAGCTTGCTGGTGGAACAGGAGGGGCTACTGGAGGACAGCGAGGAGCACGGCGAGATTGAGTTCTGGCAGAGCCGGGATAATTCCAGGTACGCCGAGGAGGCGGGGATGGAGGAGGTGAACGTGACGGAGAGTGAGAGGATGGCGGGACATGGCTGGAAAGGCAGCGGGTTCGCCGTCCGGCGCACGCCCTGGAGGGGTGTGACAGCCGAGGGAGAGACGGGAGAGTGCTACAGGCAGTGGGCGGAAGACAACGAGGAGCGCATCGGAGACCTGCGGGAGCAGGTGGTGCGGCTCCAACAGTTGCTCGTCCAGGTTCGGGAGAGCCAGGCTGTAGTCCCGGAGGTCCTCCCTCTCGCGGACCCGGACGACATGCTCCCCATTCCGCCACTGCCTGGGATCGGCGCAGAGAATTACGCGCCGCAGCGGGAAAGCGTCAGTCTTCCGACTCCTCCAGACTTCGAGGACGGCGCGCTAGCGTGTCAGCAGCAGCTGTCCGACGCACCCGTTCTACCGCCGCCTCCAGACTTCGAGGACAGCGTGCTAGCGTGTCAGCAGCAGCTGTCCGACGCACCCGTTCTGCCGCCACCTCTCGGCTTCGAGGACAGCGCGCTAGCGTGTCAGCAGCAGCTGTCCGAAGCACCCGTTCTACCACCGCCTGCAGACTTCGAGGACAGCGAGCCAGTGTGTGAGCAGCCGCTGTACGACGCACCTGTTCTGCCGCCGCCTTTCGGCTTCGAGGACAGCGAGCCAGCGTGTCAGCAGCCGCTGTACGACGCACCTGTTCTGCCGCCGCCTTTCGGCTTCGAGGACAGCGAGCCAGCGTGTGAGCAGCCGCTGTACGACGCACCTGTGCTGCTGCCACCTTTCGCCTTTGAGGACGACTTGGAGCCGTCGTCAAGCGTCGTACACGCTCCAGAGCCGTCGTCGAGCGTCGAACCAGCTCTGCAGCCGCCGAGCACGTCTCCAGCGCGTCGGCAGCCGCCGAACACGTCTCCAGCGCGTCGGCAGCCGCCGAGCACGTCTCCAGCGCGTCGGCAGCCGCCGAGCACGTCTCCAGCGCGTCGGCAGCCGCCGAGCACGTCTCCAGCGCGTCGGCAGCCGCCGAGCACGTCTCCAGCGCGTCGGCAGCCGCCGAGCACATCTCCAGCTCAGCAGCCGCTGAGCATGCCTCCAGCCCCGTCACCCAGCCTCCTGGACAGGAGGCGTAAGGTAGAACATTGGGTTGGGTGTCCGGGGCCTCCGGTGATGCTCCGGGAGGAGCATTTTTTGGAGGGGGGGTTATGTAACGGTTAACCCCTAGAGGGCGCCTAACGCCCGTGTATGTTTTTGAGTTGTAGTTTTGTTTAGTTCTAGTTTCACTTCATTTCCCAGTTTGCATCTCGGTCAGGTGACGTAGAAGCTCACCTGAACCGAGGGAAGTTAATTTGATGTTTGTTTATGTTTAATTATAAATAGCCTGGCTGGACTCCAGTGAGGCGTCTAGCAACTGTTCAGTTACGTTTAGTTTGTGTTGGAGTGATCCTGGTTTTTGTTTATGTTTTTGGAAAATAAAAGGGACTTTGTGAAACCGTCAGCTCGCCTCATCCGCATTCATGCCGCGCACACACACCCGACGCAAACACGGTAAGGGGAAGAAACGTGACAGTAATGGACATCAGACATTGCATAGGAAAAGGGTTTGTAGGAATATACACTGATCAAAAATAATATTATGACTACTCGATTAATACTTTGTACTGTAGGTCCTGTCTTCTGACACCAAAACAGTTATGCGCTGTGTTCTGACATTTTTCTATGCAAACCAGTATTAAGATTTTTAGCAATTTGTGTGCAGTAGCGCTTCTATTTAATTGGCCTACACGGGCCACCCTTCGCTTCCCACACTCATCTGTGAGGCTTGGCTGCCAGTATTCCTTCCTTGGACAACTTTTGGTAGGTCCTGACCACTGCAGACTGGGAACATCTCACACGAACTGCAGTATTGGAATTGCTTTAATCCAGTTTTCTAGCCATCACAATTTGATGCTTGTCCAAGTCACTCAAATCCTTAAGCTTGCCCATTATTTCTACTTCCAACACATCAACTTCAGGGAGAAAATGTTCACTTGCTGCTTAATACTGTATATTCCACCCACTCCAAGCTGCCATTGTAGTGAGATATTGTTACTATATATAGGCTGTGTTCACTGCATTTTCTGATACCTTTCTGTCATATACAGTACTGTATAGCCAGGTGTGGAGAAATCCTGTAAAGTATGATTTCTTTCCAAAAATATATATTCTGATTATTTAGTTTTGTAAAGTAAGTGAACAGAAAAAAATCTACCCTGACTACCTATTGACTATTTACACTTCTAAGCACTCTTACAGCATTTTTTTTTTACATCTGGCTAAAACGTTTAGTAGGCTACTGTGTGTGTGTGTGTGTGTGTGTGTGTGTGTGTGTGTGTGTGTGTGTGTGTGTGTGTGTAAACTAGTAGTCAGCCCTAATACACTTACAGTACAAATTACACTTTCACTTAGCATATCCACTTTATCCACTTTCCACTTTACCAGAAATTATTATTATTATTATTATTTTGTATTTGAAAGTAAAGGTTTGACAAGTCAGTCTCGCTGCAATCATACGGAGTGGTAGAAATATCATTCCTGAGTGGCTTGTATTGTTTGGCCAGCTTTAACCTCCTTCTGTCCACTGCTTACAAAAAGATGTCCTATTAACTGCAGTTAACATTTTCTTTTAATCCCTCATGTTTTAACATCATAATTTCAGTTATATTTATGGAAATACAAATATCAATGTATTACTATTGATGAAGAGAAATACAAAACCACTAGCAAATGTTTGCAGATCCTGAGTGTAATTAGAGATGGAGGCTGTGACAGGAACTAAAATGACTCTGTATCACATTTACAATGACCAATTACTATACTTTTCAAGTAAAAAAAAAAAAAATTATATATATATATATATATATATATATATATATATATATACACTGTATTAAAATAAAATAAGCCAGGCACATTATGCTTAATATTAGACATATTATATTTAGCATAATTTCCCTTTTACATGTTTAGATGTAAGCAAAACATATAGTTTATATATGTTCCTGTTTATTTATTTTTTTATTTATCCCATGCAGTTCCTGATACAGCTCCCACTGATGTAGGAGGAGGGGGAGGCACCAAGTCAGAATTAGTAATAACATGGGAGGTAAGTAATTTATCAGATTTTACTGTCCCCCTTCCTCAATGGCTAGTCTAGGGCTTCTTGGTTGATTGTGTGTAATTGAATGGAGCCGTTTTGTGAGCTCTGCTGCTCCCAAAACCCTCCTCTCTCTGGGCAGGTTTTTCGGCATCATTTACTCCACTCCAAATGGGATTCAACGTAAGGGTCAGAAGGTTCCTTTGAAGTTTTCACCTCCCATAAATGGTTGTCAATGTGCTGAAATCCTGATACAGAGGAAAGGAGCTATGGGACTGGAAAAGTCCTTTATTTCATTACCAAAAGGCATATGGGAAAGCTGCAATAATGCTTTGCCTAAGGGCAGGTTCTAAAAGGTCCTGTAACTCAGGTCTAATTGAATGCATAACTGTAATGTGTAAAATATTTTAAAGCTTAATTAAATCATGTAGATGTAGGAAACTCATGGTTCAGAAAGTTTCAGCAAGGTAAGGCTACAGTACAGTATATACAATAGCCCAGTGGACAGTTATTTCTTATCTGTCAAATTATTCCATCTTACTATACTTTACTTGTTAAAACCTGCAAAGCATCCACATATATTATGTATATTATCTTATGTAATATTAGCTTATTATAAAGTCTGATTTGCTAATTTTGTTTATACTTTGATGTTATAATGGTCTCATTTTATTCTGAAGTGTGGGGCGGCCGGCGTGTTGCTCTCGATGTGTTTTAATATCACTACAGTCTTATGTTCCACCCCCAGCCAGTCCCAGAAGAGCTACAGAATGGAGAAGGCTTTGGTTATATCATTGCATTCCGACCTAAGGGTACAGCCACCTGGACCCGGGCAGTGATATCCTCACCCATTGTGGCACAATATGTTTACCGCAACGACACACTTCCACCTTTCTCGCCTTTTGATGTCAAAGTGGGTTCTTTTAATAACCGTGGGGAAGGACCCTTCAGCTCCATTGTTGCTGTGTTTTCAGCAGAGGAAGGTTAGCATAACCTAGAACATGGAATATGTACACATTGTCATTTATGTGCAGTATAAAGATTTTCACTAACCAAGCTTATTTTGGATATCTAGTTGTAGTAACTGATGGTAACTGAATATGTGTGTATTCTTGAAGACATTTTACTATGCACATCTTTACAATTATATGACAAGCCTCGTCTCCTTGAATTACTACTTCTAGACACAACACTGGTGCCTACACTCCCAAACACACCCACCATCCACTCTGTGCCTCACACAGAGGCATGACCTTGAATAGTAATGATGAACTAAGTTGATTTAGACAGCTCTTCCCCACACATACACTCCTGCAGCAAGGGCGTTAACCCGATATTAGTTATTACGGCAATAGATTACGGCAAATCCTGCCCGACATTTACGGGCCTGTCTGTGAGCTACAGTGTTAATTGAATTTGCCCAGCAGATTGTCTTCCTCCCTGCCAGTCACAGATCCCATTAAAATGAAGTGGGGGTTCTCTCAGGTGTGTCTAGGGGGTTTATTCTCAGGCGTTAATACAATTCTGCGTGTGAAGTTGCCGAATAAGAGAACAAAAACCTTTCTTGTTTTTACGCTTTATTTGCAGTGCCGAGCATAACACCTGAGAAAGTTGTGGCTAAAAGCCTCACCTCCTCTGACATCGAAGTCAGCTGGGACGCCGTACAGACAAGTTCTGAGAGACCTGAGAGAGTGCTTGGCTATGAGGTACAATGCTTTTAATATGACTCTTTAATAGTCCATCTAGCTTTGCATGTTTTTCCTTTTTTTTTTGTAATTATAGTTGAATAATTAGCAAAATCGTTTTTCTTGATTCAATGTATCTTTTCACATATGAACAATGGATTGATTAATGTAAACTGCACCTAAATATCACTGACCATATACAGTAGTGTGTGTGTGTGTGTGTGTGTGTGTAGGCAAGCATATGTCAAGCAATGGTATTCTATTAAAGGTGATCTCCTGAGATGTGGCTTTACCAGAATACACCCTGAATTTGCTACAACCCTGACCAGGATAAAGTCACTCCCGAATAAAGCCAGCCTTAAACCCAACCAGTATAGAAATAATACATAATGTGATGGGCTTTCCAGTTGCCAGTTTAGTGCTGTTGCAACCAAAGACCACTGACAACAGTTATAACAGTGTTATAATTTTTTCTTTTATTATTTCCACCAAATTATCAGACTTTGTTTTGGTGCTAATCTTAAAGCCACCAATTAGATGCTGGCCCAGGATAATGTGAAACTCAAGGATTAGAAATTCAGTACTGACAATAGCAAAATATAAACAAAACATCTTACTACCTCAAACTCAGATTGTCTTTATGTGACCCTATTTTCCACATGAATCCGGATTGGCTAATTAAGGATGGAAGCAGAGTGTAGAAAGGCCCTTTAAATGCAGGGTTTTTTTGTTAAAGAATAATCATTTTATAATCCCAGGATTTTATTGACATCTAATACTGTGTGACAAGTAATGATGTCCTAAAAGACTGCTGAAATCACGCAGAGTAAAGCCAGCTTAAGAATGGATGAATACATGAATTACATTAATATAACATTAAAAGAGGAGATGACCTGGCGGGGTTCCAGATGATGATCGAAATGGTTGCCAAAGCGCCTGATGTTTTTATTTTGTGAGATATGTTTTTTTTTTTATACAAGTAGTGGCTAGTGACGATTGTCCCCCACAGAAAAATCTAGAAGGCATGCTGTGATCTGTTACTCTCTCCTCTCATCCATCAGCCTGCTCTGTACAATAGTACAGGAGCACGCATGATAGTACAGCAGAGCTGCATTCAATAACAAGAGTGCTCGAGCACATATAAAATTTTTATCAAAACTGTTGCAGTTTCATGAACAGTTTGCAAGTGCTCATTCTTGATCACAGCCCTGCTGCACTGTGTGTACAGTATGTACTTGGATTGATCTGCTGATTAGCAGTTGGTGAAGAACAAAACAATAGAAGAGATTACTCACTCACTCACTCACTCATCATCAAAATGTAAGAAGAGATTAATTTGAATTACTTGAACATTTAGTTTAGAAGTATTTTATGATGAGTGATAAATTTATTACTTTAATGTTAAGTATTTTTTTTCTCTTTATTTCCTTTTGAGAAGCTCTCTAGCAAGAGTGATGTAGCTTAGCTGTCTAGCTAGGCAAACGTAGCTAACGTTAATCAAGGACTTCACTACCTGCCCTTCCAAACCCTGCCCTCTCTACATCAAATGACATTAAAACAGAGACTGAGTCGAACAGTGAAAATAATTGGGTAAATTAATTCCAGCCAGACTCATAATCAGAGAATGCTAGTAAAGCACAGCTAACAGCAAAGCAAAGCTAAGTTTCTTATACCAGTTTACATAAATTTACCTCATGTTATGGAAAGTGATCAATTTTGGCTCTTAATTATTTTGGTTTTGTGAGCTAAAGGCTTTTAAAGATCTTAATTTTTTTCCGAAGCCTATCCATGGCTTAGGAGTGTAACAATATTTGAGTGTCACGCATTAGTTCATTATCTATGGCTTGCAGTGCCCCATGTTTTCTGGAAGCACTATTTGTTGAAGTCCTACATCGTTATAGACAGTTCAATATTATCAGCATCCAGCAAATTTTAAATTAACCACGTCTAATGCAATAATACAATGCTCTCAGGCATTAAACACACACACACACACACACACACACACACACACACACACACACACACACACACAGTGTAATAAGCTCATCAAATGACCTACGACAATGTTCAGTCACTTGTGATTTGTTCAACAGCAAGGAGACATGTAATGAAGGAAATCCTTTGATCTCATCAAAGGAAACCTGAGATGCTGCTACTGTTACTGAGTGGTCTTGATATACTGGATATACTGTACATCATGCCTAAATTTCTTCTATACAAGCATGGAGTAAAACCCATACAAATAGTAACTGTCAGTGCTTCCTAAAATGCCTTATATCTGCATATATTATTTCAACATAACTCTTCTTTTTCTGAACAATGAAATCATTTAAATGAAATTGTCAGATGTTGAAATTGTCAGATGCTGTCTGCGATGATCTTGTTTTGTACTGGGCCACTTTAACAAACTCAGCAGTAGATCCAGACATTCTGACTAAATGATGTCTAAAATCTTGCTAGCTATTATGATTTCCTTACACTTTGAATATCAGACTTTATCTACAGTATGTTTATCTAGGAGTAATAGCAAACGCTCAACTGATTCAGTTTGTAGAGTGCTAGATACTTTCTCTAGAGATTTCCCAAGTATCTGCACTGTCCCATCATAAAAACAGAGTGCTTACATAATCTGGACAAGTTGTAAAAAAATGTTCAAGTAATAGAAACACAAGAAACACAGCCAGCCGAGCATAACTGTGTGAATAAATCATTTCAAGTATTTCCCCAGTGATGATAGCATGAACAGTGATCAGCCAAGCGAAGTCATGATGTTGTAGCCTTTGTTTAAATGCCGCAAGTGACTTTTTTGAGACATTAATGAGGATATTGCTGATAATCAAAGTGAGAAATTATTTTGTGTTATGATTATTTGACAGTTTTGTATTTCTATATGTAAGTTAAATAAAAAAATATAGTATTTCGCAGCGTGTTTGTTTTCTACAGATTGTTTAATATTATTCAGATAATATTAAATCAGGTAAACATAATCACATCTGAGATCATTTTAGCTGTTTTTAATGATAATTAAAACATTGTATGGGTAAATATATTGATTTAAATTAAATAAAATATAGAACTTTGTTCTCCTTTATAAAATAAGGGATATGATTGTTAGAAATAAAGACTTCTAGAAATGCAGAAAATCGCTTATTCATTCATTTATTCATTCATTGCATGAATGATTGTAGGGTTGCATGGAGCCTATAGCCTACACACGCACACACCAGGGACAAGATTTGTACCCCAACCCTGGACTTGCAAGGCAACAGTTCTAACCTCTGCACCCCCATGTCTTGCAGCTGGTAAACGGTATTCTAAAACGAAGGCAAAATTAAGCACATACCTTTTATAATTTGTTTATATGATTTATTTCATATTACAAACTTAAAGTAATCATTTGTAGTTGTTTGGAGATGATTAGTCTGTTGGTGTGTCTCGGGTGAAACACTCCTTATTTTAATTTTTAACATTGTAAAATGCTATAATTTTATTAGATAAGTAAAAATTACATTTACGTACATTAGGGCCCAAAAGTTTGCAACCACTGGTGAAGACGTAATTTTACATGAGGAAAATCTGACCTTTTGTACAAAGCATATTCAATATCACAAATTTGATTACGTTTAAAAGAGGGATCTAGAAATCTCTAATATATCTTAATCATTTTTTTTTCTTTTTAAATCCAGACTGTCATACATACTGTATAGGACAACTGTAAATGCATCTACGTGCAATTTAATGGTACTTCAATGAGCAGAGTCCTTGGTAAGCTATAACAGCAGTGATGTCTAATAGTGTGTGACTGTCTCTTGATATCTTTCTTTGGAGTGATGATCTTTTATCTTTATTCTCGTTTCGTCTGATATCCTTTATTAGTTACAGTCCCGAACACCTAATGTACTGTTAAAGAACACTCAGTTTTCTAATCTGTTGATCAGGCAAGCTTCCTGCCTTGCATGTAGAAAAAAAAGATAATGAAATCCATTTTTATACAAGAATTGCGGTCACGTCACACATTTGCTGTCATATAACGTTCCAAAGGATCCTCAGTGAATAAAGAAGGTAAGCTCATTTAGGAAGGAAGTCCTTTGGGCAAATCTTATTATAGTGTAATTATTCATTGCCTTAACTCTTCTGACATGTAAGATCTAAACACTGATAGACTATTTGACCTGGGATTAATAATTGATTATTTCATTTCCTTGTAAAAATTATTATTCAGCTGTGCACAGCTAAGTGTTAAATGAAATTTCATATCCTCCAGAAAATCAATGCAACACCCTTTCACCAGGAATCCCCAATCCCTGCAGTTATTGATATACTGTAATGAGTTTGTCCAGCAGCATACTGTAGGAAGGATGTCAATGAGCATTGAATTGATTATTGATTCTGACGTGATGACTTAATATAATTAGAATGATGACACGTGAGCTTAGTGACCAGTTATTGATCCACTGCAGTGAAACACAATAAGAAGCGATCTCTTTAACAACCATTTGAGCCAGTAACGATTATAGATCTCAATAGAATGGCATTTAGTAAATCAGATGGGATTTCAAGATCAATATCGTTATTGGCAGTATCTTAATTAGAAAGATTTTTTTAAACTTACCATTGAAAGTTTTTTTTTTTATTTCAACTGCATTAAGTTGAATCCCAAATGATTTGAATATATTGAATCTCATTTCCTCTTTTATTCATGCCCTTTCTCTGTTGTGTCCAGGTGGTGTACTGGGAAGATGACACAAAGCCGGAAACTGTAGGTAAAGTGAGAATCAGCAACTCCACTGCGGTCAATGTTAGTGGTCTTCAGGGCAACACCTTATACTATCTAGCTGTGTGTGCCTTCAATACTGCGGGAAGCAGCCCTCAGTCTCACCCTGTTAATGCCACCACCAAGAAACCACGTGAGTATCCTACTAGGGTTACTTACAGTAGACATTGGTTCCAGAAGCTTACGAGAACTGCTGTCTCTGCAAGCCCGCATTAATAGTGACAGTAAGATTGTAGTGATGAAATAGCGGAGACTAAAGCAATCACATTACTAATGCACTTCTATGTTGCAATATTCCATTTATTTCTTCAGCTCCAGGGCAGCCACCGCAAAATGTGGAGTGGACTCTGATAGGTTCACAGCTTACATTGCAGTGGGACCCAGTCATAGCTTTGGATACTGAGTCTGAAGTCACTGGATATGTGGTAGGTGTCTGTACAGGAGATACATTTTATAATATATATTTATGTATAATTATCATTAAATACAATTACAGCTACAGCTATTTTATACAATTCCAGCTATTTTAACGTTTAATAATTATTATAAAATTGTATTAGCGCTTAGAGAACCTTAAACAATACATTACAGACCCATTCAGTGACATTTTGCGATTGAGTAGACCATGGACAGTTCTAGAATATTTTTACTCAGTAGCCAAAATACCTGCGAAAGAAACTAAACCCCATTGTTTTTCAGACTGCAAAATGCAATCCCTGCAGACATAGTTTTTTTTTTTTTTTTTTTTTTACTTAACATAAGGCACATTCACCACTGGCTTTGTGACATCTGCATGCCTGGGGCTAATTTATTAAATGACTCTGTTGAAAAGCAAACCATTCACAATCTTGAAAGTCTTGTTTGTGATGTCTGTAGCTAGACGTGGGTGGAATTTTTCCCCACAAAAGAAGATGACACTTCTTTTTGTATAAGGAAACTTGAAGATGTGAAAATTAAAGGGTGTCATCTTATCAAATACGAGTTGGTAGCATTACCTGCAAGTTCTTTTTGACAGTATTTGCAAACATGTCACAGACACAGAATTTCTCAAAAGACAGCCACACTTCAGATGCCATATTTACAGTGTGACACACTTGCTGTCTGTGTGTGTGTGTGTGTGTGTGTGTGTGTGTGTGTGTGTGTGTGTGTGTGTGTGTGTGTGTGTGTGTGTGTGTGTGTGAGAGAGAGTGTGCGTGTGTGTGTGTGTACCCTCACTAAAATAAACTATTAGCTTTGGGTACTGCAAAAACGGCACTTTTAATTTAAATAGAGGCTTGTAGTAGATTTAGACATACTTTAGGCATTGTGTTAATTAGCTATAATTACAGTAGCAGTAATCCTTGCTAGTTCATCAGTCCTGTTGATGCCTGCCATTGTAATGTGTACCGTAGTATATAGGCCCAGAAAATATATATATATATATATATATATATATATATATATATATATATATATATATATACTTCAGCATAAAAATTATATGCCTGACTTTTGACAGTCACATGATAGCATCAACAATGGTTATTTCTTAAAAAAAGAATTGTAAATTTTTTACAAATATTAATGACAGATATTTTATTCTGTTTTAGTTGGATTTAGATAAATTTTCTTGACTGGTACAGAAAGCTGGCACATAGACTACCTCTGTTTCAACAGTCATTCAGAATTCATGTCAATTCTATAAACTATACTGTAGATGAAGACTAATGATGCAGCGTAGTGACACTGGAAAACAATGCATCTAGGGCTGAAACGATTCCTCGAGTAACTCGAATAATTCAATTACAAAAAAATGATCGAGGCAAAATCTTCTGCCTCATAGCTTCTTTTAATGAATTTTAAAAGCTTGCATTATGTTTTTGCGCAATTATTTGTTGACAGCGCGTTTTTGACAAAGTGCGCTTCCGGATGCAAAGAAGAAATGCTTACGTCATGCAAAAAACGGAAGGAGACGAAACAGTTTGTCACGAGTCACGGTCTGCCGGCCGGCTTTTTTCCCACGCTGTCACTCCCCCACGCGCTCATGTTTTTGTTTAGCCGTCACGTGCGCTCTCACGCCCCCGTTTCCGCCCCGTCTGCTCACCTGTTTCCCATTCCCTGACTGATTACTCCAGCGATTTAAGCATGCGCGGCGCGCTGCTCAAATCGCTGGATTATTGTGTGTGTTTACCTCGATTCTCTCGCGTTTCTTTTCTCTAGCTTTCACGTTACGACCTCGCTTTGTTTTTTCTCGTTTTTGATTTTCTGCCTGCCGATTTGGATTGTTCGCCTGCCCTTTTGATCTCCCGGTTTTGACCTCACGCTTTCCCTTTTTGATTACGGCTTTAGTCTAGTGTTTTTGCTTTGGACGCTTCGCTGACGGACTCACGGCTTTCGACCCTTGCTCACGTCCCCCGACCACGCCCCCACATCTCTATACAGTCAGTAACCGCGCTTGGATTCATACCGTTCTGCCTGCGTCCGTGACAGAATAATCCAGCGATTTGTGGATCCAGCGGTTTCTGACCATTTGAGAGCGGCATTGGAGAGTCAAGGTGCCCTGCTTGGAAATCACCAACAGGAACTGCTTAGTACAAAGCAGTCCCTCGCCGACGTCACGTCTCAGCTCCAGAGACTCCAACTCTCTCTACCGCAAGGAGCAAGCTCCCACGCACAACAGGAGCCACGCCTCCCCGCCCCCCCCACCTACGAGGGAGATCCAGGCACATGTCGCTCTTTCCTATCTCAGTGTTCCCTGATCTTCGAGCTCCAAGCCTCCGCCTTTTCCACTGAACGATCCAAGGTGGCCTACGTCATCACGCTCCTGTCTGGACGCGCCCGGGAATGGAGCACCGCTCTTTGGGATGCCCACGACCCCTGCTGTTCCAGTTATGAGGACTTCTCCAGGGAGATGAAGAGGGTGTTCGACCGCTCATGCCATGGCAGAGAGGCGGGCCGAAGGCTGCTGAATCTCCGCCAGGGCTCGTGCTCTGCCTATGACTATGCTATTGAGTTCCAGACCCTGGCCCTTCCCAGCGGTTGGAACAACTGAGCACTATGCGACGTCTTTTTGGAGGGCCTGACAGAGAAGCTCCAAGATGAGCTAATCTCACGAGAGCTCCCCTCGTCTCTCCAAGAGCTTGTGGACCTGGCCGGTCGAGTAGATGCCCGTCTCCGTCTTCGTAGGTCAGCCCGGTTTTCTCCACCCAGAGCTCTACCGCGACTCCCACCTCCACGAGTTGAACCCCAGGAGGAACCCATGCAACTGGGCAGAACCCGCATCACCCCAGAGGAGCGTCACCGCCGCCGAGTGGAGGGGGCCTGCTTCTACTGTGGGAAACCAGGTCACCTGCTTAAGAACTGCCCAGCAAAAGGGAGCGCCCTCTAGTTCAGCTGGGAGCACTAGAGGGCGAGACTCCAAGAAGGCTCCCAGACCAACGTCATCTGCTTCCCATCCTCCTCATCCATGAGCAACAGACCCACCTAGTGCAGGCACTGGTCGATTCGGGTTCAGATCGCAACCTGCTGAATGCGGCTTCAGCCCAAATCCTGGGTATTCCTGCGCTGCCCTTGGAGAACCACCTCAAGGTCCAGGCCCTCGACGGGAGTCCGCTCCCACCTATCACCCACAGAACCCCTCTCATTGGTCTAAAAGTCTCCGGCAATCATTCAGAACAGACGTCGCTGTTCATCATGGAGGGGTCACATGCCACGGTCGTCCTAGGCCTCCCCTGGTTAATCCAACACAACCTGCACATCGATTGGGTCAGGAATTCGATCGTAGCCTGGAGCCCGTCATGTTCTACGTCATGCTTACGCGCCGCCACTACGCCCTGCCTCGACCCTACCCCCACAAAGGAGCCATCGGACCTCACCTGTGTTCCCCCAGAATACCATGACCTCAGGACTGTGTTTAGCAAGTCACGTGCAGTCTCTCTTCCCCCCCACCGACCATACGACTGCGCCATTGACCTCCTTCCAGGCACCACCCCCCCCAAGGGTCGTCTTTATTCTCTGTCACCCAAGGAACGCCAAGCTATGGACCAGTACATCACGGAATCCCTTGCCGCAGGAATCATCCGCCCCTCTTCTTCTCCGGCAGGGGCTGGATTCTTCTTCGTAGGCAAAAAAGATGGTTCCCTTCGCCCGTGCATTGATTATAGGGGCCTTAACGACATCACTATAAAGAACCGATACCCCCTTCCCCTAATGTCTACTGCCTTCGAACTCCTTCAGGGGGCCAGCACCTTCACCAAGCTCGATCTGCGCAATGCCTATCACCTTGTCCGCATCCGGGAAGGGGATGAATGGAAAACGGCCTTCAACACACCAACTGGACATTATGAATACCTGGTGGTCCCCTTTGGACTTACTAATGCCCCCGGAGTGTTTCAGGCCTTAATCAACGACGTTCTCAGAGACTTCCTCAATTCTTCCGTATTCGTCTATCTAGACGATATCCTGATCTTCTCTCACAACCCAGAAGAACACCAACATCACGTCAGGCAGGTGCTGCAGAGGCTGCTGGAGAACAACTTGTTCATCAAGGCGGAGAAGTGCGAGTTCCACACCACATCTACCACGTTCCTCGGATTCACCATCAGCCCCAAGGGCATCGAGATGGAACCTGCTAAGCTCCAAGCAGTCACTAGGTGGCCCACCCCCACCTCTCGGCATGAACTCCAGAGATTCCTAGGCTTTGCTAATTTTTATCGTCGGTTTATCCGAGGCTACAGCTCCATCGCCGCCCCTCTAACAGCCCTGACCTCTACCAAGACCCATTTCTGCTGGAACCAGGAATCTGAGAAAGCCTTCAGCGAGCTGAAGAAACGGTTCACCTCCGCCCCTATCCTCACCATCCCAGATCCGTCACAGCAGTTCATCGTGGAGGTCGACGCCTCCAGCACCGGAGTAGGAGGCATCCTCTCACAAAGATCCAACCGGGA
Organism: Channallabes apus; assembly: GCA_030522415.1. NCBI lineage: Eukaryota > Metazoa > Chordata > Actinopteri > Siluriformes > Clariidae > Channallabes > Channallabes apus. Next base: position 23,552,477 of record CM060112.1, read on the forward strand.
TAATAAGCTGCACCCCTGTTCTTTCTTCTCCCACCGCCTAACTCCTGCTGAAAGCAATTACGGCATCGGAGACCGTGAACTCTTAGCCATCAAGTTAGCACTGGAGGAATGGAGACACTGGCTAGAGGGAACGGAGGTCCCATTCCTAGTTTGGACCGATCACAAGAACCTCGAGTACCTACGAAGCGCCAAGAGGCTCAATTCTCGTCAGGCCCGGTGGTCCCTGTTCTTCGCGAGGTTCAATTTCACCCTCTCCTACCGACCAGGCTCTAAGAACACCAAGCCGGACGCCCTCTCAAGACTATTTACAACCACCCAAGACCCTGCCTCATGTGAGACGATTCTGCCACCCCCCTGCCTGCTCGCAGTGGCCGAGCTCGACATCGAAACTAGTGTCAAGCAAGCCCTATCCCATGGACCAAGCCCAAGCAATGTGCCTCCGAACCGCCTCTTCGTTCCCCTCAACCTGCGTTCCCAAGTCCTGGAGTGGGCCCACAGTTCTAAACTCTCTTGCCACCCAGGCTCCGCCAGAACTCTGGCACTAGCCCAGCAGCGGTTTTGGTGGCCCACCCTCAAGGAGGACACCTCTCACTTTGTTGCAGCGTGCAATGTCTGCATAAGATCTAAGCATGTCAACACGGCCCCGGCTGGCCTCCTCAGACCCCTGCCCATCCCTCATCGCCCCTGGTCCAACATCGCCCTGGACTTTGTCACCGGACTACCCCCCTCCACTGGCCACACCTGCATCATGACCGTGGTTGATCGGTTCTCTAAAGCGGCTCACTTCATCCCCCTACCAAAACTCCCGTCCGCCAAGGAGACTGCAGAACTTATGATTAATCATGTATTTAAGCTCCACGGCCTGCCTAAGGACATCGTGTCTGATCGGGGCCCACAGTTCACCTCTCAGTTCTGGAAGGCATTTTGTAAGCTCATCGGAGCCACCCCAAGCCTGTCATCAGGTTTCCATCCTCAATCCAATGGGCAGACGGAGAGGAAGAACCAGGCTCTCGAGGTCGCCCTGAGATGCATGACCTACCGGGATGTCACCTCGTGGAGCAGATTCCTGCCCTGGGTCGAATACGCCCACAACTCTCTAGTCTCTTCATCTACTGGGCTGTCCCCCTTCCAGTGCTGCCTGGGTTACCAACCACCCTTGTTCCCCTCTCAGGAAGAGGAGGTCAGCGTCCCCTCTGCCCAAGCCTTCATTCGCCGCTGCAGGAGGACCTGGACTCAGGCCAGAAGGACGCTGCTACGACAAGGCAGAACTTATAAGGAGCAAGCAGACCGCAGACGCTCTCAGGCCCCCAAGTACAGGATAGGGCAGAGAGTCATGCTCTCCACCAGAGACCTCCCTCTTAAGACCCTGTCCCGCAAACTCTCACCCCGTTACATCGGCCCTTTCACCATAACCAAGATTGTCAATCCCTGCGCGGTCAAACTTTTGCTTCCCTCTACGATGCGACGAATAAATCACACATTCCACGTGTCCCAGCTACGTCGCCTCATCTCATGCCCATTAAGTCCCCCCACCCACCCTCTGCCTCCTCCCCGTATCATTGACGGCGGTGAAGCCTACACTGTCCGCCGCCTCCTGAAAGCTCGCCGCCGAGGTAGAGGCATTCAGTACCTGGTGGACTGGGAGGGCTATGGCCCTGAGGAGAGAAGCTGGATCCCCGCCAAGTTCATCCTAGACCCCAAGCTAATCTCAGACTTTCACAAACGTTTCCCTGAAGCTCCCCGTCCTAACGCCCAGAGGCGTTCGTAAGGAGGGGGGTACTGTCACGAGTCACGGTCTGCCGGCCGGCTTTTTTCCCACGCTGTCACTCCCCCACGCGCTCATGTTTTTGTTTAGCCATCACGTGCGCTCTCACGCCCCCGTTTCCGCCCCGTCTGCTCACCTGTTTCCCATTCCCTGACTGATTACTCCAGCGATTTAAGCATGCGCGGCGCGCTGCTCAAATCGCTGGATTATTGTGTGTGTTTACCTCGATTCTCTCGCGTTTCTTTTCTCTAGCTTTCACGTTACGACCTCGCTTTGTTTTTTCTCGTTTTTGATTTTCTGCCTGCCGATTTGGATTGTTCGCCTGCCCTTTTGATCTCCCGGTTTTGACCTCACGCTTTCCCTTTTTGATTACGGCTTTAGTCTAGTGTTTTTGCTTTGGACGCTTCGCTGACGGACTCACGGCTTTCGACCCTTGCTCACGTCCCCCGACCACGCCCCCACATCTCTATACAGTCAGTAACCGCGCTTGGATTCATACCGTTCTGCCTGCGTCCGTGACACAGTTAGCTGTGTATTAATGGAAGGGAGCGATAAAAATATCAACGAGCTAAGAGATGAAGAAACCAGCAAGAAAAAAAGACAGAAATTGTCAGTAAAGGCTTATATGTTATGTCTGAGCAGTAGATTTAGAAACTTTTAGTTCTGAAAGTTTAGTTGCACACCTTAGTGTTAATAAATTTAACATGTAAAAAAATTAAACATGTTTAATTGTTTTGGCGGTCCTTGCGGAAGCTTGCGGACCTTGCAGAACTTCGCGGGATGTCAATGGAACGTCGGCGGGCAATCGCGGCGGCTCACGGTGCCTAACACCGCATCTCACCGCGAGTGAGATAGGGGTATTAAGCTATTCCTTGTATTGTGAATAATGACATTGTTTATTTTTAATCAAATGCTTTATGCATTTAAAAAATAAAAGTGAATTTTTCTAAAAAGAAAACCAATTAATCTTTGTTTCTCTTATATATGTTACATTGCTGTTTAATTAAGCAAAAGTAAATTTTATTTGATTAATCTGTGATTTTTTTGGGTAGAATACTCGATTACTAAAATATTCGATAGCTACAGCCCTAAGTGCATCATTGACATATTTCTCCCTATGAAGTAACTGCTACTGTACTCTAACCATCATTACCATTTTCATCCCCTTTTGGCTTCTCACTAGCAAATTTACATTCATCTGCAAATTAACTACAAATTACTGCCAAGTGGTGCAACAGTAACATGCTCTATCATTATAGAAATTATAAATTTGAATCTTGCTATAGATCAGAGTCCAAGGAAGTGTAATTGTGATGTTGCATGAACAGTTTGACAATGCCACAGCCACCCATGGACACGAGTACACAAGAGTAAAAATTGCTGTGCTCTCAACGAGGGAGAGATGGCATACTGTCTGTTGCCTATCAATCAGAGTGACACTAGCCATTCATGGGTGTCTGTGAGCTCAAGCGTACAGAAGCGGGCAGAGTGCGCTTTCATTTGTGATTGTTATGTCTCCCAGGGACGTTGAGTACCAGTTCGAAGCAGCTCATTTTGGTTTCGGTAGCTATAATGGAATAAGGAAGACCTAACTAGATGGGAATTGGCTATTATTAGATTAGGGAGAAAAATGCAGGCAGGGGAAAATGACATATGTTTACCTTGTGGAAATAGCAGCGAGTTGACATTTAAGCTGTAGATCAGAATTCAGCATTTAACCTGGGTATAGAACATGAGAGACAACATTGTTCAGCACTACCTATGCCACTGCTATCCCTCTGAAGAAAGCGCTGGCTTTACTCGAAAGCACCTCTACCTCTAGGTACGCCAGCAGATCAGTCAAATTCAACTTTAAGGCCATTTAGATCTGACCTCTTAAAGATCAACCAGTGCAATAATCAGCTGTTTGTCATGTGCGGGCCAGCTCTTAGATATCACTGATAGTTTGACACCTATTCTAAACCTTTTTTGTCTTACATTGACAAACAGTACATTTTCAGACTTTCACAGCATTTAATTTCATTTAACCTCTCTTGTTTTTGAATAAGTTGATTATTTTGATAATCAAACCAGTCAGTAAGGAAAAAAAACAGTTTGAAGATGATTGGACAGATAATTATTCATTAATTATTTCCACATCAAATTCAAAACAGACATATTTTTAGAGACCTAAACCTAGGTGATAGGAAGAAGCATCAATATGAAAGCAAACAAAAGCACTTCAAATTGTCTTAATTAAAGCTTTTAAGCAATTGTTAATGTTTAAACATTAACATGCATCTGCTAGCTGCATATCCAGCCCACTTCAGGCAAGGAATTAGATTTTATATGGCATATCTGTGAGGGAATTGGTAAAATGATAGACTGTGTGTGTGTGTGTGTGTGTGTGTGTGTGTGTCAGATGACAATTTCAAACATGTTTTAACATTTTTGTCATTATTCACAGTTTCACTGACACCTTTGACACTGCCAAATGTTGTTTCTAATACGATTCATTAATTCATCAGTGTCCAGTCTGCTTTCTTAGTGTCAATTCAGGCTGCATAATTTAGTAATGATAATTCTTTGTTGTTGTTTGCATTCGAGATTTGTGATTTCAGTTCAGTAAGTGCCATTTGTCACTGCTTACAGGTAATGTACAGGCGTCACCGCAATAATGACATGTACACAGTGACCACCAACAAAACCACAGTGGAGCTGATGCTCTCTCCCAATGATAACTATGTCATTCAGATTAAGAGCCTGAGCGAGGGTGGCCTTGGGGAAGGAAGTGAACCCATTCATATTCACCAACTTAGTAAGTCCTGTTTTCCGTTTCCCCTTTCTGACTTTATAGGCTTCTAAATGCAATTCAATCATCCAAGAAGCACAGAAATTATAAGCCACTTTCCTCTCTATCCATGGATAATAGACTTTTTCCCTTCTTTTTTGTAACACCCTGGAGCTTCCGACCTTTTTAGAAATTCACGTTCCGACCACCATCCATCTTTGTCAGCCCCTTATTGTTCATTGTTGACAGCCTTGCAAAGCAGCATGTGAAACAGCAAAGTGGTTTCTTCTCCCTTTGATCAAATTATTTTTTTTTCTTTTTCTTTAGCTCCTGCTTCATTGTCTTTTCATCACTAAGTACTTTGCCATTGAACGCTTTTAATAATGTAGCGTTAGAGAGCATTCTTTTTTTCCAGGGGCATCTCTCTCTCTCTCTCTCTCTCTCTCTCTCTCTCTCTCTCTCTCTTTTGTTTTAAATAATTTGGCATAATTCTTTAATTGCTGTGATTTATTGGGTTATATTACCTAAACAATGAATTATTTTATTTATTTGTTTTAGGTATGGGAGCCCAAGGCTCTGGAATTGGAAGACCAGACACCCACACGCTCTCTCGTCTCCTCATAACTGCACTAGTGGCCCTTAATGCCTCTTGAAGGGTTTTTTTTTTACTTTCTTGTGAGCAGCATCTCTACCTGACACCAATCTCTCTCTCTCTCTCTCTCTCTCTCTCTCTCTCTTACACACACACAGACACAAAGTTCATGCTCTTAACCCATCCCTTGTTATTGCCACCCATCTCTGTCTGGCTTAATAGGATTGCCCCATATATGTGTGTCACTGACACTGCAGGATATTGGAATGTCAAACAAATAATGAAAGGATTTGTCAAGATGGAAACATGTCAGAATAACTCAGAAAAGTGATCACCACTGGTGGAATGATGACTTAGTTGTTATGCATGATCATACAGGAGATGACTGATTTGAGTTTGATGGCACAAATGTTCATTTCTCTATCTCTCTCTCTCTCTCTCTCTCTCTCTCTTCCTCTCTCTCTTCTCTCCCCCCCTGCTTCTTTTATGTTAACCTCCTCCACATTTTGGTTCTTAAAAGCAATCAATGCCTTAAGGCCATTTACATACCAAAGTGAACAACAAAATAGATCAGAGAGAGTTGTTTCAGCCTCTAATCTAGTACACATAGTTTTCAGGCATCAGGGTCATCTGTGGTTATATTCTGCTATGAATAATTCGATTGTTCTATGTTTAATGTCATTTCTTCCCTTTGTGAGACTTTTTATTACTTTTGAAAATGTAAATGTATTTGGTCATGTTTGGAGAATTTATTCAAAGCAGAAATTACTTTTATTGTTTTTCCTTATTTTATGCACGCACGCACACACACACACAAACACACACAAACAAGCACATCTGGTCACGTAGTCTTTATTTAAAATCTCTCAGTTGGCTCTTCTTCTTAGCTCTGCCACTTATATATCAATTAATCTGTAACAAGAACCGCTGTTGTAACTGAGTGATATGCTCAAAAGAAGGTGTGGAGAAATACTGATGATAGAAGTCACCTTTAAACCTTTAATCTGATTTGTGTTCTCTTTTTATGTTGTTGTTTGTGTGAAGGAGCCATGGTTCTTTGCAAATGGAAAGCTAGATTATAAAACAGTCTTATCTTTTAATTTTTTTTTTAATCCAAAATCTCTCACATTCCCATTACTCCATTGTGGACTGTTATTAGTTCACTAAGAGGTCTGTCAGTTCCTGAGCAAGAGAAATGGCTCTTCTGGCGCTTTGATGGGATAAAGCATTTTGTTCTTTTTCCTCAAGCTTGTTAAATAATGGATGGCTCATGCATTAGACATTCTGCAGAGTTAAGGCCAGAATATGCGATATACTTGTTAAGTGGCAGTGTAGACTTCATAAGCAATTTCCGCTCCAGCTTTATATATGCTACCAGTCCTGCTATATTCACTGTTATCCAACCCGGGATTCAAAAGTAGGTTAATGAAATTGGTAACCTATTGGTTCAGTTCTGTATGAGAGCATTGAATAAACCTAGTGCCTTGATGAATGCGAACATATTGAATTTCCTGCAAGAAAGGACACATCTGCAAATAATTTATTAGTTCTATATTATGTAATTCAGCAATGGAACTACTATACATCGAATGGTATGAAACTCTTTGGCTTGAATGGGATTAATGTTGAACATCTTATAGCTCAAAAGGCATTTTTAACAGATTTCATGGACACTAAAGGCCATATGAAGGCAGAGACAAAGCAAAAAACAAGATTTTCCACATACGTATTGTGTGAAATTGCTCAAAAGATTATTCTGATTCCATAATCATAGTACTCTGCAGGTAATGCAGTCAAATGCATACAAAGATATTTATATTGTGCCAAAATATAAAACTGCAGAAAATAATGGGTTTAATGGGGTTTAATTTAAATTACAGATCTAATCATAGTTCTTGTTGAAAGGAATGTTGATAGCGAAAGTGTTTGCTAATATTGAGTTGATTCATTGATAATTTCATAAGCATTTACTGTGTAGGTGCATATTGAGCTCCGCATAGTGATGAAGCAGGTACATTGAATATGGGCAAATTTATCTGGTAGGTTATATTTGTATCGTTTTCGTATGTTTGACCATTGTTAAAAGACGATTGTTTGATGAGTCATACATTTTTTTAGTTTTCACATTGTATTTATTTATTTATTTATTATTATTATTATTATTATGATTATTATTATTATTTCTAGTGTTATTATTATTTGTGTGTGTGTGTGTGTGTGTGTGTGTGTGTTTTTTTTTTTATTTTTGTTTTGCAGCCTAGCTTTGCTACTCATAAATCCAGGGTCCCTGGGTTGAACCTGAGGTCTAGCTAGTATCTTTGTTGAGGTTTTAATGTTGTGCTCATGTTTGCATGGTTGCTGTTTTAGCTTTCAAATGTCCTCAAGTAGTGAATAAGTGTGCAATAATAAGTTGTTAACGAGGACCATGGTATGTTGTTTTGCAGGACACACTTCATGCTCATATGTCTTAAACCCCTTTTCAGAAATATACATTGAAATAACTGAATATAACAAATTAATATGCTGGTTAATCATAGTTCTGGCAATATTAAAAATATTTAATGCATTCTTCTAGTGTTAACTCTAGCATAGTGGTCGTGTGTAAATTAAATTTACTGTATTTATATTTATCTGTTTTTATTTTAAAAAAGAAGAATTTAATCATTGTTATCATCATATGTAGGACAAAGCTTCATCTTTTTCATACGTCATAACTTTATTATAGCATAGACCACTCTCTGTGTAACATTTATTCACTGGAACATTTCAATAATTGTGTGGTTGAGAAGTGGAATATGGAAGTAGAGACAATCACTGATGTCCTTGATAAAAAAATATCATCATATTGAATATGTGGTAATCAGTACATGTCTAGACGGTAGCTGATGATCTTGAAAATGGACCCATCAGTTGTATTCATTTGGCTTGCGAGGCATGTTGGTTATTTTGACCTGGCGCCCTTTTTAATTACAAAGGTGAGAGATCAGCTGACCATCTGTAAGAGCAGTGCCTTGGCCAGACGGTTTTGTGCCTGCTTCACTGCACCCGTGTATGCTCTTTCTTAAAGTCCTGAGTAAGCACAACAAAGTGAACCAAGGTGATGAGGAACCATGGCTTTTATTTTACCCCTAAAGCAGGCGTGGCACGGCCCACAGTGTTCCGTAAGAAACAACTCTAATCTGGAGAGCCTATCTGCTCCCTTTCATGAAGGGCTAGGCCTCCGTGATTAGGCTACACTTGGCCACTCAATGAGATATTGATTTTTCTGCTCTGCTACCGAGGCTGTCACACTGCAGACTGTTTGATTGACTGATGCCAGCTTTCCTGCCTCCCCCTTACACTGAGGTTTTGCAATGTCCTTGCATTCCTCCTACTTCACTAAAGCTTAAATACGTTAACTCAGAAAACAGTGGGCCCTTGAAAATGAACAGCAGAATAGTTTTTTTCTTTTATAAAATTTTTTATTCATTTTCTAAATTCCTTCCTTTCACATATTTTTTTCCAACAATAAATAATGTTACAGTAATTTTATTAATAATAATTAAAAAAATTGTTTTTTTATAATATGTGCTGATGAATTGACGACATTTCTTTTTTTCTTGGTGTAATTACTATTTAGAATTTTGTGTAAATGATAATACTTTTAATACAGTATTTGCGTCTAGACACATCAATTCACAAAGAAACGTTGCTGTGTTTTTTTTTTCTTTTTTAAAATTAATTTTAGGATTGTGTAGTCTGTTCTAAAATAGTGTACATTTATATGGAATTTGAATTTATAATTTTATGGCCCTAAGTGAATTTACAAATTAGTTTGTTATATTTAAAGTTAAAGAAACTTTCTGATCAATATTCCTTAAACACTTGCTATATTTATGATAATTATTGGCCAGAATTTTTTTCCCAAAAAATGTAAATAGTGCCAGTATTTTTAAAATCTGGTCAATAAGGATAATCTAGTTTTTTTTTTTTTTTTTTACAACTGTTGGCCATGAAATTTAATACTGATGTATTGATTCATAATCTCTGTGAGATGATCTGCCTATATTATTAATATTTTCACATTGAAAAGTAACTGTTTTGCCTTGTATACCTAAACTGTGCATGTGAGAAAATTGTTTGGTGCATATGTATTGAATTTTATAAACCTGTAACTTAATAAAAATATTAAAAGACAAATGTGCATGAGTCATATCTTAGTATGCCTTGGATTTACAAATAAATAAATAAATAAATAAATAAGACTGTACAAGTGTGCGGCATGTTTTAGATTCAGCCTCAGTGAAAATTACTGCTAGACCACAATCTGACCCTTTCAGTTAGTGTGAATCTATAGTCTGCTCAGCACGTCAAGAGAAGACATACTGTACAGAAATAGCTAATTGCTTCGTAGTCCTAATCTAATGCAGTCTAATAAGGCTTTCAGAAGCTGAACACAAAGGATTCACACATGAAGAAACCGGCAGACTTATTATTCTAAGAGATCTAAGAAGATTACGGTTTGGCACGACTGCGTGTAGAACAAAGTATTTATTTTTGAAACAAAGTCAAAGAGTATTAAGCCACTTTTAATACTCCTTATCAAGAGATATTAGGGTGATAATAGGCATGGTGATAATTTAATTACCAGCATACACTTAGTGGGGGTGAGGTGGGGGGAGCTAATAACATTTTTGTTTGTTTATTTTTGTTTTCCCCTGGTCATTTATTTATTTCACTATGCCTCTGTGTAATGTTTTTTATGGTTACTTGATTATGCAGTTCTAAAATAATGTCATTAAAGTCTAATGATTATCATTTATTATACTGGTCATTTAATAGGACAGATGATCATACAACAAGCCTACAAAAAGTAATTCCATGAAAATTAATAAAGGCAATATCTTGGTAAAGAAAGCTGCTATTGTTTAATGAAAAAGAAGGAAAGAAAAACAGAGGGGCGGCACGGTGGTGTAGTGGTTAGCACTGTCGCCTTGTACCTCCAGGGTCCGGGTTCGATTCCCAGCCAGGCTCGATTCCCGTCTCTGTGTGCATGGAGTTTGCATGTTCTCCCTGTGCTTGGTGGGTTTCCTCCGGGTACTTCGGTTTCCTCCCACAGTCCAAAGACATGCAGAGTAGGCTAATTCGCGTTGTGACCATAACGGCTAATTTACCATAGTGTGTGAATGAGTGTGCGTGTGTGTGTGTGTGTGTGTGTGTGCCCTGCGATGGATTGGCACGCTGTCCAGGGTATACCCTGCCTCGTGCCCAGAGTCTCCTGGGATAGGCTCCAGGTCCCCGCGACCCTAAATACAGGATAAAGCGGTATAGAAGATGAATGAATGAATGAATGAAAAACAGAGGGTTGGTTTCCATGAGACCAAATAGATAGATCGAAGAACAATATACATTAACCAGCCACTTCTTTGGTACCTTGCTAGTAGGTTGGATTCCTTTGACTTCAGAGCTGAATAATTTCTTCATGACATAGATTTAACAAAGTGGTGAAAACATTCCATATTGGTCTATATTGACATGATAGCATCATGCAATTGCTGGGGATTTATCAGCTGCACATCCATAATGTGACTCTCTCGTTTCACCACAACACAAAAGTACTTTACTGGCTCAAGATCTGGATTGGAATTGTGGAGGCAGTTTGATTACAGTGAACTCATTGTCATGTTCAAGAAACCAGTTTGAGATTATTTTAGCTTTGTGACATGGTACAGTATCCTGTGATCACAAAGGAATAGACATGATCAGTAACAATACAGGTAGACTGTGGCATTTAAACGATGCTCAGTTAGTGCAAAGTGTCCAAAGGAGCGCCCACACCATTACACCACCGACAACACCCTGAAACATTAATATAAGGCTGGATGAATCCAAGATTTCATGTTGTTTAAGCCAAATTCTGACCCTAGCATCTGACCTAACATACTGTAAATGTCACAGCATAAATCTAAACTCATCAGACCAAGCAATGTTTTCCAATCTTTTATTGTCCAATTTTGGCGAGCTCATGTGAATTGTATCATCAGTTTTCTGTTCTTAGCTGAAAATAATGGCTGACCCGCTGCTCTTAGCCACCTGCTTCAAGCGATGTGTTGTGCATTAAGAGATGCTCTTAAGCATGAGTTGTGTGACTGTTACCTTTCTATCAGCTTTAACCAGTCTGGCCAGTCACCTTTGACCTTAGGCACTAACAAGGTATTTTTGCCCAGATAATGCCGCTCATTGGATATTTTCTCTTTTTCAGAGTTGTCTATAAATCATAGAGATGGTTGTGCATGAAAATTCTAGTATATCAGCAGTTTCAGATAAGTCTTCCTGGCACCAACAACATGTCATATTTAAAGTAACTTAAATCACCTTTCTTTCCCATTTTCTGATGCTCTATTTAAGTAGATAATTCTGCCTAAGTCTACATGCCTAAATGGAGTGAAGTGACCAGTGAGTTTATAATCAAATAAAATTTTAAATTATCTTAAATAACCTACTTTTTTATACAGAGATAGGAATATAATTTATATACAACAGTGTTCAGTATACTGATAGTAGTTGACTGCTATGTGTTTTCTGTATTTGTAACACACATTCAAATATTTTAGTGCTACTACAAATGATTAGAAATGAAAAGTAGATGTTATTTTTTATGTTATTGATTTTAAATGTTGGTTTTTCCACTATTTACCCCCTCTGTTCTACACCTTAAAGATGTACATTCTTTTTTCTATTTTATTTTACTTTGTTTTATTAAATTTTTATTAGAGTTGTTTTTTATGCTTACTGGTTAAGAACAATTTTTAATAAAATTACAATATTTTTTTCTCACTAGGGACAGATGATTTAAAAAACTGAAAATACAGGTTTAATAGTAGGCACACATCAGCGAAGAACTGTGAAGAGGTGTGTCTATTACACCTCAGTGTCTGACAACAACTCTGTATGTGTGCATGTTTGGCCTGCAAAGGAATAACAAAAGAAAAATAGCAGTTAATAAAATCAAATTTGGTAACCATTTACTGAATACCTACATTTCTTTCCTAAAATAAAATAAGATAAAATAGGGTATCTTTTTGACCACCCTTTTATGTTTAAAGGTTGTAACATAACCATAACAGTGAAATAAAGTGGCTTTAAAACCTCCAACAGAGAACCAACATATTCAAAAGGTCACATTACCCTGTTGAGAAGCTAAACCTTCAACATTAGAATATTTCACTTTTGACCAAAAATCAAATAAATAATAAAAAAAAAAACTGAGTATAAATAGAAAAAGGTTTTTTTTTCCCATTCGTTGATTTATTTTATTATGAGTTAGTAATATTTGCTTTTTATTATTAAATTACTATCTAAAATGATTATTATAGGATTATTGGAACAGTTGTACTACTTTCATGTTTAAAATCGTCCAAAATGTTGGTAAATTGTTTATTTTCTTCTATAAGCAGAATTTTCTTTTGTCTCTGTTGCTTTGTAAATCATTGGAGCTGGGACCAGGCATTTTACACATTTCATTCCTGTATCCTTAAAGACTTTATCCTTGTTAGCATTCAGGGTGGAAAGAAACCTGAGCAAGTGTGTACAAACAATTTGATTTACAAGAGAATGGGATTGTATTAAGAAGAAGTACTTTTTGTGTCCTGCCATCTTATGGTAACTTGTTTATTACTTGTTTTTCTAGGTCTTTATTTTTTATATTTTCTGATACTGGCCTCGTTTGTTTGTGGTCTAATGCATTTGGCTCTGTTGACCTTGTTCTGACCTCTGTCTTGCTTTTACTTTTCTTTCCTCTTCTTCTGTTGCTACCCCAGTATATCTGTAGCATTGAAGAACGTCTCGGGTTACTTTGCTGTACGAGATGCTGCGTGAAAATGCTATGGGAACGTTTCTTTGTTCCCCCGGTTGTGAAGCACGGAGTGTCAAACATGCCAAAACCTTGGTTTATATAAGTGCACTTGTGCGGCAGTGCGGCATTGGAGCGCAGCATCTCGTTCCCGCTTTTTCAGGGAACATGGTTACAACAAAGTAACCCGAGACATTCCCTTTCAAAAGCTACACTCGATGCTGCATGAAAATGCTATGGGAACGAGAATATCAATGCCGTCGCACTGCAAGTGTCTGGACCCCCAGGGTTGTGTATTGTGCACACAGTCCCCCAAAGGAGTCTCAGACATAATTCTGGGATGCTGGAATTGCATGGGCATCCAACTATAAAATCTGACAAATGTGTACGGAGAGAACCAAGCCGCCGCATCACACACTTGCTACAAGGGGACGCCTCTTGCTAGAGCAATTGATGAGGCAAGCCCCCTGGTCGAATGGGCCCTAATTACTAGAGGCGAAGTCTGCCGCACGCTTCATAGACTAGGGCAATAGCATCTCTCACCCAATGTGACAGCATTTATCTAGTGGCGGCCGCCCATCAGCTGCGGCCCCCATAACATATAAAAACCTGCTCTGATTTACTGTATGTCACTGGCTAGTGCGGTGGATGTACTGTAAATCTAAAAAGCACGAACCGGAGACAGTAATTGAAGTCTTTCCTGCTCCGGAGCTGTAAATGGCGGAGGACAGAGACTTCGAGAACAACTGGGTGCATAGTCGAGAATGAAACTTTCGGAAGATGGTTGGGCTGAGGATGCAGAATAGCTTTGACTAGCCCAGGGGCAAAGTCTAAGCATGATGGGGAGGCTGACAAAGCCTGAAAAACTCGGCTATGAGAAAAAGCATCTTAAGTGTCAGAAGCCTGACAGGCGCTGACTGTAGTGGTTAAAAAGGGGTGTAAGAAGGGACTGTCATGCTAGTGGGCAGCCTCAACCGTTTATTTACATGAATAAGCGGGCAACTAAAGGATGCTTTCCAATTTTGGCGAGCTCATGTGAACTGTATCATCAGTTCACATGGAAACCCCAGAAACCCCAGAAAGTAAAAAGATACTTTCTGGCCTAGCTTGATCTCCTTTTAGGATATTGAGAATCCATGTGACACTCATAATATGCCGTACTTGAGCAGGAAATAAAACGCTTTTCGTGGCATTGAGTCTCAATCCTAGGAATCGAAGTGAGCTACTGTAGGATGACATCGCGATGTCGAAGCTATGTAATTCAGGTTATGGATGCCTGGGAATCATAGAGCCAGGGCTGCATTTGTACATTTTATATATGTGCGGGGTGACATGGCTAGGCCAAATGGAAGGACCCGAAACTGGTAGGCTTCGCCCCCAAAAGCGAACCTCAGGAACTTCATGTGTTGTGGCAATATTTCTTTATGAAAATATGTGTGCTTCAGGTTGGTTGTCACAAACCAATCCTCTGGTTGGATTGAGAAACAATCATATTGACTGTCAACATTTTGATGTTCAGCCCACAAAAATGTAATCTCAGTGCTCTCTACAGTGCTTTGTACCTAAAGGGACATACCCGGCAGTAGGTTCCCCGCTGCTAGCTTCACTAAAAGTTTTGACAGAGGGGGGAGATGTTCGGTATCCTGAAACATGGCAGGTGGGAACCGAACACTTAACATTACGCTGGAGACCGCTGCTCCCAGAAACACCAGTGATGGCGGAGATTGAACCACGGCCTCATGAGGATGCCAGGAAGGAGTCTATATATGGGCACGTAAGCCTCAGAACTCCTCTTTAGATGAGATGATACTCTTCAGGTCTGGCCCCAATCACTAAGAGGGGGTGCTCGGCTCGCCACACTCTCCTTTTGCGCTTCACATCTGGCAAGAACCAGACCTTAGCAGGACTGGGTGGCCGACAGTCCGGACCCATGAGCACGGTGGGTGAGAAGCCTCACAAAGGCCTGCTCATAGAGCTTCGTCTTCTGAAACCTAGTGGCAGCTGTGTTTATGGCGTTGCCAAAAAGGCCGGAAGGCGAGATGGGGGCATCAAGGGGGAAAGCACGACCCCTCTCCTTGCCCGTGAGGTTAAAAGCTTTTCCCACCAACGAAGATGTTAGTCTACACGGCTTGGTGGGGAGTGTGGACTTTTTCATGGAGGATGAGATCCCAGGAAAGAGATAGCTCGAAAGCATCTCTTCAATCTGAGACATCATCATATAAAACCGCGCTTTCGCATCAACGACATTCGAATAAATCAATGTTAATAGCACAAAAACATGGGATGAATACGGCTTATTCCATGAATGAGTTAACACGTCATGGAGGTCGCCAAAGAAGGGGAGGGACCATCATTGAGGCCCCTCCTCCGGCCACCCGACAGAAACCTGTCGAATTTATTTATTTTTTTTCAAAACAGAAAGTGTGGAGATTGCCCTCAGCGAGATACCTTTTACACGAAGGCACCCATCTGCTGTCTAACTCAACCATCTTTCTGGTGAGTAATATGACACTTTCTATGTTCACTTTCTTTTTGCTTTGGAAAATGCTTGCACAAATGCACACACACAATGCGTCCTTGACACTGCATGTTTCTAGTTCAGTCCTATTAATAACCTGCAGGTGCACCTTATCCTTATCGGTCACCTGACCGAAGTTATATAAGCCAAAGTTTTTCACATGCTTCACAACCGGGGAACAAAGAGACGTTCCCATAGCGTTTTCACGTAGCATCGAGTGTAGCATTTGAAAGGGAATATCTCGGGTTACTTTGCTGTAACCCTGTTCCCTGAAAAAGCGGGAATGAGATGCTGCGTGAAAACGCTATGGGAACATCTTTCTGTGTTGCCGGTTGTGAAGCATGTGTGTATCAAACACGCCAAATTTTAGCATATATAACCTCTCACCGGATGTGACAGCATTTGGCATAAAAACGGCTGCTCTGACTTACGCCACTGGCTAGTGTGGTGGACGTAAATCTGAAGAGTGTGTACTGAAGACAGTAGTGAAACCTTTCCTGTGCTGGAGCTGTAAAAGGCAGAGGACAGAGGCTTAGAGGAAGACTGGGTGCATAGATAAGACTGAAAATAGTTGAGGTGAGGATGCAGAATAGCTCTGACTAGCCCAGGGGCAAAGTCTAGGCAGGACGGGAGCCCGCAGATCTATAATAAAAATCATCTTAAGGGTCAGACGCCAGACAGGCGCTGACTCTAGTGGTTTGGAAGAGGTGTCAACCAGACCCATCAGTCAGAACATGACAAGCAGAAATAGCGGCTACGTACATTCTGAAGGTCCTAGGGCCCAAGAGCCCAAGACAACTTTCTTGCAGAACTCCAGCACTGAAACAATTCGGCAGTGGACTGGGTCTACATGTTTCGCCATGCACCACTTTCAAATACCCTCTGCTTGAGGGCATAATATCTTCTAGTATGTGAAGGTTCCAGGGCTCCCAACTTCATATGCACTGAAATGTAACAGGAACTGCTCCTGTGCCCAAAGCAGAACCTGGTGCGCTAGCTTATTCAAGTGGCGCGAGCACAGTCTGTGGCGATTATGTACAGTACGAGACTCCCGTAATGTTGTTCATCCTCACTAGGACATGGTAGCCTCAACTGCTGGTGGTGTTACAGGGCCAAATAAAGCCATCAGTTCGGGGCAATTGATGTGCCACACGAGAAGATGGCCTGTCCAGCTCCCTTGGGCTGGGCAGTCATGTAAGACCGCACCCCAGCCCGTGAGGGAAGCGTCTGTTGTCTCGCGATGAGAAAAAGCGCACATAGAGTGGGACTCAAAGTCAAAAACCGGGGTCTGAACCACATAGAAAGGGTACAAAGCCACCTGGCGCGTAACCCGTATTTGTTGACTTTTAGCTAGAATGTACATTGCCATGAGGGACAGGAACTCGTCCTGTGCCCCAAGCAGAACCTGGTGCACTAGCTTATTCAAGTGGCGGGAGCACAGTCCACTCTGGCGATTATGTACGAGACTACCATAATGTTGTCCACCCGCACTAGGACATGGTATCCTCAACTGCTGGAGGAGGTGTTTCAGGGCAAAAAAAAAGCCATCAGTTCGGGGCAAATGATGTGCCACACGAGAAGATGGCCTCTCCAGCTCCCTTTTTAGAATTTCCACATCCTGGACCACGGCAGGAGAAAACCAAAAACTAACCTCATATTGGAAACCGGGGTTACCCGAAACACCAGTGGCGGCGGAGCATGAACACCGACCTCCTGAGGGTGCCAGGGAGGGCACTTTGTTCTTAATGAAGAAGACAGTGTGCTGGTACGACCTACATGAACCCCAGGAATGCGCCACGGGTCGTGGTTTCTTTTTATAGAAAGCGAGATGCGCGTGAAGCACTTTTATCGGGAGGGGTCACAGTGCTCACACTCTCCTTTCTTCACCCAGACACTACAAATACAAAAAGTATGGAGATCGCCCTCCGATAGGATTATATCGTACGGAGGGACACATCTTGTTTGAAACTCAGCCATCTTAACGGTGAGTCAAACTCTCTTTGATCTTTGTTTTGCTTGCACACACACACGCAAATCACAATACATGCTGAAGACAAAAAGATCTGAGGAATGTTTCCGGTTCACTCCTATTTATAACCTGCAGGTGCACTTCATCAGATGACGTCACCTGACCGAGGTTATATATGCCAAAATTTGGCGTGTTTGATACACACATGCTTCACAGCCAGCAACACAGAAAAATGTTCCCATAGCGTTTTCACACAGCATCGAGTGTAGCTTTTGAAAGGGAACAGTGATTTTGTAAATACTGAAGACTACAAAGAACCCCTGTGATTCTTACTGATCCACTACACTTCCAATCTCCTAATGGCACTGATATCTGATCAGTGTTAGGGCGTGGACCTGGGTCATGCATCCTGGTAAGCTGAACAGCGAGTAATTAGAAGTGGATCTGAGTGCTTTCCTAATTAAGTATAAATGCCAAACTTGTCAAGAGGAGGCACCAGCTCCATCTGAGTGCTGGTTGGAGATATTATTAGTAAACAACACAAAGGAAGATTTTTTTTTTACCACTGAAACACAAATTCAGTTATATTCTGTACACCCTGATCAAACTGTAGTTGTGTATAAAAAAAACATACATAACATACAAAAACTCATTAAGCTGAATCCAAAATGCAGGATCCAAATTTAACATTGACATTTTGTGAGGGTTACTGCTGAGTGTTTTAATGTTGTGGAAATGTTAAACCCGTGTAGTTCCCTTTAAATAAAAATATTCACATATGCTTACATATACATAAAATGTGAATACAGTGGTGTGAAAAACTCTTTGCCCCCCTCCTGATTTCTTATTCTTTTGCATGTTTGTCACACAAAATGTTTCTGATCATCAAACACATTTAACTATTAGTCAAAGATAACACAAGTAAACACAAAATGCAGTTTTTAAATGAGGGGTTTTATTATTTAGGGAGAAAAAAAATCCAAACCTACATGGCCCTGTGTGAAAAAGTAATTGCCCCCTGAACCTAATAACTGGTTGGGCCACCCTTAGCAGCAATAACTGCAATCAAGCGTTTGCGATAACTTGCAACGAGTCTTTTACAGCGCTCTGGAGGAATTTTGGCCCACTCATCTTTGCAGAATTGTTGTAATTCAGCTTTATTTGAGGGTTTTCTAGCATGAACCGCCTTTTTAAGGTCATGCCACAACATCTCAATAGGATTCAGGTCAGGACTTTGACTAGGCCACTCCAAAGTCTTCATTTTGTTTTTCTTCAGCCATTCAGAGGTGGATTTGCTGGTGTGTTTTGGGTCATTGTCCTGCTGCAGCACCCAAGATCGCTTCAGCTTGAGTTGACGAACAGATGGCCGGACATTCTCCTTCAGGATTTTTTGGTAGACAGTAGAATTCATGGTTCCATCTATCACAGCAAGCCTTCCAGGTCCTGAAGCAGCAAAACAACCTCAGACCATCACACTACCACCACCATATTTTACTGTTGGTATGATGTTCTTTTTCTGAAATGCTGTGTTACTTTTACGCCAGATGTAACGGGACACGCACCTTCCAAAAAGTTAAACTTTTGTCTCGTCGGTCCACAAGGTATTTTCCAAAAAGTCTTGGCAATCATTGAGATGTTTTTTAGCAAAATTGAGACGAGCCTTAATGTTCTTTTTGCTTATAAGTGGTTTGCGCCTTGGAAATCTGCCATGCAGGCCGTTTTTGCCCAGTCTCTTTCTTATGGTGGAGTCGTGAACACTGACCTTAATTGAGGCAAGTGAGGCCTGCAGTTCTTTAGATGTTGTCCTGGGGTCTTTTGTGGCCTCTCGGATGAGTTGTCTCTGCGCTCTTGGGGTAATTTTGGTCGGCCGGCCACTCCTGGGAAGGTTCACCACTGTTCCATGTTTTTGCCATTTGTGGATAATGGCTCTCACTGTGGTTCGCTGGAGTCCCAAAGCTTTAGAAATGGCTTTATAACCTTTACCAGACTGATAGATCTCAATTACTTTTGTTCTCATTTGTTCCTGAAGTTCTTTGGATCTTGGCATGATGTCTAGCTTTTGAGGTGCTTTTGGACTTCTCTGTGTCAGGTAGCTCCTATTTAAGTGATTTCTTGATTGAAACAGGTGTGGCAGTAATCAGGCCTGGGGGTGACTGCAGAAATTGAACTCAGGTGTGATAAACCACAGTTCAGTTATTTTTTAACAAGGGGGGCAATCACTTTTTCACACAGGGCCATGTAGATTTTGAATTTTTTTTCTCCCTTAATAACGTACACCTTCATTTAAAAACTGCATTTTGTGTTCAATTATGTTATCTTTGACTAATAGTTAACGGTTTTTGATGAGCAGAAACATTTAAGTGTTACAAACATGCAAAAGAATAAGAAATCAGGAAGGGGGCAAATAGTTTTTCACAGCACTGTATTGCCAAGTTTGCATCCTATTACACAATAATGGTTTATATAAAGTTACTGTGTGAATTAAATTGTATCCAATAAAGCCTAATCTTAACTAGCTATCTTAATACATTATAATGTAACATCCACATTAAGCACCACTGCTCTTTGGTCCAACACAGTATTTTATTTATGTTCCTGAAGAATAATAAAAAATTTTATTTAAAAAGGTTTTCATAATTACTTCCAATATATCATCCAATTTTCCGTCTTTCAATTAGCCTTTTCTTGCTTTTATAATAAAAATCCCACTCTTCTGATTCATCTTTTCTAGTGATATCCAAACAGTGTTCCTGAGGAAAAGATCTATCTCTGGCTTGGGGCTCAGCACCACCCAGCAACTGCCTTTTTTTTATATACAGGTCCTTCTATAAAAATTAGCATATTGTGATAAAGTTCATTATTTTTTGTAATGTACTGATAAACATTAGACTTTCATATATTTTAGATTCATTACACACAACTGAAATAGTTCAAGCATTTTATTGTTTTAATATTGATGATAGTGGCATACAGCTCATGAAAACCCGAAATCTCAAAAAATTTGCATATCATGAAAAGGTTCTCTAAACAAGCTATTAACCTAATCATCTGAATCAACTAATTAACTCTAAACACCTGCAAAAGATTCCTGAGGCTTTTAAAAACTCCCAGCCTGGTTCATTACTCAAAACCGCAATCATGGGTAAGACTGCCGACCTGACTGCTGTCCAGAAGGCCATCATTGACACCCTCAAGCAAGAGGGTAAGACACCGAAAGAAATTTCTGAACGAATAGGCTGTTTCCAGAGTGCTATATCAAGGCACCTCAGTGAGAAGTCTGTGGGAAGGAAAAAGTGTGGCAGAAAACGCTGCACAACGAGAAGAGGTGACCGGGCCCTGAGGAAGATTGTGGAGAAGGACCGATTCCAGACCTTGGGGGACCTGCGGAAGCAGTGGACTGAGTCTGGAGTAGAAACATCCAGAGCCACCGTGTACATGCGTGTGCAGGAAATGGGCTACAGTTTGCAAATTTTGCATGTCATTCGGAAATCAAGGTGCCAGAGTCTGGAGGAAGACTGGGGAGAGGGAAATGCCAAAATGCCTGAAGTTCAGTGTCAAGTACCCACAGTCAGTGATGGTCTGGGGTGCCATGTCAGCTGCTGGTGTTGGTCCACTGTGTTTTATCAAGGGCAGGGCCAATGCAGCTAGCTATCAGGAGATTTTGCTGCTGAAAAGCTTTATGGAGATGAAGATTTCATTTTTCAGCACGACCTGGCACCTGCTCACAGTGCCAAAACCACTGGTATATGGTTTACTGACCATGGCATTACTGTGCTCAATTGGCCTGCCAACTCTCCTGACCTGAACCCCATAGAGAATCTGTGGGATATTGTGAAGAGAAAGTTGAGAGACACAAGACACAAGAATCTGCAAAAGGATTCCCGACCAAGTTAGTGCATAACTGAACATAATTATTTGAAGGTTGACTTTTTTTGTATTCAATACACTTTTCTTTTATTGGTCGGATGAAATATGCTAATTTTTTTTAGATTTTTCATGAGCTGTATGCCACAATCATCAATATTAAAACAATAAAAGGCTTGAACTACTTCAGTTGTGTGTAATGAATCTAAAATATATGAAAGTCTAATGTTTATCATTACATAACAGAAAATAATGAACTTTATCACAATATGCAAATTTTTTGAGAAGGACCTGTATATGTTTTTTGTGTTTAAAGTAGATAGTCTCTTTAAAGCAGATAGTCATCTTGCCTGAAACACATCTAAATCCATTCTCAATTCTGAGCTCATTTAATAAAAATACTTAAGCTCAAGTGTGAATCCTGAAGCTGTAAGTGTTATAATAATGCGCATTTAGTCCCACTTTGACTTAAACAACCATCATACGTATGAATGGCACACAAGTCAAACCGGGTCAAAATGTTTTCTTAAATTCGGCATAAAACATGTGCCACATGTGCCATCCAATCCCCATTTGTGTGGGGATTGGATGCTCCGCTGTGGTGACCTCTTGATGGGAACAGCTGAAAGAAAGTTTTTACTTAAGTTATTTTTGGTAAACTTATTTGTTGAATTTAGGCACTTTATAATGTATTTTAGTGTTTATATCACTGAACATTAAGGATGTGAATCAAAGCTAATAGAAACACTAATAAAAATAGAAACACTAATAACTCTTCAAATATGAGTGGCTATTTTTTCCCCCAGCCATTTCGATGTTTTGCATTGTGATTGGCTTGGAAAGAGCAGTATCATCAAAGGGACAATCCAGGGTGGTTTATTTAAAACCACAGGCACTGAAATGAGTGAAACAGAAAGAAAAGCAAGCATGTTGCAGGATGCAGGATCTGAGTTGTATTTCAACTGGAAAATTAACAAACAAATTTAGAGACCCATAAGACATATTAACTTGCTTTAAAAAGAGCATAATTAGGAAGCATTAAACTCGCTTTAGTAACTTTGTTAACATCCCTAATGCAGCCCTAATTTGATGTTAATTTAACAGTAGTTAGCTAGCTAAACTATGTAATATTAGCTATTGGAGGAATACTGGGAGATGTGGAGCTTCCACACCAGATTGGAGTTTTATAACTGAAATAAAGTGGTAGAACTACTTAAACTTGCACTTGAGCCTATTTAATTATGTATATTTAAGGGTTAGGTTTCTAGGTGCCTACCAAGTGCCATATTTAGTTCAAGGTCAGTGCCTGTGCAAAGCTCATGGGCATAATCTATGCCCTAAATCTAAGCTACCCAACTAGCCTTCAATACACCTCTGAGTTGTTCAAAAACTCTTGTGCAAAAACTGAAAATAAAAATATATTAACAGTTCTGTTACATTAAGTACAGAATATCATTAGGATTCCACTGTGGCCATGTGTGAAAGGATCTAAGGACTGTGACCAGGGAATGCAGAAGAGAAAGCTTTTTGTGATGGATTTATCAAAAGTTAATACTTTGTCTTTCTTCTGTCTTTATTCTAATATGTACTTGATACTGTTATGTAGTGTAAAGTGTTACAATAAGATATCCCAGAACACAAATGTAGGACAGCAGTGCAAGGAGTGAAATGCACATAAAGCAAAAAGAGTAAGAAATGGATAAGGTGAGTCACTCAGTGAGGGTGGTGAAGTGGGGAGTAGGTGGGGAGTAAGTGAGCTTGGGCCTTCGGCAATAACAATGGACAATCGACTATGGTCGATGGGCCTAACTGGCTGAAGCTCGAGATGAGTCTTGAGCTTCAGCAAGAGCCTCTTTTTTGCAGTTTGCCCTGTCCCGGGGAATCACCATAATGCTAGTGAGAGAAAAAGAGCAAATGCATGAGTCACACACCCAGACCGTACTACGCAATGCACTTAAGTTGGCAGTCCTTTTACAGGGCGCAGATGACACGGTGGATACAAATCAGCTGCCAGCCATGGAGTTAAGGTACCCCACCTCTAATGTGTGTGCAGCAGAGCTGGCCGAGGTGCTGAACGCATGTTGTGATCTCTCCTTGATTGAGCGAGGGGCTGGCAGATGGTAAGAGGCGCTGGCTGTAGGCCTGCTGTCACAGTAGGGATGTGTGCTACTGTACATTTGAAAATAAGAATTGTATTGGTTTATTTCAATAAACAGAAATATCAGGTGCATATATAAACATGATAATGTCTGCAATGATGTACTGTATAAGAGATGATAACTATAATAGTGAAACCATAATAGTCAAATTCCATTTACATAAAATGCTTACATTTTACTTGGAAAAAAATAGCATAGAAATAAGTTAGTTTGCTTTTAAAGGAGAATTAAATTAGTTTGATATAATATATCTCAGTTTTTTTAAGATTGGTTCAGACAAATTCATATTATTTTAATTTGATTGTGATAGATTTATTATAATCATTTGCATTACATCCAACAAACATGATGTGAAGTGATTGTATTAATGGGATTTTTTCTTGTTAAATGCACTCTAGGTAAAATACATTGATTCATTTAGAATTTGTATATAATAACAGCTTCTATCCATCTGAGGTGAAAGAGTTTATGTTTGAAGTTTAGATATTGTGGGCTTTTTATATGGTATATGTATGAACATTTCTACAAGTAATTAAATTAAGAAAATTCAGTTTTGTTAAATTAGCATGATCACCATTTACTGTAGATACATCATCAAATTCATGGATGGTAAAGGTAAGCTTGAGAAGTATCTCATATAAGAAAATAATTTGGATTCGTGAAGTAGTTTACAAGAAACTATCTCGGCAATAATGTGTTAAACTATCTGTGTGCAGTTTTGTTTTCTTTTTTGTAATGAATCAGTAAAAATTGGAAACAATTTATAAATTTAGCATGAATTTTGATAAGTTAAATAATATTTTGCAATTTTTAGGTACAGTACATCCTGATGGGTGACACCAAAAACCATTGTGTGAGATAAACTGAAAATGTTTGGATGTCCCTGTCCTTTGTAATAATCGTTTCTCATCATGAAGAATAAACAGGGATTCTTGTTTGGCAGACACAGACATAACCTACTCATCTTGGCATAAACTACTTCTCTATCTTATACAGGGTGGCCCCAAAGACCTCATCCATAGTCATTTTCTTCATATAAAATGTGATGATGATGATGATAAAAAAAAAAATAATAATAATATTATTATTATTATTATTATTAAGAAGAAGAAGACGAAGAAGAATTCACTATGTGCATGCGTGCAATAGTGACTCATCCATTATAGTTTACATTTAGACCCAAACATTAACTCAAGCTTGTTACCTTAACACAATCTATTAAATGAATAGAATAGCACAGAAGTCAGCAAGATGTCATCATCGAAATCATTTAAATTTTCCAAAGATGATGAGAAACTGGTACAGCCATTGCTACACAAAAAATAAATGGAAAATAAAATTAATTCCAAAATAATAATTTAAAGAATTATCAACTCATTAACTAGTACCTAATATCATCATTTTCATGGGGTCTGAATTGAAAGAACGAGTAGAAAACTTTTATTTTCTAAATGAATAGAGCACTTGGGAGTGATGTCAGACCCAATGTAAAATCCATGTAAAAAGGAGCCATTTTGTTCGGCTCAATCTGTCTACAGTTTTAGTTTTACAATGTCAAACACATTTTGTGCATGAGAATGTGTAATATACGAAGTCAGAAATACCGTTTTTATCAGCTTGCCTATGACAGAAGAAACAAGATTTGTGGTTAGCAGCAATCCAGCAAGGAGACAAGGCTAATCCTGGTCACAGATGAGGCCCTGTTGCTGATTGCTTGTGTAGTCACCATTTTATCTCAGCAAGCATAATGAAAAAAATATATACAGTGGTGTGAAAAACTATTTGCCCCCTTCCTGATTTCTTGTTCTTTTGCATGTTTGTCACACTTAAATGTTTCTGCTCATCAAAAACCGTTAACTATTAGTCAAAGATAACATACAGTAATTGAACACAAAATGCAGTTTTTAAATGAAGGTTTACATTATTAAGGGAGAAAAAAAACTCCAAATCTACATGGCCCTGTGTGAAAAAGTGATTGCCCCCCTTGTTAAAAAATAATTTAACTGTGGTTTATCACACCTGAGTTGAATTTCTGTAGTCACCCCCAGGCCTGATTACTGCCACACCTGTTTCAATCAAGAAATCACTTAAATAGGAGCTACCTGACACAGAGAAGTAGACCAAAAGCACCTCAAAAGCTAGACATCATGCCAAGATCCAAAGAAATTCAGGAACAAATGAGAACAAAAGTAATTGAGATCTATCAGTCTGGTAAAGGTTATAAAGCCATTTCTAAAGCTTTGGGACTCCAGCGAACCACAGTGAGAGCCATTATCCACAAATGGCAAAAACATGGAACAGTGGTGAACCTTCCCAGGAGTGGCCGGCTGACCAAAATTACCCCAAGAGCGCAGAGACAACTCATCCGAGAGGCCACAAAAGACCCCAGGACAACATCTAAAGAACTGCAGGCCTCACTTGCCTCAATTAAGGTCAGTGTTCACAACTCCACCATAAGAAAGAGACTGGGCAAAAACGGCCTGCATGGCAGATTTCCAAGGCGCAAACCACTTTTAAGCAAAAAGAACATTAAGGCTCGTCTCAATTTTGCTAAAAAAAACATCTCAATGATTGCCACGACTTTTGGGAAAATACCTTGTGGACCGACGAGATAAAAGTTTAACTTTTTGGAAGGTGCGTGTCCCGTTACATCTGGCGTAAAAGTAACACAGCATTTCAGAAAAAGAACATCATACCAACAGTAAAATATGGTGGTGGTAGTGTGATGGTCTGGGGTTGTTTTGCTGCTTCAGGACCTGGAAGGCTTGCTGTGATAGATGGTGTAACGGGGTGTTAGTGTGGGGTTTGGAGAAGACATGGAGGCGGAGGTGATAGAGTGAAAAAGGGTCTTTTAATAAAGGAACCAAAATGTGAACATGTACAAACAGGACTCAAACTGAACTAACACACAGAGCTGAACTGAAACCACGGAGCTGGACTGAACACACGGACTAAACCAAACATGGAGCTAAGCTAGACATGGAGCTAAACTAAACATGGAGCTAAACTAAACAAGGAGCTAACCTAAACAAGGAGCTAACGTAAACACAGAGCTAACCTAAACACAGAGCTATACAAAACACAGAGTGAATTAAACAAAGAGTTAACAAACAAGGAGTTAACTAAACAAAGAGCTAGACTAGACACTGAACTAAGACACAGAATCACAAACTAAGAACAAGGGGAAATGGCATGACACCTAGAATAAGAACAGAACACCCACTTAACACAACCGTAGCAAAACAGATGCCCGACCCAGAACCACGGAAACAACAGGCCCTTTATCTTGGCACTGATTTGGATGCTAACCTCGATCAGGTGTGCTCCCATTTCCTGACCGAGGTGCATTCTGGGATACTGAGTTCGAAAACCCAACTAAAACAAAATGGAAAACAAAATGGAGTCCTTGAGTTTGGCGCCATCTGGTGTTCGACCGTGACATTACCCCCCCTCCAAAGGGCGCTACTCCGGAGCGCCCAAAATGGTGGTCCAGGGCACCCCCCCCCAAGGTCCAATGTCGGTCCTCCCAACCGAGAGGCTGCAGCACAGGTTCCCTGGGTGGGCACAGGAGCTGGGTCGTCGCCGAGTCCTGTCGGCGGAGCGAGGAGCACTGGCACGGGGTCGTCGGCGAAGCCGGGCGGTGGAGCGAGGAGCACTGGCGCGGGGTCGTCGGCGAAGCCGGGCGGCGGAGCGAGGAGCAGTGGCGCGGGTCCGTCGGCGAAGCCGGGCGGCGGAGCGAGGAGCACTGGCGCTGGTCCGTCGGCGAAGCCGGGCGGCGGAGCGAGGAGCACTGGCGCTGGTCCGTCGGCGAAGCCGGGCGGCGGAGCGAGGAGCACTGGCGCTGGTTCGTCGGCGAAGCCGGGCGGCGGAGCGAGGAGCACTAGCGCTGGGTCGCAGGGCAGAGACGGCGCTGGATCGCAGGGCAGAGACGGAGCTGGCTCGCAGGGCAGAGACGGAGCTGGACCGCCGCCGAATCTGGCCGACGGCTCGACGTCGTTGCCGAGGCATGGCCATGGTGGAGGAGGCAGCTCGAAGTCCTCGAAGGCGGACGTAGGCAGCTCGTCGTCGAGGCATGGCGGAGGCGGCGGCGGTAGTTCGGTGTCGTCGTCGACGAAGCCAGACAGCGGTGAGGCACAAAGTCATTGACGAGGTAGGGCTGTCGCTGAGCTGGCTCATGCCCTTTGGGGCTGTCTGGGAGATCGGAGCCCTCCACTGGGCTGTCTGGGAGATCGGAGCCCTCCACTGGGCTGTCTGGGAGATCGGAGCCCTCCACTGGGCTGACTGGGAGATCGGAGCCCTCCACTGGGCTGACTGGGAGATCGGAGCCCTCCCCTGGGCTGACTGGGAGATCGGAGCCCTCCCCTGGGCTGACTGGGGGATCGGAGCCCTCCCCTGGGCTGACTGGGGGATCGGAGCCCTCCCCTGGGCTGACTGGGGGATCGGAGCCCTCCCCTGGGCTGACTGGGGGATCGGAGCCCTCCCCTGGGCTGACTGGGGGATCGGAGCCCTCCCCTGGGCTGACTGGGGGATCGGAGCCCTCCCCTGGGCTGACTGGGGGATCGGAGCCCTCCCCTGGGCTGACTGGGGGATCGGAGCCCTCCCCTGGGCTGACTGGGGGATCGGAGCCCTCCCCTGGGCTGACTGGGGGATCGGAGCCCTCCCCTGGGCTGACTGGGGGATCGGAGCCCTCCCCTGGGCTGACTGGGGGATCGGAGCCCTCCCCTGGGCTGACTGGGGGATCGGAGCCCTCCCCTGGGCTGACTGGGGGATCGGAGCCCTCCCCTGGGCTGACTGGGGGATCGGAGCCCTCCCCTGGGCTGACTGGGGGATCGGAGCCCTCCCCTGGGCTCTCTGGGGGAACGGCTGGGCCCATCACGGGGCTCTCTGGGGGAACGGCTGGGCCCATCACGGGGCTCAATGGGGGAACGGCTGGGCCCATCACGGGGCTCTCTGGGGGAACGGCTGGGCCCATCACGGGGCTCTCTGGGGGAACGGCTGGGCCCATCACGGGGCTCTCTGGGGGAACGGCTGGGCCCATCACGGGGCTCTCTGGGGGAACGGCTGGGCCCATCACGGGGCTCTCTGGGGGAACGGCTGGGCCCATCACGGGGCTCTCTGGGGGAACGGCTGGGCCCATCACGGGGCTCTCTGGAACGGCTGGGCCCATCACGGGGCTCTCTGGAACGGCTGGGCCCATCACGGGGCTCTCTGGAACGGCTGGGCCCATCACGGGGCTCTCTGGAACGGCTGGGCCCATCACGGGGCTCTCTGGAACGGCTGGGCCCATCACGGGGCTCTCTGGGGGAACGGCTGGGCCCATCACGGGGCTCTCTGGGGGAACGGCTGGGCCCATCACGGGGCTCTCTGGGGGAACGGCTGGGCCCATCACGGGGCTCTCTGGGGGAACGGCTGGGCCCATCACGGGGCTCTCTGGGGGAACGGCTGGGCCCATCACGGGGCTCTCTGGGGGAACGGTTGGGCCCATCACGGGGCTCTCTGGGGGAACGGCTGGGCCCATCACGGGGCTCTCTGGGGGAACGGCTGGGCCCATCACGGGGCTCTCTGGGGGAACGGCTGGGCCCCATCACGGGGCTCTCTGGGGGAACGGCTGGGCCCATCACGGGGCTCTCTGGAACGGCTGGGCCCATCACGGGGCTCTCTGGAACGGCTGGGCCCATCACGGGGCTCTCTGGAACGGCTGGGCCCATCACGGGGCTCTCTGGAACGGCTGGGCCCATCACGGGGCTCTCTGGAACGGCTGGGCCCATCACGGGGCTCTCTGGAACGGCTGGGCCCATCACGGGGCTCTCTGGAGATTCTGGGCACTTTCGATCCAGCTGAACGAGCTGATCCTGGAGTCGTGCCCCCAACTCCAGCAGGGTTTGCATGCGTTCCAGATCGTTGTCCGCCCTGCACGCATTGACCTGCTGGATGAGTTCCCCAGCCAGCTGTTGGAGTACTCGCCTCTGCTGCTGGTGCTCCACGCCGTGCCCCGTCTGTCGACACTCCGACTGGGGTTTTTCCCTACCCCTGGTTCCGTTGTCCTGTGTCCTTGGAGGCGCGCGTCGTATTGCCAGCCGCGACCCTCTCCAATCTGGCTGCGTTACTCGTTCGCCCTCTTGCTCCAGCTTGTTCCGCCGGATGGCAAGCCTGCTGCCCTGAAAGCCTACTTGCCTCGGCGTCATGAACATAGCCCCCCCACAAAAAATATCCAGGGGAGGCCCCTCCGCTATACTACTTTTTAGGTCGGGCATTCTGTAACGGTGTGCTAGTGTGGGGTTTGGAGAAGACATGGAGGCGGAGGTGATAGAGTGAAAAAGGGTCTTTTAATAAAGGAACCAAAATGTGAACATGTACAAACAGGACTCAAACTGAACTAACACACAGAGCTGAACTGAAACCACGGAGCTGGACTGAACACACGGACTAAACCAAACATGGAGCTAAGCTAGACATGGAGCTAAACTAAACAAGGAGCTAAACTAAACAAGGAGCTAACCTAAACAAGGAGCTAACCTAAACAAGGAGCTAACCTAAACACAGAGCCAACCTAAACACAGAGCTAACCTAAACACAGAGCTAACCTAAACACAGAGCTATACAAAACACAGAGTGAATTAAACAAAGAGTTAACAAACAAGGAGTTAACTAAACAAAGAGCTAGACTAGACACTGAACTAAGACACAGAATCACAAACTAAGAACAAGGGGAAATGGCATGACACCTAGAATAAGAACAGAACACTCACTAAACACAACCGTAGCAAAACAGATGCCCGACCCAGAACCACGGAAACAACAGGCCCTTTATCTTGGCACTGATTTGGATGCTAACCTCGATCAGGTGTGCTCCCATTTCCTGACCGAGGTGCATTCTGGGATACTGAGTTCGAAAACCCAACTAAAACAAAATGGAAAACAAAATGGAGTCCTTGAGTTTGGCGCCATCTGGTGTTCGACTGTGACAGATGGAACCATGAATTCTACTGTCTACCAAAAAATCCTGAAGGAGAATGTCCGGCCATCTGTTCGTCAACTCAAGCTGAAGCGATCTTGGGTGCTGCAGCAGGACAATGACCCAAAACACACCGGCAAATCCACCTCTGAATGGCTGAAGAAAAACAAAATGAAGACTTTGGAGTGGCCTAGTCAAAGTCCTGACCTGAATCCTATTGAGATGTTGTGGCATGACCTTAAAAAGGCGGTTCATGCTAGAAAACCCTCAAATAAAGCTGAATTACAACAATTCTGAAAAGATGAGTGGGCCAAAATTCCTCCAGAGTGCTGTAAAAGACTCGTTGCAAGTTATCGCAAATGCTTGATTGCAGTTATTGCTGCTAAGGGTGGCCCAACCAGTTATTAGGTTCAGGGGGCAATTACTTTTTCACACAGGGCCATGTAGGTTTGGATTTTTTTTCTCCCTAAATAATAAAACCCCTCATTTAAAAACTGCATTTTGTGTTTACTTGTGTTACCTTTGACTAATAGTTAAATGTGTTTGATGATCAGAAACATTTTGTGTGACAAACATGCAAAAGAATAAGAAATCAGGATGGGGGCAAATAGTTTTTCACACGACTGTAATTCAACAAAATAAATATCCAGTATACATGATGTATTATGTTTGTTCATTTAGAGTTCATGCAGATAAATTGAGCCATCACTAGCACAAGCTACCTGCCAAAACCTATATTTAAAGCCAGTCACCGAAGCACTTTTAGCAAGAAAACACATCTGATAACATTGTCATCTTAAATAACTCTTTGTCTCCTGAATAATTGTTTCTGTACCATCATTGTTCTGTCTACAGCTTATGCTTCCAATCCCTAATTCCTCCCTAACCCCTGGTCAAGGTCATTATTTTGTGTGTGGAACAAGGGAATGTACACCCTAGTACACTGCAGTGTTACAGTAGTAACCCTTTTTAATTCTATGTGGGGTTTTTGTTTATTGTTGTAAAAACAAACAAAAAAAAATATCTGCTTGTAGCAGGTCTTAGTATTAGTAACAACATGCTGTACAACTTTACACCATGCCATTATTTATTGAAAAAAATAACTGGGCAATATTAAGTATCCTCATGATTTAATAGCTTCAGCAGCAGTAACTTAAAGTAATCGTCTCCTGTATAACAGTATCTCTCACCTCATTGTGGAGGAATTTTGGCTGATTCTTCTTTACAAAAAGTTGTTGTTTTTAGATTTTTGGGAATTTGGATATGCATACAGTAGATCTCTGTGCCAGTGTTAAATACAGCTGTTAAAACTGAATTTAGCATCTTCTTCTTTGTCTTTCGGCTGTTCCCTTTCAGGGGTTGACAAAGCGAATCATCTGCCTCCATCTAACCCTATCCTCTGCATCCTCTTCTCTCACACCAACAAACTTCATGTCCTCTCTCACTGCATCCATAAATCTCCTCTTTGGTCTTCCTCTAGACATCCTGCCTGGCAGTTCCAACCTCAGCATCCTTCTACCGATATATTCACCATCTCTCCTCTGAACATGTCCAACCCACCTCAATCTGGCCTCTCTGACTTTATCTCCAAAACATTTAACATTTGTTGTCCCTCTGATGAACTCATTCTTGATCCTATCCATCCTTGTCACTTAAAATCCTGCACCTTCTTTACCTCTGCTCCCTGTAGCCTCACCGTTCCTCTTGGGCCCCTCTCATTCACACACATGTATTCCGTCTTGCTACGGCTAACCTTCATTCCTCTGCTTTCCAGAGCATACCTCCGCCTCTCCAAATTTACCTCCACCTGTTCCCTGCTCTCGCTACAAAGCACAATGTCATCTGCAAACATCATAGTCCATGGAGACTCCTGTCTTACCTCGTCTGTCATCCTGTCCAGCACCAGCGTAAACAAAAAGGGGCTTAGAGCTGATCCTTGGTGCAGACCCACTTTAACCTTGAACTCTTCTGTCACACCCACAGCACATCTTACCACAACACGTCTTAGCGCTCTCATACATGTCCTGTACCACTCTAACATACTTCTCTGCCACTCCAGACTTCCTCATACAACACCACAGTTCCTCTCTCGGCACGCTGTCGTATGCTTTTTCTAAATCTACAAAGACCCAATGCAAATCTTTATTACCTTCTCTGTACTTCTCCTAAGCACTTCCACATGTCCATGTCATCAGAACCAACGCCCTTCTCACCTCACTTTTACTAATAATTGCTACTTCCTGTTCCACAACAGTCACCTCTTCTACCCTTTGTTCTTCGTTTTCCTCATTCATCAACTCCTCAAAGTACTCCTTCCATCTTCCCATCACCCTCCTGGCATCTGCCCGTACATTTCCATCTATATCTTTAATCACTCTAACCTGCTGCACATCCTTCCCATCTCTATCTCTCTGCCTCGCCAACCTGTACAGATCCACCTCTCCCTCCTTACTGTCTAGCCTAGGATACAAGTCCTCATATGCTCTTTGTTTGGCCTTTGCCACCTCTATCTTCACCTTATGCTGCATCTCCCTGTACTCCTGTCTACTCTCCTCAGTCCCCAGTGTCCCACTTCTTCTTAGATAGCCTCTTTTCCTGTATACACTCCTGGACTTCCTCATTCCACCACCAAGTCTCCTTGTCCACTTTTCCCTTACCTGATGATACACCAAGTAGCCTCCTACCTGTCTCCCTGATCACATTGGCCAGTCAACTGAAAGGACCTCCTGACCACCCATAGCCTGTCTCAACTCCTCCCTGAAGACTACACAACATTCTTCCTTTTTCAACATCCACCACTTTGTCCTCTGCTCTGCCTTTGTCCTCTTCACCTTCCTCACCACCAGGGTTATTTTACAGACCACCATTCTGTGTTGTCTGGCTACACTCTCCCCTATCAATACCTTGTAGTCACTGATCTCTTTCAGATTACAACGTCGACACAAGATGTAGTCCACCTGAGTGCTTCTGCCTCTACTCTTATATGTCACCCTATGTTCCTGCCTCTTCTGGAAGAAATTATTTACTACTGCCATTTCCATCCTTTTTGCAAAGTCCACCACCATCTGTCCTTCTACATTCCTGTCCTGAAAACCAAACCTGCCCATCATATTTGCATCACCTCTGTTCCCTTCCCCAACATGTCCATTGAAGTCTGCACCAATCACCACTCTCTCACCTCTGAGGATGCTCTGCAACACTTCATATAACTCACTCCAGAATTTCTCCTTCTCTTCTAACTCACATCCTACCTGTGGGGCATAACCACAAACAACATTGAACATTATCCATTCAATTTCCAGCTTCAAACTCATCACCCTATCTGATACTCTCTTCACCTCTAGTCACTTCTGGTCTTTCCATCTGGTTCCACCTGGTCTCCTGACAGTATATCCACCTTCCTTCTCTGCATCATATCAACCAACTCTCTTCCCTTCCCTGTCATGGTCCCAAAATTCAAAGTCCTTACTGTGACTCCAGAACTCTTCCCTTTCCTCTTCTCTCTCTGCTTTCGAACACGCCTTCCTCCTCTCCTTCTTCGACCAACAGTAGCCCAATTTCCACCGGCACCCTGTAGATCAACAGCACCAGTGGCGGTCGTTGTTAACCCGGGCCACGAGCGATCCGGTATGGGAATTATATTTGTGATTCGCATCATTGATTTGGCAAATGTTTTACGTCCTTACACAACCCTCTGCATTTATCCAGACTTGGGACTGGCACAAGAAGACACTGTATTGCCCAGACCGTAGTTGCATTAAAAAAAAAGAGAGAGAAGAAGAAGAATTTAAAACTGAATTTAGCATCAAGTTGGGAATCTTTTGTTCAGACTGCCATAAAATGAACAGTAAATTTCTTATTTTGATCTATAATTATATGTCCTACCTGTATAATGCTATCCACTAAGCCACCATTCTGCCTACATGGTATATCAGCCTTTAAATTCCCTTATGGTAATCACTTTTTGGAAGCTTATCTAAAGCCACGTTCTTAGACAAGCCCTATAGTAGGTAGCTATTATGTTAAATATACAGGCAGAGTTAGTATGCCTTTTTCATTTAATCTTTTTCATTTATCTTGTTCTACCATCGTCAACCTGACAAATTAGCTTCAAATTCCAACCATGGCAGAATGACAGTATGGGCACTTAGGCAAAAGGGTAAATAAACAGATTGTAAATGGAGACAAAATGACTAACTGCAAATATGTTGTACAATTCTAAAGATGTTGCTGATGACGTTCCAGAAACCTGTTAAAACTGACAGGAAAAAGTTTTTTTCAGTTATTTTAGGTTATTACGGGGCTAAATACCAGTCTGTCAGAGCCTTAATGTGTCTTCTAAAAACATGCAAAGTCTCTTTGTCTTTGTTACTTTTTATAAGTAACATATTAGGCTATATTTATACCTTTTGGTTATGATCATTTTGCGAGTGCTGTGCAGATTTTAATCAGTTCCAGTTCTTTTTTTTTCTTCCTTGTTTAAAAGATGATATTCCCCACATGAAGCCCACTATATCTCCACAGGGTGTTATCCTTTTTTATCTCCCAAAAGAGATAATAAAAGACCTGAGGTCTTGTTCATGACAAACATCTGTGTAATGTCTGGCCTTGTTCCTATTACGGTTTTTTTAATACAGTAGTGAAACCCTTACTTTAAAAAAAAAAAAAAAAGAATCTAACCCAAAAATTCTCACCAATTTTCAGATGTTAAACTTCCTTTACTTACTAAAGTCTTGGCAAAAGTAGTTCTCTCTCAACTGTGATCACATACTGTATATGAATAGACATGAGCTTTTTAAAACTTTCTAACTTTCTAGCTTTTCATAGTATTGACTCAGCAAGGCAAATAATGACCTGATACTTAAAAGACCTGGGTGGCTAACAAATCTGATATTATACTCTATATTAAAAAAATAATAATATTCAAAGCTTATTTAAACCTACTAATATTTAATTTAATTGGACTGACAATGTCTTTGAATACTATTGCAATATTTTAGACTGCATGTAAAATATGTTGATGCTTTGTTAAATTGCAGCCACAGATTTGAGCAGCTAATCAACTGTCATGGAGGACACAAGAAGATTTTATTCACTTGGAGCAATTTCTTAAGTCAAGTAATTTCTTTCTTGTCAAGACTTTGAAAACATAATTTATGATTTTATTTCATGTCATGTGAATTACTGTAATTTGCTGAGAGGGGGGGGGGTGTATTTTATTTTACTTTATTTTTGCCATTATTGAAGCTTCTGAAACTCGCTCACAGTGGAACATGCAGCTAAAAGATAACTCTCCGGCAGCAAGTACAAAGACCAGAGTTTTGGCAGCTTTGTTCTGGCTTTATTAAAGGATCCAGCTTAAGGTTTTACTGTTTATTTTTAAGGCTTTTAACAGTGTAGCTCACCTTTCTAAATCTTTGAGTTACTATGCCATTACTCTCTTACTGTGCTGTTATGCTTGTACCGTATGTCTCTAAGGTCTTCAGATGAGTCTTTGCAGTGGCTGTGCCAAGGTTATAGAACTGCTTCCCATCAGGTTTGCTGCCTCAGTCACAGTATTGAAAGCAAATGTAAAATCAAACTTTTGTAAAGTAGCATTTTTATCTGTGGCTATTTTATACAGTACATTTTGTACGTCAATTAACTCTTCTTGTTTTTACGTATACTTTATAAATAGAATTCAATGACTGAGAGACAGACTGACAGACTATTTTGGTATTTTGGAAAGACTAACTTCTACCATCACTTTGATCAAGAAATAATAAAACTACATCCAAGCTTAAGATCTCTTATGAATAAACAACCTCTACATTATTGATTTGTTTTTATTTCTCAGAACACCGGAATAAGGTACATTTGATGTTGATGTTACTAAAGGGTTGACTCTCAGTCTGCACTTTTGGCACATGCTTATGAATGTAAAAAAAGAAACGTCCCTTTTTCAAGACTGTGTATTTCAACAATAATGTTGTACAAATCCAAATAACTTTACAGATCTTCATTGTAAAGGGTTTAAACAATGTTTTCCATGCATGTTCAATTAACCATAATCAATTAATGGAATGTGGAATGGTCGTTAAGACCTCAACAGCTTACAGAAAGTAGGCATTTAAGGTCACAGTTCTAAAAATGCAGGACACTAAAGAGACTTGTCTACCGACTGTGAAAAACACCCAAAGAAAGATGCCCAGGGTCCCTGCTCATCTGCGTGAACGTGCATTAGGCATGCTGCAGGGAGGCATGAGGACTGCTGATGTGGCTAGGGCAATAAATTGCCATGTCCGCACTGTGAGACGCCTAAGACAGTGCTACAGGGAGACAGGAAGGACAGCTGATCATCCTCGCAGTGGAAGACCACGTGTAACAACACCTGCACAGGATGGGTACATCCGAATATCACACATGCGTGACAGGTACAGGATGGCCACAACAACTGCCCGAGTCACACCAGGAACACACAATCCCTCCATCTCACAGCAAGAACTGACAAATCTGGTCCAGTCCAAGAGGAGGAGATGCACTGCAGTACTTCAAGCAGCTGGTGGCCACACCAGATACTGACTAATACCTTTGATTTTGAGCCTTCCTTCATTCAGGGACACATTGTGAAACATTTTTAGTTTATGTCTTATGGTGTTGACTCTTTTTAGTGTTCATACAAATATTTGCAAATTAAGTTTACTGAAAGTAAAAACAGTTGAAAGTCAGAGGATGTTTCTTTTATTGCTGAGTATATTTGTTTGTGATAAACATTTAACATGCATACATCATAATGTTTAATTTAGACTTGAGCCCATTGACATCGATAGAGTGTATTAAATCAAATGCACAATAAAAAAAAATCACCTTACAATGGCAAACATGCCAACACATATAAACAGTTCTTTCATATTTTAATATCTTGCTTATTTTGCAAGAAGAGAAAAGAATCAGAATTAAAGCTAAAACATTTTCCATGAGTTTGGAACATTAACTTCAATGTGGAATGCAATTTCACAGTAGAAGGTCAGAGATGACCCGTTGCATGTCACATTCATTTTACAAAAGCAGCAGGAGGCCACAGTGGCACTACAATATTGTAATGCTTGGAAAATAACAAGGCTTCGGTCTTCATCTTGAACCAGTTGTTGCCTGTACAAAGGAAGAAAAAAAATTGCTGCACTTAAACAAGGTCACATGCCGACCGCTTTGTATTTCCTGTCCTTAGCAATGACATGCTAATCCATAACTCAATAAAATAGTCCAAGGACGTTTTTGGAGTGAATAAGCATCTCAGCGTGAGGTATTGGTCTGCATCTCTTATTGGTGTCCAGGCATGATTAGGAATATCTTTATTTTACAACTCATTAGGCTGCCTCCTTTGGTTAAGGTTCATCCTAAGTCACCCTACCAGGTGTCATGTGAAACGGTACGCAAGGTGAAGTGGAGTGTCAGAATTTTAATGCCTTGGTTAATCTGTTGGCAAACACTGGGCCTTCTTTATGTGTTTGTCCTTGGTGGGAAATCTGGGTTAGGACCTCACGGTAGTCTTGACAGCCATCTGTAGACTCTGGCACTTAGTATTCCATTCAAGGCCTGCAAGAGTTTAAGCAATCTTGCCAACAACGTGCCTAGGGATTCACAAAGCTTCATGTCTCTTCTGCTACACACTGACCTTTGCCTCTGGGTGGGTGGTGATATGTGCACATGTTCAACAAGCAATGATGTGGCATGTTTTGGGCAACTCTCCTCATGCTGATTAACTTTCACCTTAACATGCAGCTCGGCCACAATTTGGAGGAATTGCAAGATTTGTGAAAACTGTGCCGACTCCTGCTATTAAGGTTTAGTGGAGGGTTGAAATGTTGTGACATGCTCTGTTTTTGTTAGCACAAGTTTAGCAAGCTGTGATATGATCCCTGTAGTTGTTTAGCTTGGTCATTATGTAGAGTTTAGATTTTGCATACCTCAGATATATTCAAATTTCCATCCAACGAAATATAAATAGGACTCTTTAATGTAATACTACTTTACCAAAGAAGGACATTTTAACAATTTCCTTGGGTAACTCTCGTTCACTCATTCTATCATTTGCAAGGCCAGTGCTCCCCAGACAACACTTGTCTTGAGTAATTTGTGATAAACAAGACATAAAAATAGAAACAAGGACATTGATTCTTGGTAAACGCTGAGGGTGGGCCAGTGAACCTGTGACCTCAGATGTCCATTCAATAAAAGAGAACATTTTTCCTTATGCACTCAGGGAGTGTTGGTAGCAATTATATTTATTCTGTTTCATAACTTAAGTTGTTCAATGTACTTATTCTGTCTATTAATACTTTAATAGTTATACGGAGCAAAGTTCTGGACAAATTTATACTTTCACATATGACACTTATATGCTCTCTTATTCTCTATACAGTACCTGTACATGGTTGTGGGAACTTATACCATTGGACTCAGGGCACTAGGTAAGGTTCACTGCGGATGGGAACCAAGCCATCACAAGACACACAAGCATGCACACCTAAGTTTCCTCATACACTATTGGAAATTGGAAATGGCAGTTAGGCTATCCTGCATGTCTTTGGACTGTGGGAGGAAACCGGATCACCTGGAGGAAACCCCCCCATGCACAGGAAGAGCATACAAATTTCTATGACACTGTGCCACCAACACTTACTGCTCGTGTTCTAATATTGTTCAATGAATTAACAATTTTTGTCACCTTTTCAGTATGCCATATGTAGTTACTTTAGGAAACGTAATCATCATATAAGAGAAAATTTGTAGAAATAACTGCAATGGAAAAATAGAGCTGCATTAATGATTCAATCGCTAAGTATAACATTTCAAAAGGATGTTATTTGCTAAGTAATTTTGCTGACAAAGTAATAAGCTCATAGTTTCATCGCAAAGTGTAATGTTATGAGAAATGCCAAGCCATTCTAAACTCAATTAAAATATAATGACTGAACCATGAGGTACATGCATTTGTACACTATTAGCAATGAGATTTTGCACCTTGAAATACATGTTTTTTAATTTGTTAATAACATGAATGATCTATGCAGATGAGTTTTAGGCAGAAAATTCAAAATAGGTTTGGTAAGTTACTATGGATAGAACATCATTTAAAGAAAAAAACATAACAAAAATTTGATTAAATATGATGAGGTAAATTATTTCACTTATTTTCAGCAATGTTTTCATATTGCAACTAATATTACTTTTCGTTCATGAGTT
The DNA here is from genome assembly GCA_030522415.1 of Channallabes apus. NCBI lineage: Eukaryota > Metazoa > Chordata > Actinopteri > Siluriformes > Clariidae > Channallabes > Channallabes apus. The sequence goes on from CM060112.1 coordinate 23,592,125, forward strand.
AATCTAAAGTAATCATTTATCCTGGTGTATTTGGCATGGTGAAAATTCATTAGGAAGCCAAATGAGACCTCTACTGTATGTACTCTTTTATTTTATCACAGTGTGTGTGTGTGTGTGTGTGTGTGTGTGTGTGTGTGTGTGTGTGTGTGTGTGTGTGTGTGTGTGTGTGTGTTGTACATCATGTACAACATACATTGCTGCTTTAACAGTCAGATGGACTTAACTAGCTGAACTTCTAGACTGCCCTGTATGATTTTACACAAAACTGCATTATGCAGATGCCTTTTATCAGAAACTTGCTGCTACACATCTGCGTGCGCACACACACATCATCTGACGCTTGCACTTATCAACACACATACTCACACACTTCTCAACATTTAATTTATGCAACTCCCCTCCCAAATGCATAACCAGATGCTTAATGTGCAGCAAAGACTCACTAATAAATAAAAGAAGCATTTACTACAAACTAAATCAGGAAACATAAAATTTACATTTATATAAAAATATTCAGTAGTCTACATGGATTAAACGCATAAATTATAAACCCTGTTATACTTTATGAACTTGACACACAAATTTACTCCATACTTATTTTCTTATTTAAATAGTTGCAATAAATTGACACTACAGTAAATTAACCTAGAATATGCAGGTAATCCTGGCAAGCATGGCACAATAAGAAATGTAAGAAAAGGAAATTATTGATAAAAACATTATAAAATAATGATACTACTACTACTACTACTACTACTAATAATAATAATAATCATAATCATAATCATAATAATAATAATTATTATTATTATTAGAACAAAAAAATCCCTAACCGCTATACTCCATAACTGCATTTTCTAATGTTTGCTGGCAGTGATGTACTGTTGAATGGCATCTGGCAACACAATTTGTTCGGTAGTATGACGGTAAACTCTGATTGGGTAACCCTTTGGGAAGCCAAAATTACAGTGTGAAAGTAGCCTTGTCTGACTGGTACCTGATAATTTTTTTCAAGAGGAAAGCCAGCTCGGCCTGGGAACACTTTGGACATGACGGTAAAAGTGCAATGCCTTGTTTCACCACACACTAAACACACAACATTTCATTTATTTATCTATTTATTTAATTCTATTTTTATATCTGTTTCACTCACTGTAAAAGAGATGGTCGTCAGCAAAAGAGTTCATTACTGAAACAAAACTTTTTAATGACTTTTTACAGTCTAAAAAACCTGGGGAAGCCTGCCTTCTCTCGTCTTCTGGGAGAAAGTGATACTGGTCTAGTTTTGAATGAATCAAGAGCTTATACTATGTACCGTGCACCCCATGCACCACCCTGGGAGAGTGGGGAGGCACACCTCCTTGTGGATGAGACATTGGTTAATCATAGAACACACCAGTTTATTTTCTTGGAGTTTTGTCAGCAGTGCGCAAACTCCAGGAAAGAAAAGACCAGAGAACCTAGAGAAACATACACACTTCTCCTACTGCTATGACAATATCAAATAGTAAAATTCTAAAGTGATATTTTCTGTCGAATAATGTCATCCTCTTCTACATGAGGTTTGTTATTTAGTCCTGTTTATGAGCTAGTTTGGACAGATTCCAAGGTACAAATTAAGATTGGTGAAAATGACCATCAAAAAACTGGCTTGTGCTCAACCTTATTAAGGATGCAAACACACCAGGTTCAGCTTCACGAGTGTTTCTCTCAGAATAAAATGTTACCGTCATGTTGTATTAGTATGTACAGTATGTCGATATTCTTGTAAATAGTCTTAACAAAGCATCAGCTGTTTGAAGAAAACTTCAAAATGCTAGAAGGTATGGACGTCATTCAACAAAACTTTCTGGTAGTAATTATATTCTACAGTCGCATTTATACAACACACTCTTAATAGCTGAGGGACTTACGGATTTACGTAATGTACTGCAGACATATTTTACTTTTCTACACAGGAATAGTTGCTAGCTACTGCTTGATTTCAGTTACTGCATAATGGCATAAAGAGAAAGCTATACTGTATATGATTCATTTATCATAGTTTTTATTTATTCTTTTTTATTTTTAAAGGTGGGCCCTTTCAGAGAAAATGTTTTGAGAACTAGCATCAAGGGATGTATTTTATCAGTCGATGACAATTCAGTAAATCTTTTTGAATGATATTCTCTCCTCCCTTTACTGTCATCCTGTAAAGCATTTATGATGGGTAATTAATAAGATGGAAGATTCAAGGTCTTGGCCGGGAATTATTTTCTGAATGCGGTTTACGAGTGTTCAGCAAGACAAGCAAAGACTTTTAATAAATTTTGACTTGGAAAATGAGCGTTGTCTTGGTTTACGAGCACTGAGTATCATGTATCACGCATGCGCTTCTTGTTTTCAAATTCAAATTTTATTGGTCACATACACAATCATACACAGTATAATATGCAGTGAAATGCTTTATACGACCGCCAGTGACCTTAAAAAAATAAAATAAAAGCTTGTACATAAAATAAATAATCAATAAAAAGGAAATACTAAAGAATATAATTTTAACTAGTAAAATTAACTGTGCATAAGGGCATAATAAAATATTGCAAAAATATAGAAATATAGGATTAAAGTGTCAGTGGTTGTGCAAATATGCATGAAGGTGACATGTGCAATTGTCCAGATGTATGAGTATTTAGTGCAAGTGTGTATGAATGTGTCCATGATTGTCCAGTCAGTGTTGTGAGCTTAAAAGATGTTATTAGTCCTGTGTTTGTGGTGTGATTGTGTGGTTGAGAGACCTTATCGCCTGCGGGAAGAAGCTCCTCCTCAGTCTCTCTGTGTTGGCCTTTAGGGAGAGGAATCTCTTCCCAGACCGCAACAAAGAGAACAGTCCATTACTGGGGTGACTGAGGTCCTTCATGATCTTCCTGGCCTTAGTCCAGCACCGCTTGCTGTAGATGGAGTGTAGGTCAGGGAGCTCAGTGCGGATGATGCGCTCGGCTGATCGCACCACCCTCTGTAGAGCTCGTCTGTCCTGCATGGTGCTGTTCCCGAACCAGGTCGTGATGTTTCCCGTCAGGATGCTCTCTATGGTGCAGGAGTAGAAGTTCCTGAGCACCTTGGAGGGCAGTCTAAAGTCTCTCAAGCGTCTGAGGTGGTAGAGACGCTGCCGGGCTTTTTTCACCACGGTGTTGATGTGACAGGACCATGACAGGTCCTGCGTGATGTGAACACCGAGGTATCTGAAGCTGTCTACTCTCTCCACTGGGCTCCTGTTGATGACGGGGGTCTGGTAGTTCCTCTCCTGCTTTGTACTAAAGTCCACTATCAGCTCCTTTGTCTTACTGACGTTCAGGAGGAGATTGTTCCTCTGGCACCAGTTCTCCAGATTTCCAATCTCCTCTAGGTAGTCCGACTCATCATTGTTGGTGATCAGTCCGACCACGACGGTGTCGTCAGCAAACTTGATGATGGAGGTGGAGTTGGTATTGGCCACGCAGTCGTGGGTGTACAAAGAGTACAGCAGAGTTTTGACACCGACGTCACGTCATCACAACTGAGCCAACGGTTTTTCTCTCTCTTGCGCTGCGGAATTGTAGGTAATCGTCTCATCTGCTGGGTGAATACACACACATGCACACAAACACACACGCACACTCTCTGCCTTACTCAAACTCTGCAAGCAATAAGACCCAGCAGACTCGATTATCGTCTCCCATGCTGGGTCTTAGTGCTTGCAGAGTTTGTGTAAGGCAAAAAGTATGTGTGTTTGTGTGTGTGTGTGTGTGTGTGTGTGTGTGTGCGCGCTCATTCACTTACACCAACACACACACACACACACACACACTCTCTCTCTCTCTCTCTCTCTCTCGGCTTTACAGCCCCCCTCCTCTCAGGTTCATAAACAAACACACACACTCTCTGCCTTACACAGAAACTGCTCTGTCGATTCTTTTCAAACGTATGGTGCTGGTTAATTTGTTTTTGTTGTTGTTATTGTTGTACTTTACAGCAGTGATTCCGTTAGTATGTGCTCACGTGTGTGACTAGCGATGTTCCTTGCAAATTTTTAAATGGTAAATTTTTTAACGGTCTCTCTGTTAATGTGTGTGTGTGTGTATGTGTGCGCACACACATTATATACACACACAGCGCCTGCGTGCACAAACGGAAACATTTATCTGTCTGGATTTATTTTTACTTTTTTTTTTTAAGGTAAAGTGTAGGTTAATTTGTTTTATTTTTACTTTATATTTTGTGTTAATTATTTTTATGTTGTTTTTTTGGGGGGGCTGTAGAACGAATAATTTGAGTTTCCATTATTTCCTATGGGGAAATTAAATTTGGTTTACGAGTGTTTTGGAATTATACTCGTAATCCGAGGATCCACTGTATTAAAAGTGTTACATTAAATGTGTACTATAATGGCAGAATGGCACCATTTTAATATATAAATCTTTTATTAATTCCTTTTGAATAAATACAGACATGAATGAGAGCAAATTTGTTTTAGACTTTGTTTTAAATACTCAGCACACGGAAATGGCTATAACATAGGGCTATTCAGAGGCATGCTCAGATTTGTCTTGCTACATTATTGAGCACAGATGTCACATTTGTAGTAAATTATGGATTCATTTGTAATTATTCTTGAAATGATTGTGGGTTCTTTTGCTCTTGTTTTTATTTCTTTTTCCCCCTGAGATTCTAATACAAAGGCATGATAACCTGCTGCTACACTATAATTACCCAACCCACCCATGTGCATTTTTAGAAATTAATCACCATGAAATTACAATACCTGCCAACAAAGTACATATTTGTTTTTTTGGTGAAAATACCTGAAAGAAAGATGTGACTGCAGGTTCTGCAGAGCTGATTAAGCCTAAAAGTCAAAGTGGATTAAAAGCTTGAGTGGTTCGCTTGAAGTGGGCTTCAAAAGCCACACTGAGGAATAATACAGTAAAACATAAAATAAACAAAGATCTTTTGCTTGTATTTGATCATTTGCTTAACCATAATACTGTATTTATAGGGGTGTCCCTGAACCTGGGTCAAAACATCATAGGAAATATTAGTGCAAGAACCATTTCAACACTTTATTCACTATTATGTATGAATATGCATAAAAAAAGACATTTGCAGTGTTGATTGCAGCCTGAATTTCCAGGTGAGGATCTTTACCAGTCGTGCTTGCTAATGAATTAGAATATTTATCTCTTAATGAATTGCAGGCTCCCAGGCACATGTTTTGCTTAAATTAAGTTTCTACACAGCCACACAGCTACAGTATGGACAGGTACTGTACAGAGATATAATAGGATGATAAAAAATTTAAGTTGAGTTCGACTTTCTTTCTTTCTTTCTTTCTTTCTTTCTTTCATCTGTTCATTCATTCGTTTGTTTGTTCTTAGTGGAGGGAAGGAACAGGTCATATTTGGAGCATAACCTTAAGTTAGGCACTATATTTCTCCAGAAAATTGATTGAATTTATTTAACTAAATGAATTACTTTAATATCTCTGTTCAGTCACCTTAAGTCCTCTCACTTCACTCTGTTTCTGTGTTACCTCCACTGGTTTCCTTAAGTGGCCTACATCAGATTTAAAACACTGCTGCTTGGCAGCAAAGCAGAAAAAAAGTGGGGGGAAGACCCTCTCCAACCTAAATAGAACACTTAGGAAATTTTGCATTACTTCCCTTCAAGCTACATGCATATTTAGATTTTTGATCCACCATCCCTTAACACATTAAGGCATCAAGTTTCTTCTCTGTTCTGGCACTCAGGTCATGGAATGATCTTCCCTTGCCTTCTACAATGGTGTAAATGTAAAAATGTGGTTTACAGTAACTAACCAATATGCGTAGAAGCCTTGGTCTACCATTGCCTATTTTATATGGGAAAACGGGTTACTGTGCTGTAACCCTGTTCCCTGAAAAGGCGGGAACGAGATGTTGCGTGAAAACGCTATGGGAACCATTTTGTCCTGTTGCCGGTTGTGAAGCATGTGTGCAAACACGCCAAATTTTTGGCTATATATAACCTCGGTCAGGTGACATCATCTGATTAGATGCAGCTGCAGGTTATAAATACTAGTGAGCCGGCGACAAACCTCAGATTAATTTGTCTGAGCGGACGTCCGGTCACGTGGTAGTGCGGCATTAGGACGCATCATCTCGTTCCTGCCTTTTCAGGGAACAGGGTTACAGCACAGTAACCCGAGACGTTCCCTTTCAAAGGCTTCTCTCGATGCTGCGTGAAAACGCTATGGAAACGAGAATACCAACGCCGCTACACTACAAGTGTCTGGACCCTAAGGTTGTGTAGGTTGCGCACAAGGCTGAGAAGGTCTCAGAACTATGCCTGGGCAGCTAACTCGGGACCGTGAGCCCAGAGTAGCATGAACATCCAGATTATAAATGTAAGAAATGTGTGCGGGGAGGACCAACCCTCCGCGCCACACAATTGCTGCAGGGGATCCCTCCTGCTGGTGCAAACTGGGACGATCACCCTGGTTGGATGAGCCCTGCTTCCTAGAGGCGAAGTGAACCCACGCGCCTCATAGGAGAGGGCAATATGCATCTCTCACCCAGTATAGTGGCTGGTGCAGTGGACGTAAATCTGAAGAGCAAGTACTGGACAGTAAGTGAAGTTTCTCCTGCTCTGAGGCTGTAAAAGGCGGAGGACAGAAGGCTTCAAACAATGCAGTTAGGTGCATCCTGCAGAAACTCCAGCACTGAAGAAATTCGGCAGTGGACTGGGTCTACCTGCTTAGCAATACTTGCTGCAGGGGAATACCTCTTGCTAGTGCAATAGATGAGGCGATCCCCCTGGTTGAATGAGCCCTGATTCCTAGAGGTGAAGTGAGCCCACGTGCCTCATAGGAGAGGGCAATAGCATCTTTCATCCAAAACATGTAGAAGCTGCTCTGACCTACGCCACTAGCTGATGCGGTGGACATAAATCTGAAGAACAGTCAAAGGCGAAGCATATCTTGCAAGGCAAGAGGTCCACCTTGCTACATGAAATCTCTCCCTGACTACTTCAGAGTGGGCTTCAGAATAGACTGGACAGTACTACTGCTACCGCATTCATGCTGGAATGTAAATCTCCCTGAGGGACAGGAACCTCGTGCGCTAGCTATTAGCGGCACGATCACAGTCCCCCCTGACGATAATACTGTATATGAGACTGCCATAATGTTGTCCACCTGCACTAGGACATGGCAGCCTCTCAACTGCTGGAGGAAGTGCTTTAGGGCCAGAAATAGAGCCATCATCTCGAGGCAATTGATGTGCCGCGCGAGAAGATGGCCTCTCCAGCTCCCTTGGGCTGGACGGTCATCTGAGACCGCACCCCAGCCTGTGAGGGAAGCATCTGTCGTTAGCATCAGCGACGACAAGATGAACTTATGGCGCTTTTCCACTGCATAGTACGGCACGACACGGTTCAGTTCAACTCACTTTTGGGGGGTTTTCCACTGGGAACAGTACATGGTACCTGGTCCTTTTTTTAGTACCACCTCAGCCGAGGTTCCAAGCGCGCCGAACCGTTACCAAAACGTGACGTGTAAACTCTGCTGGTCACTGATTGGCCGGAGAAAATCATCATTACTGCGTCACCGAACTTGTGACACGAGACACAACAGAACCGCTATATTTAGAACAGCCAGAGAAGGATCGGACGGACATTTTTGTATTAACCAAAAATTTTCTTTGGCTGCCATCAGCCTCTTTTGAAACAAACTCGATCGTCTCGCTGTTAAAAACATCCACATGCCGAGAATGAAGAACACAATGCCGTTGATATGCTCCATTGTTGTGTGTTTGTTTTTGGCGGGTTTATGATGACGTCACGACAGTAGCAGCGCCGCAACTAAACGACACGTGAGCCCACTCTAAAGCGTTACTAAACTGCAGTGAAAGCTCAAACCGAGCCAAACTGCGCCGAACCGAAGTGAGTTGAACTGAACCGTGCTGTGCCGTACTATGCAATGGAAAAGAGGCATTAGAGTGGGACCCAGAGTAGAAACCGGGGTCTGAACCACATAGAAAGGGTACGAAGCACCTGGCGCGTAACCCTTATTGGGGATTGGCCCTAGTGAAATCCCCTGGTTCTTAGCCACAACTTGAAATGCTCTCATGTGCAGAAGGCCCAAAGGTGTCACCGTGGATACAGCTGCCATGAGAGCTAGGATCTCTGAAAGTGATGGTCACTTTCTGGTCTAGCTTGTTTTCCTTGAGGGTGCTGAGAATGGGTTCGACACGAGCGGGAGACAGCTGTGCCCGCTTACGATCGAAACCCATATGGCACCCATATGGCGTTGGGTCTCAATCCTGAGAACAGAGATGAGCTAGAATGACATGCTGATGTCGAAGCGCTAGCTACCGGATGCCCTGGGACTCCCATAAGAGCCAGGACTAAATCCATGCATTTTGTATATGTGCGGGTGAGCTAGACCAATGGAAGGACTCGATACTGGTAAGTTTAGCCCCCGAAAGCGAACCTCAGGAACCTCCTGTGTTGTGGCAATATTTCTGTATGATAGTAAGTGTCCTTAAATCGATTGTCAGAAATCAATCGCTTGGTAGGATTTGAGAGCAATCCCTTTGACAGTCAACATTTGAAACTGTATTTATTGATTTTCAATAAATCAGAAGAGCCCACAAAATCAGAAAAATTGGACGCAGCCCCCGTTCCTCTTGGAAACCAAGAATACCGACTGTAGTAGCCTGACTCACTGTCTGGTAGGGGAACATGTTCCATGGCCACCTTCCCCAGCAGCTTTTGTCAGCAGATGCGCACTTTCCGGTTTCATGGAAGTGGAGACCATGCCATTGAAAACACAGAGGGTGAAGTCAGAATTGAATCCTGTAGTTTCTCTCTCCAGTGCTTAGTACCTAAGGAGATATACTTGGCAGTAGCTTCAACTCTGCCAGTTTCTCAGAAAAGGGCAAAAGTCTCGGCGGGTCGGTTAAACAGGGGGGATGTTAGATGTTCGGCATCCTGAAACATGGCAGGAAAAACAGAAGAACTAACAGCCTATTGGAGACTGGTGTTCCTTGGTGTCGTTTGAAAGGAATTCTGGGAGCCTCTCCCTATTGGGGGGGGGCACCCCCATTTTTTATTTATTTATTTTTAATCAGTCTGACCTCTTGGGGCGGATAGTGCAACGCGGCGCACCCCAATCTTTACGAGGAGGTGCCTGGGTCCAAAAAAAACATCCTCCTTGTGTTTTACACCTCGCAAGAGTCAGACTCGGTCGAGACTGGGTGGCTGACAATCCCGACTCTTGAGCACGGCGGGGAGGTAATTTCCCAAAAGCTTGTTCGAATAGCTTCACCTCAGAACCTAGTGGCGCCTGAGTTAACGACATCGCTAAACAGGCCGGAAGGCGAGATAGGGTCATTAAGGAGGAATGCACAATCCTATCTTTGATGCACCTGAGATTTAGCCACAGGTGCCTCCTGCGAAACCCATAGCAGCCATAAAACGTCCGATAACACGAGCCGTCTGCTTTGTTGCACGAAGAGACAAGTCTGTAGCTTGGTGTAATTCCAATACGCCTTATCTTGAAGAGCCCTGCCAGTACTCAAGTCTATCAGCAGGTCAGCCTGGTAGGCCTGCAAGACCGCCATGGTGTGCAGAGGAGCACCAAGCTGACCTACTGACTGAAAAGCTTTTCCCTCCAGGGAAGATGAAAGTCTACACAGATAGAAAGGAAGTATAAGCTTTCCAGGAAGGATGATGTCCCAGGAGAGAGATAGCCTGTGAAGCATCTCTTCTATCTGGGCGTCATCATATAACCCCGCGCTTCCACATCAACTATATCTAAATAAATAAATAAGTTGATGGCAGGGAAAACACGGGATGAATACAGCTTACTCCATGAAAGGGTTAACTCATATGGAGAGAGCTAAGAAAGGGGAGAGAGCATCGTTGAGGCTCCGCCCCCGGCCACCCGACAGAATCTGCCGTCTAATGTTTTTAAGTGCTTAAGGCTATTTTCATCTCCGCAGAAGCAAGAGTGGAATTCCCGTGATGAGAATGCGAAAAAAAGGAGCTTACCTCCGTCTGCCGCTGCTCTGTCAGATGCACGAGTTTTAAGCCAGGAATGCGCGGCGGCTCGGAGCTTCTCAAGGAATGCGAGGCGCGCGCAACACTTAACCGAAGCAGTGTAGAGATAGCCCTCCGATATGGATTATCACACACGGAGGGATATCTAGTTTAAACTCCGCCATATTGGTGAGTTAAACACTTTCTTATTTTGCTGGTTTAAACACAGACACGCTCACAACAAGGTGAAGACAAATGATCTGAGGTTTGTCGCCGGCTCACTAGTATTTATAACCTGCAGCTGCATCTAATCAGATGACGTCAACTGTCAAGGTTATATACTGTATAGCCAAAAATTTGGCGTGTTTGCACACATGCTTCACAACCGGCAACAGGACAAAATGGTTCCCATAGCGTTTTCACGCAGCATCGAGAGAAGCCTTTGAAAGGGAACATACAATACATGTATAGGAGACTTTTCTCTTTATTTACTAAACAAATTTGCATGGTCTAGGGCTATATGTGGGCATAGTAACATTACATTATTTGATTGTTAACAAGATTAAATCCAGTGGAAACTAGGAGATAATGTCCATTCAAGGGTAGTCACTGAGATTTCCAAAGGACTACAGTATGTTCATAATTCCACAAGTTTTTTCTTGGAAATTTAAATCATAACAATGTGCACACCATTATAGTTGAGGCATTATGGTTTTTAACATTTTTGAGCGTGAGGGAGAGACATAACTAATACTAAACTTTAAATCAAGCAGTGACCTATTCCATGGAAAGTCTATAAATTTATGTGGAAAATATCTTAAACATTGTTCCCTAGCAAGGCTACACTCGATGCTGCGTGAAAACGCTATGGGAACCAGTTTGTCGCGTTGCCGGTCGTTGAAGCATGCTGTGAAAACACGCCAAAGTTTTTGGCTATATATAACCTCGACAGGTGACGTCATCTGATTAGATGTAGGTGGAGGTTATAAAAACAGGTGAGCCGGCAATGACCTCAGATCATTTGTCTTCAGCCTTGTTGTGAAGCGTGCTTGTGATAAACCAGCAAAATAGGAAGGTGTTTAACTCACCGATTTGACGAGTTTAAATCCCTCCGTGTGTGATAATCCATATCGGAGTGCGATCTCTACACTGCTTCGACTAGTGCTGCGCGCGCCGCGCATTCCGTGAGAAGCTGCGAGCCGCCGCGCGTTCCTGGCTTAAAACTCGTGCATCTGACAGAGCTGCGGCAGACGGAGGTAAGAAAACTCCTTTCTTCCGCGCTGTCATCACGAGGATTCCTCTCTTTTTTACCGGAGATGAAAATAGCCTTAAGCACTAAAACAAGCAGTAGACGGCAGCTTCTGTCGGGTGGCCGGGGGGCGGAGCCTCAATGACGCGCTCTCTCCCCCCCCACCCCCTCTCAGCTCTCTTCATATGAGTTAACCCTTTCATGGAGTAGGCTGTATTCATGCTGTGTTTTTCATGCCATCGACTTATTTGTTTATTTAAATATAGTCGATATGGAAACGCGGCATTGTATGATGACGCCCAGATAGCAGAGACGCTTCACAGGCTATCTCTCTCCTGGGACATCATCCTCCCTGGTAAGCTTATACTTCCTTTCTAGCTGTGTAGACTTTTATCTGCCCTAGAGGGAAAAGCTTTCAGGCAGTGGGTCAGCTTGGTGCTGCACTGCACACAGGAGGTCAGACTGATTTAAAAAATATATATATATATATATATACATATGCGTGTATAAAATAAATGGGGGTGGCCCCCCCAATAGGGAAAGGCACCCAGAATTCCTTTTTAACGAATATGTGTTCTCCCTGGCACCCCCAGGAGGTCGGTGTTTTGCTCCGCCACCACTGGTGTTCGGGCAACACCAGTCTCCAATAGGCTGTTAGTTCTTCGGTTTTTCCTGCCATGCTTCAGGATGCCGAACATCTAACATCCCCCCCCCGTTTAACCAAGCTGCCGAAACTTTTGCCCTTTTAGGAGAAACTGGCAGCGTGGAAGCTACTGCCAAGTATATCTCCTTGGGTACTAAGCACTGGAGAGAGGAACTACAGGATTCAGTTCTCACTTCACCTTCTGTGTTTTCAATGGCGTGGCCTCCACTTCCATGAAACCAGAAAGTGCGCATCTGCTGACAGGCTGCCGGGGAAGGGGGCCATGGAACATGTTCCCCCACCAGACAGTGAGTCAGGCTACTACAGTCGGTATTCTTGGTTCCCAAGAGGAACGGGGGCTGCGTCCAATATTTCAGATTCTGCGGGCTCTCCCGCTACCTGAAAATCAATGAATACAGTTCAGTTCTTGACTGTAAAGGTGATTGCTCTCAACCCTACCAAGCGATTGTTTCTGACAATCGATTTAAGGACGCTTACTTTCATACAGAAACATTGCCACAACACAGGGAGATCCTGAGGTTCGCTTTCGGGGGCGAAGCTTACCAGTATCGGGTCCTTCCATTGGTCTAGCTCACCCGCACACACACAAAATGCACGGATTTAGCCCTGGCTCTTACGGGAGTCCCAGGGCATCCGGTGGCTAGTGCTTCGACATCAGCATGTCGTCCTAGCTCATCTCTGTCCTCAGGACTGGGACCCAACGCCACGAAAGCGTGCTCTTTCCTGTGCAGAGGACAACACATTGGGTGCTATATGGGATTCCGTCGTAAGCGGGCACAGCTGTCTCCCGCTCGTATCGAACCCATTCTCAACACCCTCAAGGAGAACAAGCTAGACCAGAAAGTGACCATCACTTTCAGACATCCTAGCTCTCATGGCAGCTGTATCCACGGTGACACCTTTGGACCTTCTGCACATGAGAGCATTCTAAGTTGTGGCTAAGAACCAGGGGATATCACTAGGGCCAATCCCCAATATGGGTTACGCGCCAGGTGCTTCGTACCCTTTCTACGTGGTTCAGACCCCGGTCTCTACTCTGGGTCCCACTCTAAGTTCATCTTGTCGTCGCTGAGGCTAACGACAGATGCTTCCCTCATAGGCTGGGGTGCGGTCTCTGATGACTGTCCAGCCCAAGGGAGCTGGAGAGGCTATCTTCTCGCATGGCACAGCAATTGCCTCGAAATGATGGCTCTATTTCTGGCCCTAAAGCACTTCCTCCAGCAGTTGAGAGGCTGCCATGTCCTAGTGCGGGGGACAACACTATGGCAGTCTCATATATTATCGCCAGGGCGGACTGTGCTCGCGCCGCTAACAGCTAGCGCACCAGGTTCCTGTCCCTCAGAGCGATTTACATTCCAGCATGGATGCGGGAGCAGTAGTACTGTCCAGTCTATCTCTGACACACGGGGAATGGTAACCCCACTCCGAAGTAGTCAGGGAGAGATGTTCATGTAGCAAGGCGGACCTCTTGCCTTCTAAGATATGCTTCGCCTTTTTACTGCTCTTCAGATTTACGTCCACCGCATCAGCTAGTGGCGTAGGTCAGAGCAGCTTCTACATGTTTTGGATGAGAGATGCTATTGCCCTCTCCTATGAGGCGTGTGGGTTCACTTCGCCTCTGGGAATCAGGGCTCTTTCAACCCTGGGGATTGCCTCATCTATTGCATTAGCAAGAGGAATTCCCCTGCAGCAAGTATATGCTAAGCAGGTAAACCCAGTCCACTGCCGAATTGTTTCAGTGCTGGAGTTTCCCTCCTCGGGTCTGTGCCCTAGTACTCTCAGGACGTACGTGACTGCATCCTCTCTCAACTATCTTCAGAAAGCTCCATAAACCCAACAGGCACCCTATTGCTCTTGAAGCCTTCTGTCCTCCGCGCTTACAGCTTCGGAGCAGGAGAGACTTCACTTGTACCGTCCAGCTTGTGCTCTTCAGATCTACGTCCACCGCATCAGCTAGTGGCGTAGGTCAGAGCAGTTTCTACATGTGCTGGATGAGACATGCTATTGCCCTCTCCTATGAGGCGCGTGGCCTCACTTCGCCTCTAGGAATCAGGGCTCTTTCAGCCAAAGGGATTGCCTCATCTATTGCACTAGCAAGAGGTATTCCCCTGCAGCAAGTGTCTGCTAAGCAGGTAAACCCAGTCCACTGCCGAATTGTTTCAGTGCTGGAGTTTCCGTCCTCGGGCCTATGCCCTAGCACTTTCAGGACGTGCGTAACTGCATCCTCTTTCAACTATCTTCCAAAAGCTAAACTATAAACCCAACAGGCACCCTATTGTTTTTGAAGCCTTCTGTCCTCCGCGCTTACAGCTTCGGAGCAGGAGAGACTTCACTTGCTGTGTCCAGCTTGTGCTCTTCAGATCTACGTCCACCGCATCAGCTAGTGGCGTAGGTCAGAGCAACTTCTTCATGCTCTGGATGAGAGATGCTATTGCCCTCTCCTATGAGGCGCGTGGGCTCACTTCGCCTCTAGGAATCAGGGCTCATTCAACCAGGGGATCGCCTCAGCTATTGGATTAGCAAGAGGTATTCCCCTGCAACAAGTGTGTGCCAAGCAGGTAGACCCAGTCCACTGCCAAAATGTTTCAGTGCTGGAGCTTCTGCAGTAAAAGCTTGTCCTTGGGCTTGTGCCCTAGTACCCTCAGGATTTTCTTAGCTGCATTGTTGAAGCCTTCTGTCCTCCGCCTTTTACAGCTTCGGAGCAGGAGAAACTTCACTTACTATCCAGTATGTGCTTTTCAGATTCACGTCCACCGCATCAGCTAGTGGCGTGAGTCAGAGCGCCACTATACTGGGTGGGAGACGCATATTGCCCTCTCCTATGAGGCGCGTGGGTTCACTTCGCCTCTGGGAAGCAGGGCCCACCCAACCAGGGTATCATCCCAGTCTCACCAGCAGGAGGTATCCCCTGCAGTAATTGTGTGGCGCGAAGGGTTGGTTCCTCCCCGCACACATTTCTTACATTTATAAATCTGGATGTTCATGCTACTCCGGGCTCACTGCCCCCGAGTTAGCTGCCCAGGCATAGCTCTGAGACCTTCTTGGCTTTGTGCGCACACGCTACACAACCTTGGGGTCCAGACACCTGTAGTGCGGCGGCGTTGGTATTCTCGTTCCCATAGCGTTTTCACGCAGCATCGAGTGTAGCCTTGCTAGGGAACGTCTCGGGTTACATTTCTGTAACCCTGTTCCCTGAAAGGCGGGAACGAGATGCTGCGTCGCAAGGCCGCACTACCACGTGACCGGACGGCTGTTCAGACAAATTAATCTGAGGTCGTTGCCGGCTCACCTGTTTTTATAACCTCCACCTACATCTAATCAGATGACGTCACCTGTCGAGGTTATATATAGCCAAAAACTTTGGCGTGTTTTCACAGCATGCTTCAACGACCGGCAACGCGACAAACTGGTTCCCATAGCGTTTTCACGCAGCATCTCGTTCCCGCCTTTCAGGGAACAGGGTTACAGAAATGTAACCCGAGACGATTTTAACCAAGCAATGACATAAAAAAAAATTAATGCGCTGAGCATTAATAATGTAGATAATGTAGATTTATATTATAGTACTACAGAAATTTGATTTATGTTACCTAAAGGGGAAAATCATTAATGGTCACATACATGTAGACTTATTTTAGATCAAAATGAGTTGTTTCATTTACATCTTGGAGATTGAGCTTTTCTTCCTTGTCCTGGTTGTCTCTTCTGCTGTAATTTAAAGTCTCTTGGCAGTTCTAGGGTTATGAAAGCCTACAAAAAGCCTCTGGTTACAAAAAGCCTCTGAGCATGGGCAAGCTTAGTATCAATGTATTCTCTTTGGCTAAAAGTACATAATTCTTCAAAATTCATATAATCATTTACATCCTAAAAAATTCTTGCTTTTAGCATCATGGATGAGACTTAAACTAACAAATTTTTATAAATGTGTGTAAATTTTAAAGATAGCTGCAGAAAGCATTCCACTTGTACCATGAAAGAGACTTGAATACACACCAAAGGTGTAGATTTGAACATGCTTGTAATTTTTGTGATAAATGGTTTGAGATAAACTCATGTTTATCTCACCCCCCCCCCCCCCCGCCCCCCTTGTTCTTGTAGTTTTCATCATTTTTGCACCGCTGTGTTTTTTTATGCTAATCACTGGATTCTACTGTTTAATATGCAAGTAAAACAAATTTGTCAATATAAATAGATTTTGCTATTGTTAATAGTCAATAAATAGATGGACGGAAATTCTTTCTGACATATATGTACTATGGTAGTGGTATAAAGTGGTATAAAGTGATACAGTATAAAGTACTGATATAAAGTTTTTGAAATTATTCGACATTAGCCGATCAGCTTGCAACTTGACTGATTGATAAAAGTGTTCTGCCTTTTCCCTGACCAGCAATCACATTCCTCCTACAAACAAAATGAAAAGCCTTAGAGAAAGCACTGGCCTTTACCAAAGAATAGAGAGTAAGGCTAAATTCCAGGTTCTCAAATATTAACTAATTAATGAAGTTGATTAAGTTAATTGTATAACCAACCATTTTTAAATTGAGCAGTTTTTTTTTACTCTAATAGACTAGTTTGTTTGTTTGTTTGTTTGTTTGTAGGTTTGTTTGTTTTTTATGTTTTTAATAGAAGACATTGGTCTCAGGGGAAAAGTGTTAAATACATATGAGCTGAATTAACTGCCACTTTTTACTTTCTTAAATGTATGCATTTAATATTCTGGATTCACTCAATTTATGGTCTTTTATCCTCCTTACATAGTAAAATTATTAAATGGATTATGGAATAATAATTCATGTAAAATTATTTAAAAAACAGTTATTTTAAAATAACAACTTAGAGAGAAAAGCAAAGAGAAGGAAAATAGGACAATCAAGGACTCTATTTATTCAGTCCACATCCTGTTCTCAGTACTATGCTCATACAAATGCTATCCCAGCATGAGAACCAACACCGCGCAGTTCAAGGACAGCTACTTTGAACAAGCGATTAGGGTTCTGAATGAGACCTCTTACGAGACATAATAGCCCAAGTACCTCCATTTTATATTATCACATTCATCTATCCATCTGCATTTACAAGAGCCCGGTCTGTTCTATTAAATCACTAACCAACACACACATTCGCATCTCTCTCTCTCTCTCTCTCTCTCTCCATCTTACACACACACACGCACGCACGCACGAATGCAATCATAACATTAATGTACATAATATGTATCAATATATAAAATATGCCCTTTGCAATGTGCATTCTGTACTAAGATACTGTATTTAGTGTTATTGTCTGTACACTGTAATATCCTCCTGTATGTTTTATATTTCTTTTTGTGCCTGACATGAATTTGTGCTTTGTGATGATGCTCAGGAACGTGGGATTATATTTTTACTGCAAGAATTATACACTGTCTCTTTTTATGAGTCAAATATGAAATAATAATTATTTTTAAATATAGAATTTTAGCTTAAAATATATTAATAATTGGTATAACAATTATTATTGCCCTGAGTAAAAATCTAAGGTGGTATAAAATAATTAGGATAGTCCATTTACCAGAAGTAATATTTGGGCTAATTGCTGTAATAACTGTTCACTGTAATTTTGACTTTTATTATTGATATAATTCTTCTTGTTCTATTATTATTATTATTATTATTATTTTATTTAACTTTTTTTTTTTTTATTCTGTTTCTTTTCTTTTTTTTCTTTTTTTTTTTTTACCAGGACATTGACAGAGAGGGAATTCTTGACTGGTACTGTAGAGAGAATGGTGATGCTTGTCTTTTATCCTGCAGTGTGAAGGATAGTAAGAACACTTTCTAAAAATATTTAGCCTTTTTAAATATTTAAGTTAGACTAAGAATTTTATTTACATGCAGTAAAGGCAAAAGCTTTTTTCTTTTTTTTTTGCACAAATACTTGAATTATTATCTGCTATTCGCACAAGGACACATTTTCGTCTCTGCTGCTACTCACAAGAAATGTTTACTGTTTTTTTTATACGTCATTATATCATGTCATTAACTTGCACTACCTCAATCCACTATCACAGTCTTGCGTTGTGTCATGTTGTTGTGTTGCTATTCCTGTTTGTACATTTGCATGTGCACTTTATGTTGTCTTGTGTTATCCTTGTATAGTAATGTCTTTTGTATAGTACTTTAAAATTATTTTTTGGTTTGTCTATGATAGTCAGCTAATTATGTGTCCTAGTTAGCTAGTTAGTTTCTGTTAATTTATGTTTATATGTACTGTATGCAACACCTTTGTCCTGAAGGAACGTTGTTTCCTTTCACTGTGTACTGAACTGTATATGGTTGACTTTACTTTACTTGACTTAATTTTTTTCTGTTCAAACTATTGATATGTCATTTTGATATATGAAACATGACCTGTGCTTTACCAAATTTAGATATAATGAAAATAAGGAAATTCTTATTATGATTTATTTATGCAGTTTTACATTTTAATTGTTGGATGTGCATTATACAGTAGCTTTAGAGTCTGTCTACACCTGTCAGACTGTAAAGATACATATGAGGATGCAATTTATAATTCAGTATTTAATAAAAGAGCTAAGCAAGAACAATTTATACTCGTTTAAAACTCTGAATTTCATCTTGGTGTTTTTCAGTATATGAACCATGTTGTTCATAATAGACATCCTGTAGCTCCCTGGACCACACATTATTTTCATTCATTAAGCTGCATACTGTAGGTTAATCATACATGAATTATACAGCCAAGTTTATTGTCTTTAAATCTTGATAAATTAGTTTGTCTAAGCGCCAATTATGGGAATTACACTATGTTTACACAATGTCACATGTTTATGTTTGTATTCACAGAATCTAGAATTAAACTGCCAAAACTGCTTAGTACAAAGTCATTTATCATGAAGGACAGAAGCTGCATGAGCTTGGTGGGAAAAGAATGGTGCAAAGTGTGACCAACAAGGCTGACATATGTTAATATAAACATTGGCTTCTTTCTAATCTTCCTGCAGGATGGCCTGGAGTGGGTGAAACATCTGCTATAACTATGTGTGTGTGTGTGTGTGTGTGTGTGTGTGTGTGTGTGTGTGTGTGTGTGTGTGTGTGTGTGTGTGTGTGTGTGCATTTACAACTAAAGAATACAGTGCCACAAAAAATTATTTCTATTCATTTACAGTATTTCAAGCACAAATCCAATAAGGCCCTAAAAGAATCCTTAATCCTTAAAAGGTTATACATGGACACTAGAAAATACCATCCCAGCATGGTGGAATACAGTTCATTAAGCCTAGTTATAAGGCACATTACTGGCAGACCCTGACTTTGTAATTACCATGTGAAACATAATTGGCTATACAAAAAAACAAGCAAAAATGTACACTCCTCAGCGGTGCACAAATAAAAGGTCAGATCTAATACAGTACTATGCTTGTTTGTGTATTATGCTTTCCATTTATGCAGTGACATTGTTTTTGTATAGATCTGTAATCTGTATCCTTATTATTGGATCTTTTATTTATATTCACTTGTCTTTTTAAGAGAAGTTTAATTTTAAAAAGTAGGACTAATTTGTATTTCCACAACAAAGTGATACAACACCATATAACATAAAAGCCTGCATCTTTACAAAAACCATTTGATTTGCATTTTTCAGTTTTGTTTTCAGTTTCTCAGCCTTGTTATTGCATTTGCACAATGAACCATAATAAAACCACTGCGGAACTGTTATATGCAGTGTCTCCTTTTAACTTGATGGCTCTCTGTATTATGAGAAATCCCAAATAAACAAAATAAATTCAATATTCATGAACATGTTTAGAGATAAGTGCACCCCAAGTTGTCATCATGCACTATAATTCTCACATGTAAAACACAGAGGAAGCTGAGAGCATACAGATCTGCCATGATCCACTGCTTTATGGTGTGAATGCACTGTGACTCAGAACATAAATTTGCCCAGAGCTGAGCACAGAACTGTAGTATGCTCATTAGAGCCTAATTAATCCACTCTATGCTTTGGCGTATACAGCTGCTGATGAGAAGGAACGTGTCAGCCCTTCACGCATCTCTTTTCTTCTTCTTTGTTGTACGTGGCTTTTAGGGAATCTGGTACAGATATTATACTGTAAGTTACAGACACAGGTACACTGCCAGGATAACTCATACCTGTATAGATGTATCTCAAAATATGTGAATATCATGAAAATGTTATTTTGTTTCCATAGAATTTTTTTTTTTAAGTTTCATTACACATATTTCATTACACCTCATTACATAATTTCCTGAATTACAGCATCAATCTCGAAACTCAATTTTGCCATCAGCACATTCACATTCCATACAAACTTAAATAATTCTTTTGATTGTGTAAAGCTGCTTTGCAACAATGACAATTGTTAAAAGTGCTATACAAAGAAAATTGAATTCAACTATCTCTTTCCAGGCTGAAAAAACCTCAGTGAGTTACCCCTAACACTTACAATGCCGCTTGTTACTTACTGTAGTTACCTGCCTTAAGCTTCTTATTTAGTAACTAACATACATTCTTCAATAACAGCAAAACTAATTTCATAGGCAACTAATTTCAAAGTTCATAGGCAACATACTGTTTAGATATAAACATAGTTGTAGATGTTAATTTTATGTCTACTGAATTAATGAATCAAAAAGAAATATATATTTCCTAACTTTCATTTTCCAACAAATAAAATCTAGACAAACTTACACAGTAGTCAAAAATAGATGAAAACATACTGCAAGGTTTTACATACTAAAAAAAGGAAAAGACAGTTATGGTCCCCCAAAAAACAATGGCAGGTTCTCCAAGGTGCACCGGAAAATGTACCAGGTACATTTTTTAAAAATAAAATTGACACCAAATAGATACAATAAATAAATAAATAAATAAATACAATTACTGCACTTTACTGCTCTTTGTAGTGTAGATTTGTTAAAAAAAATTACTACTACTACTACTACTACTACTAATAATAATAATAATAATAATAAATTCCATTATGAAATGCATATTTGAAAGCATTTTGCTTTACTGCAAAACTGTGCCTAATATTTTGCACAGTCCTGCATGTCTGGACACGGACACACACACACACACACAGACACACACGGACACACACACACTTCGGAGTTACAGAAAGTCTTATAATTAGGCCCAGGCCCTCAGACAATTTGACATTTAAAAATAAAAAATGGTATTAAGTTGCATGTGTAATGAAATTCCACACAGTGCATATAGTTTCGTATAGAGAGTATGTGCAGTTATGAAAGGTTTCTTGTGTGGGTCATAATGTAGCTTTTATTGGTTGACTACTGCAGACCAGTTTTTAATACTTTAGGATGTTTATTTATTTATTTATTTATTTATTTTTAGCAAGTCATAAAATTTATGCCTAGCCTGAAGCAGGTGTAAAAAAAAAAAAAAATCCAGACATTTCTATGATAATCACTTTAAACATTAGTCAGCTCATCACTGTGGTGCATCTGGTCTATCATATTCACAGTGAGCAGTCATTTTGAAGGGAGAGGGCTGTTACGGATCAAAGCATCTTCTCCAAACACTTCAAGTATGATATCTCTATAAGTACATAGAAATATACAGAGAGGAGCAGCACCCCTGGCAGTTCGACACATTTTCATGCCAAGCCTTCCTTTTATTTTCCTTTGTTGAAATTTTTATATTCATTTATGGTTTGTTATTATTTTTCATGTGCAGACCGCATAATTCGATTGTTTTTCAATTTTTGCTGTCAAAAAAAGTTTTGTAATATTCCCTCATTGCTAAACTTTATTTAGCAGTAAGATAAAGCAAAATTGCAGCCTAAAGCATACATAAATTAGCATAATTATCGAGTAAACCATAGCCAGTAGGAGTGCAGTATAGACAAATAGCTGCAGGCAGTTTAGCAGCCTTGCTTCTTACAAGACCTGTTGCTGTGCCAAGTTTGTTTACTTCATTCTAAGTTTATTTTGACAGGGTTTAACACTTCAGGAGTTCATTATAAGTATGATATATTTAACATTTAAAGGTAGGCATTAAAGACTTTTACAAATATGGCATTTCCTACTATTTCTAACACCGCCATTTTATTTTAGACAGCTTCTATCTGTGTGTTGGTGCTGGCTTAGCATTGTGATATAACACTGTTGAACTGCTAATATTGTTGGGCTTAAGCCATTTTATTCCTGTATTCCCACCCAAGTGCTATGTAGAAAAAAAGCACCTACACTGATGTGGGTGAAGCATCACATCAGGTGGTGTGACATTAGAAGTCTGGTATTTGCGCACACATATTGGTCCAAAATTGCTCCTGTTACCACTTCTCAAAGCCTTATTACACTTACTAAACCACAAGAGTACTTTTATTACAGTACTTTTTCCCATTTCATCTAGCTAATGAGCAGTTTTGGGGATGCACACAATTTGGGGGTGCACACAATTTATCACCCAACTTCAAAATAAATAGGTTAATTTGCACAACTGCTAACTAAACATAATGAAACATAATTGCTAACTAAACATAATTAAATTTAACTACTTACTAAGCATAATTTAATTTAACTACTAACTAAACATATTTAAGGATCGTATTTATAGCAAGAACAAACAATGCATTTTGTAAATAGTAAATGCATATCAAAACAGTAAACACATTGTCCCAAATATGCAATCATTATACAATGAGCAGAATCAATAAAATGTGAAACAAGACTAAATAACTAGCAAGATCACTGCTAAATGTATCACCACCAAGGAGATGAAGAATTACGCCATATAAACATTACAGTATGTCCTAGGGGCTTATCCCGTATGCAAAAGAATACTCACAAAGCACATTTGTCATGGCAGTCAGCTGGTTATTTGTACCAATAAAATAGCAATATGAAATCTGTAAGTGAAATTTAATCTTATATTTAGGCATTTGGCAGACGCTCTTATCCAGAGCGACTTACATTTTTTATCTCATTACACATCTGAGCAGGTGAGGGTTAACACTAGAAACGAAGAGCAGCGGTCATTTGACCGCAAGGGGGAAAAAAAATGCTTCACACTCGATCAAAATCCAGAACCCTCCTTTCATGACTTTACCTAGACCTGTGAGCTTAATCACCCAGCATGCTTAAATTTTCAAAATTGCACCAGTAAGAGCCAGTATTTTGCTCTTATTTGCGTGAAATTGCTGACAGCTGCGCGGCGGCGTGACGTTTCCTGTCTTTTCCAACCTGCGATTCTCATTTCTCTCAGCAGATGGAGCAAGGGATCGCACATACTATCTACAGTATGCGTCATTCAGTGCGTATATGAAACTATCTCAGGTTTCATTCCATATATGCAGTATATGCATCCGTGAAGTATCAACAATTCGCCATTCATTCCCGCATTGATAATCAGCAATATTTTATAATGAGATTTAGGGATTTACTTAATTGTATAACGTTTTAAGAAAATTTTAAGCGATAATTTCACGGAAGCGAGTTCAGAACTAATCTAAAGCATAGTCACACAAAAAAAAAACATCAGAGAAGTTCAGAAGCTTCAAATAGAATGAACGAACTAATTAATTTTCGTAAAATGTTATAAAATTAAGTAGAGACTTAGTGACTCCCCTTAGAGACTCTGTGGTAAGTTTTCACAGTTGAATATGAAAGAAAAATACAGCTGATTATCAACGCGGGAATGAATGACGCATTGGCCAAGTCCAAGTTTATCTTGGAGCTAAACTATTTGCTTTGGGTGAAAGCGCCATCTAGCGATCATTGTGTGTCAGCAACAGCTTCCCATTCAAAACAATAGGCGGTCAAATGACCGCTGAACCGCGTTAGACGTAGGTCACACTGGCGTGGCGCTTCTAGTGTTAAGGGCCTTTCTCAAGGGCCCAATAGTGGCAACTTGGAGGTTGTGGGGTTTGAACCTGGGATCTTCCGAACCATAGTCAAATGCCTTAACCACTTAGCGACCCCTGAAAATGTCACTGTAATGGGTTGTCACTGTCACTGCAGGACATTTACAAAGGAATGAATGAAGCTGATGTGATATGACAATTTTCACCCACGACATTTGTACAATTACTCTTTTTGGCAGCGGATTACATTCTGTGCACATGGACAAGAAAATGACAAGGTTAGGATTGCTACCTTCAGAAGAAATGGCACCATGATACTTTGGGTGGCATATGATAATGGGCATTATTTGGGCATCCAGGGCCTGATAAATGAAGGTGGGAAGGTTAGTGTGAAATAGGTATACCATTGCCATTTCATTACACTGTAAAACTAATGATGCCGTGATAAGACACCTACAAAAAAAACGTGTGTGTGTGTCCAAAATTTTTACAAAATTGAGTTTAATAGAAAATTTGTTTAGCTCAATACATGACAGTGCGGTTAATATTATAACGTGAATTACAAAATGGTCAGATTTACTCAAATTAGATACAAAAATGAATACACTCCACAACATATAGTATTTTGTATGACCTCCATGATTTGTAAGGGCAACAAATTGCAACATTTATACATATTTATACATACAGATAATATAATAATACAGATATATCTCTTTTTTACAACGTGTTCCACATTATTATGCAAATTGGATATAAGTGTCATAAACATTAAATGTTTAGATTTTAAATTAAACTCATGGATGGTATTGTGTCTCAGGGCTCTTTGGATCACTGAAATGAATCTCAGACATGTGTGATAATTATTTTACCAGATAAGCCCAATTAAAGGAAAAGTACTGAAGAAGGTTGTTCTACATTATTAAGCAGGCCACAGGTTTCAAGCAATATGGGAAAGTAAAAGGATCTCTCTGCTGCCAAAAAGCGTCAAATATTGCAATGCCTTGGACAAGGTACGAAAACGTTCGATATTTCATGAAAACTTAAGCGTGATCATCATACTGTGAAGACATTTGTGGCTGATTCAGCACACAGACAGGTTCGTGCAGATAAAGGCAGAATGAAGAAGGTTTCTGCAAGACAAATTCATCAGATTAAGAGAGCAGCTGCTGAAATGCCATTACAAAGCAGGTATTTATTTATTTATTTATTTATTTATTTATACAGGTATTTGAAGCTGCTGGTGCCTCTGGAGTCCTGCGAACCTCAAGGTGTAGGATCCTTTAAAGGCTTGCAGTTGTGCATAAACCTACTATTCGGCCACCCCTAATCAATGCTCACAAGCAGAAACGGTTGCAGTGGCCCCAGGCATACATGAAGACAAGTTTTTAAACAGTCTTGCTTACTGATGAGTGTCGTGCAACCCTGGATGGTCCAGATGGATGGAGTAGTGGATGGTTGGTGGGTGGCCACCATGTGCCAACAAGGCTGCGACGTCAACAAGGAGGTGCCGGAGTCATGTTTTGGGCCAGAATCATGTGGAGAGAGCTGGTAGGCCGCTTTAGAGTCCATGAAGGTGTGAAAATTACCTCTGCAAAGTAAATTGACTGACCACTTTTTTCCATGGTACAAAAAAGAACCGTGCCTTCCGTAACAAAATCATCTTCATGCACGACAATGCACCATCTCATGCTGCAAAGAATACCTCTGTGTCATTGGCTGCTATGGGAATAAAAGGTGAGAAACTCATGGTGTGGCCACCATCCTCCCCTGACCTCAAACCCATTGAAAACCTTTGGAGCATCCTCAAAAGATCTATGAGGGTGGGAGGCGGTTCGCATCAAAACAGCAGCTCTGGGAGGCTATTCTGACATCCTGAAAAGAAATTCAAGCAGAAACTGTCCAAAAACTCACAAGTTCAATGGATGCAAGAATTGTGAAGGTGATATCAAAGAAGGGGTCCTATGTTGAGATGTAACATGCCCTGTTAGGATGTTTTTAATTGAAACAGCTTTTGATTTCTTTAAATATGACCTCCTAAAGCTGCAAATTCAACAAAATACCATTTTCAGTTCTTTACAACCTATAAAATGTTTTTACTCTGTTGTGCATAATAATTTGGACCAGTGCATTTTCAGTTTTTTTAAATAAATATTATCATTAGGTGGTTTGTTCAATAAAATTAAACCCTAATGGTTGATGACTTGAAAATTATACTGACTGTCATTTGCATTGACTAATTATGAAAATCAGGGAAAGATATAATTTGTGTAATAATTTGGAACATAGTGTAAGTGGTAGTAGACTGCACAATCATATGTTGAATTTTTATACATCTGCCCTGCATTATCTTCCTTCTACATTTCCAAAATTGGAGTGTGCTGAATTCATGCTTTGCGATTCGGCTATGGCTCTTTGACTTTCATGTCGTCTCTGGATGTTCCTCGACAGGCCTGCGATGGTGGATTCATCCCATGTGACAGGTGTTTGATTGCAGCCTATGATGAGAGACGGCTCAGGCACGGCAGTGGTGCTTTCTCCCCAAGCTGACAGTCTGAATTAGGCAAGTCTAGTGCTTGTGAGCACAGAGTGAGTGCAGGACACACATGCGTATAGGATGTACACACACTTTAGAGCCACTTTCTAAGCTCCCAATTGTGTCACAACTAGGCACATTTGGTGATGTAATGAGGTGGCCAGGGGATTTATCATTCAATGGTACTCTCAGTGGCACACAATGCATAAAGGGACAATGGGGAAATTTCATAGAATGTTTATTTATTTATTTATTTATTTATTTTGCCAGCTTTCTGTACAATGATCCTGCTCAGAGATAACAAGGCATCTTTCACTCTGAACCCATTGACCATTCCCTTTTATCTTTAATGGCACTACTGCCATTCATGAACTCACACTTCAAAACAACCATCAGTCCCCATTTAATGTCTACTGAAACATTAGATTTTTTAAAATGAATTTAAAGATTGTGAACCACAAGCACCTGCAGACAAACATACACACACATGCACGCATATGCACACACATTCACATGCAAACATTTGCAACCTATAATAAAATCTAAACCATAATATTAATAATTAAGTACTGTAATTAAACAGCTAGACTAAAGGAAAAAAAAAACATTTTTCACAATCCCACACATTTCCACAGACATGCAATAAGTAAACTGAAACCCACAGTAGTATGCACCAAAATGTGTGTTGCCATTATTATGACTACTTCTTTGTTCCTTTTTTTATTAGAATATGCTATGCCTATATTTAAGCATGCTCAGAAGAGACAGCTCCAAAGAAATTCCACATTCCTCAAATATTTTCATAAACAATGCTGAAATTTTTAAGTAATAGCTCAGAATTATCTTAGGTACTATTTCCTATATCAGATTCTTAGTGGGTCAAAAGGGTTCATCTACTTTGCAAACTGATTAAAACAATTTAATAATATCTGTAAATGAAAAATGTAAATGAAGTATAAGTCTAAAGAAAGTACTTGCCAAAAAAAAGAGTTGACAAAACTGAAATTGATTATCCCAGGTGTAACAAGCAATGAAAAATGTATAAATAGCATTAAATAATCGTAAACAACTCATTAAATAGAATGAAGTACATTCACAAAATATTTTTGATAGTAAAATTGGCATCAGTATGTAAAATAACATTAGACATCTTATTTATATATTGATTGATTTATTTGTTTGTTTTAATTGAGTGCATAAATGGCAGGTTCCACAGTATGTTATATAGCATAAAACAATAATCAGCAAGCTCTGGTGGTCATTCTAACCCTTTTTAACATCTAAATAATAATAATAATAATAATAATAATGTTTTGGGTTGTCAGATTTACGTTTAAGTGGAATGAAACTAGCATTACATTGCTATCCAGAACAGTTGGTTATACATTTTTTAATGATAAAGGCTAATCTATTGAATCTGTCTCACCTGAAGCAAAGCGTGTTCACAGTGTGAATATGGTATATTATCATAATATAAGGAAAAAATTTAGATACCATTAAATGGTATGTGCCAGCATATATGTGATTGATATTTTTGCTTACATCATTTTTATAACTAAAGGTTAATTTCAGACTGTTTTTATTTTTATTTTTACTCCGTAGTTCGCAGCAGTAAGGCTGAAACTCCTAAAATGGGTGTGTGACCACCACAGGAGTAAAGGACAAGCAGAGAAGCTGACATTTATCCTTTAAATTATGTCATTTTATCATACATAATTATCTCACATAAACTATATATCAACATAATGCTGAACATTGAATCTTTCCCAATTTGCTGAACTGAATTATGATTAGTTTAGCCTTAAAATGGGCAGCTTGTAAAACAACTAGAACACAAAGCCTTCTACAGTTTGCTTAACGTCTTTGAGTAGACTATATACACCCAGAAGCCTTTTCAGTATGAAATGAAAGAAAGTGAAGAGTCTGCAATAAACAGACGGCTGTTTGACTATGGACTTTTTATACATTATGTTTAAACAGTTGCCAGTTCTTAGTTGCCAATAGATTACAGGTACATATGAAAAGCAAATAAAGTGCGCTGCTGAAGGACCAATTTAATCTCTAATTGAGGAAAATAAATTTAGAATAATTATGTGAGCATGAGTTAAGTGTACCTAAAGATAAATCACTCACTGTTATTTGAAGTGTTAGCTGTTAAACTGTTAAAACTGTTAAATGATGGAAAGGGTGATATTTTTTTCCATTTGTACTACATGTTGAAAACTTTAAAATCTTAAACTTTAAAATCTTGAAAAAAAGGCCTTTTGACTTTAAACTAGAACTTGTGTTGCGGTCATATTATTACACATGTTTTGACGCGTATCTTTGGTTTGATTATTTACAAAAACGGATGTCCGATGATTTCTTTGTCTCTCGTTTATTTTTCCAGCATCAATGATTCAACACTTCGTACAGTTGTCTTGAGTAAATCCATGTTACAACGAGTTATTTGCTGCATCTTGTAGATTATGGTTTCTTACTTTTACAACAACCTATTTGCTGTATCCTACTAAGATCTTTGATTATGGTCAAAAGCTTGTGTTCTCCACAACTTCCGTATCTTAACTGAACTTTTTTACAGTGACATAGACATGCAACTACGTGCAACAGTGGAATGACATCACAGGCATTACACACAATACGGTTGTCATAAATGGATGCTTAAATGAATAACTGATAAACTTCATTCATTCATTCATTTTCTATACTGCTTAATCCTGTGTTCAGGGTCACGGGGGACCTGGAGCCTATCCCAGGAGTCTTCGGGCACGAGGCGGGGTACACCCTGGACAGGGTGCCAATCCATCGCAGGGCACACACATACACACACACACACACTATGGGCAATTTAGGAACGCCAATTAGCCTCACCTGCATATCTTTGGACTGTGGGAGGAAACCGGAGTACTCGGAGGAAACCCACCAAGCACGGGGAGAACATGCAAACTCCATGCACACAGAGATGGGAATCGAGCCTGGCTGGGGAATCGAACCCAGACCCTGGAGGTGCAAGGCGACAGTGCTAACCACTACACCACCGTGCCGCCTATCTGATAAACTTAAAGTACAATAAAATGAATAAAAGAAAATAAATTAAATTAAATAAACACAACAACAAATTCATAACAAATGCGATATGGCTCTTACAACTTGATTTAAAACAGATTAAATTAAATTCAGATTACCTTTTTCACAGCATATGTTGCCATAGTAACAGACATTGGCTCACTATGATCTCAGGTGCCAGATGTAACAAGCTGTTGTGTTTTTTTTTTTAGGTATAAAAATACCCTAGGTAGCTTTC
Source organism: Channallabes apus (assembly GCA_030522415.1). Classification (NCBI taxonomy): domain Eukaryota; kingdom Metazoa; phylum Chordata; class Actinopteri; order Siluriformes; family Clariidae; genus Channallabes; species Channallabes apus. The sequence goes on from CM060112.1 coordinate 23,621,767, forward strand.
TGTGAAAAGTAAATAAATAAATAAACAAATATTTTATATTATTAATTGTAATACAATACACTACAATACAAAAGAATACAATGCAACAAAAACTCCAACATAAATATATGTATTATGCTTTTCCTCATACAAATGAATTTAAATCAATAAAAAGGTGAAAAATGTAGCTATACTAGTCTAGGAGTGTAGGCTATATACAGTATAGCGAGAGAGAGAGAGAGAGAGAGAGAGAGAGAGAGAGAGAGAGGTCAGAAGTTAATAGATGTTAATTCCTAGTAATCCTAGTAAACATTCTGTTCCCTTTCAAAGGCTACACTCGATGGGGCGTGAAAACACTATGGGAACATCTTTTCGTGTTGCCGGTTGTGAAGCATGTGTGTATCAAACACGCCAAATTTTGGCTTATATAACCTCGCATCAGATGACGTCATCTGATGAGAGGCACCCTGCAGGTTATACATACAGATCCTCAGATCTTTTTGTCTTCATGACAGCCTAGTTATGTTTGCGTGTCTGTGTGTAAACCAGCAAAATAAGAAAGTGTTTAACCCACCGATATGGCAGTTTTAAACGAGATGTCCCTCCGTGTGTGATAATCCATATCGGAGGACGATCTCTACACTTACTGTTTCGATTAAAGTGCTTCATGCGCGGCTCGCATTCCTTAGAGAAGCTTCGAGCAGCAACGCATTCCTGGGGCTTACGCGTGAATCTGGCAGGTGTGCGGGAGACGGATTTCCCCTCCTATCTCTCGCGCCCTCGCCGGATCGGGAAATTCCTCCGTCCGCTCTCAAGCTCGCCCTGGCACTTCTTGTGAATGGACAAGGATAGACGTCCTCTCTCGCTTCCGCGGAGATGGAAATAGCCTCCAAGCCCTTGACATTAAACGGCAGGTTCTGTCGGGTGGCCGGGGGGTCGGAGCCTCAATGACGCTCTCTCCCCTTTCTTAGCAATCTCCATGATGAGTTAACCCTTTCATGGAGTAAGCTGTACTCATCCCGTGTTTTTGTGCCATTGACTTATTTATTTAAATATAGTTGATGTGGAAGCGTGGGGTTATATGATGGCGCCCAGATAGAAGAGACGCTTCCAGGCTATGTCTCTCCTGGGACATCACTCTCCCTGAAAAGCTAACACTTCCTTACAAGTTGTGTAGACTTTCATCTTCCCTGGAGGGAAAATCTTTTCAGGCATCAGGTCAGGTTGGTGCTCCATTGCACACCATGGCGGTTTTGCAGGCCTACCAGGCTGACCTGCTGAGAGACTTGAGCACTGGAATTACCGCGGGCCACATACTTGTCTCTTCGTGCAACAAAGGAGACGGCTCGTGCTATCAGCCGTTTATGGCTGCGTTGGTTTCCGTGGGGAGGCACTTGTGGCTGAATCTCATGGGCATCAAGGATAAGGATTGTGCATTCCTCCTTGATGCCCCCATCTCGCCATCCGGCCTGTTTGGCGATGTCATTAACTTGGTCGCCACTAGGTTGGTGAGGCAAAGTTATATGAACAAGCCTTCAGGAAATTACTTCCCCGCCATGCTCAAGAGTTGGGACTGTCGGCCACCCAGTCTCGACCGTGTCCGACTCTTGCGAGGCATGAAACACACAAGGAGAGTATGGGGGAAGCCCCCGCAATGGGGAGAGGCACGTAATTCCTTTTGAGAAAACTTTTGCCCCTTTCGGAGAAACTGGCAGCATGGAAGCTACTGCCAAGTATATCTCCTTGGGTACTAAGCACTATAGAGAGAAGCTATTCAATTCAATTCAATTCAATTTTATTTGTATAGCGCTTTTAACAATTGACATTGTCTCAAAACAGCTTTACACAATCAAAAGAATTATTTAAGTTGTATGGAATGTGAATGTGTATGAATCAAAATGGTCAGATAGTCCCTGGTGAGGAGCTGCTAACACCAGTCAAGGCCAGAACCGTCTTCTAAGTAGAAAGAATCATCCCCAGACACCAGACGCATCCCAAAGAGACACACGGGGAATCCATGCGACGAGACCTCCAACCAGAAGCGGGGCACCAGGATGGATCAGAAAGGTCCGGAGGGCAGAGGTCTGGATCTCTGGCATCTCAGGGATGACATGTGTACAGTAGCTCGACAGAGAGAGAGAGAGAGAGAGAAAGAGTGAAAGAGGGAGACAGGGGAGAGAGGAAAGAGAAAGAGGGGGAGAAAGAGAAGAAGAGGAGAGATGGCAGTTAGGTATGGTCACAGTAACATAATGTATAATGTGAATGTATATTTACTGTAGAGTGCAAGCAGGGACTCCGACAGGACTACCTATGACAGCACAACTAAAAGGGAGAACCAGAAGGAAACACAAACATGAGGGCTCCCTGAGATGTAAAGCAAACAATCACCTCACCGTCAACAAACCTGAGTGATCAAATGAGAGTGAGGAAGACAGCATATAAACATACTAGTTCACCATAATACTCTACGTCCATGAGTCCCCCAGATCTGCACCTTTACCTAAGGCAAATCTATTTATAAAAATGCTTGGCTAAATAAATAGGTTTTTAGCCTAGACTTAAACACTGAGACTGTGTCTGAGTCCCGAACACTATTTGGAAGACTATTCCATAATTTTGGGGCTTTGTAAGAAAAAGCTCTGCCCCCAGCTGTAGTTTTCATAATACGCGGTACTGACAAGCAGCCTACATCCTTTGATCGATGTAGGCGTGGCGGATCGTAAGACACTAGCAGTTCGCTCAGATACTGCGGCGCGAGTCCATTTAATGCTTTATATGTCAAGAGTAGTATTTTAAAATCAATGCGAAATTTCACAGGGAGCCAATGCAGTGAAGATAAGATAGGGGTGATGTGCTCATACAGTATCTTCTGGTTCTAGTGAGGACTCTCGCTGCTGCATTCTGGACTAGCTGACGCTTGTTTATGCACCTAGCTGAGCAACCAGACAGTAAGGCATTATAATAGTCCAACCTAGAAGTGATAAAAGCATGAACTAGTTTTTCTGCATGGTTTAGCGACAATATATTTCTTATCTTGGCAATATGTCTGAGGAGAAAGAATGCTATCCTGGTGATATTATCTACATGAGCTTCAAATGAAAGGCTGGAATCTATAATCACGCCGAGGTCGTTGCACTTGATGGAACAGAAAGGCCATCTAAAGTTACGGTGTGATCTAAGATTTTACTCCTAGCTGTATGCGGTCCTATGACTAGAACTTCTGTCTTATCCGGATTAAGCAGAACGAAGTTAATTAGCATCCAATTTCTTATGTCCTGCACACATTGCTCAACTTTAGTAACCTGGTTTTTCTCATCAGGTTTTGCTGAGACATATAACTGTGTGTCGTCAGCATAACAATGAAAACTAATACCATGCTTACGGATTATGTTGCCCAGAGGAAGCATGTAAAGGGAAAAAAGCAGTGGGCCTAAAACTGAACCCTGCGGAATGCCAAACTCCACTAGAGAACATGCAGAATATTCACCATTTAAGTCTACATACTGATAACGATCGGTCAAATAGGATCTGAGCCAGGAGCGGGCTGTACCCTTAATTCCTACTACATTTTCTAATCTGTGAAGAAGAATAGCATGATCAATAGTGTCAAAAGCTGCACTGAGGTCGAGTAATACAAGCATAGTTACACAACCCTGATCAGAGGCCAATAGGAGGTCATTTACTACTTTAACGAGTGCTGTTTCTGTGCTGTGATGAGGCCTAAATCCTGACTGATACAGTTCATGTATGCCATTTCTATGTAGATATGAGCATAGCTGCTCCGCTACTAACTTTTCCAGAATCTTAGAGATAAAGGGGAGGTTTGATATTGGCCTGTAATTGGACAGCTGACAGGGGTCGAGGTCAGGTTTCTTAATTATTGGTTTGATAACAGCTAATTTAAAAGATTTTGGAACATAAACAATGCTGAGTGAGGAATTAATTATTACAGCAGTTCTGTTATTACTGGAACTGTTTAAGAAAATGTGTCGGTATAGGATCTAATATACAGGTTGATGAATTTGCAGAAGAGATGAGTGAAATTAGTTCATTCTCTTCAAGGGGAATAAAGTATTCTAGGTTCCTATCTGACATGGCTAGGTTAAAATCTGTATCAATTATATTGTTCGGTTTCAAAGCCTCAATTTTATGCCTGATATTTTCAATTTTATTATTAAAAAAATTCATGAAGTCCTCACTATTGCATGATGTTGTTGTGGAGATTTCTGTAGTGGTCTTATTTCTGGTTAATTTGGCTACGGTATTAAATAAAAATCTAGGATTATTTTTATTTTCTTCTATAAAAGTGGAGAGATATGTTGATCTAGCTACACTAAGAGCTTTCCTATAGTTCAGGATGCTCTCTTTCCATGCTATTTGAAATACTAACAATTCAGTTTGACGCCATTTACGCTCTAATTTCCGAGCGGTCTGTTTTAAAGTGCGCGTGTGATCGTTATACCAGGGAGTGAGTTTCTTATCTCTAATAATTTTTCTTTTAGCTGGAGGTACATTATCTAAGGTACAACGAAATGTCGACTCTAAATATTCAGTCACCTGATCGAGTTCTGTGGGGTCAGACGGTGATCTAATCGAAGTTAGTAACTCTGGGAGATTACTGATAAAACTCTGTGTGGTAGTTGATGTGAATGTACGTTTAATGTATGACCAAACTTTCTCGGTAATTACAGAGGCACACACGCCCAGAGAATCCACAATCACTTCAAGGACAGCGGCGACACAAGCCATCACTCACTACAGGATGACATCACCTGCCTGTGGTGGTAACGGTAACACCTCCCAGATGCGCTGACCAACTTCTACGCTCGGTTTGATAGGCAGAATGACGTGGTGGCGAGGAAGACCACCCCTCCTCCGAACGACCAGGTGCTGTGTCTCACTACAGCTGATGTGAGGAAAACTCTATGCAGAGTCAACCCACGTAAAGCTGCTGGTCCAGACAACATCCCAGGCAGAGTGCTCAGACAATGTGCGGAACAGCTTGCAGATGTTCTTACCGACATCTTCAACATCTCTCTGAGCAGCGCCGTTGTTCCCACGTGCTTCAAGACCACCACCATCATTCCCGTGCTCAAGAAGTCTTCTGTGTCCTGTCTCAATGACTACCATCCCGTTGCACTTACACCCACCATCATGAAGTGCTTCGAGCGGCTCGTCATGAGACACATCAAGACTCTGCTGCCCCCCTCACTGGACCCACTGCAATTTGCGTACCATCCTAACCGCTCAATGCACGACACCATCTCCACTTCACTCCATCTTGCCCTCACACACTTAGACAATAATGACACATGCGTTCGAATGCTGTACATAGATTTCAGCTCAGCATTCAACATTATCATCCCCCAACAACTGATCGGGAAGCTGAACCTGTTGGGCCTGAACCCCTCCCTCTGCAACTGGATCCTGGACTTTCTGACCGGAAGGCCTCAGTCAGTACGGATCAGGAACTGCACCTCCAGCACCACCACATTGAGCACTGGGGCCCCACAAGGCTGTGTGCTCAGTCCCCTGCTGTTCACACTGCTGTCTCACGACTGTGTAGCAACACACAGTTCGAATCACATCATCAAGTTCACTGATGACCTGACCGTGGTGGGTCTCATTAGCAAGAACGACGAGTCAGCGTACAGAGAGGAAGTGCAGAGGCTAACGGACTGGTGTAAAACAAAGGAGATGGTTGTTGTCTTTAGGAGGACACGAGGCGACCATTCTCCGCTGAGCATGGAAGGCTCCTCTGTGGAGATCATCGAAAGCACCAATTTCCTGAACGTCCACCTTGAAGAGGGCCTCAGCTGGTCCCTCAACACCAGCTCCCTGCACAAGAAAGCCCAACAGCATCTCTTCTTTCTGAGAAGACTGACATTTCTCAGACATTTTTTGCACAATATTCATTACTGGATTACGTTTTGCACTAACTTCTAAATTCTTGCTGCTACTTTAAGGAAGGTTTACTGGTTCTGCACTACCTCAACTCATCACCTCAACACCACAGAGTATTATGTTGTATTATATTATGTTGTGTTTGTCACACCATCACTTTGTTGCTCTTGTTTGCACATCTGCTCGTGCACTGTATGTTGTCTGTTGTCTCTAGGTTAGCTAGTTAGTTTTTGTTAATTTATGTTGTAAATTTATGTTGTTAAAAATTTATGTTTCAGGTCAATCTGTCCAGTCTTGTCTCGGCTAGCCAGCTAACTAGGCCTCTTAGTTAGCTAGTTTTTAGCTCTTCAGTTAGTTTATGTTGTAAATTTATGTTGCATGTAGCACCTTGGTCCTGGAGGAACGTTGTTTTGTTTCACTGTGTACTAACTGTATATGGTTGAAGTGACAATAAAGCCAACTTGAACTTGAACTCTCAGGACGTACGTAGCTGCTATTTCAGCCTGCCACGTTCTGATTGATGGGGTTACTGTGGGAAAACACCCTTTAGTTGCCCGTTTCATTGGTGGAGCTAAACGGTTGAGGTCACCCACTAGAGCCATGGTCCCTTTGTGGGATTTATCTATCGTGCTCGATGGTCTAATTGACAACCCTTTCGAACCACTAGAGTCAGCGCCTGTCAGGTTTCTGACCCTTAAGATGGTTTTTCTGATGGCCATTACCTCTCTGAAGAGGATTGGAGATCTGCATGCCTTGTCAGTTTCCCCATCCTGCCTAGACTTTGCCCCTGGGCTAGTCAAGGCCATTTTGCATCCTCACTATCTTCCAAAAGTTCCATTCTCAACCATGCACCCTGTTGTTCTTGAAGCTTTCTGTCCTCCGCCTTTTACAGCTTTGGAGCAGGAGAGACTTCACTTACTGTGTCCAGTACGTGCTCTTCAGATTTACGTCCACCGCACCAGCCAGTGGTGTAAGTCAGAGCAGCTTTTTATATGTTATGGGGCCACAACCGGGGGGCGGCCGCCACTACACAAACCTTGTCACACTGGGTGAGAGATGCTATTGCCCTAGCCTAAGAGGCGCGTGGTCTCACTTCGCCTCTAGGAATTAGGGCTCTTTCAACCAGGGGGATCGCCTCATCTATTGCGCTGACAAGAGGTACTAGCCTACATCAAGTGTGAGATGCGGCAGGTTGGCCCTCTCCGCACACATTTGTAAAAATTTATAGTCTGGATGTTCATGCTACTCCGGGCTCACGGGTCCTCGAGTCAGCTTCCCAGATATAGTTCTTAGACCTCCTCTGCCTTTGTGCGCACAAGCTACACAACCTTGGGGTCCAGACACTTGCAGTGTGGCGGTGTTGGTATTCTCGTTCCCATAGTGTTTTCACGCAGCACCGAATGTAGCCTTTGAAAGGGAACGTCTCGGGTTACTTTGCTGTAACCCTGTTCCCTGAAAAGGCGGGAACGAGATGCTGCGCTCCAATGCCGCATTGCCTGCGTGACCGGACATCCCTTCAGACAAAATCGATCTGAAGAATGTTTCCGGTTTACTCCTTTTTATAACCTGCAGGTACGTCTCATCAGATGACGTCACCTGACCGAGGTTATATAAGCCAAAATTTGGCGTGTTTGATACACACATGCTTCACAACCGGCAACACGAAAAGATGTTCCCATAGCGTTTTCACACAGCATCTCGTTCCCACCTTTTCAGGTAACAGAGTTACAGGAAAGCAACCCGAGACGTGTCTTAAGTCAGCTAGTACTTTATTTTAAGAATGTGAAATGTCGGAATAATAGTAGTAAAAATAAGGTTTATTTCAGCTTTCACTTCTTTCTTGTTCCAATAACAGTGGAGAAGAAGATTACATACACATAGCATTTGGTAATATTGACTTTAAATTGTTAGGGCAAAATGTTTCAGGTACTGCAGACTTCCACAAGCTTCTTACAATAAGTTGCTAGTATTTTAGCCTGGTTCTTCTGACAGAACTGGTGTAACTGAGAAAGGTTTGTAGACTACCTTGCTCACACCCACTTTTTCAGTTCTGTCCACAACGTTTCTATTAGATTGCGGTTAAGGATACTCCAATACTTTGGCTTTATTATCCTTAAGCCATTTTGCCACATCTTTGGAAGTATGTTTGGGGGCATTGTCCATTTGAAAGGCATTTTTTAAATTTCCAGATTGAAATGTTGCTTCATTATACTGTATCTACGTAATCTTCCATTCTCATGATGTTATACTGTATAGAGTAAAGCTGATGTACTTCAGCTTGCAAGCCTTACCCTTTATCCTGTAGACACGAATGGTTATTATGGCTTTTGAACTTGTAATCAGTTTTGTGTGTGTGTGTGTGTGTGTGTGTGTGTGTGTGTGTGTGCCTATTGTTTTTTATGTGTATTATTTATGCCATTTGCCATTTTGCACACAAATTGCCTTAGGCTCTTGGTTTAGGGTTACAGATTACAGAAAATGTTTTATTTATTTATTTATTTATTTATGTACAGTATAGGCTTATGAGGCAAATAGAATAGAATTTGTAGGGAGACCAACCTTTTTTTTTTTTTATAATTGTCAGAATTTATCTCCTTTCATGTCAAAAGTGTTTATTAGCCATATAATTGTGAGTTTTGCACACACAACACTTTAATATTTTAATAATCAAGCAGTGTGATGGTTTCATCTGTGGCACCAATGTAGCCAAGAAAAGCCCTGTCATGGAAGGGGTTCCATCTGTGACAAGCATATTGTCTCACTGCAAACTAGTCTGTTGTTGTTTAAAAAAAAAAAAAGAAAAGAAAAGAAAAGAAACAATTAAAAAAAATATTCAACTGATTAATTTTCCCACAAACAGATCCAGACCCAGCACATCCTCACAAAAGCACTTGACATCAAAAAGCATGGCCCCACTGTGTCACTGCTGACAGTAGACGGTAGCAACATTACCTCTGCCTTTTTTTATTTATCCGATAGTGAGTCCAATAGATCGGTTGTGATAGGTTCCATTCTTCTGTTAGTTGTTGTGTCAGACAGGTAATTTCCAGATAGATTAGACTATTTTTTCATTTTTGTCTTTTTATCTTCCACCAACTCCTCTTGATCAGGTAGCATATTATACATTTCAGACTCTCTGAATCAGTATTATGTTTTATTTTTTATTCCAAGGTGTCACGCTTCACTACTATACTTCTGTGTCTGTGTCGGCCGTGGTTGCGAGGCATGATCGCGGAGGCAAGCTGACGGTTAACAAAGTTCTTTATTTTTTAAATCAAACAAAACATAAACACTCCAACACAGATTAACGTAAAATGAACGGTTGCCAGACACCTGACTGGAGTCCAGCCAGGCTATTTATAGCAAAACAAACAAACACACTAATCAAATTAACTTCCCTCGGTTCAGGTGATCTTCTACGTCACCTGACCGAGGTGCAAACCGGGAAATGAAGTGAAAACTGAACGAAAAACAAACTACAACTGAAATCCAACACAACTATAAATGGCGCTCTGGCGCCATCTAGCGGTTAACCGTTACATTACCCCCCCTCCCAAAAATGCTCCTCTGGAGCATCGCCGGAGGCCCCGGACACCCAACCCAATGTTCTACCTCTAGCCTCCTATCCAGGAGGCTGGGTGACGGGGCTGGAGGCATGCTCTGCGGCTGCTGGGCTGGAAGCGTGCTCGGCGGCTGCAGAGCTGGAAGCATGCTCGGCGGCTGCTGAGCTGGAGAAGCGCTCGGCGGCTGCAGAGCTGGAGAAGCGCTCGGCGGCTGCAGGGCTGGAGAAGCGCTCGGCTGCTGCAGAGCTGGAAGCGTGCTCGGCGGCGGCAGAGCTGGAGAAGCGCTCGGCGGCGGCAGGGCTGGAGAAGCGCTCGGCTGCTGCAGAGCTGGAGAAGCGCTCGGCTGCTGCAGAGCTGGAAGCGTGCTCGGCGGCGGCAGAGCTGGAGAAGTGCTCGGCGGCTGCAGAGCTAGAAGCGTGCTCGGCGGCGGCTGATCTGGAGAAGCGCTCGACGCAGGCTTTGGAGCGGTCACTGCGCTCGACGCAGGCGTTGGAGCGGTCACTGCGCTCGACGCAGGCGTTGGAGCGGTCACTGCGCTCGACGCAGGCGTTGGAGCGGTCACTGCGCTCGACGCAGGCGTGGGAGCGGTCACTGCGCTCGACGCAGGCGTGGGAGCGGTCACTGCGCTCGACGCAGGCGTGGGAGCGGTCACTGCGCTCGTAGACGGCGTGGGAGCGGTCACTGCGCTCGTAGACGGCGTGGGAGCGGTCACTGCGCTCGTAGACGGCGTGGGAGCGGTCACTGCTCTCGTAGACGGCGTGGGAGCGGTCACTGCGCTCGTAGACGGCGTGGGAGCGGGCAGTGCGCTCGACGACGGCCCTGGAGCGTCCTCAAAGCCGGGAGGCGGCGGCAGAACATGTGCGTGGGACAGCGGCTGCTGACATGCTAGCTCGCTGTCCTCGAAGCCGGGCGGTGGCGTTGGAGCGTGCACGGCGCTCGACTGCAGCGTTGGAGTGTGCACGGCGCTCGCCTGCAGCGTGGAAGCGTGCACGGCGCTCGCCTGCAGCGTGGGAACGTGCACGGAGCTCGCCTGCAGCGTGGGAGCGTGCACGGAGCTCGCCTGCAGCGCTGGAGCGTGCACGGCGCTCGCCTGCAGCGCTGGAGCGTGCACGGCGCTCTCCTGCATTGTTGGAGCGTGCACGGCGCTCAACGACGGCTCAACGTCGTTCTCACAGCCGGGAGGCGGTGGTAAGACGGGTGCGTCGGACAGCAGCTGTAGATACGCTGGCTCGCTGTCCTCAAAGCCGAAAGGCGGCGGTAAGACGGGTGCGTCGGACAGCAGCTGTAGATACGCTGGCTCGCTGTCCTCAAAGCCGAAAGGCGGCGGTAAGACGGGTGCGTCGGACAGCAGCTGTTGACACGCTGGCTCGCTGTCCTCGAAGCTGGAAGGCGGCGGTAAAACGGGTGCGTCGGACAGCAGCTGCTGACATGCTGGCTCGCTGTCCTCGAAGCTGGAAGGCGGCGGTAAAACGGGTGCGTCGGACAGCAGCTGCTGACATGCTGGCTCGCTGTCCTCGAAGCTGGAAGGCGGCGGTGCGTCGGGCAGCGGCTGCTGACACGCTAGCTCGCTGCTGAGTGTTGGCGAGGGAGGAGAAAGCTCCTTTACATGCTCCAGCATTTCACTCACCCGCTCCGGCTCCGGAATCCACCACATGAGCTCCTCCTCTCTTTGCTGCTGCTCTGCCTGGGGTTTTCTTTCCCCCTCGTCACCGCCGTACTTGGGCTTCCTCGCCCTTCTCTTCCGGCCAGTGCGGGGAACCACGTGACCCCGTGCCGCGTCGCCCCTGAATGGCGTCCGCCGAATGGCGAGCCTGCAGCCCTCCCAGCTTTGTGGTGTCTCTCTCTCTCTCTCTCCTCGCTGCTCTCTCGCAGGTGCTCCTGCTCCTCCAGCAATCTGTATTCGCAGCTGCGGTACATCTCCTCCTCGTCCTCTACCAGCCCGATGTTATAGTCCCAGCCGTAGTACTCCTCCTCGCTGTCCCGCCAGTTCGCCAGCTCGGGCAAGATGGCCACTGCGCCCCCCCCAAAAAACTTCAGGAGGGGATCCTCCGCCATGCCTCTTGGTAGGTCTGGCAATCTGTCACGCTTCACTACTATACTTCTGTGTCTGTGTCGGCCGTGGTTGCGAGGCATGATCGCGGAGGCAAGCTGACGGTTAACAAAGTTCTTTATTTTTTAAATCAAACAAAACATAAACACTCCAACACAGATTAACGTAAAATGAACGGTTGCCAGACACCTGACTGGAGTCCAGCCAGGCTATTTATAGCAAAACAAACAAACACACTAATCAAATTAACTTCCCTCGGTTCAGGTGATCTTCTACGTCACCTGACCGAGGTGCAAACCGGGAAATGAAGTGAAAACTGAACGAAAAACAAACTACAACTGAAATCCAACACAACTATAAATGGCGCTCTGGCGCCATCTAGCGGTTAACCGTTACACAAGGCAACCAAGAATTACCTTCTCCTGGTTGAAGTATGAGCAGACTATGATAACCTGCCGTTGTTCATAGCATAATGGTAGGAACAGTTGGAAAGCATAACAGTTAGATATTGAACATTGCATCAGTGGATAAATGAAACTTAGCATCAAATTAGCATCAACGCTACCCTGGTCTGTGCCATGGCTCACCAGTTTTTGTTACAGTAGGTGCAGTATAGTGCCTGTGCTATTGGCTTGTTGTATTATACTGTAGTGTCTGTGTTGTATTATTGTGTCTATATTACTGATTTGTTGCAGTATAGTTTTTATGTTATTGTTTGGTGCAGTATTGTATCTGTGTGTAACACCCCTTTGACCTAGAATTAGGCTCTATAAAGCGGGCATCCTGGGTTCTCTTACCCAAATTTCCAACGCAACAATTTATACTAAAGTTGTGTTCTTAGGTAACTATTAACTATTAGCTATCTACCTACGGTCATGTAGCATAAACCTTTAATGCAATAATCCAAATATATTAAACACACACAAGACAAACATTAGCCACTCAGTAGTGATCTTTCAATAATTGTATTCTTAATGAAAAAATAAACAGTCAAATAAATGTTTATAAAACATAAATTAATTCAATGAAACAAATAAAATGTATATAAAAGCAGTCCCATTTGTTATAAAATAAAATATCAATTTAGATTGTCAAGTTACTCAATTCAATAAACAAATAAAACATCCAATATTTTCCCAATGAAACTTATTAGAATAACTACGGGCCCCTTTTTAAGCTTAAACTAAGCCGGCAAACCATTTCAGTCAAACTCTTAACAAAAGTTTTCGTTGCAGGCCTGAATCGTTGCTCGTGGCCGGTAAGGCCTTCAAAATTAAAATGGCCGCTTCACGCCAGTGGCGCAACACAAGAGAAAATGGTGACTCACCACATTTTGTAGAACTCGAACGAAATGGTCAATTCTCTGTCTCTATTCAATGCACTCACTCCTTATGCTCCTCTGGGCAATTCTCCTCGCTGGCTTACGGTCCATACGAAACAGTCGGCGCACGTTGTCCTCGCGCCGTCGGTCGTTCGAGAAAGTCACGAACTGTAGCATGCGAGTCTTGCTAGCACAATCTGTTCTGATTAGCGTGGCGCGAACTGCGATGCCGTCAAACACGCCGCGAACTAGTTTAGTTCCCACGGGGGGGGGGGCTACCTCGCGACTCCGTTTCCGGATATCCACGCTTTTACTCAGTAACCTTTTGGTTATCGTTCTGACGGCCAGTTACTGTCAATCTGACAGAAAACGCGAGTTACGCTTTCTTCTCGGCAAAGTCCTGTCTCACTCCATTAGCACAGGAGGAAGTCTCTCTCCCCCGAGAAGTCAGCCGCTTCCGGTTCGTGCGCTGTCTTATGGCGCTTTTCCACTGCATAGTACGGCACGACACAGTTCTACTCACTTTTGGGGGGTTTTCCACTGGGAACAGTACATGGTACCTGGTCCTTTTTTTAGTACCACCTCAGCCGAGGTTCCAAGCGCGCCGAACCGTTACCAAAACATGACGTGTAAACACGGCTGGTCACTGATTAGCCGGAGAAAATCGTCATTACTGCGTCACCGAACTTGCGACACGAGACACAACAGAACCGATATATTTAGAACAGCCAGAGAAGGATCGCACGCACCTTTTTGTATTAACCGTCGGCCTCTTTTGAAACAAACTCCTTCGTCTCGCTGTTAAAAACATCCACATGCCGAGAATGAAGAACACCATGCCGTCGATATGCTCCATTGTTGTGTGTTTGTTTGTGGCACGTTTACGATGATGTCACGGCAGTAGCGGCGCCGCGACTAAACGACACGTGAGTAATCCCGCCCACGCTAAAGCGTTACTGCACTGCAGTGGAAGCGCAAACCGAGCCAAACTGCGCCGAACCGAAGTGAGTTGAACTGAACCGTGTCGTGCCGTTCTATGCAGTGGAAAAGAGGCATTATTCAGTCTTTATTTGTTGCTCCCCTCTGATTGTCCAATTCCAGGTGCATGCACAACACTCTCTTACTTTCATTTCTAAATGTGACCATACATTTGAAACATAAAATAACCTATATAACAGAGTAACATTTACAAACTTTACAAACTCCTATGTCAGACAGTATATATAAATACATGCCATTTACATTGAACATTATACTTATAAAGAATTGTAACCCCTTCATCCCTCAGCGGGTTACATGTGTAACTGGTTTGTATAGTAAAGTCTCTGTTATATTGATTTGTTGCAGGACTGTCTCAGCGTTATTGGCTTGTTGCAGTACTTTCTCTGTTTTACTGGTTTGTTGAAGTATAGTGCATGTGTTATTGGTTTGTGGTATTATAGTGGCTGTGTTCTTGATATATTATCTGTGTTATTGGGTTGTTAGAATGTAGCCTCTGTGTTATTGGTTTGTTGCAGTATAGTCTCCAGTATAGTTACTGTGGTGTTTGCATGTTGACGTGTAATGTCTGTGTTATTGGTTTATTGTAGTATATTATCTGTCTTCTTGGTTTGTTGCAGTATATTCTCTGTCCTTCTGGTTTGTTGCAGTATCTTTTCTGTGTTATTGGTTTGTTGCAGTATAGTCTCTCTAAGCAGGTTTGTGGCTGACACACGTCCCACAGAGAATATAGAATATCACATACACACATAGTTACCAATGCTTTCTGGCAGTCCAATGTGACTGCCTAAGCACATCCTGTAACAGTGGCCTGAACTAAAAGCCAGTATCATGTCACACCACCCTCTAAAGTCAAACTTCGACCACAGCATCTGTTCTATTTTCACCACCTCCCTTATCCTCCTTTTCCAGAGCTCAAGATGCTACGACAAGTCAGCAAATACTATAAATCCACAAAAATTGTCTCTGATAATCAGTAGCTGATGGTTGATGTCCCGACACAGCATTCGAATGTCAAGTGGTGTTTGTATCTCTCTGCTAATTTCCCTCCTCCCTCCACTTTATCTCTTTACTTTAAATTCTTCATACCTGGTGCATTAGTCACAGTGAGGGTCCTTTTCTCTATCATGCAAATAAGACTCAGTGCATTGCTGATTTTGATGAAGGCCACGCTCCTGGTGATAAGTTGAAAATGCTGTGAGTCCCTGCTGTGCAGTCAGAAGGGCTTTGGTGGTTTCCACTTGATTAAACTCTCAGCCTTGGCACATTCAATGCTTGCTTTAATTTAAAAAGTGTCAAGAGAAAAGTGAGGGAAGGATAGCAGGAGGGGGAGAATGCAATAAGAAAATAAAACACATAAATAACAAAATGTAATTGACTTTGCTGATCATCAATGAAACAGACAACATCTGATTAGTAAAACTTGATGCTGTAATTATCAAATTTAGAATCTCCATCTGCCATGAACATTGAGATTTACTGGGGTGAACTGAAATATGCACATATTTCATGCACATTGGCAGATAATGTAAAAGTTCTTGTGGTAAGTACTGTAAGTTAGGAATGTGCTTGTTCTTTCCTGTTATATAATAATACGTTCCATAAAATTAATAGGATGTTCTTTTCTCATAAGTACAGTTAAACATGTACAATCTGTTTACTACTCTTGCACATCCTGACTATATTGTATGTCCAAAAATAGTGTTCTCCATTCTATACTAGCCAGATCCTCACAGAACTACCACATCTCATCATACTGTAGGTTGCTACCCTTGTCTGTGTCATTATGCTCAACATGTTATTACACTAGCAAAACCCATCTGTCATTTCGGGTTGGAAAGCAATCTTCAACATAGTGGTCAGGTTTCCACTTTGTTTCAAATTATGAGTTATGCAGGATGATTGGCACAATAAAAAAGACGCAAATTGATGCTCACCATAGGTAGTGAGGAGTTAATACCAGAATTGCACAATTGATATTCAAAGAGTTACACAGTTCCTCTTCTTTTTTTTCTCTCTCTTTTTCCCCCCCAGAATATTATACAGTAATATGTCCAGCATCACTTTAAATACACAAATTTTACTACTTTATTTATGTCTACAATTCTTAATAAATGTACATAAGGACATACATTTTGTAAGTTATGTCCTTATGGTCCACCAATGAGAGTTTGATGACAATTCAGAACAGCAGATTCTAAGTAAGTTAAGATTAATTAATATTTTAATCATTACCTACTGTATCTCAAGGACCAACCTTTCAATTACGACAATTATTAACTACACTTAATGCAAATTGTACATTTAGCAGATGAATGTTTGGTCAGCTGGATTGTTTAAACCAAGGGATTTTTGTTTAGGAGAACCCATCAATTTGTAATAATTGAGGAATATAAAACAGCAAATTGAAAGTATAATACCATCCAAACGAAATGTAAATCAATTTCACACTGTATCATTTTATAAATACTACACTCAATTCACACTAACACGTAGTACACATGGGGATGTTTGTTTGTTTTTTTGTAAAGCTGTACTTGTAGCTTTTTTTTGTATATTGCAAAAAAAAAAAATAGGATGTAATGGATTATGTCTTATTTTATAAGCTGCTTAAATTATGCTTACTTCCAGTGATTTATTAGGTAGTTATTCATAGAATGCTTCCTGCAACATATTGGCAACACACTCGATTGCTGTTAGACGGTATTTGCGTAATGACCATCTTAAATCATATCATGATATTAGTCTTTCTTGTTTTTGTTTTTGTTGTTGTTGTTGTTGTTTTTTTTGGCTTTAATATTGACTTGTATTAGCATTGCCAGCAAAGATAAATATGAGCTCTGTTTCAGGTCAGGAGTTTTGAAGTGGAGAAGCATGCATTTGCAAATTACTTTCATTTTTAAAACAGGTGAACACTGAACAAAGAAACTAATCAAAGTCTCAAGACAAATATAATGGCACAAAGATTAATACTAACAGGTGTTCGACAAAGACACAGACCACCAACAGAACCTGAATAAGGTGCTAAACAAGACACAATAAGAAACATTTGGAAATCATCAGGGGCATGTACTGTAGCATGCAGGGGTTGATGCGAACTGTAGTTTAGTGACTTCAATAACCACTTTAATCATTATTTATTTATTTATTTATTTTTAATGACACCTACATAACTCACATCTGAACAGAGAGCTCTTAGCAATATTGATCTGTCTTTTTAACTTGAATCACCCATTCTGAGTGCGGCACACCGACTGTAGAATAACATGATTATGTGCCTCCGGGATACACCTTCACAAATCAGCAATACTTTTTCAGATATGCATGTCCGTATAGGCCATACAACATTTACTCAGCATTTTGCCGGAAATCACAGATGTCAGTTTATAAGAAGATCAACTTCTTGTTTCTTACAGTCCAATAATCTCTCACATTACTATAGACGATTAAAAGTTGCAAGTGCATTACATACTGTAGCAGAAATTACATTTGCTTTAAATGAACCCGGATTAGATAAAAGCTGTAATAGTGGAAAGAGGTTGCCGCCTCAGATAGATATTTATAGGGCCCTTCTAATTAGAAACTGGCTGTGGATGGGAATTTGTTGCTATATAATATTTCTAGAGTAGAGTATCATATGAGGCAACTAATTTTCCCTGATGAATAATATTTCTTTATTGCAGGGAAACATCCATAGGTTATCAATTTAAAATTGTATTTTTAGATAGCTGAAGCTTAATGTTATAAGCAGAGGTGTCAAGTAACGAAGTACAAATACTTCGTTACCTTACTTAAGTAGAAATTTTGGGTATCTATGATAAGAACGCGCACAACGTCCGACCCCCCACCCCCCACCCCCCGGTCGCATGATCAGAAAGCGAGACCTTAATGCTTTTGTCACCCCTCACTGTACTTTTACTTTTATACTTTACGTAGTTTTGAAACCAGTACTTTTAAACTTTTACTTAAGTAAAAAGCTTGGGTTGATACTTCAACTTCTAAAGAAGTATTTTTTAACCCTAGTATCTATACTTCTACTCAAGTAATGAATGTGAATACTTTTGACACCACTGGTTATAAGTTTCATTGTCATTGAACTCTTTGGGAAGCAATACACATAGGGTGAGGTTAAGAAAAACACAAACACTCATCTGGTACTTGGGGTTTGCTGTTTGAAATGAACATCTTAGCTGTTAGTGTTTTCTGATATTTTCCCTAGACTGTTAACTTTAAAGATTTCTATAGAACATTTGAATGGATCATACTCTTTGATGTAATAATGATGTGAATAAACAAGAGAACATTCCGACACTTGATTGTGTGTTTGTATGTGCGTTTTAGAAACTCTGCAAAGAATAACAGGCTCATGTGAGGTATATACAGTATGTTGATTTATTGATTTATTTCCTGCAGAATGTTAACTGTACTCAAGCTTGGCCAATGTACAGTATATTTAGGCTAGAGATGTAAGCTCTGATAAAAATTTTAAATCAAGCTTGGCAAGGCTCAACGTAAAACATCTATATACAGTAATGTGACCTGCACTGCATATACAGTTAAGAAATAACATATCCCAAATGAGGCGGCACGGTGGTGTAGTGGTTAGCACTGTCACCTTGGTGACATTCCCGGCCAGGCTCGATTCCCGTCTCTGTGTGCATGTTCTCCCCTTCCTCCCACAGTCCAAAGATATGCAGGTTAGGCTAATTGGCGTGCCCAAATTGACCATAGTGTGTGAATGAGTGTGTGTGTGTGTGTGTGTGTGTGTGTGTGTGTGTGTGTGTGTGCTCTGCGATGGATTGGCACGCTGTCCAGGGTGTACCCTGCCTCGTGCCCTGAGTCTCCTGGGATGGGCCCCAGGTCCCCGTGACCCTAAATACAGGATAAAAGCGGTATAGAAGATGAATGAATGAATATCCCAAATGTCACTCACAACAAATACATTTGTGCTAATTCTTATAATTCAAGGCTGAATTGCTGTGACTTGGTGAAGTCAAGGTATGTTTAAGCCTTTAGCTAAAGTTAATATGTTTCATTTATAAAGTGTCTGCTTCACATTCAAGGTTGCTTTACAAACCAATTGCAATATTTAGGCTGTTGATGTCGGCTCTACCTTCTCAACTGCAGTTGAAGAATCTAGATATTCCGTGCTCTTTGACATTCCATTCACCTGCTTTCAACAGTTTTCGTATGTACGAATGTGTATTCGTACTAAAATCCTGCATGGTCAAGAAAATGATAATCCATACAATTTTTATCACAAACTGAGTGCAGTAGGAATAAGGGAAGAGGGTATTATAGTCAGAGCCAGTGTCACTGCTTGACTGATCTAAGCATCTCAGTACTGGAGTGCCAACACATTATCTGTGCCAATAGATAGACCAGCGGAACTACAACTACAATTATTACGTTAGAACAGTTTAACAAATGCATTATGATCTTCAACAGGAATCCCATTATAGCAGTTAATTTCAGTTTTGAAAAGTGAAAATATTTTTAGTGTATATATTCTTGTGCTATATGTGCCATTGTACATTTTAATGTTTACAACACCAACATTTAGACAAAGCACAATAGAGCAACTAGATGCACATCAGACAATAACCACTAAATGTGCGTATTTATCAAAAGCCCTCTTAGTATCTCCATATTTATTTTGTAATGTAACCTACTAGACCCATTAGTGTTAATGTGCAACATGTCATGTTCTGTGTCAGCAGAATCAATTTGTTGATTGCTGTTCCACCCTGCTGATGAGCTTGCATTTTGAAATAAACTAAATCATCTCATTTAGCACATCTAATTTCCTGATTGTCATTCTGTCCACAAGTGCGGGTGCTGCTTACCGTTTCTTAATTTCCGTCGGAAATTGAGGAGGCCTGCTGCCGTCTGAAGGGTTGTGTCATAAGAGCAGTATTTGGTTTTGCTCAAAGTCTCAACATCCATTTTAATTCTGGTTGCTGTGTCTTTTCACCAAATTACTTAATTCGAATTCAGCAGTGTAAAATGTAAACAAAGTTTTCAGTCTATCAAGAGCCTATCTGGTTATACATGCCTGGTATTTGTCAATGTAATTAGCAAATATTAAACTGATTTGAAAGCAAATATACAGATGAAAAATGCATAACTCTTTGTCAAATAGAAGATATTGTTATGCTTTATATCAGTGGTTCTCAAACTTTTTTTGCAATGGGCCGCACTATGTACAAGTTCAAGTCTCACGGGCCGCATATTATTTACATATGACGTCATCAACTCTCAATAACCAGATATTATGCATCTAAAATTATTACAATTAGATGTATTATTATCATTAGAGAGTATAATTCTACTTACCATTAATGGGACACCTGATGTTGCCGGGAGCCGACCAATTTGGTGAAATTCGTCTCAAAAGGAGTAACAGCACAATGAAGTTGTGACTGTAAGTTGTAGTCTGTAAGACGCGCACGGAAACGTGACTTGATGCGCGTCATTGCAGAAAATGTGCGTTCGCAAATGTATGTGTATCCAAATATGGAAAGCACTTTTTCAACTTAATAATCTGAGGTTTTGTCCAGAGATGTTTCGCCACATTTCTGCAACTGAGGATGACTGCTGCGCGGTTTGGCTGTGTCCTCTTGCCTGAATGTCCATCAGCTGATGCAACGACTCTTTTTGTTTGCATGTGTTCCTTCATTAGTATTTTCCTCACATCTTTTTTCTCCTCTAATAACAAATTTGTCCATTTTGATCGTTAGTTGATGTGTAAGAGCCATATCGTACTTGTTATGAATTTGTTATTGTGTTTATTTTATTTTACTTTACTTGTTGTTATTTCATCTATTCTACCTTGTTCTATTCAGTAGTAAAGCATTAAGCATTAAGTTTGTTACATAAGCCATAGGCTTTATATTTCTTAGTCATGCATCATAAGTTGACAATCGTAAGTTGGTCTGTGATGTCATTCTACTATTACATACTTTTGTATGACTGTCATATGTTAGAGAGTTCAGTTTAGATAGGGAAGGCTACGGAAACACAAGCTTTTGACCGTCAGCTAATGAGAGCTCCCGGTAAGCTAAAAATGTAAGATACAGCAACTAGGTTGTTGTAACCGTAAGCTCCCGTAAGTAGAGATATACAACAAGAGTGTTGTTATATACGTAAGCTAAGACTGTAATTTATAAGATACAGCAAATAGGTTGTTGTAAAAGTCAGAGAATTGCAAGATGCAGCAACTGGTGTCTGTAATCACAGGGGATTTACTCAAGACGACTGTATGAAGTGTTGATTCTTTGATGCTGACAAAATAAACTACAAGAGACAAAGAGATTGGACTTCTGTCGTGTGAGTGAAACTTTAATCCAGAGCTACGCATCAAAACTGGTGAAATAATATGACCGAATCTACATGATGACTGTCATAAATCTGTCAGAGCGCGCGCGCTTGCAATTGTGTGCGCGTTAACTGTGTAATTGCATCAGTTCATAGTTGCGTCAGTTGTGCGCATATATGAAAACATGATCACCAAAATGATTTTATGTGACAAAAATATAGTTCAAAGTTTGTTTAACACATTTATTTGTTTAATAAATAGTTTTTTTAATGAATTGTAAAATCATTTAATATTATTTCATTTATTTATTTTTATTTTTTTTTCGTGGTCAGGATCGCGGGCCGCAGGTTGAGAACTACTGCTTTATATGATTATTATTAGAATGTACACAGGAAAGCTATAGGATCTGTTCACCTAGGGTGAACCTTTGAATGCTAACCTAAGGTAATGCTTCCTTAGCTATTTGCGCAATAGGTAGTTTGGTGCACTTGTATCTAATTAGGCATTGTTTGGTTTTGACCTCATCAAGGCAACATTGAAAAGACCTTAATGCAAATCTTAGGTCACAGCCAGAAAATGGCCACATTTATGCAGTGTCTTTACTTCTTATAGCACCTACAGTCGTAGATGCATTTTATATGGCATTTCATGTACTCACCATCAAAACAGCTTCTTCTCTATCTTTGTTAATAATCAAGTTGGTTAGGCAGCATTCATTTATCACTATAATGCTGACCTGAAAATGACAAGTAATCTTGCACTAAATTTTATTAGGAATAATTGTTATTCTGACTCATGCAATATAAATTTGATGATGATGATGATGATGATGATGATGATGATGATGTCATCAGTTGTCATTTTAAGACACAAAGTTCAACTGTTCTGGCTCGACAGCTTATAGCTCATGAAAACAAAAATTCAGTATGTCAAAATATTTGAATTTCATTTCGGGTTTGGGTAAATTACTATTCATACAGTATAAATACCATGTATCTCTTGGGCTAGTTCATTACGTGCAAGAGGAAAACTGATGACTTGACTGTTGTCCAGAAATCTATCATCAGCAGCCTCCACATGGAGTGTAAACCTCAGAAGGTCATTGCAAATATCAAGCCATTTTTGGGAATAAAGGATGAGGAAAATACAGACAATAGTCATACATGTATACTGTACATAATATACATATGTAAAATACAAATTACATTGTCATGCACGCTAAAAGCAGCTGGCACCATGCAATATTACAAAATTTATAGAAAATACCACATTACCATAGCAAAGAATAAGTCTATCCAGAGCATCACATGAAATCACCAGCACAGTAATTCTACTAAGAAGAGTGTTGGGAATGTGCAGTCAATGAACATGAGATAGCACACCTCAAAATGTAAAGGAAGACGTCATTAAGAAACAGTGCTACTGTATGTATAAAAGATTTATACTCATGTGTACTTAGATATGCACACTAGCATGCCACTATTAGCTGGTCATAGCACAGTTAGTGCAGATGTGCTGTCACAAATATAGCAAAATAAAGTTGCAAATCTTGCAAATGGTTTGAGCTCAATAAAAGAAACACCTTCAGCTATCCTAAATACAAAATATAACTGCAGATAAAAAAAAAGAAATCCAGAGTGTAATGGGTGTGTGTTTGTGTGTGCACGCATGTCTGTCTCTATACGTGTGTGTGTATTGTTATAAAAATGTAAAAAGATACATCCAAACTTTTGACTGCTTATGTACATGCATCATCATCATCATAATTTTTATTGCTTTACAAATCAATTGCTCTACCTACTCAACTGCAGTTGAGGAATCTAGATATTCCGTGCTCGTTGACATGCCATCCACCTGCTTCCAACAGTTTTCCTACGTACGAATGTGTATTGGTGCTAAAATCCTGCATGGTCAAGAAAATGATAATCCATAAAATTTTTATCACTAACTGAGAGCAGTAGGAATAAGGGAAGAGGATATCATAGTCAGAGTCAATGTCATTGCTTGACTGATCTCAGCATCTCAGTACTGGGGTGCCAACATATTATCTGTGCCAATAGATAGACCAGCGGAACTACAAGAAATTATTACTTTGGAACAGTTTAGAAAATGCATTATGATCTTCAACAGGATTCACATTATAGCAGTTAATGCTACTGCTTGAGCGTGTGTGTGTGTGTGTGTGTGTGTGTGTGTGTGTGTGTGTACCAGACCATAAGTAAGAACAATAAGGGCCTAGAAAGCTATAATGAAAAAGAGAAATGGTGTCAGTGAGGGTAGATGAGGGGGGAAATTAAACCCTTTTAATTGTTAATTGTGCACAAAAGCAGATAAATAAATAGTTGATTACAACAGAGCTTTAGGATCCAGGTAAAAATTAAAAGGATGGAATTGATAAATTGCAGGAGGCACTAAGGAACAGTACTTAAAATTAACATGTCCAAATATATGGCTATATGGCTAAAAAGTTTATGAAAATTTGATCTTTATTATAATAACAGCCTCCACTCTTATTTCATCTTATGACTGTGGGGAATTATGATTATTCAGCCACAAGAGCATGAGCAAGGCATTTTGCACATTTGTTGTCCTCAACGTGTTCATCCTAAACATGGTCAGTGGTGGTAGGGTCAGGACTCAAGTCACTATAGTTCTTTGACTCCAACCTTGATAAACCATGTTTTCATTCCTGCCAATACATTATTAGCAATTTAGTGCTTCCATTTTTCCTTTCTTTTTCTTGTGTGACATTGCTAATAATAATATAAAAACACACCCGCACACCTCTTGCCTTGACTCTTAGTTGCCTAACTGGGTTGACTCTTAAAAGTGTTGTGGGGATAGATGATTGATACTGGTTAGCACTGTCACCTTGTACCTCCAGGGTCTGGGTTTGATTCCGAGGCCAGGCTCGATTCCCGTCTCTGTGTGCATGGAGTTTGCATGTTCTCCCCGTGCTTGGTGGGTTTCCTCCGGGTACTCCGGTTTCCTCCCACAGTCCAAAGATATGCAGGTTAGGCTAATTGGCATTCCTAAATTGCCCGTAGTGTGTGATTGGGTGTGTGAGTGTGTGTATGTGTGTGGGCCCTGCGATGGATTGGCACCCTGTCCAGGATGTACCCCGCCTAGTGCCCGAAGTCTCCTGGGATAGGCTCCAGGTCCCCCGCGACCCTGAACACAGGATTAAGCGGTATAGAAAATGAATGAATGAATGATTGATACTGATGATCAGGAAATTAAAATCATTTTTTAAAATAAATGAGAAAAGTTAAACCGTTAGGTATCCAGTTTAGGGAAGAAGAGGCAAAAGATACAGATATATAGCTATATTCTATATTTGTAAGTATAATATTGTGCATGTAATGAAACTGGTTAATATTTTCAAACATTTTTCATTGTTAACTTGCCATGCTATCTTACTAATTTTTATAACACTGAAGATAATTTCACATTTTGAGATGTGTGTAGCCTGCAGCAACATGATTGCAACCATTTTAGCACATTAATGATTTGGTTTAAACTTTAGTTAGGGTGATCTCATACAGATTTTCCATGATGTGGGCTAACTTAAATATATATTAATATTATGCTGATATTTTGTATCTTTTGTGATATATTGAGTCTTTAGCCTAGGTCTAAAATTAGTCTGGAAGGTTGTATGGTTCATTTGGTTCCTATTCTGCAAGTTTGATTAATTGTGTATAATGTTGGGTCTTAGTTTGATGCATGCTTTGTTTTGTTTTACATATAGGTATTATAATTATTTATTTGCATTGCCTCAATGGTCTGGATAAAATGTTACAGCAAAATTAAAGCTGAATGATGCTTTGTTTATTGGGGAAATTGGAAGAGAATTCATCTAGCGTGCCATCCACAGGAAAACCACTTTTCTGCATTGCTTAATCTATTTAGACACATAGACCTGTGAAAACATATGAGAAAGCCAGAATAACTGGTGGAATATCTAAAAAGTTTCTCCTGTAATGAAAGATTAGTCTAATAGAAAAGTGATAGTAATAGTTCCAGCTTAAAATAGTTGTAGAAAGAGAGAGATATAAATAAGAAAAAAATATGTTTGACAATAAGCTACTGTATATGTGCTTTAAATATTGCGATAAACAGTCTATGATCTTTCTTGTGCAAAGTCTATACATCTAGAAAAAGGGCTGCTGCTAGTATAGTACTTATTATTATTATTATTATTATTATTATTATTATTATTATTATTATGCCTACATACATACATACATACATACACACACACACACGTACATACATACATAAACAGTACATACATACATGTGTCTCTTATTGTCCATGCCCCTTATTCAACATAAATTCATACAACAGTTTTAGGAACTGAAGAAGCAATTTCACTTATTCTTTATATTAATGGATTTGTAAGAAAAACTATCCCACCACAACCGAATTCTAAGCAGCCAGTTGTCAGATAAGCTTGTCCCTACATCTTATTTTTAATTAAAAACAGATTGACTGTTGTCGGAATGCAAAAGCGCACAAAACAGATGTTTAAATCTACATTTACACTACTGCATTTATAAGTGCAATTTTACATATTGACTGACTGATTGATCACATGTATAATAATATTTTTAAAAAAAAGAAAAAAATTATAATAATAATAAAAATAAATGAATATCCTTCATTTATTTTTTATAATTATTATTATTCATTTATTCATAAATTCTGTTGTTGGCAAAAGTTTGAAACTTCATTATATTGACAATTAATAAGGCATGTCAGACATTTATTTATTTATTTGTATTTTATATATATATAATAAATATATATATAATTTTTTTATATAATATTATTAATAATACTTAGAGACAATCAGCTCAAGCACGTACATAATGTATGTATGTAAAAACCTCTCCTTTACTGTATGATCACTGCAGTAAGTTGTACATAGTTGCCCTTCTTTTACATTTAATATATAGTCATATTTTAGTGCCGGTAAATAAACTAAAAATATATTTTTTTAAAGTTTGATATCATTAAACTATAATTTGATATCATGGGCTTTCACGGTAAACAAACTACAATGCAACAACTTTTGCCACTTAGTGCCACATTTTTAAGTGCAGGATTTGTGTAATTATTCCATTCCTGCTGTGAATTTCTCATTTGGGTTGTGTAATTCACAAATAAAGTGTACAGTCGGCTTAAAAATAAACTGCTGCATGCAGACATTACGCGAGCATTTTCATGAAAATTGAGGTCAGACCATATTTGAGTTTGACATTAAATGGGTGTTTTGGGAGAGCAAACTCAATCAGTTTTACAAAGAGGCTTACTGAGAATACGATAGAAGCCAATTGCCTAAGCACTCAACTTGCCTGTGCACAATCCCCAGGTGGACCACTGTGCTGGTAATGAGATATAATATCTATCGCCCTGGGAGTGGTCCTATTCACGAAACACCAAGGGATCTTCTGTTTCTGTAGCATTTGGGATCTAATTGGAAACACTTCCATAGTGTAAATTTGGGGCAGCGTGAACTTCCCATGTGATGGATAGAGCCAAAACAAGCATGCATGGCAACTTAAATGCGCACTGAAAACCAAAGGTACAATTCATAATTCATTAAATGCAGTGGTGACAGATTGGGGGACGAACGCCGAGGTATTATCATACATCATGGGGATTGATACAGTCTGTCAGTATTTCTCAGGGGCAGCATTTGCATTAGATGAACAATAATTATCTGTTGTTATCATCTACACTCTAAAAAATAAAACTGTGCTGTACTCAATTTTTTTGGTGAAACATTTTTACACTTAAAAATATCAATATCAATCTAAAAATTAAAAAAATCATGTAAAATATACTTCATGAATGAAGTACAAGTCAGTAAAAAAAATAAGTAGACCTGAATAACTTTTTGTAGTAGGTTACCCAAGTGAAAATGAGTAAAATAATTGAGTAGATATGATTGAAATGGAACGTAGAAGAAACTGAAAATTTGACTATTATTTAACAAACAAATGTGCTACATTTACTTGTTTTAAATAAATTTAATTCATACTGGTCTATCACAGAATTAATATCTTACACTATTTTTTTTAATACTGTATATTTAGCTTTTAATCAAGTTTTTTTTTTCAATTTAGGTCAATGTATCTAATGACATATCTAATTATAAACAAAGACACAATACACACATTACCATTTTAATTAAACATTTATTTGCCAAATTTGACAAGACATGACGTCTAAACTCAATCTGGTTTACTTTGCAAATGACATGTAACATGATCATAAACAATGAGCTGAATTGATCTCATTATTAAACAGTCTGACAAACAATACTTCTGTCACAAGTATTATACAGATAATATGTGGAAAGTAGACTTTTGTATTAGAATCGAATCACAGTCACATTTTACATCTGAAAGACTGCAGACCTTCACACTTCAGTTTCCTTCAAACTGTGGAAAGTTGTGTGGACAAATGTGTGTGCAGACATTCCCAGGTCTTAAAGAAGCAATGACAGTCTAAATGAAGACAGGACACTGAATATCATTGATCAACAGTACCATGCTTCACTCCATAATGATCGAAATTCCTTTAGTTGATGCGACAAATGTGCAGAGCTTACACCGCCATCCCATAAGCTGGCACCTAAAAAAGGAATTATAGTATACAAGTAAGTACAAGTGTGACTGTTACTATATGCATCATCACACTGATCTATAAGTGGTGTTCAAGTCAAAGCGGGACTTGTGATGAAAATTCTCTGAAACGAAGACGTAAAACTGATTTGATTTTACAGAGACCATTGCTGGTAAAATTCCGGTGAACATTTCAGTGGAATGCTTTTACAAAAAACAGACTGCTTTGATCACCAAAGGCATTTTGCTCTTGCAGAACAATGCACAACCTCATATATAGAGACAGAAATATAGAGAGAAATAAAGGGAGCTTTTACTCTAATAAGTGTGTTCTGTTATTCTGCACAATTAAAAGTCCCGCTTTGACTTGAATGTCCCTTGTACATGTCTTTAACCCTTGTATAAAAATGATACAACAACTTTATTTACGCATTACTATCAACTATATAATTTTTTTACTTTAGTTACTGGAAAATCTTGTATATTCTAGTGGATTCAATATATTCTGGATTAAAAATAGGTAAAGTGAAATATTTCCAGCCTTGTTTCAATTTCTATCTTGGATTCAATGGTTACACATTTAATACTTCTGAAACATTGACATTGTCAAACAAAAGTTGACATTTACCTCCAGTTTTATCTCCATTCAACTTCTCTTCTTTAGTGGTGTTGGTGCTGTGAAAGAGATATTGAAAATATATAACATTTCACGAAAATGATTTAAAAATCAGTTTTAGTTTTTTTTTACTTACATATTACAACATACATAACATATTTCACTTCAATATTTTAATTTTATATTATTTCTCCCAATTATAATTCTGAGAGAAATGTTGTAGGCCTACTTTTACTTCATTTATTTCATCAACTGCCATTTTAATAATGTTTAAGTACACGGTTATGTTTGTGAAGTACTTGTAGTACTTTTGTACTTCAAATACATTAGAAGTTTAGAATGGCATGTGCTTATGACTTTAACTTGAGTAAAAGGTTTGAAGTTCTATTGTTTTAAACAAAGCTATACACCATTATACTGCTAATCAAACTGCCTGTCTGTAGTGCTGTACATCATGACTGGAGCTGTGCTGGACTCAGAGCTGTTGCTCTCCCGGTGTGTAAACAGTGCCAGAGTCCGGACACTGCACCTCATTTCTGCTGTTTAAATCTGCTTTGTTCTGCGTTTCCTCCTTAAAGTGTCGGAGTGAACCGAGCAGACTCGCGGTTCAGTGTGTGAGGTGGACCCGGTACACACGCGGTAATTATTTCAACACGCTAGTTTTATATCATCGCCACAGTGACGGTTGGCTGCGCAAAATCACCGCATTCGGCGGGAGAAATTCAAATATTGCGGCACAACCGCGGCCGGTTACACCGAGAAACGCGGACATGCACGCGCACGCGGCTCGGTGTTAAATCTCTCCTTTTACACCAGATTTTAAGTGTCTCCTAACCCTAACCCAGATCTTAAGTGTCTGTATTAACGCCGCTTTACCTGAGCAATTCGGTGGTTGGAACAAACAATTAAAATGACAATGAACACCAGGAATGACCTGTTGCTAGCTATCATTAGCTATGTAGCTCGGCTGTGACAGGATTCAGAACAGTAACTGACACACTATAAAGTTGTGTATACAGACAGACAGAGGAATTATTTCAGTAACTTGTGTTAGCTGTTTACTCACCAGGATTTATAAGGAATGTTCCAGGAGCTTCATGTCCATCCTCACAGCCTTCTGGTCTCTGATGTTACACCAGATTTCCCATGAGCACTTGCACAGGGCAATTTACTAAATTATTTAAGTTTTTCTTGTTAAACATGAAGAATATTGAGTTGGAATGAGTGATAATTGTAGTTCTTTAAACTAATCAGCATTAATTACTCCATTACCAAATATTTTGATTGAAATGTATCAAAAATATTAAGTGGATGTTAAAAATATAATTCAGTTAGTCAAATACTAATTTCTATTTGTGAAATAAACTTAAATTATAGTGTAAATTTAAGACAAACAGAACAGTAGTTTTTTTAGGCATTTATTTTGATTTGTCTAACTCAAACAATCATGTATGTGACTTTTAGAGATTTTATTAAGGTAACATAACCTGTTTATTACTGTGAAATTTACAAGACCACAGAATCATTTTTTAGAGTGTATCAGGATCGGTACAGTGCTGAATACATGTCTTAGTAGTGACTCTCAAATGTTTAATTTGTCTTCTTTATGAATATGTGCTAGTGAAGCAAAATGGGAGAGGCTCGCAATAAATATAAACACAAAGAGAACATACAGAGATGTGATATGAACATCAGACTGCTAAGATTGTAGAGAAAGTTGGAAGACCCATTATTTTTCCACTGTCTTCTCTATTCTATAAACATCATAATGCTGTTCCCGACACCAGAGGCAGCTTAGCATCGATCAATTCATATTTATTTGCTCCCGTCAAGCCACTGGCACAACTCTTGAGACAGCACTTAGATGCTGCAGATAGAGCAAGCTTCCCGTACACTGCATTAGCTTTCTCTCTTTCTCACTCAGTGTGTGTGTGTGTGTGTGTGAAGAGCTGAATATGGGATGTACATGGGGTGTAGATCTCTTTAATAAATAGTTAATCTCAATGTATTTAAAATTCCATTCATATTGCTAGATGTACATTTTAGACAAGCAGTCCTTCTGGATCATGAAAAATAGCTTACTGTTGACTGAGTCCAAGGGTGCAAAGCAATGCACTTAGAATATTTTCTTAGATAAAATTGCTCACCTTCACTAAAATTGTCCAAAGGTATGCTATATAAGTACACAGATTATATCCAAAAGATGTGAAGGGCTGGAAGGGAGAAAAAATAAACATCAATATCCAGTACCAGGCAGAAATCTGCAGTGTGTGTGTGTGTGTGTGTGTGTGTGTGTGTGCGTGCGTGCGTGCGTGCGTGTGTGTGTGTGTTTAACTAGCAGAGTGTTTGAAAAGGGTTTCACAGGGTTCAGTCTAATCTAGTCCATGTCAACAGTAAGGCTTTAAATTAGGAAAGACATGAACTAACAGAGTTGGATGTTCTCTGCTCGAAGGTAGAAGTTCAATTCCAAACAACAGAGAAGGGAGATAAATTGCCAAAATGGTATTTAATACTCTAGAGTGAATTTTCTTTACAGAAAAGAATGTGATAATAATAATAATAATAATAATAATAATAATAATAATGTCATCAGAGAAGAAAAACTTCATAGATGTGACAACCTGGTCATTCCATACATTGAAATCATCATCTGATTTCATTTTTTTTTTTTTTGCCACACAAAATTACTAAGGCCAGACTTTTCCTACTTACGCAAACCAATAATGCATAAGGCCTCCTAAGGCTTGTACAGTGGGCACTACTGTATGCATGATGGATGCATTACTTCATGTGCATCCCTTTTTATCCTGATGTGCTCAAGTCTCTGGAATAGGGTTAGTCTGAACTCAAGACCACATGACCTTTTTTGCAATCCTCCAAAGTCAAATTTTTTATGATCCCTTTCAAATAAAAACCTTTTTTTATGATTAGTCTCACTAACAAGTGGTTTTCATATGGCCACGCAGCTGTTTAGTCCCAATCCTGTGAGTTCTCATTGAATTGTATGCATATGGAAATGCTCTTACTTTCATTATTAAACATAGCTTTAGTTTTTTACTGTGTTTTTATTATCATGCAACTTCATTAAGTGTTTAAGTGATTTCCGTTCATTATTTTTTCCGGCGACATTTTTTCCAAAAAACTGACAGCTTGGCACTATCCTTTCAGATTTGATAATGTATTGAAGGATTTTTAACAGGTTCTTTCAAAATCTTCCTTCAAAATTACTTCAAATCTCCTTAGTTGTTTATGGTTTTCTTTTATTTTTCTTTCTTTTTTATGTCCAGGATGGGTAATAATAATAATAATAATAATAATAATAATAATAATAATAATAATAATAATAATAATAGGCACCACAGTAGCTTAGAGGTTAGCACAGTTGCTTCACGTCTCATTTGAATCTTGCCTCTCATTCTGTGTAAATTTTTCATGTTCTCCTTGTGGTTGGTGGGTTTCCTCCGGGTATTGCACTTTCCTCCCACAGTCCAAAGACATTTGGAAAAATTGCCAGCAGTGTATAATATGAATAGGTATGTGAGTGTGTGTGCTTTTGCTCTGCAATGTGTTAGCACTGTGCATTACCTAGTGCCTTAAGTTCTCTGGGAAAGGCTCCAGACCTGTGCATCCCTACGCATAATACTGTATGTTGTATGGAAAATGGAGGTGGAAGAAGAAGAAGAATGAGCTTTGAAAATGAGTGCAGGAAGGTTTTCCTAACACTTGCAGGGCAGTATTACAATCTACAATGTATGAATCATATCTGACTCATTTTTGAATGTATTAACTATCATACAATGCCCTTTCGCATGTCTGCAATTACCCAATCAGCCAATCATGTCACAGTAGTGCAGTGCATATGTCTTGCAAATACAGGTCAAGAGCTTCAGTTAATGTTCACATCAAATGTCAGAATGGGGAAAATGGGATCTCAGCGACGTTGACTGTATTTGTGCCAGATTGGTTAATTTGAATATTTTAAAATATGCCCCTAGGATTTTCACACACACGAGTCTCTAGAGTAAAAAAAAAAAGAAAAGAAAAAAAACTTTTAGTGAGGAGCAGTTTTTCAGGCAGAAATCCCTTATATTCATGAAAGAGGACAGAGAAGAACAGCCAGGCTGGTTTAAGCTGACAGGAATGATACGGTAACTCAAATATTCACATTCTGAACCTTAAGGTGGATGGGCTGCAACAGCAGAAAACTACATTGGGTTCCACTCCTGTCAGCCAAGAACAGAAATCTGAGTCTACTGACTCACTAAATCTGAATAATTGTAGATTGGAAAAACAAACTATCACTGTTCTTAGATCTGTAGTTATAGTCAGTGATCAAATGAATTTATAGCTACATGAAGATCATTAGATGAATGATTTACTTACATATTGTCTTTTATCAAAAATTATCTAAATTAAATCATGTATGGGCGGCACGGTGGTGTAGTGGTTAGCACTGTCGCCTTGCACCTCCAGGGTCTGGGTTCGATTCCCCGGCCAGGCTCGATTCCCGTCTCTGTGTGCATGGAGTTTGCATGTTCTCCCCGTGCTTGGTGGGTTTCCTCCGGGTACTCCGGTTTCCTCCCACAGTCCAAAGATATGCAGGTTAAGCTAATTGGCGTTCCTAAATTGCCCGTAGTGTGTGATTGGGTGTGTGAGTGTGTGTATGTGTGTGTGCCCTGCGATGGATTGGCACCCTGTCCAGGGTGTACCCTGCCTAGTGCCCGAAGTCTCCTTGGAAAGGCTCCAGGTCCCCCGCGACCCTGAACACAGGATTAAGCGGTATAGAAAATGAATGAATGAATAAATCATATATAAAATGTATTATGTTGGCCCTGATATACAAAATCCTCTGGAATATGATGTTAAATGGAAGAAAGCCTAGACTGTAGTACAGTCCTGTAGAGTGAAATAAGTGCTGAATGTTCATGTTCAACACAAACAATTGATCAAACATGGCTTTTCCTTATGTCATGCCTGAAATTCATTTGTAATTAAGTAATTTGCACTAGAACATTAAGCCCGGCTTTACATCCTGAGCATGTTTGTACTTGGTAACTAGGAAGCGTTAGATAAGAAATGAAGGATAAGAAAAACTACAACATCTTCTATGTAGCAAAGTAAGTAGCAGTAGAAATGGTCGTGTCTGGTTGAACTTTGTTTATGCAGAGTGGGCTGAGGTCAGGGTAATATTTCTGGAGCTCGAGTGTGAAAATAATGCTTGACAAAGTGATTTGTAGAGGTGCTGCACTTTGCATGCAGGAGCTGTCTCTTTTATCTGAGCTCAGCTCCTATTGTGTGTGTGTGTGTGTGTGTGTGTGTGTGTGTGTGTGTGTGTGTGTGTGTGTGTGTGTGTGTGTGTGCGGGTGTGTACATGCAAGAGAGGTTTAGTCAGAGAAGCATAACAGAGGCCAGTATTGGACAATCTACAATAATACAATAATACACTTTCAGTTTGCACTTAAGATGTTCAACAGCAAGTGAATCTGATTACTGATGCTTACACTTGAGAGCACATAGTTTTATATGAATATGAATTAGCAGTAAACTGTGAAAAATGTATTTCTCTCTTTCGTTTTCATTGCCATTGCCTCAGCTTACTTCCCTTGGACATTCTTTGGAAGTAAAAAATAGTGCCGTGTGTAACTGTGAAACTGGGGTGGAGAATGATGGGGAAACCATCGTTCCCATATAAAATTTACAACATTTGTAATAAATTAGAGCAATTTTAAATAAATGGAGTTTTAAGAAAAGTTACAATCACTATCTCTAAGACCTAAATACATATTTCACCTCCTTCTTATAAAAGCTGACTCATGATTCTGGTCAATGACCAGTTAACTCATAGTTATGAGTTATGGTCAATTATTGCATGACAGTAAGACATGCAGTAAGACTCTGCAAGGCTGTTGAGCTGGCCTAGCAAATCTCCCTTATGGATAAGAATCAGACAGTGGTGGAGGATAATTATGGGGAAACTGATAAAAATTGCTGTTGGAGGTGAGACTGCTAGTCATCCCAATGGTTTCGGTCTCATTAGATCTGACATAATGTGACATGCTTTGTCAAAGCTTCGTCCCTCAACACAAACTTAAAAGCCTGTGGGTTTGGGCCAAACAGTCAGTCATCATCATTGCTTCCACACAACCTCTGCACACGCGCGTGCACACACACACACACACACACACACGCACGCACACACACGTGTACACACACACACACACACACACACACACACACACACACACACACACACACTTAGAAGGCCGAACAGTGGTGTAGTGGTTAGCACTGTCGCATTGCACCTCCAGGGTCAGGGTTTGATTACCGGCCAGGCTTGATTCCTGTCTCTGTGTGCTTGGAGTTTGCATGTTCTCCCCATGCTTGGTGGGTTTCCTCCGGGTACTCTGGTTTCCTCCCACAGTCTAAAGATTAGATTGCCATTCCCAAATTGCCCATAGTGTGTGTGTGAGTGAGTGTATGTGTGTGTCCTGCGATGGATTGGCACCCTGTCCAGGGTGTACCCCGCCTTGTGCCCTAAGCCTCCTGGGATAGGCTCTAGGCCCCCCACGACCCTGAATGGAGGATAAAATGGTATAGTCTACTGTATGAGTGAGATGAGAGTGAGTGATCATCAATTAAGGATCATAGGCACCGAATACTCAGTAACCCCTGTGGGGAGAACCCCACCCCACAACCCACCGAACACAAAGGATCTCTAAGCATCCTCCAGAGGCCTTGTGGAGTCATGGGCACTCAAGGCTCACTCAGGCCATGTATGTGTAGGTAAACATACCACTACAGGATTAGGAATATTAACAGTATATAACTAAAATAAAAAAAAATTTTGCTGTCTGTACCAAAATATTTACTAATGATAGCTAATCCATGAAAAGCAACGGATAACTTGTCACCAGCATGCGGAAAATCTTGCGGAAAATTTGTTAACTTCACACACACAATCATTCACAAACATCACAGGAACTGGTTGTCATTACATCCCCCATACAGTTCGACCTCACTCCAAACAAATTTCTCATGTTTGAGCTATTAATGGGGGTTCCTGGGAGGCCAGCATTTCAGAAGTTTGCAGTCTGATCAAGGTTCTAGTGTGCTTAGAAAACCTTGACCCTGATGACATCCAAGCATGAGTAATATGCTGGGATAAGTGCATTAGTGTAGCAGGAGATTATATAAAGAAACTAAGATAGTTTTTACTCACATAGATGTGTTCTTTAATTAAAAGTCCCAGTTTGACTTGAACACTCATCTTATTTTCTTTATTAAACCAAAAGCATAAAACAATAACTTTGTTTGTTTCTGGAAACTGCAAAAAACGCATTAATTGCTCATACACTTACTCATTTCTCATTAGCATGTGCTACATGTGCTTGTTTATTGTAATTCCATTTTAATTGAATCACCTTCTACAGTGCTTTCACTTTTTTCACATGCACACTTACTGAGCACTTTCACATACTTAGACAGATTCCCATTCTCATTCATGCAGCCAATCTGTGGCAGTATTTTAATGCATAAAGTCATGCAGATATGAGCTAGCAGCTTTTGGTAACGTTCACATCAACCATTAGAATGGAGTGTGATCTCAGTGATTTTGACTGTGACATGTTTGTTGGTGCCAAACAGGCTGATTTGTGTATTTCTATACACACTGATCTCCTGGGCTTTTCACATCTAACAATCTCTAGTGTTTTCTCAGACAGGTAAAAATAAAATAAGTATCTGATATGTGGAAACACTTTATTGATGAGACAGATCAACGGGGAATGGCCTGACTACTCATACATAACTATTTTGTACAATTTTGTTGAGCAGAACAAAAACTGAATTTTAGAATGCACTTTTTGAGGCTGGCGTAACCACAGCCTCATGAATGCAGCTAATGAATGAAAAAGACTGGTCTGATGAATCTTAATTTACATTGAGATGATAGGATCAGAATTTGGCACCAACAGCAGGAATATACTGTATGGACCCAACATCCCTGGTGGAGTTAGTATAATGGTGTGGAGAATGTTTTTGGCACACTTTGGACCCATTAATTGCAGTTATTGCTGAAATTCCAGATGTATTGATTGATTGATTGATTGGTTGATTGATTGATTGATTGATTGATTGATTGATTGATTGATTGATACTTGTTGCTAATCATGTGCATCCATTAATTAACACAATTTATCTATCTTGTAATGACTACGTCCAGCATGATAATGCACCATGTCACAAAAAAAAAAAAAATCTCAAACTGCATTCAGGAACATGACCATGGTTTCAATGTGCTTCAGTAGTTTTCCCACCAAATCAAAATCTAATAGAACACCTTTGGGACTTGGTAGAACGAGAGATTTTCAGAATAAAAAAAATCTGAAAAATCTGCAAGAGCTTTATGACTCAATCATGTCAACATGGACCAGAATCTTGGAATGTTTTCAACATTTGTAGAATCCATACCATAAAGAACTAAATATGTTTTGGGAGCACATAAATGCCCTTCATCTGGGTTCCTAATAAAGTCTTCCATTTATGTGTATTGAATATTTTTTATATTAGAAAATAATTAATTTGCCCAGAAGCTAGTAGAATCCTTTATTATTATTATTAGTAGTAGTAGTAGTAGTAGTACTAGTAGTAGTAGTAGTATTTAATGAGCATCCAGGAAAACAGAGACAAATACATTTTTTAAAACACAGTAAGTATATACACAACTTATTTTATAAATGCAGATAGCCACTAAATCAAAGTTCCCACCTACTCACGACTAGCAATATAATTGACAATCAGCCTAAATATATTCAACAATATATCTTCTACTATACAGTCTTTCAGTATTGATTAGTTCAGCCTCTGACCAGTGATGATGGTGGTGGTGGTGTTTTTTTTTTTTTTTTTTTTTTTTATTGCTGTTGTTGCTTTTGTCATCTCTTGTTTTTAACACAATATTTAGAGGTAGCTCAGTGGCTAAGGCATTGGAATGCAGTCTGCAAAAAACCTGGCAACCTAAGAGACAAATTCGTGAAATTTCACTAAACTGAATTCATCTTAAGCTCTTGTTTAGCCTTACTTTGAATACAGATAACACTTCCCCATTAATATTGACTTATCTATTAAATATTTTTTTGCTACCTCTGGAAACAGCCTTTAACTGCTGCAACTGTCTGATACAAATTTTAAGTCTGTATGCATTTTCTGCTTTGTTGATAATGATGGTCAATACGCCCAGCCGTTTAATGCCCCTTTGGGGATAATTAAGGTTTCTTTAATTCAATTCACTAATGTGATCTTAACTCAAGAGGGGGATAATGAAGGGAACATACCCAGGAATCAGCAGAATGTATAAAAACACCAAGCACCAAGCATCTTTATTGCAAGAAAATTGCATAAAGACCTGCCGCTAACAAGAGACCCAGGCATTAATGTGAGCATGTGGGTCTATAAGAATAGCCAAGAGGACCACCACCCTATTGCAAAAATGTCAGCCTCACCTACCTTGGTGAGTCATACTTAAATGTCAGCCAAGAAATGCAGCAAATAACACATATGCATTACAGGAGTGTGTGCTGGTGAATAAAAATTCAAAGAGATGAATGTAAAGTACACGCAATGACAAAGGTCAAATAACAACTTTCAACTAGCAGGAAGGCATCTGACAATAGCCAAGGCACTGCTAAACACTCCTGCGAACCATCAGGTTCTTTTTCCACCATTACATTTGATGCACATTAAAGCGTCTCTTAGAAGTGATAAAAGGTTGGCACTAAGGTCTAAAATGTTTGCTTAAGCTATTAACATGACTCAAAACACTGACTGTACCCTGATGTCACCCAATGTGGTATAAAAAGATGCAGTCTATAAGGAAGTTTAACTTAGGGTTAAAAGAAAGAAGCTAAGACTCTGAGTATTAAGACCTAAACGAATGACATTAAAACAGGTTTGATTGTGACTTGTAGGAAAGACTGAGGAATGTTTAATATTTTGGGCTTGCCATCTGCTGATCCAACTTGGCCAAGCAAATGTGTGACGATGATATATCAGGATTATCACAAGCTCTGTTAGAATTCTAATTTTAAAATTCTAATTTTAATTCTCTCTCTCTCTCTCTCTCTCTGTCCTCAGAGGCGTATATCCCGCACCCTATAGGTTACATTCCTTGGCTCCTCTTCTGAGACTAAAAATTGCATTTATGTGTGACAGTGAAACTGCCATTCCGACTCTTTGCTTTACCTTTCTTTACTTTACTATTCTTCTGTCTTGTTCCATTAGACAACTGTTCACAAACGTTTCATGTGAAGCACAAAGGAACACAAATGAACAAAAGGACCAAATGTGTCATTACAGTGCTAAAAACAGAAGGCAGAAAAATGAACACTGTGGTGAGCCACTGTGGCGGTCCTGTTTTCGGTACAAAAAGCTTTTTGAAAAAAAACTTGATCATACTGAATTCTCACAAATTCAGTTTGAAAGATGCTTGTTTTTTTCCCCAAACTTTAATGCTCATTTCCTGTTTCATGTATTTGATTTTTAGATTCCATTTTCTCTCAGACAACCATAGTAATAGTGGTGACATTTATTATGCTTTCTTGATGAGCCAAAAGAAGAAAGTCATGGGGAAAAGCTATCTTTTGCTTTTTTTGCCATTTAATGAGTATGGATAGAAGCATTCAGGGTGACCATGTGCGGCAAAACTAATATATAAAAAATGTCTGCTATTGTGATAGCACATAACAGGAAATGCCTTAGATGTTTTCGGCTTAATGACTACCCTGTGTGCCAAGGGACAATGACCTCAACCAAACAAAATACCCAAACAGGAATTATGGGTAATTCAAACTTAACAACTGAATAATCAGAAAATGGTAGCTCTATGGATTTATGAACAAGGATAAACAGACGTACTAAATTAGAAGCTAATTTTGTAGAGTAGGTTGAGGTACATTGGTTAAGAGTCTACTGTAAATCACAAAAGCATGTTGAAAAAAAGGTTTAAAAAAAGAACACTAAAATAAAATAATAATTTGTCTCCTTATTAGTCAAAAATATTTTTTTTTTGTAGACAATATCTTAAAAGAAATTGCATGATGTGAATAAATATTGTCCAATTACTGGTTGAGATGACAACACCAGTGATTTTATTTGTGCATAAGAGAGCTCAGCTCAATTATTTAGTTGGCCCTGTGTCTCATCTCATTCCACGCCTTTAATTAGCTGTGAATTAACAAGCTGCACACTAACTAATCAAACCCGAAAGCTTTCTGCAATTATGCCCTCCTCCAGTCACCCAGTGAATGTGGTTGGGTTGTGATAGAAAGGAAGGGATAAAGCGGTGCTTCACTAAGAGTTAACTATTGATTCGATGCATAGACATTTATGCTTCTGCAGGATTTATTTGAAGAAAGTTATGTTAGTGTGCTTTGAAATAAATCATTATGCCAGAAAAGTATGGCAGTAAAAGTTAATAAGTGAATATGTGGTATCTTAGTTTTAAAAAAAATTAAGAACAATACTGAAAATTTTGTAAATTGTACACCATGTAAAATATTAAACTAAAATAAATTATGCACACCCTTAACATAATAATAATGTTAAATATATTCCTGTAGGTTAATTACCAACTAAACAAAATTAAATAATTTGAGATATTATATTCATTATTATTATCGTTATTATTAGATAGATAGATAGATAGATAGATAGATAGATAGATAGATAGATAGATAGATAGATAGAAAATGTTATTATTAAAAAATTATCCATGTTAAAATTATCCATGTTAAAAATTATCCATGTAAAATTAGAATAGCCAGGATGCAAGTGAGTAAAACCTATTCCTATCACAATCATAAAATGTAGTATAAGTTGAGGTATAGGCAGGGTAATTATAGGCATATCAATAATCATGAACAGTAATACTGGCACAGATCAAAAGTGGTCTAACAGAAAACAAAGAACAGGGAACAGTGAATGAGAAACCATAATTCAGAAACACACACCACAATGAATGAGACACGGCCACAAAACAGAGGATAATTGGGTCTGTAAAGACAAACATCAAGGGATGAGCTGGTGCAGCAATCAGGTAAAAGACAATTTTAGGACTGGACCAACACAAAGGTACACAAGAATGCTCAAAAAAAAAAAAAAAAAAAAAGGACATGGAATGAACTGAACTAAATGAAATGCAGTGTTTGTCAAACTTGCTGTACAGTATAATAGTAGCAAGTTATAGCAACTATATCAGTATGGCTGCTTACTCTATGAATATACAAGTATTAGTCCAGTCCAGTCTCTAGACACACTATATACTGTATAGGGCAGCTGAATTAATATGTTTAAATTTATAATCATTTTTTCCCTTATATACAGTATATACATGTTATTTATACAGATGCATCTTTTTAGCAAAGCTTGACTAGAACCAGACCTAGCACCACTCAACTTTTTCTTCTGGGTCATCTGAAATCAGTAGTCCTTTAGATCAGCCCAGAAGAATGTTTGCATATTAAAAAATATTCAGTGTTCACCGTATACACAAGCCATCTGGGTCACTGTCTATAGACAGTGTATACTGTATTGTGCACTGCCCATATTCCAGTGCTTAGATTCAGGTTCTCCACTTTACTTACTTATTAGTATAGTAAAGTGCATACAGCATGTAACTCGTATGCGTAATGTGTATACTATTTTATGCTCACTTACTTTGTAGGCTTTTTGTCCCTCTTTCAGCTTTTCCTATAAAAATTTTAAAGCACAACTTTCCCTTACATTGGCTGATAAATGAACAAGAAATCTGAAACACAGTAGTGAAAAATCAAACTAGCAATTTAACACGGCACACACACACACACACACACACACACACGCACTACAGGGAATTTGGAAACACCAATTAGCCTAATCTGCATGTCTTTGGACTGTGGGAGGAAACCAGAGTAATATTCGTATAATGCAGAAGGTTGATGTACTGGTTAAAAATATTATTACTGACATCTGATTCAATTTACAGAGCAGATAATAGATATACTGGGAAGAAGTGTGTTGTGTTATTATGGTACTTTTAATTATCTCTAATGGGTATAAGCATTAATTCCAGAATTAGTCACTACATAAAAAACTGCAAAAGCATTCATTCATTCATTCATTTTCTATACCGCTTAATCCTGTGTTCAGGGTCGCGGGGGACCTGGAGCCTATCCCAGGAGACTTCGGGCACTAGGCGGGGTACACCCTGGACAGGGTGCCAATCCATCGCAGGGCACACACACATACACACACTCACACACCCAATCACACACTACGGGCAATTTTAGGAACGCCAATTAGCCTAACCTGCATATCTTTGGACTGTGGGAGGAAACCGGAGTACCCGGAGGAAACCCACCAAGCACGGGGAGAACATGCAAACTCCATGCACACAGAGACGGGAATCGAACCTGGCCGGGGAATCGAACCCAGACCCTGGAGGTGCAAGGCGACAGTGCTAACCACTACACCACCGTGCCGCCAACTGCAAAAGCAAAAAAAAACAAAAAAAAAAAAACATGAAATAAGTGAGAGCTTTAGATCAAAAATATGAATAAATTACACAGAATTCAACTACTGAAATTGTTAAATTTTTCTTTTAAAATTGATATGTGCTACAGTAAAACATCATCTAAAGGGAACAACAGCACCAAAGTCATGTCTAACAAGATTGAAGAACATTTAGAAGATTTGTTCATTTTCATAATCAGAGTCACAGTGAAGCCAAAGGCCAATCCCACGAGCGCTGGGCAAAAGACAGGAGAATTGGTCTTGGATGGAATGTCAGTCCATCACAGGGCACCATGCACACACATTCATACCATCATGCATACCTATAGGCAATTTAGCATGACCAATCTGCTTAGCTGCACATTTTTGAACAGTGTGGGAGAAATCCGGAGAACCTTGGGCAAAGCCATACAAATGGGGGAGAACATGCAAAACTCTTCACAGACACTAACCCAAAGTCAAGATTAAACCCAGCATGTTGTTCCTTCAAGCCTGCAATGCTACCTTATTTCAATAAGCTTCAGCTGACACAAGTCATGTGACTGATTTTTGTTAACGTACAGTAGAACATTATGACTTTTAATTTGCTTATCTCTAGTATGTCTGATTCCCATAATGTCAGATATTATGCACCGTCTCCTGATCTTGGC
This sequence comes from Channallabes apus, assembly GCA_030522415.1. NCBI lineage: Eukaryota > Metazoa > Chordata > Actinopteri > Siluriformes > Clariidae > Channallabes > Channallabes apus. The sequence goes on from CM060112.1 coordinate 23,664,347, forward strand.
ACTGTGACATAAGGTAAACTTTCAATGAGAAGTTAAATAACTAGGGATCTATTTTCTGTTAACTGGGGAATTTCTATCAAAGGTCAATCTTACCACTGGAGGAAATATTAGGCATAATTCATAATTTAGCTCTTATCAAACTATAATACACTAAACATATTGCACCTGCATTTGCTTATATTGACTGCACTTTTACTTGCAAATTAAATGGTAAAGTCCAATGCTGAGTGTCAAAAATCAAAAGAGGAACAAAAATTATGAAAACTACAAAGAAAATGAGAGAGAAATGTCAACACTAAATGCAGATAAAATAATTTCCTAGTAAGTTTTTTCATAAATAGTATTTCAAATGTTTCATATATAATTAATTTTTCAGGCATGCTCTTTGTACAGTTTTTAAAGGGCTGATTCAAAATTATCCTAAATCATTAACTCAAAAAATGACATTTTAAAATCTACACTTTTAGTTTTTATTGAAGTCTTTATTCAAGGTACAAGTGTAGTGCTTTTTGAACTTGTTTATTTTTCTTTCTCATTGGCTTCTTCTTCTTTTTTTTTTTTTTGAGGCTATAGAAATCTTGTACTGTTTTATAAAAGTTTGTCTGATTCTGAAAAAATAATAGATATTTTCAAAATGTAAATGATCATATGAATTTGGCTTTTTTATTAACCAATTGGAATCCAAATGTTAAACCCATAATGATGGAACTGTCCATCAACTATTTTTTACTATCTAACTAGATAGTAAAAGAGAACTTATACCAGCATCACAATATACTGTATATGTGGACCAGAGTTAGAGACTTGGGTAATACATTTTATAAATTAAGCAATAAATTAAGACAACAAATGCAATTATGAATTAATGACATATTTATTATATTTAGAATTGTAATATAAAAATAAATAAAGAGAATAAACCATTTTGCTTTTATGTCAGTTATTGTAAGCCTTTGAAATTCATTACAGTGTTTTTCATTGCAGTGGTAATTATGTAAAAACAAGAACCATAAAAAGTGTAACAGTAATGATATTCATATTTTCTCAGTGTGGTTAAAGTATCCATCTTGTTAGCCTTTTTATTTCTGGAAATATATCGAAAACTCAGCTATTCAGGGATGAATTCTGTTTACCCTTATCACATGAGAGTTATGGTTTCTGCATTATTAGGTACCTAATTATAACAATCTCAGCAGTACACTGCTCAGCAGACCCAGGATAAGAGTGCACATTCAAGAGATTTTCTTTCCTTATCTGAGAAGCCCGAGGATAACATGTCTAAATTGTCTATGCTCTAATTTAGCTGTGACAGCCACTGTTCTTCGAGCTCCCCCTAGAACAACTGGTAGGTAAACTCTGTCTCCCTTAATGGCTGATGGCATCAGAATTCTGCCATGCATGCTGTGCATGACTTTCAGAAGACATCCACTCTTCTTCCCTACATTACAGTGTTCAGTCTTGAGGAGAGCTCTGAAAAAGGTGTCCTAACACCAAAACAGGCCACACATAGTTCATTGCCATGAGGATAGATTCAATGAGAATGCAAGTCATTCCATTATTACCACATGTGATGGGTATTATTTTTATTATTATTGTCATGTAGAATTAGCCACACCAAGAGACAGTATTGGCATCTGATACGTGATGATTAATGACACCTAGTGCTGATTTCCCTAGTCTCGCTGGATCTGACTGTATTATCATCCTATTGCTGCACTCCAAACACTACAAATATAAGGACTCATTCTCAATATAAGAACCGCAACACCACATTTGCTGGAGATACAGGCCATTGCCAGTATAACAAGTTTTTGGGAGCCATCAAAGGGAGATATTTACCATAGATGTCTCTGTTACATGCTGGGGGAAAATAGGTAGGGGTGAGATGTATACCTGCAGTGTAATATCAGAACAAATCAACTTGCTTTCAATTATGTCTGACTTGACAACTGCAGATTGCAACCCAACTGTGACACAGGAAAGGTTTCTGTATACCAGAACAACTAGCTTACAGAACTCTCATGCCCAAGTGGATTCTGTTATGTGAATTTTATTCAAATCATTAGATTTGAATTGCAAATTCTATGTCATGTTACTCTAGGTGACTATGTTGGAAGGTCTAAGACTTCACATGGTTTGCATCCTCTGTGGTTGTTTCCTCAGGCTTCTGAATGATCTGTACTGTATGTAACGAGCTTTTTGTTAGACTACCTCAAAGCATTAAGCAGAAGGGCTGTTTATAGGGAAAAGATAACATCCTAGTTAATCTGATAGCGGGCAAAGTGACACCAGATGACTGACTTTTCCATACATTCACACAGATGTATTATTAGTGTGAGTTCAAGAGTGGAATTGTTATTTTTATATACTATACCTAGTGCAACTTTACACTAAAGTGCATACACTAGAAAGACTATCACAGTGTGTATTTATGTGCAGTAGAATGCCTACAGCTAAAATGTATATATACTGTACATTATCGAAAGTTCATGAGTACAAACTTTTGACAAGATTTGACATGAACTTGTAGCTGAGAAACTAGAGATTTTTTTCCAAGTTCCACAAAATGACTTCTGAACATTTTGTTCAGAAGACCAAAATGACTTCTGAACTTCACTTCCGAAGTGAATATATACTGTGTGTGTATATATATATATATATATATATATATATATATATCACTTAGTAATTGGTTAAAGCACCTTTGGCAGCATGGCAGCCTCAAGTCTGCTTGTGAATGATGCTACATGCTTGGCACACCTTACTTTTGGAAATTCTATCCAATCTTTTTGGCAGAATTGTTGGAACTTAACCAGGGTGAATGGGAAGGGTCAGTGCACAGCCATTTCTGAAGCCACTCCTGTGTTACTTTGGGTAATGGTCTGGTGAAAATGTAAAACTTCATCCCAATCTGAGATCCTGAGCACTCAAGGTGATGGGCCGTGCCAGATTTCCTGATTCCATATACATTTTTGTGACAGCAGACCAGAGGATTTTGTTTCTCATAGAGTCCTTTAGGAGCTTTTTGGCAAACTCCCATCTGATATGTGACTTTTAGTTAGAAATTCTATTGTCTGGCCAATGCACCATATAGACCTGATTGGTAGAATGCTGCAGTGATGGTTGTTCTTCTCTAAGTCTCTCCCATTTCCATCAGGGAACTGATATTACATGATATTATTTATAATGACCCTTTGGTTCTTGGTTACCTCTCTGACCAAGGACCTTTATCCCCAATCTGTTGATTGTTCAGATATTTTTGAGAATTTAACATTGATGGAGGCTATCATGCTCGTAAGTGCTTCCTATACTCCAGAAAGTTTTTGTGTGCTTTCCCAGATCTGTGTCTTGACAGAATCCTGTCTCGCGGGTTTACAGATAATTCTTTCAAACTCATGGCTTTGTTTTCATTTTGATGCCTTTCCTAATTATGTTCAATGAAGTCAATTAGGCAGAGGTGGAAACCAGTGTCATAAAAAAATTGTCTGAATACTTTTGTAAATAGAATATTTCAGTCTTTTTTTTAATGAACAAAAAAAAAACTATAAACACCTGTTTTTACTTTGCCATTGTGGAGTATTGTGTAGAATGATGAGGGAAAAGATTTGAATACATGATAAGATGTGTGTGAAACATAAAAAAATTGTGAAAAAAAAATGTTAAAACATTTCTTACACTTCTCAGTATTCTGCCATGGGATAAATATCCTATTATTTTCCTTGTCAAGCCATATAATGTAAACATTTGTATTATTAGATGTGCTTTAGTGGGCCAAAATATTTAATAGACGTTGTTCATCTTCTGAAAAGAGTGCTCTCTAAAGCAATTAGCAACATAATCCATAAATCAAAGCACATAAATAACATCACAATCAAAACAAATCCTTTGATCCTTCATGAAAGTTCATATTGACCTATAAAAACAATAGAGGATGGTAATGCAAGACTTGTGCAATGGTTAATTCACCACTGATAATTTAGCTGTGAAGTGGTTGCCTAATTGGCCACATACTGCCCTGCAGAATAGTGATCAGTCTTTGTGAGAAGGTCAAACTGTATGGATCTTAACAAAATCCAAACCCTGTGTCCATGATGAAAACAGTCAAATGTAGTTGGGTAGATGTAGCAGTACTTAATAATATGTGTATCACAGAAGAGTCACATTATAAGTTCAATCATGTGTGGCTGAGAAAGGTGGTCACAGTGATAGACTTACTGGCCTCTGTGAGATTTCTACTCAATGACAAAGATGCGAAAAACCCAGGCTTATGCATCAATCTCTTCAATGATCCTGTCATTGAGAAGGTGATGCAGCTCAGTGGAGACAGCATATCTCACTCACAGAGGTAAGCAATTCATTTTTTGATGGATGGAAGCACCTGAGAGCTGTACATTATTGACGAGGCCTTTTGCACTGCCCAGTACGCCTGACAAGAAGTGAAAAGATGCCTCAGAGGTAGCAGTGATGGTGAATAAAAGACACCCTCCTGGACTCCAGGTGGCACTACTGCTGTTGGAGGAAATTTGGCAGCACCAACAGAGATACAGTAAAAGGCAATAGCATATGACATTGTAGGAAACAAGCACTGAAATAGACTACAAGGCTTAAAAAAAATGAGGGTATGGTAGCTATAGGAAATTTAGGTTCCCTTTCAAAAGCTACACACGATGCTGCGCGAAAGCACTATGGGAACGATTCCTTGTGACCAGTTGTGAAGCACGTGTGTGTCAAACACGCCAAATATTTTGGCATTTATAACCTCGGTCAGGTGACGTCAACCGATGAGGTGCACCTGGAGGTTATAAATAGGCATGAACCGGAAACATTCTCAGAACTTTTTATCTTCAGGATCCATGTTGTGTGTGTGTGCGCGCATGTGTAAGCACTTAATTTTTAAAAGAAAGCGAAAATAGAAAGTGTCTTATTACTCACCAGAAAGATGGCAGAGTGAGACACAAGTCCGTCCCTCCGTGTAGAAGAATATCTCGCTGAGGGCGATTTCCACGCTTTCCGTTTTCAGTGTTTGGGGGAAGAGCACGTTATCCTCGGGCTTCAGGGAGCGTGTGAGTATTGCAATCTTCTCCCTATTAAAGTCCCTTGCGCTCGGGTTCGCCACCTTTAAAGCGAAACCGCAACCCGCGGCGCATTTCTCGCATGCAAATCTGGCAGAAGCGCACGAGACGAAATCTTCCTTTTCTCTTGCTCTCGCGGGATCATGAGCCTCTTACCATCCACTTCTCAAACGCGCTTTGGCGCTTCTTGTGAGAGGGAAGAACTTTTTCTCTCGCTTCCGCGGAGATGGAAACTATCACTTCAGAGCGCTCCTCCAGTGATGATCCAGTGTGTTAGTTGTTGTTAGAGGTGGTAACACGCGTGGTCGAACGCGTATACCTCGATTCGCCGTAAAAATAAATAAATTAAAGAGTTAACTCTTTCAGGCAGTGGGTCAGGCTGGTGCTGTCCTGCACACAATGGCTTTGCAGGCATACCAGACTGACCTACTGAGAGCTGAGCACTGGCAGGAGGCCGTGGTTCAATCTCCGCCACCACTGGTGTTTCGGGGAGCAGCGGTCTCCAGCAAAGTATTAGGGGTTCTGTCCCTTCCTCCCATGTTTCAGGATGCCGAACATTTAACACACCCATCTAGCCGAAGTGTTAAAATTTGTGCAACTTTTAGAGAGGCTAGCAGCGGGGAACCTACTGCCAGCTATGTCTCTTTAGGTATGAAGGACTGTGGAGGACCAGCACCCTTAGGAGGCCATGGATCAATCTCCGCCATCACTGGTGTTTTGGAGAGCAGTGGTCTCCCGTGATATGTTAGGTATTCAGTTCCTTCCTCCCATGTTTCAGGATGCCGAACATCTAACATACCCATCTAGCCGAAGTGTCAAAATGTGTGCACCTTTTAGAGAGGCTGGCAACGGGGAACCTACTGCCAGGTATGTCTCTTTAGGTACAAAGCACTGTGGAAGACCAGCACCCTCTCCGACAAAGTGTTAGGTTCCCTCCTGTCGTGTTTCAGGACACCGAACACCTAACAGCCACCATCATCACCACCACTCCTCCGCCTAGCTAAGCGACAAAGCTACCGCCCCTTCTGAGAAGCTGGCAGCGTGTAAGTTACTGCCAAGCATGTCTCCCTGGCTATAGCATTCAATCATTATGTTTCAACGGCATGGGTTTTCCACTTCCGTGAAACCACAGTGAGCACCTCTGTTAATTCAAAATCACAGGCTTTCTGGTAAAAGGGACCATAGCACATGTTCCCCTCCCAGACAGAGTCATTCAGCGTCAACACGACGCCCTAGCTCACATAATTTTCTTAGGGTGGAGTCTTAACGGCACAGAGAGCGTCCTCCTTCCTATGTGGAGTGTCATGCAGAATCCGACCGCAATGCGGGCACAGCTGTCTCCTGTGCACGCCGGATCCATTATAGCACTCTAAAGGAGTCCAAGCTAGGCCAGGAGGTAACTTCACCGCTCCTAGAGTGGTTTCAGTGGTGGTTAAGTGCCTGGGGATTTCATCCAAGGGTCAATCCCCAGAGACAATAAGGGTTACGCGCCGAGGGCTTCGTACCCTTTCTACTGTATGTGGTTCAGACCCTCGTCCTTGACTCTGGGTCCCACTCTAGGTCTGTGTTGTCGTCACAAGTTGCTAACAGCAGACGTTTTTCCTTTATGGGTGGGAGCTTAGGTGGCCGTCCTGCCCAAGGGATCTGGAGAGGTTATCTTCTCGCGTGGCATATCAATCGACTCAAATTGATGACTTTATTTCTGGACTTGAAATATTCCCTCCAGCAATCAAGAGGCTAGCACGTCCTAGCACGGGTGGACAACATTATGGTAGTCTTGTAAATATCGCCTGGGCAGAATAGATTTGCGCTGCTAAGGAACTAGCGCACTAGGTTCTGCTTAAGGACAGGACAAATTCTGTCCTTCAGAATCATTTACATTCCAGGACATAAAACATGTAGACCCAGTCCACTGCCAAACTGTTTCAGTGCTGGAAGTTTCTGCAAAAAAAAAAAAAAAAGCCGTTCTGCATTCTTACCCAACTATCTTCCACAGTCGAAGCCTTTGGTCCTCCGCCGTTAGCTCCAGAGCAGTAAGACTTCATTCGCTGTGTCCAGCTCATGCTCTTCAATTTACAGCGCACCTTCGCATTTTTTAAATAAGTAAATTAGAGCAGGGTTTCATACGTCGTGGGGCCTCGGCCGAAGGGCAGCCGCCATTAAACGAGTCGGGTTAGAGATGCTAGTGCCCTAGCCTATGAGGTGCGTGGCACATTTCGCCTCTAGTGATTAGGGCCCATTCGACCAGGAAGCTTGACTCATCAATTGCTCTGGCAAGAGGGGCGTCCAAGTATGTCATGCGGCAGGCTGCCTTTCCGCAAGACATCTGTCAGGCTTCATAGTTGGATGCCAGGCTCGCGGGCCCTCGAGTCAGCATCCCAGCATTATGTCTAAGACTCCTTGGGGGTACTGTGCGCACACTACACAACCCTGGGGGTCCAGACACTTGCAGTGCGGCGGAGTGGGTATTCTCGTTCCCATAGCACTTTCGCGCAGCATCGAGTGTAGCTTTTGAAAGGGAACGTCTCAGGTTATTTTACTGTAACCCTGTTCCCTGAAAAAGCGGGAACAAGATGCTGTGCTCCAGTGCCGCACTGCATGCATGACTGGACATCGTTCAGACAAAATTGATCTGACAATGTTTCTGGTTCATGCCTATTTATAACCTACAGGTGCACCTCATCAATTGACGTCACCTGACCGAGGTTATACATGTCAAAATATTTGGCATGTTTGACACGTGCTTCACAACCGGTCACGAGGAATCGTTCCCATAGCGCTTTCGCGCAGCATCTCATTCCCGCTTTTTCAGGGAACAGGGTTACAGCAAAGTAACCCGAGACATTCACTACAAGCTCTGTAATATGAGACACCAGATGAAGGAGGAGCTAACAGAAAACAAAGCTTTGGGGTGTGTTTTGATGTCTGGGTTCATAATTAAGAGTGCATGGAATATAAATCAGAGAAATGTGTTATATTGATTAGGAAAACTGTTTCTGAAAAAGTTTAGCAATCCTGAAGATGATCCTGAAGCAGGGTTAGATTGGTAATCTGGCAAACGCTGGCATTTTCCGGGCAGCCTGATGCTCTTTGGGGCTGGTACAATAGTTGGTTGGTTTATTTGTTTGTTTGTTTTGTCAAAAACAAATCCATTATGCAGGAACAGCAGCCCTTTGGTTCGTAAGGGAAGTAAGAAAGTATGTTGCTGCTTTTACATAAAATGTTTTTACACCTCTACACACACACACACTCTCTCTTTTTCTCCATCTCTTATGTCAAAATGGACAAATCTAAGAGGAAAAGTGCTGCAGGAAATCTATGCTAAAAAAATGTTTGGAGTTTGGAGTTTGGGGCCACCAAATGTGAAAAGATTCCAGACTTGTTTGCTGTAGGACTGCTGCAGTAGTCTCTAACTCATTGGAATTTCCAAAGTGTGCACAGCATCATCAGGCAAATGTAGAAGAGCAGATGGTGACCCATGGAGAAGAGCAGGCATGTACCGTTATCAATGATAAGGGCCAGACTGACAGGCAGAATGAGGACGAGCAGGAGGAGAGGGTAGTTCAATCGGTAAGGAGTAGCTTCATGACAACAGGGACTCAGAGAGAGGAGAGGGAGGTAGCCTATCCGTGCGTGTGTGTGTGTGTGTGTGAGAGAGAGAGAGAGAGAGAGAGAGAGAGAGAGAGAGAGAGTGACACACACACACACACAAGCAGTCTCTAATATTAGATGTAACTTAGAACTCACATGCAGAATAAGTGTGTACATGTCAAAAACCTCTGCACATCAGGGAAATTGTTGATCTACGTATTTGGTGTGCTGTCCTAGACAGGCTTGTTTTGATGGACATTCAGCGAAACTCACATGAGAGCCCCAGTGACAAAAGAAACACTTTAGTGTATTACAAATATGTTGAAATCCTTGATAGTACACTGCAAATATACTAACAAAAAATTGTACCATCAGTTAATATATAAAAAGTATACTAACATCATGCTTTTACCAAATTTTGGAATTAAACTTTAAATATACTTAAAAATTGTACACTTTCCAAAAATATATTATTGGAAAATACACTTTAAGGACACTGAGAAGCTGCTTTTTTCCGAGCTCCACCATACTGACCAACTTTTAAACTTTTTCGTCCCCTTACGAAGAGTGTACATAAAACGGATAAGTATCTTATAATATATTTACTCGAAACGGGTGTTATATCGTTAAGTTTTAATTGTTTTGCAGCACACCGCTTTTAGCCGGCATTAGCATCGCTAATTAGCATTAGCATCGCTAGCCCGGCTATCACGTTTGTTTGTTTGTTTGTAAAGTTTGTTTTCGCTTCCTCACACCGATTATTTTCCGTGTTTAGACACCATGTCGGTTGTGATTCTGCCTCTGAGTGCAGGTGAGGAGACATTGGAGCTGCACTCGGTGGATTTGGAGGTGGAGGCCGTGGAGAAGCTGATCCGTGAGCTACAGGTGAAGCTGGTCCGGTTACAGCAGCGGAAAGCCACGCTGGAATCGACGCGGACCGACACTCACCTGTCCCAGGTAAACTCTCGGCGTGAGAATTCTCCTACAACCTCAACCCCGCGTGTTTCTCTGCCCAGGTCCAACACACCAAGGACGCATCCCGCCCAGTGTTCCTACACCCCGGCGCCGGGACATCACGGACCCTGGATACAGCAGCAGCGGAAGAAGCACGCCAAGCCCCGGGCGAGGACCTCTCCACCACCACCACCCGTCTTCGACATCTCGACCCAAAACCGCTTCGCTCCTCTCCGCGAGATGGCACACGACGTCCTGGTCATCGGAGACTCCATCGTTCGTCACGTGCGTGCTACCACGGCTAAAGGTAAGGTGCACACACGCTGTTTACCTGGTGCACGTGTTCTTGATGTTGCTGCACAGGTGCCTGCTGCCCTGAGGAAGAACATTGGAGCTGTGGTCCTTCATGCCGGCACGAACGACACCAGGCTGAGGCAGACGGAGATCCTAAAGAAGGACTTCAGGAGCCTGGTCGAGAAGGTCCGCAGCACATCACCCACGACAAGGATCATCGTATCTGGACCGCTTCCCACATTTCAGCGAGGAATCAAGAAGTTCAGTAGATTATTTGCCTTTAATGAATGGTTACAATCTTGGTGTCAACAACAGAAATTACGCTTTGTTGATAACTGGAATGTTTTCTGGGAGCGTCCTAGGCTCTATCACACCGATGGCCTACACCCTAGCAGAGCTGGAGCAGCGGTCCTCTCTGACAGCATCTCCAGAACACTACGAACCATCTGACTGGCGGTAAGTCATACTGTAGATTCCAAACATATTAGACACATCACAACTCACCGTAGTGATAGACGAACACACATAGCTTGTCCTATAGAAACTGTGTCTGTTCCCCGAATACTGAGAAAAAAGAATAAATTTGTTAAATTTGCCCGAAACAATCTGATAACCAGAAAACCAGAAAAAGGCAAAATAAGTAGTCAAAATCCACCTCTAAAGTTTGGACTACTCAACATTAGATCCCTTGCGCCTAAAGCACTTATTGTTAATGAAATTATCTCAGATTATTGCCTTGACGCACTCTGTCTCACTGAAACCTGGCTTAAACCAAATGAATATTTTGGTCTGAATGAGTCTACTCCGTCAGGATATTTCTATAAGCACGAGCCCCGTCTAATTGGTCGCGGTGGTGGTGTCGCCACTATCTACAATGATGTACTCACCCAGAAAATAAGGCCCAGGTTTAATTCATTTGAAGTGCTTATCATTAATGTTGCACTAAATGAAATACGTAATAAACCCTTGCTATATTTTACCTTGGCCACCGTGTACAGACCCCCGGGGCCATATGGCGATTTTCTTAAAGAATTTGGACATCTGCTATCAGACCTATTGGTTAACTCTGACAAAGTATTGATAGTAGGAGACTTTAACATTTATGTAGATGATGCTAACGACGCTTTAGCACTCACATTTATGGATTTACTAAATTACTTTGGGGTTAAGCAAAATATAATTGGAGCAACTCACCGCTTTAATCATACGCTAGATTTAATTATATCCCATGGTATAGATGTCTCTAATATAGAGATCATACCTCAAAGTGATGATATCACAGATCATCACCTCCTGACATATACTCTACCCGTAGAACAGATTAGCTGTGTCTCCCCACGCTATCAATCTGTTAGAAATATGAATCCCACCACTAAAGACAGATTCACAAGTAATCTGCCGGATCTGTCCCAATTTCTTATTAGACCCCTAAATGCAGATGATCTAGATGAAGTGACTAGCAGCATGGGCACTATTTTTACCAGTACATTAGACACTGTTGCTCCCATCAGATTAAAAAAAGTCAGAGATAAAACATTGGCACCGTGGTACAACAGTCATACTCGCGCCCTAAAGAGAGCAACCCGTAACCTCGAGCGAAAATGGAGGAAAACTAAATTAGAAGTTTTTCGAATTGCGTATAAAGACAGTATGTGCAGCTATAGACAGGCTCTAAAAACTGCTAGGACCGAGCATCTTAGCCAACTGATAGCAAGAAACCAAAACAATCCCAGGTTCTTATTTAGTACAGTGGCTCGCCTAACAAAACCTAAGATGCCTGCAGAGAGTATCCCATCACAGTTTAGAAGTGAAGACTTTATGGACTTCTTTAATGAAAAAATCAATAATATCAGGAAGAAAATAATGGAGGTTCAACCTCTAATAGTATCTCACGATCCAGTTCAGCCTATAGCTTCACATTTAGATTTTCACTGCTTTACAGGTATAGGACAGGAAGAGCTGTATAAACTTATCACCTCGGCTAAATCAACAACGGGCCTGTTAGACCCAATCCCAACCAGATTTTTAAAAGAAGTGATGCTTACGGTTGGAGAGCCACTCCTAAACATTATTAATTCTTCATTACATCTAGGTCACGTCCCTAAACCTTTCAAGTTAGCAGTTATTAAGCCGCTTCTTAAAAAATCTAATTTGGACGCGAATGAAATAAAAAATTACAGACCGATCTCAAACCTCCCGTTCATATCAAAAATACTAGAAAAAGTAGTATCAGCTCAAATTTGCACATTCTTGCAGGATAACAACATCCTTGAAGAATTTCAGTCAGGTTTCAGGCCCCATCATAGCACAGAAACTGCACTAGTTAAGATTACAAATGACTTGTTTTTAGCTTCAGACCAAGGCTGCATCTCATTGCTAGTCCTGCTCGATCTTAGTGCTGCATTCGACACTATAGATCATAATATTCTCATAGATCGCTTACAAAATTATATAGGTATTCAGGGACAGGCACTAAAATGGTTTAGGTCTTACCTGTCTGATCGCTACCATTTTGTAGATCTAAATGGAGAACCGTCTGGTATAATGCCAGTGAAATATGGGGTCCCACAAGGGTCAGTTTTAGGACCTCTGTTGTTCTCAATATACATGCTTCCCTTGGGTAACATCATTAGAAGACATGGGATTAGTTTCCATTGTTATGCTGATGATACCCAATTATATATCTCAACTAAACCAGACGAAATACCTAAGTTGTCTAGATTAACTGAGTGTGTCCAGGACATAAAAGATTGGATGACCAATAACTTTCTTTTATTAAATTCAGATAAGACAGAGATATTACTTATTGGCCCAAAAACCAGCACACAACAGCTTTCACAATTCAGCTTGCGCTTAGAAGGATGTACTGTTATTACCAGCTCAGCAGTAAAAGATCTGGGAGTAATATTAGACAGTAACTTGTCTTTTGAAAATCACATTTCAAATATCACAAAAACAGCCTTTTTCCATCTTCGAAATATTGCTAAACTTAGGAACATCTTATCCGTATCTGATGCAGAAAAACTAGTTCATGCATTCATGACCTCCAGACTGGACTATTGTAATGCATTACTAGGTGGTTGTCCTGCATCCTCAATAAACAAGCTTCAGTTAATCCAAAATGCAGCTGCCAGGGTTCTCACTAGATCCAGAAAATATGATCATATAACCCCAATATTATCATCCCTGCACTGGCTACCTGTTCAGTTTAGAATAAATTACAAAATAGTATTACTTACATACAAGGCCTTAAATGGTTTAGCTCCCACATACCTAACCAGTCTTCTGATACGCTACAATCCACCACGCGCCTTAAGATCACAAAACTCCGGACTTCTGGTAGTTCACAGAATTTCAAAATCTACAAAAGGGGGTAGGGCTTTTTCATATTTAGCTCCAAAGCTTTGGAATAGCCTTCCAGACAGTGTTCGGGGAGCAGACACGGTTTCTCAGTTCAAAAGTAGACTCAAGACGCATCTTTTTAATCTGGCATACACATAACTCATCCCAGTACTCATACTCCAGTACACCTATACCGAATGGCAACTACGCTAATTCTCCCCATCTGTTCTGTATTTCTCTACCCATCCCGAGGCATCGGGAGATTTTGCCCGCTTCAGTAGACAAAGGCCGACCCTGCGAGGTTCCTGAGGCATCCAGAGAAGGACCAGCTCCAACTGGATTCAGCTTTATGATGGTTGGAGCTACACATGCTGCTCCTGTGCTTCCAGTGATCCAGACCTCATCTGCCCTCTGCACCTACTGACTCGTCCCTATGCTGAACTGGTCTTCATGACAAATTTAAATAATTTCTGTCATATTGAATTTTCATCTGAACAACACACAAGATGTTATATCATTTCTATCTGTTATCGCCCAAATGAGGATGGGTTCCCTGTTGAGTCTGGTTCCTCTCAAGGTTTCTTCCTAATGCCATCTCAGGGAGTTTTTCCTTGCCACCGTCACCCTTGGCTTGCTCATCAGAGAAATTTCATTCATTCGTCTCATTATTATCTGCACATGTTTCTCACACATCCACACTTCCAATTATTTTCTTTTCTATAATTATTATTATTATTTGTTTTTATTTATTTATTTTCTATTATAATTTTATTTATTTATTTATTATTTTATATATAATTATTTTATATTGTAGCGTTTTTCTCGACGCTAGCAGGGATCTTGGAGGACGAGTGAGCCCACTTGCTCCCCAATGCAAATGGCTGGGGAGTAGTTTACTATCACAGCACAAGCACACATACACAGATCAAGCACACACACATACACGCACCCAACTTGGCCGAAGCCACTAATCTAAACACCCTTCTCTCTCATGGTAGAGACAGAGAAAACAGCCCGCAAAGCATGACGGTCGTCAGCCGCTGGCCCGCCCACGCCACAATATATATATAATTTTTTTATTATTTTTTTATTTTTTTGTTAAATTTCTTTAATTTTTGTGAAGCTGCTTTGAGACAATGACCATTGTTAAAAGCGCTATATAAATAAAATTGAATTGAATTGAACTTTAAGTGAAAGGTTGGTCTATATTTCCAAAGTATACGTATTTAAACTTGTTTTTCAATATATTTTTGGTATATATTTTTTTAAATATGCTCGAAATAATCATTGTACAAATGTACAGAAAGTATACATTAGAATACACATTTTAATATACGGTAGTCTCAGTATATTATCAATTAAATTTTAATGTACTTATTAATATGTACTTATATTTAGTGCACTACTCTCTCATGCGTGCTTTTAGACTCGTTTTTGCACGCTGAATCTCTCCCTCGCGTGCGCGATCTCAAACTCGTTCTTGCCCGCTGAAAATCACTTATGCCCGTTCAAGAAAATTTATGTTTTTACTCTCTCACTCTTCTGTCCGCTCACTGTCATAAAGCGACACACAAACTGCAGCAGCGTTGTGAACTCTGCAACTATTCCAGCCAACCGGAGACTAGAATCTGTGCCCCACCAGCCATTCAGAGACTGGAGGCGAGCAGATTCGGCCTGTCCGTTCTCTGATTGGCTCCCCAGTTCTCCACTTCTAGTTTGAATTAACGGCTGAAGCTGCATCATCGCGTGCGTTTGTTCGTATCGTTATTATTTTATTTTCATCGGCACAAGGTAAATTTAACGGTTTTTGTTAGGTAATTTGTAATTAAGTACATACTTTAAGCTATAGAATGTATTGTCTAATGTGTTGTTGTTAATGTGTTATGTACTTTGCTGGTGGTATAATGGCTCTGTAGCTCTCGGCCTGTTTTCAGTCTCTGTGTAACAGAATCAACACACCAGGTTTAAACTAATACTGTAGCTGTAGATGTCTGTCTGTGTTCACACACCAGGTTTATATTTTAGTTTGTGTGTTTGTAAGACAGGTACAGTATTAGTTTAAACCTGGTGTGGTGTGGTGATTCAGCATGCAAAAACGAGTCTAAAAGCACGCATGCATGAGAGAGTAGTGCACTAAATATAAGTACATATTAATAAGTACATTTAAATTTAACTGATAATATACTGAGACTACCGTATATTAAAATGTGTATTCTAATGTATACTTTCTGTACATTTGTACAATGATTATTTCGAGCATATTTTTTTTAAAAATATACCAAAAATATATTGAAAAACAAGTTTAAATATGTATACTTTGGAAATTAGACCAACCTTTCACTTAAAGTATATTTTCCAATAATATATTTTTGGAAAGTGTACTATAATACAATTATTTTGAATTATATTTAAAGTTTAATTCCAAAATTTAATGTTAGTATACTTTTTATATATTAACTGATGGTTAAATTTTTTGTTAGTATATTTGCAATGTACTATCAAGGATTTCAACATATTTGTAATACACTAAAGTGTATTTTTTTTTCACTGGGAGAAACATGGGTGAGAGTTTTCCCATAACTGAATTCACAACTAGACAAAAAAAAGAGGACGTGGCATTTTAGTTAACAAGGCCAAATTCAGATCTAAGATTAAAAACAAATGCAAAAAATAATAATGGGGAGCACATGAATGCTGCTTATAACTCTGGGTCCTTTACATCTCCAGGGTTCCAGGTTATCTACAGCAGTGGTTCCCAAGAGGGGTCGCGGAATAACTTCAAGGGGTCGCGAGAGGGATTAAAAAATTATTATTTTTTGTGATTATAATACACAATTTTCAGTATTACAAGTAAATGCTATAAATAAATATTTTCTGATTTGTAAAGATATTACTGATTGAGTGTGAGTGTTTAAATTGAGTGTTAAAAAAAAAATTTGCGACTCAAAGATATGACATCACTGTGCAGCGACTTGTTCACTAGTTATTGCTACAGCGCACACCTGCACGTGAAAACCGCAACTGCCGAGATGGATAAATTTGTTATTCGAAAATCTAAGAATGTTAATGAAATTGTTTGCCTGAGTCATCGGAACAATGTACATCGACCAAGCAAAAGAGCAAGACCCCGTCAGACCAAAGTAGGAAACGTCGGAAATATGAGGAAGAATTCATAAAGTGCAGTATCTGTATTCACTAAGTTGCCGTAGCAACCGAATACACGAGTTGTCCCGTGCAGCAATGGATGTACTGCTTCAATTCAGATCTACATATTTGTGTGAGCAGTATTTTTCCGCTGTTACATATATATATCCTCCTGACTACCGGCAGTTAAAATTTGTCCTCTCTAGAAAACATTTGTAAACCCATAATATCTCCCATATCCTGCATGCTACCTAAAAAACTCCTCTTGTGCTTTAAAGAGGACATTCAGCACTTTTAAATCATACCAGATTTATAGGGGTGGGGCTTTGGGAACGTCCTCTTCCTCCTTTAGGAAAATGGCATCTATCACCACCAGGACATTTTATGTAAAGAAGAAAATGTAAGTGCTTAATCTTTTTTATTGATAATTTTTTGTCTTGAATGTTATTGTTTTATTTTACAAGAATCTCTAAAAAACACTTTAATTAATTTTCTAATGTAATGTATGAATGTTTTTCCATGATAAGTGAGCATTTATAAAATGTACATTATAAATGTACATTAAATGTAAATTACAAAAATATTATTATTATTATTATTATAATTTCCTTGTTGTGTTTATGGTTCGTTTTCTGATATACTAACTTCCGTTGTCCAGTGTGGTGGACACAACATATTGTGAACATAAAAGTAAAAAAAATTAAAAAAGAATTGTCAGTATGCTCGTTGCCTTTGAAAGAATTGGAAAAAGGAAAAATAAAAGTAATTTGATTTTTTTTCCCTGGTAGTCAGGAGGTTAAAAAAAAAAATACAGCTCACGTCATGATGTCAAAGATGATATCCGGGTAGCTGTATCCACCATCAGGCCACGAATGAAGCTTTTGTGCTGCCAAAAACATGTACACCCTTCCCATTGAAAGGTAAGATGTATAGTCAAAATACTACTAACAGCTTATCTTTATTGCTTGTTTTTGATAGTGGGGGTCGCGAGATCTTGTCGATCTTAAATTGGGAGTCGCTGGCTTGAAAGTTTGAGAAACACTGCTCTACAGTACATGTCTATATGGGCTCCCTCTGTTTTTCTAGTTGTAGTGTAGCTAGTTCTGGGACGATTAACCAAGGATGCAAAGATAGCTCCGAAGACCAGGGGTGTTGAGGCCACCAGACTTCATTATTTTCAGAATACAGCATTTCAGAATTTCTCTGCAGGGAAAAAGCTATCGTCTCTTCAGAGATGCATGCTTATATACATTTACATGACACTTCTTCAACATCCTGTTCCCACCAGCACAATACTCCCATACATGTGTTCTGTTTCTAACAAGATACAATGCTCCAATGCATACATTACAGTATGTTTACTCTTTCCCACAAGACACAATGTTCTCATACATGTTCATCATATGGCTAAAGGAAACATCACTCACAATGGACAGCTTGTCTATGCACTCCCATCCTACAGCGGAATGCATCTGCTCTATACTGAGGCCTTGGTGGACCAGCACACAGTTTTAAGTTAGCAGTCCCTTTATTAGGTACAGTGATACATATATAAATTTGCAGATTAAACCTTATCCGTTTAGGTCCACAATGTGTAATTGATATTTTCTGGTTAAATTACTACACCTTCCACCACCCAAAAGCATACCAGTATGTAGAGTGGATAAGATAAATTGCCTCTGAGTGTCAATGTGGGTGTATATGTCTCTGCACCCAGAGTGTATTCCTGCATGACATTCTAAATCCACGGCTGCATTTTCATATAGTGTGATGGCCAACAAAGTGAGCTTTCAATAATATGGCCAGTAATCAGTGTATCTCAATAAAAAACTTCTGACAGGCTTCAGCCTGCTATGCTATTGAGATTCATAGTATAAAATAGAGGAAATTTTATTGAGAGAAAGTTGACCTTTTAAGATTTTAAGTTTGTGCTGTGCTCCTGGAGTGCTGCTGTCCATCTCAGGGCCCCCACTGAAAGACCTGAAAGGTTTATATGCCTATAGCATTTTTGTGTCCGTCTGTAAGAGACGGGCCTTCTGTTTAGCGGAGCCGCTGCCCGGCATCTGATCTAATCTGCCTGTCTCACGAGCAGCACCAGCAACATCATCCGTTTCAATTCCCACACCTGGTTCCTCCTCCTTCTTTCATCCACTCCATGTCTAGTGCTTCCCTTTATATCCCACACTGATCCCCGTAACAATTACCTTTACTTTAAAGAAAGATAGTGTGCAGGCATTTTGTCGATAAGACTATTTTTAATCTAAATCCTTCACATATATCTGTTTTATAGAAAATGAAAAAGTATGACATAGTGATTCAATCAGCAGGATCTGAATTTAGTAAGAGAACCTTCAGGTATAGTGCTCTCTTATCATGGAATGACTTGCAGAAACACATGGTGCTACTGCAGTAGGCTTAATCTTCTTATTAGCCAGAATGATCCCGTTTTTAATTGTTTTGAAGAGGGCATGCTTGAAGAAGAAAATATATATTTCATTTCTATGTTACTACCCAGTTTAATTCAATTAAATGCATACACAGACTTCTCTATCTGTCTACTATGTTTTTTTCCCCTCTGTTAGTCACATTTTCTCCCTCTGGCTAGTCTAATTTAGGAGGTCTGGCAGGCAAATGATAGATTTAAATCATAATATCTGGGATGAATCCTCATGTCTCTGACATACTGTAGGTCAAGTTACTCACTAAGTTGCATTTGCCCTTGAGTAAAAAACAAATGTGGTTTTATGGTTAAATGTGACAAATGGCCACAAGACAAAAGCAACCTACTCAGTGACCTACTCTAGCTTTCAGCATAACCGCAGTAAAATAATGCTGAATATTCACATGACTTTGTTTTATTTAGATTTGCTTTTCTAAGCCTAGCCATAAAGTAATAGAAATGGATTTTCCTTCACAACGAATAGCACCAGGTTTATATGCCTTACACCTATCCCATTGTTTTTCAGTTTGGTCCCACTGGCACTAGTTTGTCAAAGTTTCAAAAAAAGTTTGTGGGTTTAAACAAAACAATTCCACATGGGAAACTAGGCCAAGTACCGAGGGTGTTTGGATAGGTTCAGTTGAGGCTGAAGGAGCTAAGACCTGTTAAATAAGACTAGCCAAAAACAGACATGACATTTCACTGTAAAGAAAAATAGCCATGTCAGTGACAGAATTAAATCTTACTATATCTTACAGGCCAAAGTTTGGATTTGAAACTGAACCTCTGATCAGTATTTCCACTCTGATGTGCTTAAATATATATATATATATATATATATATATATATATATATATATATATATATATATATATATATATATATATATATAGTTTTTTTTTTTTTAAGTTATGACGTCTTTGTACTGTATCTTTCTGTCTATTTGGCAATACGGCAATATAAGGTTCTAAATTAGCTACAATAACGTGTACAAAAATGTACTGTATTTTGCAGGTGAAAATATATTTCATAATGGACTAGCAGTTTTCACATCTTTCCAAAACCAAGAAACCATCATTCTTCTTCTTAAGGAACAGTTTAGTTTTCTATTGTTAAAGTAGAAGGTGGGGGGGAGAGAGAGAGAGACTGCAAGACTTACTGTATTAATTAAAGATCTGTGAGTAGAATGACAATGCTGTAGCCCCATTGTGTCAGCTCCTGCTATACAACTCAGGAGATAGAGTCAGACTTTCTTTTTTAAGGGTATTACTTAAAAAATTAACCATTGCGGTTCTTTAATGTGTATCTACATATGCACAGTGCATTTAAGAATTAATAATAAATATTGTATAAATGGATAATATTGCCCTAAATTTACCTAAATATGCTTTTACTTTATCATTCAGTTAGTGATTATTAGGCATTTTTTGTTACTACTATGAACTATTCCAGATACAGTATATTCATTATCCCTATGAGGCCCACCTAGTGTTATGAGAACTCAAACTACTTTACAACCTACTATAAGACCAAACCATTTGCCAAGAGCTTTAACTGCCTATTGTAAAATGAAATAAAATAGATGAAATAAAATATAACTACATGAAAACAAGGACTTCATAAAACACCAGTAAACAATACAAACGTTACATATATTTCATTTGATTTATTTTTATATTTTCAATATAGAAATCGTTTTCAAAATGCATTTGGCCTAATTATGTTTTGAATATTATTAAAAATTTTATTACATTAAAAAAAGTTTAGCAATCCAATGGTCTAATTCACACAGTATGCATTTCAGATACATTTTGCTAGCACTCTACATACTGTACATAAATAGCATAATTAGTCCTTGAATTACACTCAGTTTATTGATTTTGTTTGTTTTGTTTAAGACTGAATTCAATAAAATAATTTTAAATCAGTTTTTCTATGCCTTGTTTGAAAGTGTAGCCTGAAAGGATTAGTATGATGCATATGAAGAAAAAAATAAAGTGCTTGAATTTTATGAAAACAAGCCAAGGTCAAGCAATAGATATTTGAAATAAATTATATCAAATGAAAAGGAGGAGGGGGGGGATTCTTGTTTTATTTGGAGAACAAGCTTAAACTTGGGGAGGGTAAAGTAAGTAGAGTTGCTGCCTCACTGCTTCATGGTTCTTGATTCAATCTTGTGCTCAAGTGATTGCCTGTGTGGAATTTCTGTGCATGTTCTTCCTGTGTCCATGTGGGTTTCCTGCCACATCCCAAAAAAAAAAAAAAACATGCCAGAAGATGAATGGACTAAGATACATTTCTCCTAGGTGTGTACTGTAAGTGTGTGAATGTGTCTACAGTGACCTCATGGACCAGTTCCCCTTCCAGGTTGTATTCCCACCTCCTGCTTAGTGTTGGGATATAGCATGACCCTGAACAGGATAAAAATGTTTAATGAGTTTAATAATAGGTGCAGCGCGGTGATGTAGTGGTTAACACTGTCGCCTTGCACCTCCAAGGTCCGGGTTCGATTCCCGGCCAGGTTCAATTCTGTCTCTGTGTGCATGGATTTTGTATGTTCTCCCCGTGCTTGGTGGGTTTCCTTCGGGTACTCCGGTTTCCTCCCACAGTCGAAAGACATGTAGGTTAGGTTAATTGACGTTCCCAAATTGCCCATAGTGTGTGAGTATAAGGTTGTGCCACGCGATGGATTGGCACCCTGTCCAAGATGTACCTCGCCTCGTGCCCTAAGTCTCCTGGGATAGGCTCCAGGTCCCCCGCGACCCTAAATACAGGATAAAGTGGTATAGAAGATGAGTAAGTGAGAGTTTAACAATAAATGTTTGTGAATGTACTATCTGCTTTTTTTTTCTTTTAGACCTTGATGGCATTTAAAAAGTTTAAAAAGCCTAAAAAGACAGCACTTGCTATCTCTATATCGTCCAAACCTTTGATAGGAGTGAGTGTGTAGCATGCATAATATAAAACCAGTGCATGCCTCATCAAGTATTCCTCAGCTGTCATGGGTGGTACAGTGTAACAGAGTTTCAAAACTACCAGTGAATTCCTCAGCACTAAATGTATATTTGCCTTAACCAGTGGTAAAAGAATGCAGAGATTTTTTCCTATTTTGATCAAACAAAATGCAATAGTAATAACGTTTGATTGTGAAAATCCTTGGTTTTTCTGGATGCTACTGTCATACACACTCAATCTGCGCCAGGCAATAGGACCCGGAAGTAAGACGGGCGCAAAACCAGGAAGTATAAAAGAGGTAAACAAACGATAGCTTACCGCTCAGTCATTGAGTTCGGCCCATGTCAGCTCCAGTTGTCGTTTCAGCAAACCGTGAGTACTCACATGTTGGTTCCGTTGTCTTTTGCTATTGTGTGTGTATTTTTAGGACGCGGGTTAAATTTGTGTTTTTCCCTTGCTCCGTTTTTGTGAGAGTCCTTAAACTAAATCGCGTGGTTATTTTGCCTACTCGCTTCTTTCCGCGTTTGGGTTTATCCTCTACTGTACGCTACACTGGGCTAACCGCTAAAGCTACGTCACCTCTTCTGGTCACCTCAGGTTAGTCCATCTTGACAGCTACGTACAATCCTTGACCTTAACTTGAGTAACTCTGCACTGTTTAGAATACTGGACCATAATTTTCTTTTCTACTTAAACTGGATACATGATTGTGCATGTCTGTATGCATGGTAGAACTGTCCAACACATAGTGTAGTATGAAACAGATTCCTGCAATATATACAACTATGATACCACAATGTAACCTTCTCACTGAGTCAGTGCTTCGTCTAAAGGGCCATAAAAAATAATAAAATCTGGTAGGGTCCGTTGAAAGGACCATCTGGCCATCACCAGATCAAAGCAGTGCACTTCCAAATAAGACTAAAGTGGTACAGATTATCTTGTACTGTGCCATGCTACAGTACAGTAAGGACAAGGCACCCAATCCATCCATAGGTTAAGTTAATGACATTCATCATTCAATGATGTGCTGTGCTGTAATTTCTGCTACAGTATATATACCTTTAGTGTAGGTAGGGATAGGCCAGCGATTACTCAATTGGTTAAAGCTGTGGGTTACGGGGTTACCGATCAGGAGGTTGGAGTTTCAAACCCCAGCACCACCAGGCTTCCACTGTTGAGCTCTTGGGCAAGGCTTTTAACCCTATCTGCTCCAGAGGCACTGTACAGTATCATGGCTAACCCTTCGTTCTGTCCTCAGCTTCCTAACTGAATGAAAAAGTAATTTCACTGTGCTATAAGTTACATGTGACAACTGATTCATTAGTATTATTTTTTTACCCTATTATTTTTTTATTTAAAAAATGGCAGGGTGGATATGGAAGGCCTTCTGTTATCTAGCAGTGTCCTACAGTACGTAATACAGAACGACTTTGGAAACTGGGCAGCCACTTTAAGGACATACAAGATACTGTATGTGAGTTAGGTCTTCAATCTAGAATGTTTTTCACTGCTAATACACACAAACCTCCCAACCAATTTGGGACAGCTTATATGCTGAAAAAAGAAACTGCAAGAGTGTACTGACTGCTACTAAAAGCAGTAGCGGGACACTGAATTATCACTCCCATATCTGAGGTACAAACAGGACTTTGTTCCTACAGTAGATGCTGAATTATGTAGAATGTGTGGCAACCATCAATGTATTAACTTGGCACTTTGGTCTGTCTGTGCATCATTAAAACCTTTCGTAATTCTGAATGCAGACAACACTTAGCTGTATGTACATGCTGTTCTGACAGTGTATCCAGTACACCAGTGCGGATAAGTCACCTACAGTGAAGTAACAGGGTGTGGACATTCTGTGCAAGACAGCTGATAAAACTGACCATGACAATGTTGTGCAAGCATATCAACAAATCGTAAGATAAACTATCCTCTAGTTATCTGGTTAAGACATTCTACTGGTTAGCCACCCACCCACTACTTCTGCAGTCCCACACTGCTCCCCAGCATGCAAAGTAGCCATCACTTATGACTACTCCATCTCTCTCTCTCTCTCTCTCTCTCTCTCTCTCTCTCTGATGGGGCATTTTATCCAGACTCTTTTTGTTATGTTCAGGCTCCTGTGGCTAAACATGGTCTTAGAATCATCACTCTAGCTGCCATCATTATCGTCCAATGTCTATACCTCATATGCCAGCTTTGCTGAATGTGATTGGCAAGCATAATAATATTCAGCACACATTGGGGTGACTTGCATTCTCTGTGAATTTAGCTTCATCCCGATGAACTGTGAGGCCTGCCTTATTGTTAGGGAGATCTTTTCTGAGTGCA
This sequence comes from Channallabes apus, assembly GCA_030522415.1. Lineage (NCBI taxonomy): Eukaryota > Metazoa > Chordata > Actinopteri > Siluriformes > Clariidae > Channallabes > Channallabes apus. Next base: position 23,688,476 of record CM060112.1, read on the forward strand.
CTGTCAGACTGAGCATAATAATGTGGGCAAAGGAGGCTGGATGCTTAATAGGGACATATAGGAGCCAGTCATTCAGATGTGAAACAACTATGGCTATACCGCTTTAATTTACTGTCACTGTTATTATTCTCATATGGTATGAAAGGGGGGGAGGGTCTTTAACAACTAGTTCAGGCTGGTCCTCTTTAGAATTTAGATTTGCATGCAACTACAATTCTTCTATTGAATAAAGACGTCAAATGAATAGAAGCCTTGCTTTGCAATGCAAGGTCAAACTTTTATATCACACATTTCTCAAAGAGAGGAAAAACTTCTGAAACTACTTTTTGGGTTTGTAATAATAATGGTAATCCTCCAAGCAGAATTGTAAATGCACAAGCACACAAACATAAGTCGCAGAGATAAAAAATAAAAAAGCAGGGAAAAAAATATTCTTATATACAGTACATAAAGTTGAACTAACAACTATTTTTTTCCCCATAAGTTCAACAATTATCTACAGTATGTCTTTGCCTATTTACCGGTTTTATGGCTTTCTTTTTATATTCAGAATTTATTTGTGTGCAAGTGCAATTAAAAAACACCAAAAGGTTTCTATGTACTAGTTATGTGGCTATGCCTTCATTAAAAAAAAAATTAAGTCCACCCAAAATCCACGTAAAGTGTCCACCCCAGCTCTTTCTTCTCAGTAAGTACACAGTACTAAAGTTTCATCAACATTAAACCTACACCAAAACTCTTAGCTAAACTTATGAAACAAATATAGTCATGAGTTTCTTGTATCACACAAGTTGGTAGGATTTTACCACCCAACCTTGATATTTTGAGATAAGTTTTGGCTATGTATCATTTCCTCGTCAATGCAGCATTAATTCCTTCTCATTAAGCTAGCCCAAAAGCTCTAGGGGCTTCAGTCACTGATAATTAATTTTCCTTCACTAATAACAAAGCCAATGACAGTGATATTGTAGAATTGAAGGTGGGTGGGAGAGTGGGCCATTGTCACTGAAGACTAGTAACTATTACTCTGATTATAAGAATATCATAGTTGTAATCTGAATTTACAAAGTTTTTAAACTCTTAAAAGGTTATACATCTCGTTAAAAACGTTTCAGTGGATAAGGATGTGCTAATGACCAGAATGTTGTGATAGCAAATGTAATTGTCTGCTGTACTTCTAACATTTAAGCTTCATTGTCTCCCATATGAATTTTGCATCGTCATCCTACCTACCAAAAAGTAAAAGCAAGGTACATGAATAATCAGAACTGCTGCCGCTAGTTAATTGAGAGAGCGCCCTTACTATTAAGAAGACCAATTTGCTCCCTGGATTCAATCTTGGAACCATTCGAAACATATGGGGCAAACAAACAAAATAGTTATTACAGCACTACTTGTGCTGAGAGCCAAGAGAGATTGACTAGCTTGGGAAATTAAGTCTTACCAATACCGTACAAAAAAAAATAATAATAATTTTTAAAAATGCATGTTTACTTTCAGATTTATAAAGTGTACAAACTGATGTAAGAGTTTGTAATCCAAGGTTTAAAATGATATAATCTTTTATACAGGAAAAAAGGAGCTTCTTAGATAACATTCATATGTACTGTAATATCTGAAAGTATGGAACGCAACAGTCTAGCATAGAATAGTATGGAAAAAAATATTTGTCCAAATCTGAAAGAATAGAATAGTACAATAACAACGCTATGTGTATCTGGAGACAATTTTGCCGTACAGTCCACTTGTTTGGTCTGCATCTAAGTGGGCATTTGTAAGTGTGTGTCTGTGTGTGTGAGTATGATTGTGCCTGTGTGTGTGCGCAAATGTGTGTTTCAAAAACGCTAATCTAATTTTTGAAAATTATATTTCTCAGACAATATTACACCATTCTTCACTAATCTAATCAGTACAGCAACAAAACCATAACACGTAGCAGTGCGATAGCCACTATGGATATATATTATAAGCAAATGTGTCTAACAAAGGGAATGGTACATTCATATATCTTCATTAGGAAAAATTCTGACACAACTAGATTAAGGTCATATTTAAATCATGCAGTATATTGTTGTATCAAGTTAAGTATTAATTAAGTTTTATGGCTTCCGGACAACACATCAATGATATTATATTTGCTTGTGGCCGTGTCAAATATGTATGAAATTGATGAATACCAGTCTGTATACTACATGCCACGATGATCTATTGGTTCGGTACTTTTATATTATGATTTACTCTTGTATGAGGTCATTTTATTATTTCATGAGATGAGATTTGTTAATTTAATTATTCGATTTTTTTTTTATATGGAGAGAAAGCAGCTCACGCTAATACTAATTCTAGGGAAAAAAAGAATCTAAGAATCATCTTCTAAATATTTAAGAATACAATCTAAACTGCTGGTATTAATTAACAGGCAGCTGCTGCCTCCATGACTTCTTTATTGGACATGATGACCGGATAGAGCTTCCTCTTTTATCCTCAGTGGAATAGGTTATGTTGACAACCTGCCAATAATTGGTCTTCTACTTAACATGATTAAGATATATCTGACTGTGCAGTGCCTAATATGCTTTGCATTCTGGCAGTTCAGATAGTCATCATTCCATTTCCTTCAATTTCCTTCTTGCCATTCTGCATTGCACTCCTCTGTCTCTTATTTTTAAATCCCTTTCTGACACATTCTTTCTCCATGTCAGCTGTTCCTTTACAAGCAACATTGGTTCACGTGTGGCTGTATTTCACCTTTATCTTGGACAGCCAGTGTTACCTCCTCCATGCTTGATGCAACAACAACCCTTCAGGTTGATGAGGTTTATCTATCCTCATAGCAGCACAATAAAGTAACTCCATATTGTGTCTGTTCAGTATGGATTTTCGTTTGCTAGCCTTGTGCCGTCCTTGCATGAAAGGTGCCTCAGGGGCCTGTGTGTGGGGGTACTTTTTGGGCTCGGTTTATATGTGTGTGTAAGTGTGTATGTTTGTGTGTGAACATGCACATGTGTTGGCAAAAGCTGGCAAACCCATGGGTGCACGGATGCTTGTGTCAATAACATTAATCTGAGTTGTCTTCTTAGGCAAGGGAGCAGTAAGAGTTAGAGAAATGACTGTGTGGAAAAAAAGTGAGATGTTCAGCTTGGGTGCTGTGTGTTTCGAAGCTTTTCAAACAGCATGCACACAAAAGCTGGAATAAATGGAAACCAACATCAGCATCCTGCCTGAAAGCAATGTTCACTTTTGAGCTCCTGTAGCGGCTAATCAATTAAGTTTTATGACGTAAAACAGAGTGATGGCTGCCATTTGTTCTGGGAAAGATTTGGCTGTTTTCCCACTAATACCCCTAGCTCCTGATAGAGTTAACAAACTGCAACAAAAATCACTGGTCCATTTTGGATACATTTCCGATGACACGCTGGGTTTGTAAGACTGCAATAAGGTTTCATTATGGTTTCATCATTAATAGGAGTGTGAGCAGTCATTCACTGAGATTGCTTTTATAATTAATGAAACCTTTTTTTTTTTTCCTCCAAATCTCTTGCATTAAAGAACCAATATGGCTTAATAACTTTTATGGCTCACTACATAATGAAGATTTTTGCTGTCTTTAAAAGCTTTTAACCGTGGATGTGTCAGCATGTGCTTGACCTGTTATTCCACTATTCCATTCAGGGAAAATTAAATAAGAAAGAGAGGTCAAGGAATGCACAGTATTTAATTATTGAAATAACATTTCGATGTTATGCACAATAATTATAATGTTCTGCTTAAACCATGTTTTTCCCCATAAGGAATTTAAAAAAAATTTATTAAATCACCATGAACTCAAAATTCAATTGAGCTCATTCAATCACCATGTTGACCTGCACAAAGTTAAAACAACTATTATGACCATAATACAAAATTTCCGATGTCTGAATTAATAAATCCATGAAGATAAAAAGAAGGGGGGCAGCAGAAATATGCCAATTTTAAAGTGAGACTTGCAAACACAATTTACAGCCACAAAAAAAAAGAGAACTATTGTGTGTGTGTGTGTGTGTGTGTGTGTGTGTGTGTGTGTGTGTGTGTGTGTGTGTGTGTGTGATGAGATGATACAAAATGTATTTAATAATCAGATTGTGAGTAGGTGTCATGGATGATGAATAAAGCAGCAGTTATTAGGATGTGCAAGTCTATAGTATCCAGGTGAGATTATCCACTAAAGCAGGATGATGTGTCTTAAGCGTAAATTGTTTTGGGGAAGTGAAAGCCTTTAGGGTATTCATGTGGACCTGAGAAAGTGTAGCAGGAGTAGAGTATCAGGATGAATCAGGAAGGTTAAAAGCATAGCAGCAGCACAGCAGGCAGCAGGAGTACACAGACAGCTCAACAGAGAACAGAAGATTAAGAACATTCATAAAATATAAAATGCAGCTTTATGAAAGGATTGTTAAAATGGGTGAATATAACATTACAAAGCTTCACTTAGGTTGTTTGTGGTAGGATCAGTTGTTTATAGGAGTGTAGTAGTTTATACTGAAAATGAGCATTTATTGAGAACCAGTGTGGTGGTACACACCGCACTACATACTGTACTACATACAGTACCATACTACAGTACATACTGCACACAAACATGTATATATATGTGTGTGTGTATATATATGTATGTGTATATATATATATATATATATATATATATATATATATATATATATGTATATATATATATATGTATATGTATATATATATATGTACTGTTTACTATAACAGTGACCATGTGTGTGTGCATGAAAATCTTTTATTTTGTGTGTGTGTGTGTGTATACAGTGCGCATATACTGTCTATTATAACATGAGTATGCGCATGTGTAAAGCAAAAGAAAGTCTCATTAGAGAGGTGAAAGACACTTATTTGTTTGGATTTATTTAAACTTTTTTTATTTTTTTGAAGGTAAAGTGCAGGTTAATTCATTTTATTTTTAATTTATATTTGGTATTAATGATTTTATGTTTGGCGGCACGGTGGTGTAGTGGTTAGCACCGTCACCTTGCACCTCCAGGGTCCGGGTTCGATTCCCGGCCAGGCTCGATTCCCGTCTCTGTGTGGATGGAGTTTGCATGTTCTCCCCGTGCTTGGTGGGTTTCCTCCGGGTACTCCGGTTTCCTCCCACAGTCCAAAGACATGCAGATTAGGCTAATTGGCTTTCCCAAATTGACCATAGTGTGTGAATGCTTTTGTGTGTGTGTGTGTGTGTGTGTGTGTGTGCTCTGCGATGGAGTGGCACGCTGTCCAGGGTGTACCCTGCCTCGTGCACTGAGTCTCCTGGGATGGGCTACTGTCCCCGCGACCCTAAATACAGGATAAAGCGGTATAGAAGTTGAAGATTTTATGTTTTTAATTTTTAGGACTGTGAAGCGAATAATTATTATTTTCATTATTTCATTAATCACATAATTTGCGAAGCGTTTTGAAATTTGAGTGCGCTTCAGGAACGAATTATGTTCGTAATCCAAGGTTCCACTGTATCTTGACTCTACAGCCATATGTCTCTACTGTCACAGACATCTGTAAGCTCAAGTGGAAGGAGCAGATAGTGCTGTCCTCCGAGTGTGGTCGTCTGGCTTCACGTGGTTCAAAGGAAACATGTGATAGTCTTCGGCCCTTTCTGACTGGTGGTCTTGGTGTGGGACCCCTGTGGCGATGGGTTGAATTGGATATGACTAAATTAGGGAGAAAAATCTGGGAAATAATTATTTTTGTTTGTTTGTTTGAGCAGTCAAATGATTGTAAAAAAAATGACAAGAAAACCCTATAAGTATTAGAAATTTAACAACAAAAAAAAAATTTATTGAAACAAATAAACCACAGAGTACATAAACGCTCCTACATCCTTCACTACCAGGAGTTTTCTTATGCTTCCACAGGAACATTACAGTACAGTAGTCCAACAACGAGCAATAAAAGCTTGAATTCATTTTTTTCTGCTTCATGTAAAGATATTATATGTCCTTGCTTATTGCTGGTTATTAAATTAGCTTCAATTGCTTCCCTGCTTTATATAATGTTACTTGAAAGGGTATCAAGAGATACTACATAATCAGAACTCTTACATCTGTAGAATAGCCTAGAATTTGTTTGCAAATGACACAAAGATTTGTGTTGATGATTTGTTTTACTGAACCATTCATACACTCAAGTATCTTCTTAAGACAAACATCTGCCTACCTTGAGAGAAATAGTATGAAATAAAGATTTTTTTTTTCCTCAGCTCCTTAGCCAGACCTAATAAAGACTTAAGGCACAGTCAATTTATGTTTTAACTAGCCCTTAGCCTTCGATAATGTATTAAACATGCATTTGATCTAAATGCCTCTACCCAGGGTAAAGTATATAACTCCTGAATACAAATATGCTGCCAAAAAGAATTCAAATTTCTGTTTGAAAAAGCGATGGTTGCCTTAGAGATTTGGTATGGTAGAATTAGTTCACCACTGACTGAATTACAATCAGTGAGCCTTTCCTGGGCCGTATCATTTTTAATGTATTTAATTAAATGTATTTTCATGTATTTTTAAGATTCATTAAACAAATGAAATGATGATTATAAATGCGATGTACTGTGTATATTAATCATGCGATTAAGACTAAATGAAGAATGTAACCCTATAACTGTAGGTAAAGTGATCACATTGGCTCAGCGCACTTCAGAAGTGGTCCAGGTGCATGGTGTAGGAGTACAGCTGACATTACCCTTCAGGCAGCCAGGATGGTGTTCAATTTTTGATAGAACCATGTCTCCCACTGGAGCACTGGAAAAGCTGATCTGAGAAGAAGTGGGTGATGCAATACTGTCTAGCTACGGCAAAATGATGTCTACCAGCTACTGATTCCAAAGTACAAATAATAAAAGAAAGAATGTCAAAACAGATCAGCATCCTTGCAAACAATTCAACAGCACGTTAAGAGCTCTGGGGAAGGACTATACATTCATGTTGATTGCTAACTTTAAAACACTAAACTTGTTAATATGTAAAACAAATTATGTCCTTTATAGCAGTTGCATTATTACTGGAGAAAAAAAAAAAAATTGATCATGTCTCTCTTGTGCAATTTAAATAAATATTTAATGATTCCAAAATTGCCATTTGGAAGTGTCTTATACTATACATACAATTAAGCACATTCACATTTGTTTGCTTTTAGCCATTAAAAAAAAAGGGACATGCTGGCTTGAGCCTCTGTCTTTTTTGCCTTTCTGACATCCAAATCATAAAATTTCTAGTTGGCCGAGGAATTAACAATACACTCAGGAAGCGAAGATGCAATCCTACACTCGGGGTCTCACCCCCAGGTGCTCTGTTGTACAAGATCTGCTTTGGAGATGCACAGCTGACTTAGCCTCGCCTGAAAGCAATGCTCAGAGGTTAGGTTGTTGCAGATTTTTAGACATCAGGTGCACTTGGGTGACCTCCATCCTGAACCTGAGGATATTACATGAATCTCTACAGTACCAGGTAATCTGACTGATATGGATAATACAGTATACTGTATATCTGAGAATTTACAGTGGCTCCCACCCTGGTCCTAGAGGACCCCTTGCCTTGCACAGTTTAATGTTTAGTGTGCTCCCTAATCTGTACTTCTGTGCACACTAATCAGCTATTATCAGCCTTTAACACTAAGTTCTGCAGGGTAGGGTGTCCTCCAGGACCAGGGTTGGGAAGCACTGCTGTATATACAGTAATATGACTTTTCAGTTAAGAACTCTTTAATGCATTATTAAAACCTCGAAGGATAACCAACTTTGTGGAAGAAATGGGGTTTGAAAAAAACCCGTAATCAGTTGGTGGAATTGCACCATCAAAAATGATAGTAGAAATAACAGCTAATAAAGTATAATAGTACGACAATTTCCACATCCAAAATGCCATGCAAATTCACAGGATTAAGACTAAACAGCTATGAAAACCATCTGTTTTTGAGACTAATAAGGATTGTGTAAAATGTAAATGATTATAATCTTCATGATATGTTCTTGTAATGTTGAAAACAAAGCATGTTTTCTTAAATGTATAAGTTTCTCATAATGCAACAGCAACATTTCCTGTTTTGGTGGTATCTACATTATGTAAAGCGACTGAGCCACCATGCCACCATTCAGCAAATACAATTACCTCCTAATTATTGTTTCTTGATCATTCCTGTAACAGCTCACTACTTGTACTTTTCCATTAGTTCAGTAGAAATAGTAGCAAATTGTTATTTACTGACATGCATCATATTTTTTTCACTGGAATAATGTTATGTTCTCCACTTAAATGAGTGACTATGAGCATCAATAGCATATCTTCTGGCTAGTACAAATAGGCCAGAGTCTAAGAATACCATCTAGCTAAATCTCCGTTATAGAGATAGAGTTCGTATGGCAACCACAGAATAGACTATAAAAGTGTGCAGAGTTTAGGCTTCCTTCCTTATCTAACTTTGAGATTAGATAGGTCATCGGTCTTCATTTGAAGACAGCCAGTGCTTGGATAACTATTTGGAGATTCGGGGGAGTCCACCTCCTGGGTGTCAGAACTGAGAAAAACTGACTTCAGGTAAAAGAAAACCTTTTTTTCCTTCATTTTTGCCTTTGCAGGCAAACATCAGTGTTTTAAGAAGGAGGCCAATCCAACCCGAATCCAGGCCAGTGAATCTGTGTTCTTTTTTGTGGGAGCTGCAAAGAAGGGCAGCAGCTGTACAATGGAAGGGAGCACTCAGGCTGCATGTTGAGCACAGCATGATGTTCAGCATACAATTGCTGGTTTGCTAAACTAGCACCCCTTCTATGTGGTACCCTGGAAGGCCGGCTATGTTGCTTTTGCCAAGGACCAGTGTAACAAAAATATGTGAGGGTATGAAAAGATAAAAGCCCATGAATAAATAAATAACTTTGCAAGTTTGCCAGCTATTGTTCAATAATTAAGTTACTGTGCAAAACCATGTACACATTTTAGGGGCAAACCATCCTAATAGAAATTTGATCAAACTGTTTTTTTCTAACACCCATGCTAAAAATAGCACAGATAGTAGTAGTTATTTGACTGAATTGCAAAAATGAAATGTAGATACAGTGATACATTGCCCCTGCATATGAATTGAATCTGTTCTGGAGGCCAACTCTTAATGCGAAAATCTGTATTGCAAAATGCATTTTTCAATAGGACATAATGTAAATGCAAATCTTTTTTAGCAACCTAAAAATATTACCAATATTACCCATTTGCAACACTACCATTATAATTTTGCATATAAAAACAAAGACATGTAAATGAAGTAAAGTATGAAATAAATAGAAATTAATTATAAATAAATACCATCCTGGTTAACATTCTTGAGAGTACTAAATCTTGCTCAAAACACGAAGAAAAAAACACAATAAAATAAAATAAATATGTAAACTCACTTTGCTTGGCTTTTCACTGACGAAAACAAATTTTGAACAGCTACCGGACGTACTCGCAGCCGATGTTCAGTTTAGCTTGTGGTTCATTCGCTCATATGCTGAAATTGCTTTGTATGCCGAGGAACATTTCTTGCAAAATTTCAGTTTTTAAGGGGAAAAAATGCTGAGCGTTCGCATGCTGAGGTACCACTGTACTGATACCTACACTTTCACACTGCATCACTCTGTTAATTGTTCAGCTAAATGCAGGAAATACTACATATTTATGGCATCTATATTAAAATAGGTTAGTCATTATATTTTTAATGTTTTACATACTGTACATAAAAACTACATTGCATTGCCTAGACACCGCCTTGGCCTTTTATACCAAACAAACCTAGAGTATCCATTCTGATGAAAAACGTAATGTCTGTATACATTTTGGTTATCCTGCACAATGATTTTTATTTATTTATTTGTTTGTTTTATATTTTTATCGATCCAAAGAAATACTTCACAATTATTGCACTTAGCCCCAAACACTGTATTTTAAAAACATGCACTCGCAACACATGCCTTAAGGGCCTACAGTGACAACAGCAGCAAACAAGATCTCAAAAAACATATTTTTTTTGTCACATGATGTAACAGCGAGGCCACTACAATATGATATGGAGTGATATTAACCATGTAGAGCAGACTGACTTGCTTACAGCATATGTATTATTAAACAAAAAAAAATATTTTATATAAAGCATTATATTTTTATCTTCAACATAATAAAATGGACTTTTAAATACTGTATAAATCTTGGAAAAAAAACATATCTATTAACTATGGTACACAAGATTCACATAGCTGAGGAAGGTAAACAAAGGAATGATGGTACAAAATATAAGAAGTCGAATTATCAGGCAAAAACAACACTGCAGAAAAAGCAGATCATAAAAACAGATAAAGAAAGAAAATAACTAAGTGTGAGCTTTTAAATGTCCAGGCTTTAGTAGATTATGATCAGGATGATGAGTGGTAGCTTCTCAATTGGCAGCGGAACAGGATGTAACAGTATCTCATGCATTCATTCATCTTCAATAACTGCTTTATCCTGAGCACAAGCGCACAAAATAACATGAGGAGAACAAGTGACACTCAGCACAGACAGTAACCTGAGCTCAGGATCAAACCTTGGAACAGTGAGTCACCCTGACAATATCCTATACAACCTTAATTCATCATCTTTGCAATGTACTGAGATCAGTGATTGGACTGAGAACACACAAAATCATTCAAATATTTTTCTAGAAGTGTCGACAGAAAAGACAGTTACAGTGAGTTTTGTGGGCCACTGGGTAAAGGTATTAGATTAAATATAAGTAAATTTATAATTATAATTCAACTATTAAATATAATATTATCTTTATTGTTTAAAAAATAGATAGAAAAGTAAAAAAAAAAGTATTAAATAAACAGTAAAGCTAAGAGAATCATATAGCTTTACTCTTTATTTAATTAATTGAAATTAATTAACAATTGAAATAAACATTGAAATATTTAATAAAAAAAACTTAAATTATTATTAGATCTGGTTCAGTTCATTTAAATAGGTTTATTACAATATAAATTATCTTGTATTATGCATCTTGTCCCGCAATGGATTAACACCTCTCTCAGGGTGTATCTCACCTCATGGCCTAAGTCTGGGATAGGCTCCAGGTCCCTCACAACCATGTGTACAGGATAAATGATGATCGAGTGAGTGAGTGAATTATGCATCTTGTAGTAGAACTGGAAATTATTGTGATCTCTCTCTCTCTCTCTTTCTCTTTTTTGTCGAAGGACAGTCGATGCTCCCAGTAGGGTCAGGTGCGATGCAATGCACAGTTTTAAAGGCACTTTTTTTTTAATTTTTTTTTTTATGAGGATCCTCACCACTCTCATGGTGATGGCTAGTGGATAGTTGCACTGGCTTATGTGCTGAACCCCAAAAGAGTCCTCCAGGTTGCTTTGAATGGTATGCCAGGAGCTTCAGTGAGATACATACAGTATTTAACTCTCACTGCTTCCTCCTGAGTACCAACTGAGGTCAAAGGAAGTTTTAATCAACCATGGTTAATCCAAAAAGGAAGCTGCAAAAGCTTGTTGGTGTCTGCAATGTTGGTAACCTTAAGATGTCCTGGTCAAAACCAGTGAAGCGAAAGCTTGCACTTGGGCAGAGAAAAGAGAGTCCATGGAAGAAAAAAAAGCTTATGTACTGTATATGTTCACCTAGACTGGGAATATTGTTGAGCAGTGGAAAGAGCTCTTTGAGAAATTCTTTAATTCAGTGGACATGGAGTCTGTTCAGGAGGTAGTGCCAGAGATCTCTGGGGTTTGAAAATCCCTGTGTGGCTGATGGTAGTTAGAAACTATCATCAGGGACTGTGCCTTTGATCTGGGAAGCTGGAGATGATAGTGGCTGCTGGTGGTGATATTACAGTACATAGGGGGGCTAAAATCTAATATCTAACAATAGCTCAACAAAAAATCCATTAGGGCTGAGCAACGCAGAATATCACATGGTCCCATGGTTGGCATAATAATTATATTGGGACAAAGTATTTTACACGCGCGCGCACACACACACACACACACACACACACACACACACACACACACACAAACAAACACATTTGAAGACGTTTAATGCTGACTTCTATTTTTTTTTTTTTTTTAATAAAACACTAAATTTGTGCTTCTGCTGTTGGTCCTTGTACTTTGATTGGATTTTGTGTACGTTGACTATCAAAGTGACTTTTAGTTTCTTTGAATGCCTGTTGATGAAAAAAGGACAATAGACTAAATAATTCACTTTGTTCATGTTCACCTGAGATTGAGGCTGTACCGCGACTGCTGATAATGTATCACATCTGCGTCAGTGAATTGAAAAACAGCCCCAGTGCACATGAAATCTAGTCGGCTTTTCAGTTTGTGTAATCACCTGACATGCCTGTCACTGATTTATGCTTTGTGAATCTGCTACATCCAGTTTCTTATAGCTATTACTGGTGCTTTTGTGCTTGGTTCCACTAAAGTTCCCGCTTAAAATGTGGTTAACAGCAAATAGTCTGAATGAAATGTCAGAAATAGTGCCTTACTTTGCCTTTTTTTTACTCTGGGACAGCTTTGAGTGATCACGGGAGTATGCTAAAGTCTACAGCCGATAACGATCCTGTGTTTGAAGAAAACCTATAATTTTGAAAATTTGTTTTGTACAGTACTGCAGGAATGTAGGGTAGATGGGGTGCATTTTTGTGTAATCCAGTGTCTTTTTAAACTTATTGAAAGTTGTGTCCATTTTCTTGGCATTAAGCAATTTAATTCCATCAGTGATGTGTCCCATTTTCATTCATTTCTGCTTGTGGTTTCCACAGAAAGAACAAAGAGGCAACCATGCTTGGTACTTGGAGAAATAGGTAACCAGCACTTTAATTGAAGGTGATGTTCTCTTGGCACCTTTCAGCATGCACCTTTAATTAACACTCAAACATTTTATTTCTGAGTGTGAACCATCTGTGTGAAAATCAGACCAGTAGCAAAAGCGTAGAGACCATGCTTACTTACTGGAAAAGATTTGAATGTTCCGTTTAGACTTGGGCTCGGGTGAAGAAGTTTTAATTCTCTTCTAATTTTATTCAAACAGAGACAAACAAATCAGGTCAGTGACTTCAGTTTTGCAGTCACAGTAATAAGCTAGTTGTAAAGCAGAAGGACAAAGCTCTCCACATTTCTTACACTCTGTGCTGTAATGTACAACTCATCAGACTGGGAAAGCCAAGAGCAATGAGGAGAGTTGCAGTCGATGAGGTTACATTTCAGACAGAATATTTACCCTTATTATTAAATGTACACTAATCAGCCATATATAACATAAATGTACACTAATCAGCCATAACATTTATTAACATTATAAGCACCTAGGTTAGGGTTCCCCTTGTGCCGCTGGTGCATCTCTGACCCCTCATGCCATGCAGGTTCTCTCGGCATGCGCTGTGGTGTCTCTGGCACCAGGACGTTTGCAGCAGATTCTTTAGCGGATTCTGCAGAATGATGGGGGACTGTGCCTCTATGGGCAAGGTTTGTTTTGTCTGGTGCATCCCACGCATGCTTCAATCGATCATTCATTCATTCATTTTCTATACCGCTTAATCCTGTGTTCAGGGTCGCGGTGGACCTGGAGCCTATCCCAGGAGACTTCGGGCACTAGGCGGGGTACACCCTGGACAGGGTGCCAATCCATCGCAGGGCACACACACATACACACACTCACACACCCAATCACACACTACGGGCAATTTGGGAACGCCAATTAGCCTAACCTGCATATCTTTGGACTGTGGGAGGAAACCGGAGTACCCGGAGGAAACCCACCAAGCACGGGGAGAACATGCAAACTCCATGCACACAGAGACGGGAATCGAGCCTGGCCGGGGAATCGAACCCAGACCCTGGAGGTGCAAGGCGACAGTGCTAACCACTACATACTTCAATCGGTTTGGGATATTTGGTTTTGGAGGCTGCGTCCAAAACCTTGCGTTCTTTGCCTGCTGAGTCATAATGCACTGAGTGTTCTGGTACCTTTCTGACATGGCCATTATTGACTTTTTTCTGTAAATTGGCATTTGTCTGGTGCCTGTCACCAGTTTACTGGTGTTAATGTTATGACTAAGTGGTATAATTAATCGTGATCACGCTGTATTAACATTACATTTATGCAGTGGCCACAAATGGCCTTTCTATATCTATTTAATTATAAGAAATTGTTCTCAAAATAATGTTTACATTCGAGATGGATAGAGCAACGGCTAGATGTTCTGAAACCCAACTATTTAAATAGTTGTATGTTGTAATTTATGTTAGTCTATCTGTCTTGGCCTCTTTAGTTAGCTAGTTTAGTGTTTCTGTTCATTTACGTTAAAATTCATGTTGCATGTAGCACCTTGGTCCTGGAGGAACGTTGTTTCATTTCACTGTGTACTAACTGTATATGGTTGAAATGACAATAAAGCCTTTGAACTTGAACTTGATAATTCCTACAAATTGTAAAATATTAAATAACTATCCACAAAAAAACATTTTGGATCATACCTGTTCATGTAAATAAATTAGATGGTATTCAGAAATAGTGAATGCACCTTGATGCCATGAAGAATGTACAGTAGAACAGGTACAGTACTTACACAACAGATCCCTAAACTCCCACTTGAGCAGAAAAGTATCAGCAGTGCTGAAGTTTCTGTTTTGTAGTTATCCTTGCTTGTAGCACTTTTTTTCTTCCTTTCTTTTCTTTTTTTTTTTTAAACTCTGGCATTGAAACGACTTTAGAGATTCGCCCTGTCCATGGTTGGACAGCGGGGAGAAAAATGTGTTTTTCTCATTGATGAAAAGAGACACCACTCAGAATTGGTAGAGTTTGTTTATTATAGATGGGGACTTGTGAGAAGCTGCAATTTATTATTTTTTTCTTGAATCAGGACCAAAGGATGTTGAATAATAAAAGTAGCATCCAATTGATCATTCTGTACAGAGAAACAACTACTAAAGTAAGCTTGAATAGCTGTACCTAAATATATCATCATCACTGTATAAGTCCAGCAAACTAAACCCAGGAGTTGTGATGTCTCATTAGGGTTCTCACAGCCTCACACAGCCTCGTCTATTTGACGCTCTATTTATGCCTTGCTCTGACTTTTCAATGCTCTGTGAGCACCAGAGATCATACTGAGTGAATGGTACTGCTACCCTTACACTAATGAACACATGGATTTGCTAACCTCTTGATCATGATGACTCAGGAAGATCATGTGCTATGTTACGCAAAGCAACTAGCAAAATCACCAGAGCATGGGGTAATTTACAGTGTTAACAATGTTCAGCTCATTTCTTTACTGTAGGCACATTTTAAACCAAAGGCAAACCTTGCTTGTGCACATTGCACACATTGCCTGACAGTGTTTGTTTTGGCCAAACATATAGTCCAAAAGAAATGTAATGGCAAGAATACTTCTTTTGTTCTGCTTTACACTGGAGACATTTGTGTTCGCTATAAAAAGATGATTATTAGACAATAGATCAGACTTTTTTTCAGTTTTCAGCTGAACCTCAAGGCATAGCCAGAGGGGGATGATATCCACCGCAAAGTCAGTGGGAGGAGTGATATCCTCCATGAAACAAGAGGGGAAAGCAATATCCTCCCCCAAAGCAAGAGGGGGAAGACACTTCTTCTGCAATGCAAGAGGAGGAGCGACATCCTGAACAAAGAAAGAGGAAGTGATGTCCTCAGTGGTCCCGGGTGGTGTAGAGACATATAAGGTGGAGAAGGGATACTGAATGTTGTCCATGGTGAGGCTCGGAGGACCAATGGCTTCCTGTCTGGGACAGAGAGTTAGACCACCTAAACAATGAAGTCGAGTGCCATCCTCAGAGATGCCAGGATGGCAGAAAATGGTTTTGAGGCTCCTCCTTAAAAAAAGGTTCCCATATCTTCAAACCCTTCTAGTGCAGCACTGAGTTATTCTCTGTTCCCCTGCTGTTCCCACATCTGGTGGTTCCACTCAAGGAGCCTTTGATGGAAAAAAAAAAAAAAACATTTAGTATCCATGTGTCGATCTAGCTTTCAGTCAGGAGCTGGATGCAAGAGCAGTTGATTAATCACATTAATAACTTTGGCAAGCAAAACAGAAACACAAACAATGGGAATCTTGGAAAGGCAAAAATTGTGATCTTCAGGCAAACAATAAATAGACTGGAGAGGACTCGTGACAACAAATGACAAAGCAACTGTAGACAAAGCGGCCTTTTTTTTGGTCTGTTTCTATACTTTTGATCCCCTGAAAAGTATGGGTGCCATTTTTAAGCTGTTTAACATATTTAGATGTAAAAGAAAATATAATATTATCTATTATTTCTCATAAATAATTTCTATTACCATGAATATATAGCAAAAAAGGCCTTGCAGTTCCAATCCTTCCAGAAGGGACTGTATGCCTTGGGGGAAGGAAGTAAAGAGTACTCTTTGTCTCCTAAACCATCTCAAGCCTAGTCACACTGATAAACTGCAGCAGTCTCTTTGCAGATAGACCTCTTATCTATTGGCGAAGCTTGTGAAATGATTTCAAACTCCGTCCCCACTCTCTTTTGGCCGGATACATAAACGCACATTGGCTGTGGATAAAATTTTTTATTTCTGGCCACCTGAATTCCATTTCCTTCACCACATCAGATTCCACTTGAAATATCTCGTAGAACAGCTTTGTGGGAAGGTGTTTTTGACACCTTTGATGCCTGTAGACATTCCAAGTACTTGGGGAGACAGTTGGGGAAAAAAACATTTTCCCAGCATCCATCTGCCAATCACTGATATATTGCCTGGGTGTGCGGAAATGGTGAATATCTTTAATTCGGAAGCCATTCTCCTTGACTAACTGCAGGAACGAGTCCATATTGCACTGATCGTGAGACGATACAGATGCCCTCAGGAGAAGGAAACATAGTGGAAAGACAATATTGTAAAGCATCAGCTTTCAGTTTATTGTGTTGTGCTATTAAAGTAAATTATCTTTATAATTGCATTACCAAGAGCTTGCGTTTTTGTAGTGTGAGCATATAAATAGCTCTGGGCAATTCAGATGTGAGCTGTCATGATGGGTAAATAAAACACACACCGAGTTGTAAAACCGTAAAGCGTGCACATAGATTTTTGGACTGGCTGCCGTGGGTAGAAGGATTACCTAAGAGGATAACATTCGTAAACCATGACATAATCATGACACAGTCAAATGCTTGGAAGATTAAAGAGAAACCTTCACTTATAATGGTGCAATAGTGTAAATTAAGCATGGAAAGCAGTTTTTTGCTGTTATCTTACATAGATGCTTGGCTGACAGTGCATGGTGCAAATTGACACTGTAATTTAAAACATTATTCCATATCAAGGGTCTTGTGTCAAGGTATGTGAATGTCTGATTGTTCTTTCACTCACACAGTCATATTTGGCTGATGCATTGGTCAGGCATTGGTCCAGAGAAAAGCACTTTTGGCAAGACACCAAAAGAACAGAAATGGCTAAGCATGTTCCCGAAACCCAAAATATGCAAGACCCAAAATACAAAAGTGTCTGACATCAAGTAACCTAAAATATCTTGTACAAAATTATGAAAATGTGGTGATGGGTGGAGAAGTTTTCAATACAACAATAAAATATGTAAAAAATAAACAAATAAAAACATGCAATACTGTATATAACAGATTGTACAAATGAACAATAAGTAGAATAGCATGCATTGATCTTTATAAAAATACATGCATTTTGAGGCAAAGCTTCATATGATTCACTTGCTGTTGGGATTTCAGTGCTTAAACTACACAAGCACAAGCACTTGTCATGCCAACATGATTCCACTACAATTCATCTGTCATTCCTTCTTAGTGTTTGGTTTAGATGGTTTGGTCTTAGACCGCCGTAGTTGTATGAGCTTCAGTCTCCAGAGCTCTGCCATCCTGCGGATTTGCATCAGAAATCTACAGGCAATTTGGAGAGACCCTGACACCCTGCTTCTAAATGGAATTGCATGTTTTCAGCTTCGAAAGTTTAATACCAAAGGACCTTTCGTCTTCCCCATAAATGCAGGGTAATGGATCGGGTGGAATGCAGTCTGGCCCTAACTGAAAAAAACATCTCATTTTTAATGACCGGTGCTATAGAGAAAAAATTCTGGCTGCTTGGATTTTTCCTCACTTTCCCTACCTTTTTATTTTGTTCATGCAATATTAAGAAATTTCCATCAACTTTTAATTTAATACCTGATGCTACATTATTATTTGATAATGATTACCTGATTTTTAAAAAATTTACTTATTTATAGTGCATGTATCTGGGCTTTATAACACTGCAACCCTTTGGCAGATTTCAAATGGACCTTTTAAAAGGTTAGTCAGGCACAATTAACTTTCCATGTAAAGGGTTTTGATGAATATTACATGCTTGTCATCCTCAAGGAGAAGTATTTAGTGAGGTCCTTCCGTTTTTTGCTCGTAGAGTTTTCTCACAGACTTCACAACACTTCACTATATTAACTATTATATTTGTGTAAATGCTACAAAACTGTTTTGTTTTCCTGCATTATTTTACCTTATTAATGACGAACATAAATTACAAATCATACTGTTTTAATGTCATCTAAAATTCATTTAAATGTTATTTTGGCACTGTTATTTTACCACTTAAATTTACAGACAAGTTTACTTTATTTCCTTTTATATAACACCTTTGAAATAGACATTATGACAGACATATGGACAGACAGACAGAAAAAATTACATAGATGGAGCTTGTCCTATGTGTGCGCTACTGCTGCCACCTAGTGGTTACATTGTGTTATATCGTGTAGCCATAAGTAGCACTGTTGGTTTATGTTGTTTTGAAGTTGTGAATAATTGCATTTAATTTTCTCAAAAACATGATGCAGAATTGTTGTGAAGTCGAAAGAAAGGCCAGACTACATCATATAATTCAGTCGTCCTGAAAAACATTTTTCTTTTCTGACCTCTAGTTGAGAGTTGGTAATAGTTAACAAAATGAGCCTATTGTGCTTTTAATGCTTCAAATGTTGGTAGAAAAGCTTCATGTATAAAATTCTGAAATCTATCCTAAATAATTAGAAATGTAGTTCATGTAGAATAGTTCTAGAGAATAAAAATCCATGTTCTTCAGGGCAGAATCTTGGTAAGTATGACAGGAAATATGACCTACATTGAACAGGAGCTCATTAATTATACCCTGAACCCTATAACAGTTAGGCCTGTGAAAATCTATTTGAACAACTATAATTTCTATTTAGTGCTAGAAAACGTTTTACAGTGTTGCAAGGTGTGTGGTTTCGGGGCCATTTCAGAAATGAGTCCCAGCTGTGCCCCTGTGACTTATTCCAGACTGAAAGCTGCTGGAATCTTGTAGTTATGTGAAGTAAAACACAATTCACTGAGTCCTCTGGAGTTTATTAAAGTGACATTTAGAAAAGATAAATCATGAGCTTGTGTGTGAGAGAACAAAAGCGGCAAGCAGATCGAATAGCTCCTACTGAGGAGCGGTGATGTGAAGTGTTTCTAATATTATATACAGTACAGGAAGAAACAAATTATTGCGCAACAAAAAATGATGATATATATATATATATATATATATATATATATATATATATATATATATATATATATATATATATATAAATATATATATAAAAAACTGTGATTTTTTATATATATATATATATATATATATATATATATATAAAATGCATTTTATATGTATATATACTGTATATAAATTCACCATTTTGATTTTACCATTTTTTTATTTTGAATCTGGTATATAGTTAATTATCTAATATATATATATATATATATATATATATATATATATATATATATATATATATATATAAGATAATTAACTATATAGCAGAACTATATTCAGTGCATAATCAAAATGTTGATAATATAAATATTCTATAAATACTATAGAATATGTGTTCTTTTGTTATTATTATTAGAACTTTCAAGAAAGATAAAACAAAAAAAGGATAATTTAATAGCTACCGTAATCTAAGCGGATATTTGTTTCCATGACATTTTAATTCACCACTGGTCATTAAAGCGGCTTTAAATATTCTGACTTTTTTCTTTCCCTCACAATACTCAATTATCTTTTATCATGATAATGTTTCTAGTGATAAGATGTCCTCTATCCTCTGCTCTCTGGCTCTGGCTCACTGCCCAGTTCTGCAGGAATTAGGTGGGTGATGTGTCCAAGGCTAAAGGAGATGATTTCAGCAGCATTCTGTTCAAGGAGAGAACTGTATACAAGCAGACAAATATAAACCATCTGAAACCATCCTTAAAGTGAAAATCTAACGCAATACAAGAGCATTTTAAACTATATAAAATGAACCGTCTTATGATATAGAATGCACTGTTGATAAATTCTGTTCACTTTCCACTGCTCATTTCTAAAAACATTATTCCATTCAGTTTAATCCGCTCGTTCTTCGAAATCCTGTTACACACTTTGTCTAAAAAAAATAATAATAATAAAAATGAGTGAATGTGTGCTTGGGAGAGCATGCTGAATTAATAAAAAAAAATTAATTACAATTTTTTTTTAACAAGCATGAGTCATAAGCCTGGCCATTATGTTCACTTTTTCCAAACTCTTCACACAGTTAGCACAACACATCTCTATCTGCGTCAAACTATAAAACATAAAATATGTAAAACATATTTTATTGTTTTGACACAAAATGCATTTAGTGAACAGTCTTCTAAATCCCTGCATACATTTTTCACTCTTTTCCTACCATCAGCAAAATGTGTATCTCTATAGCCTAATTTGCAGTGTGCGTTAAAACAGATTACGTTATAGCTCAAAACCAAACGGAGATGAGGTTTATCAAATTGATAGCAATCCACAAAAAAAATTATGTTGTGAACTAAATCAAAAGCTTCATAAGGGTGACTGTGAATATTCTATGTCACAGACATACCGACAGCACTGAACACCAGCAGAAAAACTATAGCACAAATCCTGAATCAGCTCGTGTGATCCAGAGTGCTTTATTTTCTTTTTTGGATGGGCTTTATGGAAAGCTTTGAGCTGAAAAGGACAACATCAGTTGTTTATCACACTGATTTACACGCTGTAAAAGGCTTCGCTTTTAACACTACATGATCTACAAGGATGGAAAAAGGTGGAAAGCTTATGATCAAGAGATTTCTGTTGTGGACATAAAGATCCTATACGATTTTGCAAATGGTATAATGTGCATGGTTACTATAAGATTTGCTTTTCTGTTTGTAGTTTAAAGCTTAAATACTGCTTCTATCAATCCAGGGGAACATACTGTGTGTATATATATATATATATATATATATATATATATATATATATATATATATATATTGATGTGAAACCCTGGTTATTCAGGTCATCAGCTCGCTTAATTTTATTGCCACACAACATTACTGAGCCTAGACCTGACCAACTGTAGCAACCCCAGGTGATAATACTGCTTCGAGGGCCTTGTACAGTGGCCACTATGCGTAATGGGTGCATCACTTCATGTGCTTCTGTGTGCTTACGTGATGCACCCAGCATTCTGGAATAGGGTCAATCTGAATGCATTAGACCACGTGACCTTTTTGCATTGCTCCGAAGTCCAATCTTTATGTTCCCTAGAAATCTGAAGCCTTTCTATCTGATAAGTCTCACTAACAAGTGGTTTTCTCATGGCTATACAGTTGTTTAGCTCCAATCCTGCATTGTGCATGTTGAAATGCTCTTACTTGCTATTTCAAATATAGCTCTAATTTCCTCTGTCAGCTCTTTATGATGCAACTCCATTCATGTTTTGTTTTGTTTTTTAACCTCAATTCTTCAGTCCAGTCCTACCCTTAGAGGTTTTAATATTGCGTTCGTAACCATATTCCAAAACTCCTCAGTCTTTTCTTTGCTTGATGCTTCTTGATGATTTGACCCTCTGAAATGGTGATTTTATTATTATTTTTTTTTCCCAGGCGGTGAATATCATATAGCCAGCCTCCTATAAAGACACCAATTGTTAGCATGTTTGTCAGTGTGCACTGAAGCTTTTTGTTTGATGCTTTACACTAGGGTTTGATCAGAGACTTTATTTTCAGTGGACTAATCAGTTTTAACAGTAGTTTTTTTGTTGTTGTTTTTTTTAATGGAATTTCATGTCTGCTGTTGCATGGAACACTAACTAACTCATTTATGTTTATTAAGACTTCTTTCAATCATCGCTGTACTGTATAGTAGTAGTAGTAGTTTGTCAAGGTGGCCGAAATTCAGATTCGTTCAGATTGTAACAATAGAAAAGATTTCAACATGGAAAAGAAAAAGGAAGGACAACCTGGTAAAGCCAACTCAATACATTGCAAACTGAATACTGAGCCTCGGTAGATGTTGCTACTGTAGTTGTGTGATATGAGTAAATAAGTATATTTTAGATTTCTTATTATTTTTCAGTTACCCCTTAGAATTCTCTCTAGAGCACACAATAAGAGGCCTTATGGGATTTATCCACATTCCTCTAGTATGTACTGGGTCAGTGGTTCTTTTTTGTGTAGCAAGCGCTGCTTTCTTTCTTTCATTCATTCTTTCATTCTTTTAAGCCTGGTCTAATTTTGTCTCTAAATTACACCAGCGTTTTAAAAATCCAAATCCACCACAAGGCTAAAGAAGCAGCGAATACATTTACTCAATGTGGACAGAGAAAAGAGGAGCTTTAGAGCGGTAAGGGCCTCTTAACAATATCCTCTATACTCTACAGTAAAAAATCATTTCAATTTTGGATTATACATGCCATTTGATTTAACAAGTAGGGTTTTACACACACACACACACGTGTGCGCGCGCGCACACACACACACACACAAAATAAGTCACCTCATAAATCTAACACTTTTTGCCAAGAAAGAAAAATACAGTATCTGCTTTAACATTCAATAGACCAAACGGAGAGATTAAAAGATATAGTTTTTCAACTCAAGCTTTTTCCTTTAAACTAAATGTGCAACCCAGGATAAAGCGGTATAGAAAATGAATGAATGAATGAATGAATGAATAAATGTGCAACTATATTTGATTCATTATTTTGAATATTATTCATTATAAGTCCCAATACGTACTGCAAGTAAAGTCAAATGAAATCATCCTTCATTTTCATGCTTCTTTTTGAAAAGAGATCATTGCTCGAACTTCAGGGGCTGATTAATGTTTTTGTCAATGTGTTCACAGTATGAGTAAAAATCCTGTACTTCAGTTATCTTTGTAAGAACCTTCAGCTAATTAATTCATTACTACACTAAATCAAACGCTGGACCTTTTTCGCCAATGAGTGTCTTCTTATAATCCACTTAGGCCATGTCCACACGTAGCCGGGTATTTTTTTTTAAATGAAGATTTTTCTTCTTCATTTTGAAAAATAATTCTGTCCACACGACCTACGTTTTAAAAATATCCTAGTCCACATGAAAAAACGCAAAAATGCCCTGTTCATCCGAAACCGCCGTTGCTGTCTACGGGATCTGTGTCGTCAGAGTTTTGTGCAGTATGTAGCAGTAGTGAGCTTAGCAGTACATTCAGGAACCTCTGTTCATCAACATAATGTGTGAGTATGTACACGCATGTAAAAAGTCCAGTACGCAACGTTAACACAGTCCCTAGTTTACTGTACGTACTGTAGGTCCACTTTTGCACAAAATATCCTCATAAACAAAGCTGACGTTAAATCAAGGAGACGAGCACACAGACAATTACATCATCGGTACAAGGTGATGTTTCAACAAGCAAAAATCTCTGTTTCCCCTGTCCACACAACACCACTGAAAACAGAGTTTTGGAAAATCTTCATTTTGGACGGAGTTTTCCAAAATCTCTGTTTTCAATGACCAAAACTGCATTTGCGTGTGGACGAAAGGCCAAAACCGCAAGAGAAAAATCTCAGTTTTAAAAATATCCGGCTACGTGTGGACATGGCCGTTAACAGTTTTCATGAAGATTATGACATTCAGCAATATTTCCTTGTTTGAAATTTGTTCCTAGATAAGAACAGAGTCTACGCACACATTTAAAAGCACACTTATGCATAACCAAGTCCTGGCAACTTATAACTGGTTATTGTGTTTTCTTGAATTCTATACTTGTACAATATTATATTATATATTGTGAAACCACAATAACACTATAATTTTTTTTATCACATCAAATTAGATTCAGCACACCATTTTTTTAAATAAATATCTTCAAGTGGCTTAAATGTTTATCCGATATTCTCTCCGGGTTGCCCAGGACCAGACCAGAGCTCAGGCATGCAACAGTTGCACAGGACCGGGGCGCATGCATGGAGCCGCTGCTTAAGGTACCAGCTGTGAGGTGACAGGTTCTGCCTCAGCAGGAGGTTATCTGTGAATAAATGATAAATATCAAACCATTGCATTGGGAGTGTCACTTATGCAGTGTTTGATCTATACTGTGAAACCAAAGGTGTATATTTAGAATACATGCTGAGCATTAGGGAAACATGCTGAAGAGAACCACCTTAAGCTTTTAAACACTGATTTTACATAAAAACTGTACTTTTAACTACTTTTTCTTGCTATTAATGACCCCATGTCACTGGATCTGTTACGATCATTCCAGATAAGCCTGTCCATATTCATTGATCAACGTCTCATATTTGTGTTTTTTGTTTCCTCAAATTTTAGATGAATAATTTGTGTGTGTGTTGTTTTATGTACACTCCTAACATGACTGAATATAACAGCTGTTCAGTTCTTTGGATTTTTACTTCTGACATTTTAATTACAATAATCCTGAATGAGGCCCATTAACCCCAGCCTTAGTAACCAGAATTAAACCTTTAGGCTCTTTTAGGTTTTGTGTGGTGTGTGTGTGTGTGTGTGTGTGTGTGTGTGTGTGTGTGTGTGTGTGTGTGTGTGTGTGTGTGTGTGTGTGTGTGCATATACAAAATTGTTACTAAAAGGTATTTAACATGCAGCCTTTGTACTTTCATTAACATTTCAGAATCATGCATTGAACTGGAAATACTTTTTACACTTACACCCTTACTGTATATATTTTGAAATTCATTCATTCATTCTCTATACCGCTTAATCCTTTGTTCAGGGTCGCGGGGGGCCTGGAGCCTATCCCAGGAGACTTCGGGCACTAGGCGGGGTACACCCTGGACAGGGTGCCAATCCATCGCAGGGCACACACACATACACACACTCACACACCCAATTATTTTGAAATTGGTAGCTGTTTATTAAGTCTCTTCTGTGTCAACACCTCATGAGACATATTCACTTTTTCCAACATTTAGCATTTTTGACAATACAACAGGCTACCAAAGATTTAAGCAATTTGAAAGCTCCTGAGCAAAACTATTTTGTTATTTGGGTGTTTTGAAATAGTTATTTTAATTAAAAAAATGTTAAAAGTATTGCCCCAATACAATATCGCAAATACACCAAGAAAGCAATATTTAATCTAGCATCTATTTTTATCTATCTGCTCATTTTCATTCTTAAAATGTTTATACCACTGATGGTAGATTTTTTTTTCTTTTTCTTTCAGCAACTAAGCCAATGCACTGTGGGGGACTAAAATGCTGGTCTCAATGGAGAGAGCGCTGAGCGCTTACCACTGATCCACCAGGGATACTGCGTTTGATGCTAAAAGCACACATACTACTGTGTTATATTAAGCAGTTTGAACACTGCGTGAATAGCATATTATATTACTGTAGAGCAGGTACTTAGTGAAGCTGTATAGGATACTTCAGTATGAGGCCTTAATCACAAGCAATATTCACTGATTTTCCACCTTTGTGTTGTTTAATAATGTTTTATTTTACTTCCAAATTCATACGCCTTTGTTGTTTGCTCTTGTCGTCATTGGACTGGTTTTTGCTGCATTTGGGGAAAATGACATACTTCACCCAAATATTTTTGAAAGAAAGCTTATTCTACACAACGTAAGAGACGCATAACCACTTTTGCTTTGGTATGGCCCAATTTGTGAAGTTTGACTGTCTCTGGATGAATTTGATTTCTCTTTTGCAAGAAAGGATTTCAAAAACCTGCTGCCTTATGAACTTGCATTTCTTCTATTCCAGTGATGTTACATCATTAGTGGTTTATGTGCTAATAACTCTTTGAACTGAGAAAAAACAGAAACACTGCTAATAAGTTAATGACTCAAGCAGAGCTAATTGGAGGCTTGATTTTAAGGAAGTTTTTTTAGACTGTTTTGCGGGACTCTTTGAAAGTTTCTTCATGAGCTGTTAGGGGTTTCTGATTAGCAGAGCTGCAACATTGTAGAGGGTGGCAATGTGTATATTATAAGAGAAAGTGAACTGTGCATTAGGATTCTGTAGATTAAGGACTTTTTTCGGATGGATGGATGGATCTTTTTCTTCCAAACTTTTCTCTTCTAATCCTGCAGACTGAATATACTTCAACAGCAGTTCAAGCAGCACCTTCTGTGACTGTGAACGAACTGGTCTTCTGACTGTCAATCTTTTTCATGTGTGTACCGACCAAAAACAAATGATACATGGCATTTGTAGTGTATTAATAGCAATTTACTCAAACCTGAAATTAAATATTTGAAAATTTTGTGATACTGGTTTGTGATTTTTCATTTTCATGAGCTGTAATTGTCAAAAAAAAAAAAGTGTAATGAATCACAAATATTTGAGCGTATGAGAGACCCGCTATTTTGATAAAATTAAGGAAAAGGCACTGTTCATATAAAAAAGGCACATTCATATAAATAATTCCTTTTTCAGACAGACCAATAATTCCTGATGCAGCAAAATTGTGTAAGGGTAGACTTTATAGTTATATATAAGTTTTAATAATCTACCCTTACAAAATTATTGGTCTGTCTGGAAAAAGAATACACACATCCTCCTTTGCATGCTTATTATTAATCCTTTAACAGAATTAATTTCTGAGATCCAGCAGAGAGCGCTAAAGGACTCTGTCTCTGTGTGTGTGTGTGTGTGTGTGTGTGTGTGTGTGTGTGTGTGTGTGTGTGTGTGTGTGTGTGTGTGTGTGTGTGTGTGTGTGTGTGTGTGTGTGTGTGTGCGCTAACCATGATCACTATCCCCTTTTTTATATATTTAGTGGTGAAAAGACAGCCCGGGTAAGCAGCATAGACAATGGATGGATGGATTTAACATTACTATTAGATGGATCACCATGTAAGTTCCTATGCATCAGCTGTGGCTGTTAGAACTACAGTACGTATAAAAACAATAATTGATTAGAACAAGCACATTCATATAAACCTGTGATTTGAATTCCAGCCAACACCACTGTTCGAGTCATGCTGCTCTAGAGAACTGATCAATACCACCTGACAGTTCAGTTAGACTGAAGTGCCACAATTTGAAACCCTAGTATTACAAAATAACTGGATATTTCTAATAAAATAATATCACCTTATAAAAGTGGATCTGGTTGTTTGTTTCTTTGTTTGTTTTAAATATTTCCCCCTATCTAAACAGAAAGTAATGTCATCTATCTGCCTGTGGATAACCATTTGACATATATTTTTTTTCTACTCTGTAATATTGAGCATATAAAGTATATCATTATAGACCAGCGCCTGAAGGGAGTGACATTTAAACCATATACTTATGCACTGGAAGCTTACTCACACGTCTGCTCAGACTTGTACTTTTTTCTTTCCAGGTCTGAATCTGTGTTGCTTTTAACCACATTCTTCACTTTCGTAAAGAAAAAAAAACTGTTCGATTATAGCATTCCATAGAATCCTCTCTCTCTCTCTCTCTCTGTCTATTCATCACTTTCTCCCCTTTCTCTCACCTGATAGTTGGAATATATCGAGCATACTGTATATGCTTGCTTTCTGTCATTACTGTCTATTTTCCTTAACACATTTTACATGTAATCCGATTGGAAGTGAACAGAATGCAGGCAGAATGTGGTCGCTTTTAAAATCTCCTGCCGTCAGAAGGATTTTGTCACTGTGGAGTTTCCATAAGTTCAAAAAAGTTGAACTATTCAGCAAAGCAGCGAGTAATGTGAAGTGATTTTTAACTTCTGACCAATAGGTCACAGCTCAGGGTCAAAAAAAAAAATGAATAAAACAAATAAATAAATAAGACAAGTTGGACAGTTCTTAGTGATCTAATATGAGCTGCTTAATGATCTGAGACTGTTTGTGTGGAAATGTTACAATGTAACTAGAGCAAAGTAATATTTCAGTTTTGTAATTTTTTTCTGTATGTAATTGAGCACTTTAAGTATGACTGCATACTGGGATAGAGTTATCTCGGTGTCTTAAGGCACTGGGTTACTTATCTAAAGGTCAGTATTTCAAGCCCCAGCTTCACCAAATTGCTGCTTTTGGGCTCTTAACCCTGTTGGCTCTAGAGGCACTGTATCAGGGTGTATCAGGGCTGACCCTGTGACCTTACAAGATGGGATATGTGAAGAAATCTTCCTGATAATACATGCTTAACCTCTACACTCTACACAGCCTGAATGCTGCTCAATCCTACAGGCACACCTATACATTGTCATACATGCTTCCTCAATAGTCAGTCTCTTTTTCGAAAGATTGTTTTTCATATCAGCATAGAAGATGTGCCAGACACCGTGTTTGAAAAAGAGACTGACTATTGAGGAAGCAGCATTAAACCAGAATTTTTCAAGAAAATAATTAAACTGTTAAACCTTTACAAACAGTGTTTTCATCTATCCATAACTGGAGAGTTCCTGTTGATACATACACTAATCAGTTCTTGGCAACACAACAAAGTCTTTGTCACCTGCCTCTTTCCATAAAACCCACATCATGTCTGTTTATCTAGCAAAAAGAAAAGAAGCATGGCAAAGCATCCCCATCCATTTGTAGACTTCATTTTAAAGTGGGACAGAAGGGGAAAAACAGGTCAGGTCAGACAACATCAGAGTTGCTATTCGCAACCTCTGTAAATAAGACGACATCTTTTGACCAGATGTAATTTCATTTTGCCATTTGGACCTTTTTTTCCCCTGAACCTAGCTGACAGGTCTTGCACATTCAATTGAGTCTTAACGTTCAATTATTTGGTGCCTGGATGTCTCTTGCCTGGTTTGCTTTTTTCAGATTTTCACATTTATTCATATTGGACTGCCTCATGGATGGAATATTAGCAGTAATTTCATGGTCTGTGGTATGATAGATTATGCTATCTGATATCTCCAGAAGGGGGAGAATTCTTCAGGTCAATCAATGTTTATTTTGTGAAAAGTCCAGGCAGAGAGTAAAAGGAAAGTATTGATGGATTCTGCACAGGATTTATCTGTGAAAAGATGATAGAGAGCGCTTTTTTATTCTGTGTAACCTGTTTTCTTCTCTCTCTCTCTCTCTCTCTCGCTCTCTCTCTCCCACTTTCATGCGTCAAACATTTCTCACCAGATATAAGCCAGGTCCGAGCCTTTTATACAATGTATAGTTGTCGTCAGTCTCTCACTCTGGACTTGTATGCTTTCAGGCTGTGATGATATTGCACTCTTTGAACTTGGCCTGTCTGTTTGCTCCAGTGGTGGAACTGCTGACTTTACGAGGTAGGAATATTTGTAGCTAGAGACAGAGAGGCTCCTGAAGGATATGATTTTGGTCTCTCTGTCAATACCTTTGCTGCAGCATCATACAGAGAGCCAGTGGTGATGGAGATGATGCATCCAACAAAACTGTTAGACCAATTAACCATGGCCAAATAAATTCTTCTCTCACCACCATAACCTCCTAACCCCTAACTCGGTCCAACGAAACCTCTGAATCCTTCTCCTCTCCTAAATAGGGTAAAAATTCTCTCTAGGGCTTACAGTAGTGTTTCACTATTATCTGAAGTTTTTAATTAGCATTATTTAATATTGTTCTGTGTTCAGGTGCCAAGGACATGCTGGCTGAAAAAGCTCATGAACAGCCTATCCACAGTGAAACACCAAAGCTTCTTTGAGTAAGCTTCTCTTCAATTTTAAACCTTTTGTGAGGGCTTTATGAGATCCATATTGAACTTGGCAACTGGTACCAACTGTTCCATATTCACACCTGTTTCTTTCATCAGGTGCTTTAAAAGCAGGGTGTAGAATATAACAGACATGAATGGAAATTATTTTTATAAGTAATGAGATTAGGTAGTTTGTTGTGTTGGTAAACCTGATGGACTTTCACCCACAGGGACAAGAGATTTACAAGGATTTTCTTTAATCCTTGAATCCTGTGATCAAATAGAAGGTCCATGATGGAGACCTGAAACAGGTTGAACATATTCTTTCTTTCAAGGAAAGAAAGTTTAACAGTATAACAAATTTTCATGTTATGTATAATGGTGCAATGTGGTAATGTGGAGTTGCCATCAATCAGCTATAGGGTCCCTAAATTAGCGATGGGTCTTCTTGAATGATTTATTCATTTTGAGTGTGACTCAGGAAGAACAAGTCATCTCGTGAATAATTTGTTCAGTCGTCCATGCAGAATATCATAGGTTGTGTACAGAAATTAGTATATCTGTTTCGAACACAATCTGAAATGGAAAGAGAATTGATTAGTTTACCTCTCGAGTCGTTTGAGTCATTATCGTAGACTGAAGACCCAGGTATATAATGAATCTCTTCCCATAAAACTCCATAAAAAAGAAATTCTTTTCTTTTTGTTATAAAAATATACTGTATTTTTGCCTTGTTTGTTGTGTGAATAATGTTAACTTAAGTAATATGTATTACATTTTAATAACATTTTGCTAAAATGAACGAAATGACTCGAAAAACATTTGTTCATTTTGTTTAACGAGGCTCAAAGATCCGAGTCAGTAAAATGATCTGAATGTCCCATCACTACCCTATATGAATAAAATTACCTTTTTTGCTACATAGCTTACAAAGTAAGTACAGTAAATCATAAGCATCGTCTCAGGTTACTTTGCTGTAACCCTGTTCCCTGAAAAGGCCAAAGTCAGTCTGGATGTTCATCCTTCACAGCATGAACATCCAGACTGTAAAATCTAACAAATGTGTGCGGGGAGGACCAGCCCGCCGCGTCACACACCTGCTGCAGGGGAATACCTCTTGCTAGTGCAGTAGATGAACGATCCCCCTGGTTGAATGAGCCCTGATTCCTAGAGGCAACGTAAGCCCAAGCGCCTCATAGGAGAGAGCAATAGCATCTCTCACCCAGTGTGACAAGGTCTGTGTAGTGGCATATAATAAGCTGCTCTGATTTACGCCACTGGCTGGTGCGGTGGACATAGATCTGAAGAGCACGTACTGGACACAGTAGGTGAAGTTTCTCCTGCTCCGAAGCTGTGAAAGGAGGAGGACAGAAGGCTTCAAGAACAACAGGGTGCATGGTTGAGAATGGAACTTTCGGAAGATAGTTCAGGTGAGCATGCAAAATGGTCTTGACTAGCCCAGGAGCAAAGTCCAGGCAGGATGGGGAGACTGACAAGGCACACAGATCTCCAATCCTCTTGAGAGAGGTCATCAATTGGGATTTATCTATCGTGCTCGAAGGTCTAATTGACACTCCTTTTGAACCACTAGAGTCAGCGCCTGACAGGTTTCTGACTCTTAAGATGGTTTTTCTTATGGCCATTACCTCTCTCAAGAGGATTGGAGATCTGCGTGCCTTGTCAGTCTCCCCATCCTGCCTGGACTTTGCGTCTTGGTCTAGTCTGATTTCTTTCAGGGCGCTGAGGATGGATTCGACACGAGCGGGAGACAATTGTGCCTGCATAGTGATCGAATCCCACCTGACACCCAAGTATGTTGTCCTCTGAGCCGGAAAGAGAATGATCTTGGTAGCATTGAGTCTCAAACCCACGAATGGAGATGAGCTAGGACGACATCCCGATGTCGGAGCGCTAGCTGCTGAGACTGGGCCAGGATTAGCCAGTCGTCTATGTAATACGGATGCCCTGGAGTCATAAGGGTGCCAGGACTGCATCCATACATTTTGTGTATGTGCGGGGAGACAGAGCTAGACCAAATGGAAGGACCCGATACTGGTAAGCTTTTCCCCCAAAAGCGAACCTCAGGAACTTCCTGTGTTGTGGCAAAATTTCTATGTGAAAGTATGCGTCCTTTAAGTCTATTGTCACAAACCAATCTTCTGGTTGGATTTGTGAAACAATAATTTTGATAGTTAATATTTCGAATCTGTACTTTTTGAGATTTGCGGTTCAACCCATGAAGATCCAAAATTGGACGCAGCCCCCCGTCTTTCTTGGGGACCAAGAAATAACGACTGTAGTAGCCTGCCTCCATGTTCTATGTTCTATGGCTCCCTTCTCCAGCAACGCCTGGAGTTAGGAGTTCAGCAGATGCGCCCTTTCCGGTATCACGGAAGTGTGGACCACGCCGTTGAAACGTGGAGGGTGATGTGTAAACTGAATCCTGTAGCCTTTCTCTACAGTCTTTAACACCCAGGGTGATATGCCTGGCAGTAGTTTCCACGCTGCCCGCTTCTCTGAAAGGGGTACGAGTTTTAGTGCTTCGACTGCACGGGGGGTGTTAGTGGTTCCGCATCCTGGAATATAGCAGGATATGACCAAAGCACTAACGTGCCGTTGGAGATCGGTGTCGTCCGAAACACCAGAGGTGGCAAAAACTGAACACCGGCCCCCAGGGGGTGCCCGGGAGGGCATGCTCTTATAGGAAAGAACGTTATATGCCCCTCCCCGCGGGGGGCCACAGTATAGTCCTGGGTGCGTAAGCTTTCAGGACTTCTTCTTCGAAAAAAAGTGCGGCGATCTGATCTTTTAGAGGCGGCCTGTGAGGGGCGGCGAGCCGTACCCCAGTCCTTACGTGGGAGAAATTTCCCAAAAGCCTGTTCATACAGCCTAGCCTCTCGGAACCTACTGGCGACGGAATTAACAGCGTCGCCGAATAGGCCGGAAGGTGAGACAGGGGCATCGAGGAGAAATGTTCAATCCTTGTCCTTGATGCCTGTCAGATTTAACCACAGGTGCCTTTCAGCGGTCACCAAGGAGGCCATAGAATGGCCGATAGCATGGGCTGTCTGTTTAGTCGCACGAAGGGATAAATCAGTAGCCCGGCATCATTCAGTGAATGATTCACAGTGCCGCTCGTGCTCAAATCTTTCAGCAGATCAGCCTGGTATGCCTGCAAAACCGCCATGGTGTGCAAGGAAGCACCGGCCTGACCTGCTGCTTGAAACCCCTTCCCTACCAGGGTAGAAGAAGTTCTACACGGCTTGGAGGTAAGTGTTGGTTTCTTCCACAGAAGCAGGAGAGCGAGTCTCTTCAACACACCCACGAGAAGCACCGGAGTACGTTCGTGAAGTGGAAGGAGAGACTTCGAGATCGGGGGAGACGCCGAGAGAAAGAAGGGACTCCGTGCCTCGGGCAGGTCGGCTTGTGATCCCAATGAGTGCAGCGCAGCTCGTGGTTCCCTAAAGAACGTGAGGAGTGCGCAAAGCACCTTCATGGGAAGATCACAATGCTCGCACTCTCCATTAAGCCCTTCGAGAGTGTGCTTTTCACCCAAACATTCAAAGCAGAAAGTATGTAGATCGCGCTCCGAAAGGAAATTTTCGCAAGGAGGGGGACATCTAGCTCTATACTCCACCATTATTGCTGGTGAGTTTTATATGCTTTTATCTGCTTCTTTTAAATGTATTTTGTATGCTTTGCTGACACACACACGCGTACAATACAATGAAGATAAAGATCTGAGGAATGTTTCCGGTTCACTCCTACTGTATTTATAACCTGCAGGTGCGTCTAATCAGATGACGTCACCCTACCGAGGTTATATAAGCCATAATTTGCCGTGTTTGATACACACATGCTTAGCATAGCCTTTGAAAGGGAACAGGGTCCATTCCATTGGTCTCCAACCAGCATTCATCACCATTAACTCATTAGTGATAAATAGGTTTATCAGACTTTAGGGGCTCCTACTGCTTTTGGGTGCCCTTTTTCTACTGACAAGCTGTACCTGTTAGGCTGCCCTGCTGGCTTTAAATTAATGTAAAAACATGCTAAAATATTGAATATCATCAGGCGGTATGGTGGTGTAGTGATTAGCACTGTCGCCTTGTACCTCCATGGTCTGGGTTTGATTCCCGGCAAGGGTCAATTCCCATCTCTGCGTGCATGGAGTTTGCATATTCTCTCTCTACTTGGTGGGTTTCCTCTGGGTTCTCCGTTTTCCTCCCACAGTCCAAAGCCATGCAAATTAGGCTAATTGCCATTCCCAAATTGATAGTAATGTGTGAATTAGTGTGTGTATGTGTGTCTGCCCTATGATGGATTAGCACTTTGTCCAGGGTGTACCCCACCTCATACCCTAACTCTTCTGAGATAGGCTACAAGATAAAATGGTATAGACAATAATAAACATCACCACACATTGTTAGACATTTTAACTGTAACAGTTCACTAAATGGTTAAGAGCAACTGCCTGTGGCTTATGTTGAGTTTTTTATATTCTGGGTTCTACAGTCGTCTTCCACTTCCACTTACCAGTACCAGTTGAAATTACTTGGTTAGAAATTGTCATAATTGTAAAAACAAAGTGTCTAAATACTTAAATACTAAATGAGATATTTCATTCTTTGTGTTTTTATTATTAAACACTCCCATCTCCTGATTTTACTTTTTCATTGTACTTTGTCATGGACTTTGACCAGGCCATGTCAAAACATTGATTCTTTTATGTTTTAGCCATTCTAATATAGATTTAATGTGTGCTTAGGTTCATTGCATGACCCCATTTCAACCAAGCTTTAGCTGTCAGACGGATGGCCTCACATTTGTCTCTAGAACAGGGAACATTTGTGCTTGACAGGGAGGTGTTGTTTCTGTTCAAATTATGTTTATTTTTCACCAAACATGGCGGAGGTCATTAAGGCCAAACCACTCCACTTTGGTCTCATCTATCTATAAGGCTTTATTTGCATTTTTGCAATCCTCAATCACGGCTCCAGGTTCTTTTTAGACATAAGCGGTTTCTCCTGGCAGCCCTTCCAAACAAACCAGATTTGTTCAGTCTTCTTCTATTTGTGCTGTCATGAGCAAATTTAACATTTCATATGCTCAGTGAGGCCTGTAGAGTCAAAGGTGTAACTCTTGAGGGTTTTGTTGTTGTTTGTTTGTTTGTGAATAATCTTTCTCACCTTAGAACATTGGTGAACTTTTTTCAGATGGATGTGCAGCAACAATTGCTTCTTTTTGACCACTGTTTATCTTTTTCGCACTACGCATTGTGTTAACACATACTTACAGGTGTCATGTCGCTGGGTAAGGATGGACGCAAGAGCAGGTCTGGAACAGGAAACAGTCTTTATTTCTTAAGACACACAACTCAAAATTCCACTCCCAAACAATAAACCGAAAAACGTAACATAAGTAGTCCAAAACCACAGGGGAGTCCTTCTCCTTCTTTGAGGTGATGCCGGCTTTCCTTTGCCGGCCTTAATCGTGGGAGTTCCAAACTCTATTTAGCCCTGGGAGGGAAAACAGGTAGACAAACGGGCGAACAGGTTCATGGGTGTATGCACAACGGTGGACAGACATGAGACTCCGGGGTCGGCTGGTATAAATAGGGAGAGACAAAAGGATGCACAGGTGTTCTTCATAATTAGACAAGGGGACAGACATACTCACGTAGACACACTAGGGGGAGACAAAGCGCCGGCTCAGTAATCCGGGGAGCTGGATCTCACTCCCCGAGGCTGTGGTGGTCCAGATGTTATAGTACCCCCCCCTCCAGAACCGGCTTCTGGAGGAAGGCGAGGGCGTCCCCTACGTCCCGCCGGGGGGAGCGAGGACCCACCTGGGTGACGGGTCTGCCGGAGGGCGGGGCGACCCGGAGGACGGGGAGCCGGGCGATCCGGCCGAGTTCGGTGGAATTCTGCGATGAGTTCGTGACTCAAAACGTCTCGTGCCGGGACCCAGCTCCGTTCCTCCGGGCCGTAGCCCTCCCACTCGACCAGGTACTGCAGAGCCCCCGCTCTCCTCCGTGAGTCCAGCAGTTCTTTGACCCGGAACGCCGGGGCGCCCCCTATTTCCACAGCCCCGGGGCGCGACGGTTCCGCTGTTCCTTCATCCAGTGGTCCCCGGACCACCGGCCTGAGAAGAGAGACATGGAAGACAGGGTGAATGCGTAGGTGTGCTGGGAGTTTGAGTTTAAATGATACTGGGTTTACTTGTGCTGTGATGGGAAAAGGGCCTATGAACCTGGGGGAGAGTTTTCGGCATGGGAGATTGAGGTGGAGGTCCCGTGTTGAGAGCCATACCCGATCGCCTACCTGGAGCGGACAACTTTCCCTTCGCCGCCTATCGGCGTGTTTTTTAAAGCGCTGCACTGCCTGGGAGATCTTAGCGTGTGCATCCTCCCATACTTTTTCCGCTTTGTTAAACCACTGATCCACCATGGGAACATCGGTGGGCGTGGCATCCCAAGGACATAGCGGAGGTTGATACCCAAGTACACACTGGAACGGCGTTAGGCCGGTAGAGGAGTGGCGCAGAGAGTTTTGTGCGTATTCCGCCCAGGTTAAACAGTCTGCCCATTCGTGCTGTCGGCTGCTACAGTATGCCCGAAGATATCTCCCGAGTTCCTGGACAGCCCGCTCTGCCTGTCCATTAGATTCGGGGTGATAGCCCGACGTTAGGCTAACAGTGGTCCCCAATTTCTGGAAGAATGCTTTCCAGACCCTGGCGATGAATTGGGGACCACGATCGGAAACAATATCTTCCGGTATGCCGTAGCAGCGAAACACTGAAGTGAATAGGGTTTCTGCCACCTGGAGGGCTGACGGGAGGGAGCGAAACGGGATGAACTTGCATCCTTTAGAAAACCTGTCCACTACTACTAGTATTGTGGTGTACCCTTTAGATACCGGCAGATCTGTGACAAAGTCCACGGCGATGTGGGACCACGGTCTGTTTGGTATTGGCAGGGGATTTAATTTTCCAACAGGAAGAGTACGTGGGGTTTTTGTAGTCGCACACACTGCACAAGATAAAACTACCCTCTTCACGGTTTCCCGCAGTTTTGGCCACCAGAACTTTGGTTCTAGCAGATGCTGTGTGCGTGAGACGCCGGGGTGACCTGATGCAGGGCTCGTATGAGCCGCGATCGTCACTCGTTCGCGTAGTGGCTCCGGCACGTAGGTTCGATTCGGAGGGCAGTCCCTAGGCGCGGGGTTCGACCGCGCCCACTGAACTATCTCCGACTCGATGTCCCACGTGATCGGCGCCACCACGAGTGATGATGGCAGGATAGGCTCCGGAGTGATAATGGGTTCCGGCGACGGGTAATAGCGGGAAAGCGCGTCCGCTTTTAGATTTTTAGAGCCGGGGCGATATGTAATCGTGAATTGGAAACGCGTGAAGAAGAGCGCCCATCGGGCTTGACGTGAGTTTAACCTTTTTGCTTGTTGGAGGTACTCTAAATTTCGATGATCCGTGAGCACCGTGAATGGATGTTTCGCTCCCTCTAGCCAGTGTCTCCACTCCTCTAACGCCGCTTTTACTGCCAGCAGCTCTCTATTACCGATATCATAATTCCGCTCGGCAGGTGTTAGTTTCCTAGAAAAAAAAGCGCAGGGGTGAAGTTTCTCAGGGTGGCCGTGGCGTTGTGACAGGACTGCCCCTATGCCTACTTCTGATGCATCGACCTCGACTACGAAGGGCTTTTCCGGGTTCGGTAGTTTTAACACAGGTGCGGTTGTAAATGCTGTTTTTAGGCGGTGAAACGCGCTTCGCGCTTCCACTGGGAACTCGCGAAGGCGTTTCGGTTTCCCTACTAACAGTGAAGTGAGGGGCGCTGCCACCATACTGTAGCCCCGAATAAATCGCCTATAAAAATTGGCAAACCCCAGGAATCTCTGTAGCTCCTTAACTGACTTCGGTTCCGGCCATTGTTGTACCGCCGCGACCTTGGTCGGTTCCATCTCGACCCCCAGTGGTCCTATGTGATAGCCGAGAAATGCCACCTGCCTCTGGTGAAAGGTGCATTTCTCCGCCTTCACATAGAGCCCGTGTTTGCGCAGGCGACGAAGGACGGCAGTTACATGAAGAACGTGTTCAGAATATGACCGTGAATATATCAGAATATCATCTAGGTATATTATAACGAAACGGTTAAACATATCCCGAAACACATCGTTCATGAACCCCTGAAACACCGCAGGTGCGTTTACCAGTCCATATGCCATTACGTTGTATTGGTAATGCCCAGATGTAGTGCTAAACGCCGTCTTCCATTCATCGCCCTTACGCACACGAACGAGGTTATATGCGCTGCGGAGGTCGAGTTTCGTGAAGATGGAAGCACCTCGGAGTTGGTCGATAGCGGCCGGAACCAGGGGCAGTGGGTGCTTATATTTTATTGTTACTGCATTTAGCCCTCTATAATCAATGCAGGGGCGTAAGCCCCCCCCTTTTTTCTCTATGAAAAAAAAACCTGCCGAGGCGGGGGACGTGGACCTGCTGATGAGCCCCTGCTGAAGTGCCTCACTCACGTATTCCTCCATTGCCCCGGTTTCTGCCACTGACAATGGATAAACACGCGAGCAAGGAGGTGCTTTCCCCGGCAACAGCTCAATCGCGCAGTCCCACGGGCGGTGAGGGGGAAGTCGTGCAGCTGCCCTAACACTAAACACATCCTTAAAACGCAGATACTCTGATGGTACATTAGTGATTACTTGGGCCATCGGGCTCTCAATGGTGGTGGTTTGGACCGCCAATGTTGGCGGTGTACAGAATTTCGCGCATCGCGGGGACCACGAAGTGATGCGGGAATTGGTCCAATCGAAATTGGGGTTGTGGGCGCTAAGCCATGGGAGACCTAGCACGACGGAATGGTCAGACTGGGGTAGCACGTAAAATTTCAGCTCCTCCGTGTGACCGGGGAAAGTTAACCGGATGGGCGCAGTAATTACTTTAATAGGCGACTGATCCAAATCACGACCATCTAGAGCTTTAATAGATATCGGATATGGAAGCTTCGACACGGGAGCTTGTAGTGAGGAAATTAGGGTAGAAGAGATGAAGTTACCAGCCGCCCCGGAATCTATCAGGGGAAACACAGACATAACATTATTATTAATTTTTAACTGAGCTTTCACACAAAAGGGGTGATGAGTGCGGGGTGGTGTGTGTGTGTGTGAGTGTTTGGGTGTGTGTGTATGTGTGCGTGTGTGTGTGCGTGTGTGTGTGGGTGTGCGAGTGTGAGTGCGTGTGCGTGTGGGTGTGTGGGTGCGTGTGTGTGTGGGTGTGTGAGTGCGTGTGTGTGTGGGTGTGTGAGTGCGTGTGTGTGTGGGTGTGTGTGTGCGTGGATGTATGTGTGTGTGCGTTACTTTGCGCAACGGGCAGTCTCGGATGCGATGGTCAGTCCCCCCACAGTAAAAACACAACCCAGATGTCAACCGTCTTCTCCTCTCGGCGGGAGAGAGCCGAGACGCACCCACATCCATGGGCTCCGGCCGGTTCGTTTCGGGCGCTACGGGAGGAGGTCGCCGCGATGGTTCGCCGGTTCGTGTCGAGGCTGCCCTAACCCCTGGCCGAGAGCGCTGGCTGCGCAGGTGCTGGTCCAATTGGATCGCCAGGTTGATAGTTTGATTCAGGGAGAGGCCCGTATCCCGGCACGCTAGCTCGAGCTGAACCTCGGGCTGGAGCCCGTCCCTGAACCTGGCGAGCTGGCTCTTCTCGCACCAGCCGCTCTCCGCAGCCATCACTCGGAACCGGATGGCGTATTCCGCGACGGGGAGGTTCCCTTGACGCAGCCTCATGAGTCTTTGTTCCCCCGAGCGCCCTTGATCTGGGTGGTCGAACACGGCCTTCATCGCTCCGATGAAGCTGTCGTAGCAGCGGGCGAGCTCCCCGCCTGTGCTCCAGACCGCCGCCGCCCAATCCATGGCTGGTCCTGTGAGCTGTTGGATGACGAATCGAATCCGTTGCTGCTCCGTCAGGTCAGGATAGTCCGTCAGGTACAGTTCACAAGCCATGACGAATCGCCTGCATCCCTCGGGATCACCGGCATACCTTTCGGGAGGAGCCGCGCGAGGGGGTGACGGTGCGGAGCGTCTCGAGAGTCCGGCGGTGGGCTGGTCTGGCCGGGCCAGTTCCTTGACGCAGTGGGCAAGATTGCTCACTGCTCGTGCCATGCTGTCAATTTCCTTTTGTTGCATTTTTACATACTGCATCATCGTTTCATCCTCCGGTAGAGGGACACCTGCTGCGTCCGGATAGGTCTGTCCATCTGTCATGTCGCTGGGTAAGGATGGACGCAAGAGCAGGTCTGGAACAGGAAACAGTCTTTATTTCTTAAGACACACAACTCAAAATTCCACTCCCAAACAATAAACCGAAAAACGTAACATAAGTAGTCCAAAACCACAGGGGAGTCCTTCTCCTTCTTTGAGGTGATGCCGGCTTTCCTTTGCCGGCCTTAATCGTGGGAGTTCCAAACTCTATTTAGCCCTGGGAGGGAAAACAGGTAGACAAACGGGCGAACAGGTTCATGGGTGTATGCACAACGGTGGACAGACATGAGACTCCGGGGTCGGCTGGTATAAATAGGGAGAGACAAAAGGATGCACAGGTGTTCTTCATAATTAGACAAGGGGACAGACATACTCACGTAGACACACTAGGGGGAGACAAAGCGCCGGCTCAGTAATCCGGGGAGCTGGATCTCACTCCCCGAGGCTGTGGTGGTCCAGATGTTATAACAGGATATGCTCCAGACCAGCAAACTGCCAAAACTTCTGCTTTTAAAGACGTCTGGACCATCAATTAATCAAGGGCTGATGATTATTTATATATACATACACTACCGTTCAAAAGTTTGGGGTCACTTTCTAACTCCATGATCGTTCCTGATTTTTATTTCTTCCTACATTATAAAGGAATGCTGAAAACGTCCAAAAATGATTCATCTCCTTTGAACAGTTGATATTGAGATGTTTCTGCTACTTCTTCTCTGTAAAGACTTCATAACGCCTCTAATCTGAGGTGCTGTTAATTGGTCATTCTTCAGGCTGATAACTCTAAATGAACTTCTCGTCTGCAGCAGAGGTAGGTTTTGGTCTCGCCCTCCTGGGATGGCCTTCATGAGAACCAGTTTCATTATGGTGTGTGACGGATTTTGCAAGAACTATTACAGAAAGGCTGACCTCTGTGTCTTAAAATAACAACTAACTGTTGTTTTTCTTGTTGTTATGTAATTACCTAATTCCATATG
The DNA here is from genome assembly GCA_030522415.1 of Channallabes apus. Classification (NCBI taxonomy): domain Eukaryota; kingdom Metazoa; phylum Chordata; class Actinopteri; order Siluriformes; family Clariidae; genus Channallabes; species Channallabes apus. The sequence continues at coordinate 23,729,745 of CM060112.1, forward strand.
TGTTATTTTATAGATTTGAAATCCCCAGTATTGTTGTAGAATGTAGAAAATAAATGACTAAACAAAAACAAAGAAGGCGGCGCGGTGGTGTAGTGGTTAGCACTGTCGCCTTGCACCTCCAGGGTCTGGGTTCGATTCCCCGGCCAGGCTCGATTCCCGTCTCTGTGTGCATGGAGTTTGCATGTTCTCCCCGTGCTTGGGGTTTCCTCCGGGTACTCCGGTTTCCTCCCACAGTCCAAAGATATGCAGGTTAGGCTAATTGGCGTTCCTACAGTAAATTGCCCGTAGTGTGTGATTGGGTGTGTGAGTATATGTGTGTGCCCTGCGATGGATTGGCACCCTGTCCAGGGTGTACCCCGACCTAGTGCCCGAAGTCTCCTGGGATAGGCTCCAGATCCCCCGCGACCCTGAACACAGGATTAAGCGGTATAGAAAATGAATGAATGAACGAAAAAAAATAAAGAAATTTGCCCAAACTTTTGAACGGTAGTGTGTATATATACACATAATTATATTACAATTATAATAATTATTATTATTCAGAAGAAATACCATTAAAATGTAGGTGGCTAGATTGACCAAGTGGTAGAAAACTACTGAAAGAAAGAGGTTTACTTTGTATGGCCCAATCAAAACAAGCGAATTGTATGCCTTTCCCCCCCCTTTCCCCGGGGAAGCAGACGTGTTCTGGGGTCAATCTCTAGGGAAATAAAGTATTCCCATCCGCCATATCTGTACATCATCAGCCCAGCTCTACATCTGGCATCTCGATTTCCTCCTAACCTACTGTACATCCAGAGTAACCCCACAGGTGGACTCAAGAACTGTTTCTGCTTGTCAACAACAATCTGCTTATGTCAAGGTGAAGAAATGTGGAAAAAATTAGTAGTGTTCTCTCTCTCTCTCTCTCTCTCTCTCTCTTCTTAAAGTATTAAAGTCCATATATCATTGTATGATTAGATTACAATATAAAGTAAATGTAATTAAGAAAGAAAAAAGAAGGGGTGAATAGAGTAATTGAGGGTTACATTTGCCAAATTTTAAGACACAAAGACCACCTAGCTAAAAGACTGTATAATTCCTGCTGTTTCTCCAAAGAGTCAGACAGCTGTTTCTGATCAGTCAGCATCACTCATGGCTATTCTAGCAAAGCAAAGTCTCTCCTCATTGTGACGAGCTCTTTTACTTTCCCATGTGCTCACATTATGGGTATAAAAGTGATTCCCATTACCTGTCTAATACAGCTGTCACCTGTTACTTAACAGACTACTGTGATGATATTAGTTTATGGATTGGGAAAACGATCAGATTTTTATTTTTTTACATTTTAATAATTTATTTGCAGTAGTTTGTAGTGCTCCATTTATCCATGAAAAATCTTTGCCATGATTTATGTTTCTGTCAAGATGGCATAAATGTTCCATGAAGCAAACCATTCTTGCAAGACAAGGGAGATTTTCATGATTTACAAAACCAAGTATTCAGCCCTGATTTAAAAAGGCTGTAAGTACGTAGAGATATATATGTTAATAACAGCTCCATTTGTACTTTGGAGGCAACTCCCTACTAATCATTGTAAAATACAAGACTTGCTGTACAGATTTATGTGCAAGACTCAAAAGCATAACAGACTAATCAGGAAAACCCTATGTAGTTTATGTTTAATTAACATTTCATTTTAATTTATTTTACTTAATTAGCAAAAACATCACAATGTCACTTCTACTCTGTATGATGTAACCAACAATTTGAAAAAATCTTAAATCTTTCAGGTAAAATTTTTTTTTCCAGTAATGCAGTAACAGGTTCACACACCCGGGGTCTATTCTTTGTTCTAGTTATATCAAGATGAATTTGACAACAGTGCGCGGTCTTTCATTTCTTCTTATACAACACGATCCAACATGAGTGTTTTCCATTTTCCCAGCATGCATTTCTGTCTGAGTTGCAGAAAACATAGATAAGGGTTTTGAATCCTACACAGATGACAAGAGGAGGACTGATGCCTCATAAAAGCAAAGAGTGATAAGGCTGGGTGATAATCTCTCCTGACATTCCTGTACATGTTCCCAAAACTGCAGCTGAATTCTCCCACATTTACCCTAGTTTTTTTTATTTTAATTGATCAGATTATATTATCTTTTGTTAAAATTCTGTTTTCTGTTGATTCTGTTGTGATTCAAAGCAAAGTAACATTAAAAGCTTATTGTTCCTCTTTTTTAATTGGTTTTAATGATTACAACATGAGAAACTGTGCTTTTGTGATTCAGTTATCCTATTGTATAACAAAAAAAAAGATAACATATAATGTGTAAAAGTTAGTGCCCCTTCCTTTAATTCTTTGGGTATTTGATGTGTAAAAACATAATTCGAAAATCATCTGATCTTAGCCGGGGCTTAATATTAGGGAAACCTCAGACAAACAACATGTGAACAGGACAACTTTTGTTTCACTGTGCCATTATTTATTACCAAAAAGCAGCCAAAAAGAAACCAAAATCATTTGCTCAATACTGAGTACCTTAGTATTGGGCCATTCCAAAGCCTTGATGCTTCTATTTTCAGTTCTGATGTAGATAAACTGGTGTGCTTCAGATCAACATTGTGCAATTTCGACCAAGTTTTAGCTGTTGGACAGATGTCCTCACATTTGCCTCTAGAATACTCTTTGCCTCTAGTATACATATACTCCAGAGGAGTTAATGCCTGACTCTATGAGTGCAAGGTGCCCAGATCCTATGGCTGAAAAACAAGCCCAAATCATCACCCCTACACCGCCATGCTTGACAGTGGGTATAGGGTGTTTCGCCTAAAAGGCTATTTGCTTTTTTTTTTTTTGCCAAATATGGCAAATAAAGCCAAACAACACCACTTTGGTCTCATCTGGCCAAAGAGCATTGTTCCAGAAATTTTGTGGTTTGTTCAGATACAGTTTTGCAAACCTCAGTTGTGCTTTCATGTTCTTTTTAAACAGAAGAGGTTTCTCCTGCCAACCCTTTCTAACAAACCATACTGTCTTCTTCTAATTGTGCTGTCATGGACTTTAAGATGATCGGTAAGGCCTGTAGGGTCTGAGAGGTACTGTAGCTCTTGGTTATTTCTATAAGTGCTGCATGATCTGACCTTGGGATGAATGTGCTGGGACGTCCACTCCTGGGAAAATTCGCAACTGTCTTGAATGCTTTCCACTTGTTAATAATCTTTCTCACTATAGAATTCCAACTTCTTTGGAAATGGGTTTATAATCTTTTCCAGGTTGATGTGCAGCATCAACTGCTTCTCAAAGACCATTCCCTCCCCAATGTCCTTCTCTCTTGGCATTGTGTTACACACACCTAAATGCTCCAGACCAGCAAACTGCCAAAACTTATGCTTTTATAGAAGTCAGCACGCCTTCTGATAATCATTTAATCAAGGCCTGATGATTAGCATCACCTGTCTGCAACTTACCCTCTTAAATCCTGTGGAAGTAGTAAGAGGGTACTAAGTATTGCATGTATGTTTTTTTTTCTTTTTGGTTTAAATTTTGGTTGACGTGCCTCCCTAACCGCAATTGAGCGAGAACGTCATTTTAAGGAGGGACTCTGTGCCTACTGTGGCTTCGCATCACACCATCGGGCCATCTGTCCTCGCCGTCCGGGAAATGCTCAGGCCCGGTGAGACAGGAGAGTTACTCACCGGGTTCCCTCCAACTCTCCAGTATCACCACCACCACTTCTCGACTCACGGTTCAGGTACATCTCCAGTGTAAGAGCCATATCGTACTTGTCATGAATTTGTTGTTGTGTTTATTTTTATTTTATTTTATTTGTTGTTATTTCATTTATTCTAGCTTGTTCTATTCATTAGTAAAGCATTAAGCATTAAGTTTGTTACATAAGCCATAAGCTTTAAATTTCTTAGTTATGCATCCATTTTGACAATCGTAAGTTGGTCTGTGATGTCATTCCACTATGACATGTATTTGTATGACTATCGCATGATAGAAAATTCAGTTTAGGTGCGGAAGGCTACGGAAACACAAGTTTTTGACCGTAAGCTCCCGTTAGCTCCCGTAAGTATGTGTATACAACAAGAGTGTTGTTATATACGTAAGCTAAGACTGTAATTTATAAGATACAGCAAATAGGTTGTTGTAAAAGTCAGAGAATTGCAAGATGCAGCAACTGGTGTCTGTAACCACAGTGGATTTACTCAAGACGACTGTATGAAGTGTTGATTCTTTGACAAAGAGAGACAAAGAGATCGGACTTCTGTTGTGTGAGTGAAACTTTAAACCAAAGCTACGCGTCAAAACTAGTGAAATAATATGACCGCATCTACATCCAGTTTGGCCACAAACGGGTTCGAAGTACAGCGTTCGTTGTCTCCGGTGCCGCTGGTAACTTCATTGACTCTACTTTTGCCAAAAAACTGGGGATCGAAATCGAGGCATTATCCCAGCCGGTTCAGGTCATCTCTGTCGATGGTCGGCCCCTAACCTCCAGCCCTATCATCAACCAAACCCAACCCATCATGTTAATCATCGAACAGCACCAAGAAAAAAATCCAACCTCACCTCCATCTCCTCTCCACCCATCATCCTCGGCTATCCTTGGCTTCTGCAGCATGACCCGCTCATCTCCTGGTCTCAACGCGGGATCATTCAGTGACCCGATCTGTTCTGGACTTTGCCTACAGGCAACAGCTGGGACATGTTCTAGGGAGTCCGAGGCCCCCGATGTTGACCCCAACGCCATTCCAACTGCCTATTGAGACCTGGCTGAAGTGTTCTGTAAAAGACGCGCTACTCATCTTCCACCACATCGCCGATAGACCTTCAGCCAGGCTCCGACCTTCAGAGCGTCTACAACTTGGTGCGCATCAGAGAGGGCGATGAGTGGAAGACGGCCTTCATCACTCCCACAGGACACTACGAAAGCCTGATCATCCCATTTGGACTTTGCAACGCTCCTGCAGCCTTTCAACACTTCATCAATGACACGTTAAGAGACATGCTAGGACGTTGGGTTTTCGCTTACCTGGACGATATACTTATATACTCCCGTACAGTCGAGGAACACGTTCTCCACGTCAGAGCAGTCCTTAAGAGATTGCTTGCCTACCTGCTGTACTGCAAGTTGGAAAAGTGCGCTTTTCACGAGCGCTCCACCACTTTCCTGGGTTTTGTCATCTCGTCCCAGGGTGTGGCCATGGACCCGCAGAAGCTGGAAGTTGTGCGTCATTGGCCCCTACCCAAGACCCTCAAGCAACGGTTTCTCGGGTTTGCGAACTTCTATCGTCACTTTATCCAGGGCTACAGTACAGTTGCAGCACCATTAACTGCTTTGACACGACCATCTATCAACCCTTTCCAACTCAACTCTTCTGCTATCTCTGCCTTCCAGGAATTATACCACTGTTTCACCACTGCACCAATTCCGACCTTCATCCTGATACCAATAGACCCTTTGTGGTGGAAGTAGACGCCTCGGATGTGGGCGCCGGGGCTGTCCTATCTCAACGAGGTCCTGTGCAGAAACTACACCCATGTTGTTTCTACTCCAAGAAATTTGACTCCACTCAGCAGCGATACGGAGTAGGGGACCGCGAGCTGCTGGCCATAAAGTGGCCTTGGAGGAATGGCGTCACTGGCTCCAGGGCGCCAGAGAGCCATTCATCATCTGGACAGGTCACCAGAACCTGATAACCATGCGCAACCTCAAGCAATTAAATCCCGGGCAGGCGCGGTGGGCACTGTTCTTCGAACAGTATGACTTCCATCTCTCCTACCGTCCGGGGTCGAAGAACATCAAGGCGGACGCTCTCTCCCGACAGTTCGCCAGGCGCAGGCCAAGGACACCATACCGGCAGGTGCGCCACCTGGATGATTCTACGTTTCCCCTGCAATGAGAAAAGAAGTACTCCTATGGGGCCACTCCTCACCCCTGTCTGGACACCCGGGAAATCGACGAACCCAACAGTTTATCCGTCGCGCCTTTTGGTGGCCATCCATGACGAGGGATGTTGACGAGTTCGTCCAGGCGTGCCCAGTGTGTGCCAGATCCAAAGACACTAATCAGCTATCACCGGGGGATCTCCAACCACTACCCATCCCCCGTAGACCCTGGACACACATTGCCGTAGATTTCGTCCGCTTGCATGGGTTTCCAAAAGACATCGTCTTGGACAGAGGGCCACAGTTCACCGCCCGGTTCTGGAAGGCCTTCTGCTGTCTGATCAACTCTACCTGTAGTCTCTCCTCGGGATACCATCCACAGACGGAACGGACCAACCAACAACTGGAGCGTTATCTATGATGTTTCATCGCCGATCAACAACGCTCCTGGGCTCGCTACCTCCTCTGGGCTGAACTGTCTCACAACCTGCACATCTCCTCAGCTACCAACTTAAGCCCATTTGAGGTATGCCATGGTTTCCAACCTCCGATGTTCGAGCATCAAGAACCAGAAGTTGACGTACCATCAGCCCAACAGTTGGTCCGCAGGTGTCAACGGCTGTGGAATAAAACTAACACCGCCATCCGACGAGCCAACCATCGCTACATCAACCAACATCGCTGTCGACACCCTCCAGGACGATTGTACAATGTAGGTGACAAGGTGGGGCTGTCCACAAAAAATCTACACCTCCGTACTGAATCTAGGAAGCTCTCCCCTAGGTACATCGGACCATACCGCATCTGTTACGACCCCCAGTCTAGGGTCAAGGGACGCAACAAAGAAAATAATAAATTGATTATAAATAAAGGAACTTGCAACCAAGAATTTGTGCGTGGTTTTTATTTGAATCCACACGCACACACACATACAGGAAGCTCTGGGCTTCAGGATTGAGCCAAGCCAAAACAATAAACAAAACCCCCCCTCTATCTCCACCCTCAAGCTAACTAAACTACCAAAAGAACACTGAAATCAAAATACAAGAACTAAGCTAGCTCCCTAACGACTTACAAAAAAAACAGGAGAAAACGGGGGACAACAAAAATGGCGCTCAACCCCTACTGCTTCCTTGCCACTATATACAACCACAAAAAAAGAACAAAACAATATATATATACACAATATTTACAATAAAGAAAAAAAGAAACTATATACAATAGCGGGAGGAACACTTCCATCCACGCTAACACAAAAACAATAAAGAAAACCCAAAAACAACAAACAGGAAGGAGAGAGGCAAGGCGTGACACACAGGCTCTCTCTCCCACCAAACAAACAAACAATAACATACACACACAATCACTCAAAACAAAATATCAAAATAACAAACAAATACACACCAACACTTCAACACAACAACAACCAACCAACCGACAATCAACCAACAATCAACCAAACACTTTGAGCACGTAAGTCATACACCAGGCATAAGTCGCGCACTTCCTGCTTCCACTCGCCAGCTTAAGAAGGCGCGCAGATCCACGGTCAGCCAATCGCGGCGCACGTCACGGCACGTTCCATCGAGGCGGGGCTTCCTGCGAAAAGGAGAGCGGGAGAGAGAGAACGGGGGAGAGATCGCGCCGCCACCCGCCGTCGCGCATGCGCACATACGTGCACTACACACACACATACGTGCACTACACCTCTGCACGTAACAGCATCACCTTACGAATTAATCCTGTCACCTACCGGCTCCAGCTGCCTGCGGCGCTCCTTGGTATTCCACAACTGAAACCCTTCACCACCTCTCCTATGGTTCCACCCCCCCTCCCTGCTCTTCCTCCCCGAATCATCGACGGTGGCCCTGCTTACACCGTACGTCGGATCCTTGATTCGCGCCCTCGAGGCCGGGGCACCCAATACCTGGTCGACTGGGAAGGCTACGGCCCCGAGGGGAGGTCTTGGATTCCGGCCTGGTTCATCCTCGACCCCGAGCTGATCAGGGCCTACCGTCATAGGGTATCCTCCACCCCAGGACCGTCAGGAGTCAGTCCTGGACAGGGGGGTACTGTCACACACACCCATTTTGCGGCCGGCACTAGATCCCGGAAGTAGGACGGTCGCAAAACAGGAAGCATAAAAGGAGACAAGATGGCGCTTCACATCACTCTGTCATTGAGTTCGCTCATGTCGGTTCGGATCGTTTTCCTGCCATTTCGTGAGTACTCACTTTCTTGGGTTATCTTTCTGATTCAAGTGTGTGTTTATACTGTAGGGCGCAGGTTAAATTTGTGTTTTTCCCTTGCTCCCCTTCTGTGAGAGTCCTTAGATTAAATTGCGTGGTAATCCTACCTACTCACTTGCTTCCGCGTTTGAGTTTACCATCCACACTACAAAGGGCTAACCGCTATTGTGCTAGTCTTCTGGTCATCCCGGTTTGTTTTTCGTGACAAACACTAACCTTTACACATATCTGATGAGCCTTTAAACTACAGTTATAATAAAGAATGTTTGTTGTCTGTGGATTTTATTAACTTTATCTAGCATTCTATGTTCCTATTGTTAGAAATAAATATCTCTCTGTTTCTCCATCACCCCACTCCATTCCCCATTGTTTTGTTTTACATATCCAAACACATTCACCAAAGGAATTCTTTCCCACTTTTGTTTATCAGTTCCACAGTTCTTCTAGATGTTATAGATGTTTCATTTCTGCTAAATAATTTGCACTGCAGTCAACTACGTTGCAACCCCTTGGGAAACCATGGTAATAAATACAGTATGTCTATAATAATAAGAAGAAGAAGAAGACGAAGAATAGATTCATACTTAATCTATACCATTTATCCAGTGTAAGGTTGCAGGAGGCATTTAGCCTGTCCCAGGGAAATTTAGACACGAAGTGGGGTAAACCCAATCCATTGCAGGTCCCAAGCACACACACTCACCCCTTCAGACACCACAGGCAATTTCAATTTCAACAGCAAGCAACATACACACGTACAGTGATAAGACTCTTAACCACAGTAAAACATTTGAATGGTGCAAATGTTTTAAAGAAGGGTTTACGTTTGTGTCTAACTATCCAGGCCGAGGTGGGTCAGAGCAGCCTCCTGTCATTAATAGTTTTTACTTCTTAATCAAAAGTCCCAGTTTTATCTGAACACCCCTTGTAGAATGCCTGCTATTAGTAAAACATTAAAACAACTTACAGTATAATATGCATGGAAGAAACATGTTGTATCTACAGAATGATTGTGTCTGGTAAAAACCCAGAAAATGAAAATCAGACCATCCCGGGTCTGTTGATGTCTGCCTGTCTGCTGTAGCTCCCCGTATCCTGATTTTCAGAAGAAAGCTAAACTAAAGATGACTAATCGGAGTAATGTCTTTGTTTGAAATATAGTGGCATCAACTTTGTTGTTTTAGCATTAATTATTCAATTATGTTTAAAAGAACCATCATATGACTGAGCATTCTGTTTGGATATAAAATATATGAGTCAGCATATGAATATGCTTTAATGAGCCATCCCTTTGTTTGCTCATCAAAGAACTTTAGCCAGCTGTTATTTGAAACCGCTCTGAATCTCTGCTCCTGACCAAGCACTTCAGATGTTTATAATCTTTCTTTCTTTCTTTTTAAATGTACACTTTCGTGGTAAATGTTGACAGCTTTTTCCTTTTTCTCTCCTTCCTCCCTTTGACATTGTTGATGGCCAATTATATTTAATAAACAGCTTTGGTGTGGAAATAAGTCAATTTCAGGACAGGCAAATCCTTAACTGCAGCAGACTGTGAAGCCACAAGTTCTGGAGAAACAGTTGAATTGGTCCATAATGGAACACATATGTCACACAAAGAAATCCTCTGGGAACCTTATATCTACAGTACTGTAGAACTGCCCAGCTTTAGGTATAGAAACAAACAGGTATAGAAAAAAATTATTTGTTTTTATCCTTGACAAAAGTGGCAAGGTTGTTGTAGTTATACAGTATGTGATCTATGCTCTCCATGTCCTCTAATGAACCCATCAACTCCACCCCGACAGAGGTCTGTGAGTTCTTTAACTGCACGCTTGAAGTCATGTGGGAAGAATAGTTTACAAACTGTTGGGTCGAAGGTTTAACTTTAAAAAAACGAAATTTGGGCTTGTCACTGGCTGATATACTTTGAAGAGTTCCAGTAGCACCATCTGTCTTCTGTACTAAGCGCAAATTGGAAGATAAAGAGATGCGTAAGTAGAAGTTGTTCATGCAAGTCATTGTGTGTGTGTGTGTGTGTGTGTTTCAATATAGTATTTAGGACATAGACTTAAACAGAAGCATTTATATTTGCGATTTAAAATAACTACTCTACCCTCTCGTTATAACTACTCTCGCAACCCGGTATACAGGATAAGGTGGAATAGATGGTGAGTCAGAGAGATAAATAACATTATTTACCATTCACTAAAATTTGGCTGGCAATTTACGTTAGTGACATTATCAAAAAAAAAATAAAAAATCAGGGTAAGATCATTAAAAATATTCAGTTAATGTTAGCAAATTAGCAAACACCTATTTTAGTCATTTTATTGGTTGATGCCTCACCAATGAACAACGCCATTGAAGCCAGCCAATGAAGTGGGACATTTTGTGCGCGATGACGTCACAGACTACACAGAGCAGCTCGCGCCGTTTCGGTGGTGGTGGTCGATGGATTGCGATGGCGGTATCAAACAATCCGACGTCATCGCGCACAAAACGTCCCACTTCATTGGCTGGCTCCAACCAATTAAACGACATTGCTGCGCTTTTACTGGTATATAAAATCCAGTAAAACTAATGATATTTCATAAAAATATTTGTTTAAAAATAAAATAGCTGATACATATGCATACAAATGTTTGCATTGTGACTGGCTGGCGTTGTTCATTGGTGAGACATCGACCAATAAAATGACTTCATTCCCACCCCAGCCCCGCCCCCGACTCTGCTCTCTCAAGTTCGCATTTACAAGTGCACAAGTGAGTTTTGCTACAGGAATATCACAAGATGAGTAGCAAAAGTCAGAGCGCTGGGATTTGAGGTTGTACTGCCAGATCTGAGAGGTTGTAAGTGCCGACTTGTGGTTGTACAGTGAAACTGAAGTAAAGCGCAAAGATAAATGTGTAGTACACAATTGTGCCTGTCATTTTGTTTATGTGAATGACACTTTTGTCACTATTAATCTGCAACTTCGAATTCAAAACACAGGTGTTCTGAGTATTGTCTATGCGTGCAAATCTATAGATGCAGCTTTTCACATCAGAGCTGTGAGTATAAATTTCAACTTACAAATACAAATATTAATTTTACAAGTTCTCACATTCAAGCTCTCGGGTTTTGCTACTGTTTTACCTTCATATATGTCCAACAGACTAATAATTTGCATCTCTGTTTATGTGTACTTGGTCATACATCTCTAAGCAACGGTGGAAATGTTTCATTACAGCTGAGCAGAGCCCATGAGGTTAATGAGAAAGGATTGACCACTAGGACTTTTCTCCATGTGTTCATTTTGCATTCATGCCAAAGTGGTTTTAGAATGTAAAAGTAGTTTAAATGTTGAGGGGACAAAAATCTATACCACTGTCAAAAGTCAAATGGAAACTGTATGACACATGTACCGTGAACCTGTAGCTGAACTATTTTAGCGGAACCTGTACAATTTTGTGGTGTCTGGAGAAAACTTAAATTGCTATTCCAGAGTCAGAGTTAAGCAAATATGGTTATAGGAAGAAAAAAAACCACTTATGTAATAGGGTTCAGCACTCCTGTTGAACATACTTTTAAAAATTGGTTTATAAAATAAAAACCAGGAGGGACAATTTGCGTTGACAATTCGTCTGCATTTAAAGCCATAGACACTGAAACAGTGTGTTTGGAAGAGGAGTGAATGTGTGATCTGAGTGATACCTAGGTTGAAATGTCATCAACCATATTTTGGAGGGTGTAATAGGATTCAAATATATATGGTTTGCGAATATGATATATTTGTATTCGTACCATTCAATACGTAGTGGTTAGCATTGTGGCCTCTCACCTCCAGGGTTGACGGTTCGAATCCTGTCTTAGATCTGTCTGCTATTTTTGCATGTTCTCCCCATGCTTGGTGGGTTTCCTCCCACAGTCCAAAGACATGCAGATTAGGCTAACTGCCATTTCCAAATCCCCATTAGTGTGCAATTGTGAGTGCTTGAGCTCTGCAATAGATTGGCACCTTTTCCAGGATGTACCCCGTCTATTCCCTCTGGGTAGGCTCCAGGCATCCCACGTCCCTGTACAGAATAAACGATATAGAGTTTGCTTTATTTATTTCTGATGCTGTGTGCAGTCATGCTGGTTGCTGATTCTGTCAAGAAAGAAGGGTTTATTGAGTTCCATCACAAGTAGCAAATAGTGCAAATAATGGTTAAAAATATCCTTTGAATATTCATTCATTCATTCATTTTCTATACCGCTTAATCCTGTGTTCAGGGTCGCGAGGGGTCCTGGAGCCTATCCCAGGAGACTTTGGACACTAGGCAGGGTACACCCTGGACAGGGTGCCTGTTTTGAATATCCCTTATTTAAACAAAAGTTATCAGAACACTTATTTGCACTGTTTGGCATTAAAAGTGCTGTTACTATTTGTAACCTAACATTTATACCTAGACGTATGTATGTTTCTTTTATACATACTGTATATATGGCCAGTTGGCCACTGTTTGTAAGTACAATTCACAAAAAATTTGAAAGAAATTTCATGTCTTTAATATTCATTGTACTGAAAAAATATTTAAACATGACATGACTTCACCATCAAGGTCTTTTGCATACCATTACACCCCTACTAAATTTAAATTACTATAAATATATGAAGAAGTACATTGATATTTTCGATATATAGACCATTCACTTTATCCTGGTCAGGGTTCCATTGGATTTAGCACCTGTCCTGAAAAAAGTGGGCATGAGGCAGAAATACACTGTGGATCAGACAACAGTACTGTACATAGTGACATAGTGAGGGAACGTACACTCCAACAACCATTATGATTTTGGTAGGTGGGAGGAAGCCAGAAAAATCAGAGGAAACTCAGGAAGACATAGGAAGAACACTACAGCACCAGTAACCTAAGCTCAACATCAAAACTCTACCCTAGAGCTGTTAAGCAGCAACTTATAAACTACAAGTGATATACTGTACAGTATACCTAGGGAACTGGTGCAATTTTATGCATTTATCCCTTTCTACCAACAGGGTAGAAAGTCTTCAGTACACCACAACCATAATTGGACTGATTGCTTCAAAGTTGAAATGCTAGGGTCCCAGGAACTCCATTACTGGCCAAAACATGTGGTATTTTCTTGGATGTGGTAATAACTACCAGCTGAGTTCTGTAATGTTCAAGTGGTGTTCATGAATGATTGTGTGTACAATTCCCACAGACAAATACTACTCTTCTGCAAGCTGATGACAAGTTATCTGTCGGTTTTCAAGGATCAGGCATTGCACTTACTGGAACGAATGAAGTGGGCTCTGAGCCTCCTCAACTGGGAACATAATTCACAGATGTACAGCCTATTTTTATTTATTTATTTTTAGACGTTTACACCATTTAAATGTTGCATGAAGTCTTGTCAACTGGTTTTACTCCTTGATTCACAAGAAATTTCCCAGTTTGACTTGAGAGCACATTGTACAATGGATTGGCACTGTGTGTATCATTTCACTTATTTGTAGTAGTCACATGAAATTCCCCTTTCTAATTCACACACTTCAGACACACTTTTCAGGAATATAACTTTTGGCATAAAATGTGAAAGATCATCAGTTTTACCAGAAGCACATTTAACAGGAATGTACAAATCAATGTGAGCTAGCCAGTAAGTTAGCCAATATGCTGGAAAATGATTGTACTGTAGTTTTTCAAGATTTATTTCTGCCAGTAGAGCAACAATGAACAGAACATTTGGCCACGTTGTGCCTAAAATGTCACTTATTCACAATTACTTTCCTGTTTATGGACCTGTTGTTTAAACCAAAATAGCTTGAGAGTGTGGTTATAGCAATTAGTGGCACAGATGTGATTAGCTACAACCAAAATCACAGCCATGCAAACAAGGAATTTAACACTTTCCCACATTTCATGTGCGATACTGCTCAATTATTAATTTATGGAGTTTATGGAATGGTCCAGCTTACTGTATGTCCAGTGCAAGAGTAACAAAGATGTACTTGAACAACATACATGCCTTGGATGATCAAATATACCCCAAGAAGAGGGAAATTTCTGTTTGGGGCTTTTCCCAAACCACTCCTTTCATTTGAGCTTCATTTAAGTTTGTTGAATTGGTAGTGAGCCTCTTTCAAATAAGATGCTATTGCACCACAGACTTACACTCTAAATTGGATAATAATAATCAAAGGTTACTGGCAGTTGTAGCAGCATAAGTTCTGCACACAACTGTGTCCAAATGTTTGCGTACCATGGTAAACGAGTAATCCATCAAAGCCCAGCTGGTGCCGTTTAACAATTTGGGGTTTGGGGATAGTTTGTACGTGTCCTCTGACAAGGAAAACTTTTAAAGGAAAAGCTCATAGCTATGTTGCCCCTATAATGTGGAAAATAGATGCTATAGATGTATTCCAAACAAACTCACCAAGCCCAAGAAATTACTGCAGAGAAATCTGATTAGTCAAAGAATCATTGCATGAGTGGTGATAATAGAGCATAACAGCACTTTGACTTTTTACTATACAGTTCTGGAAAGAGGTGAGAAAAGCTGACTGTCAATACCCACATTCATGTTATATCATCCTAAACAACACTGAACACTATTCACCTTGTTTTGTTCATGGCTAATGCAAAGTACAAAGCTAACTAGCTTCTAACATATAGCACATTAATTTTCCATTTAACACTGTTTTGGAATTCAATCCCTAAATTTTGGAAGTTAGCTGATATTCTACAGGGGAATAAGTGGAAATACAAAAAGAAATTTATGAGAATTACAGAACTGTTCACCATTTCCATGGTTTATGCTTTTGGCTGCATAATAAGGGCAATAATTTTAAATGATATTGATATTAAATAACAGTTGGTAGAAGCACTTAGGAAAATGAAAACATATATGATGAGGTACTGTAAATTGTGACATTTGCACAATTGTTAGCCAACTATGGTGGTTATAAGACGTATTGTTCTGTCCAGATATCCAATTTATCCATCCTTCATCTATACTGTACCACTTATCCTGTGTAGGGTCATGGAGGGGTCACCTATCTCAGGGAACTCAGGGCACAATGAGGGTACACCCTGCATGGTATACCAACCCATCACAGGGCACAAACACATATACACAGCAAATCATACACTATGGGCAGTATTGATAACAATCAACCTACACTGCATGTACATCTTTGGATTGTGAGAGGAAAGCAGAGTACCTAGGGAAAACCAACCAAGCATAGGGAGAATATGCAAACAGACTAGAAGCTAGATTCAAACCTATAAACCTAAGCCTAAGCTAAACAATAAGCCACCATGATGCTCAAGCATAAAATGCAATAGATAGTAATCAAGTTGTCTAGCATGTTTACTCTCCCTATATATGTTTAATTGTCAGCTGCATGTGATTATGTTATTGGGAGAGTTTTCAAGGTATGTTTCGAAATGTGGACTGCTTTCCAGTTTCACTCTGAATGCATACAAAGGACAATCCGGGCCATTGTAAAAAAAAAAAAAAAATTATATTATATTACTTCATAAAACTTTGCAGACATTAACAAGGCAAAAAAAGTCTCCTTATTAGTCAAACTTAATCGCTTGTTTCGGCTGAGCAACTTAGCATCTGCAGCTACAGCGATTTTATTTTACCACAGATGTTATGGTCCAGTTGTTTTGCCATATGGTTGCATGCTTTACATTTAACAGCACATGGGAAAGATTTGAAAAAGATTTGTATAAGGAAGCGTAAAGGACTTCCTGTCCTGGGGAGCTAATTGTGTATTGTCACTGATGCATGTCTTGTCTTCTGTAAAGTGAAAGTAAATACAGTGGTGTGAAAAACTATTTGCCCCCCTCCTGATTTCTTATTCTTTTGCATGTTTGTCACACAAAATGTTTCTGATCATCAAACACATTTAACTATTCGTCAAAGATAACACAAGTAAACACAAAATGCAGTTTTTAAATGAGGGGTTTTATTATTTAGAGAGAAAAAAAATCCAAACCTACATGACCCTGTGTGAAAAAGTAATTGCCCCCTGAACCTAATAACTGGTTGGCCCACCCTTAGCAGCAATAACTGCAATCAAGTGTTTGCGATAACTTGCAACGAGTCTTTTACAGCGCTCTGGAGGAATTTTGGCCCACTCATCTTTGCAGAATTGTTGTAATTCAGCTTTATTTGAGGGTTTTCTAGCATGAACCGCCTTTTTAAGGTCATGCCACAACATCTCAATAGGATTCAGGTCAGGACTTTGACTAGGCCACTCCAAAGTCTTCATTTTGTTTTTCTTCAGCCATTCAGAGGTGGATTTGCTGGTGTGTTTTGGGTCATTGTCCTGCTGCAGCACCCAAGATCGCTTCAGCTTGAGTTGACGAACAGATGGCCGGACATTCTCCTTCAGGATTTTTTGGTAGACAGTAGAATTCATGGTTCCATCTATCACAGCAAGCCTTCCAGGTCCTGAAGCAGCAAAACAACCCCAGACCATCACACTACCACCACCATATTTTACTGTTGGTATGATGTTCTTTTTCTGAAATGATGTGTTACTTTTACGCCAGATGTAACGGGACACGCACCTTCCAAAAAGTTAAACTTTTGTCTCGTCGGTCCACAAGGTATTTTCCCAAAAGTCTTGGCAATCATTGAGGTGTTTTTTAGCAAAATTGAGACGAGCCTCAATGTTCTTTTTGCTTAAAAGTGGTTTGCGCCTTGGAAATCTGCCATGCAGGCTGTTTTTGCCCAGTCTCTTTCTTATGGTGGAGTCGTGAACACTGACATTAATTGAGGCAAGTGAGGCCTGCAGTTCTTTAGATGTTGTCCTGGGGTCTTTTGTGGCCTCTCGGATGAGTTGTCTCTGCGCTCTTGGGGTAATTTTGGTCGGCCGGCCACTCCTGGTAAGGTTCACCATTGTTCCATGTTTTTGCCATTTGTGGATAATGGCTCTCACTGTGGTTCGCTGGAGTCCCAAAGCTTTAGAAATGGCTTTATAACCTTTACCAGACTGATAGATCTCAATTACTTTTGTTCTCATTTGTTCCTGAATTTCTTTGGATCTTGGCATGATGTCTAGCTTTTGAGGTGCTTTTGGTCTACTTCCCTGTGTCAGGTAGCTCCTATTTAAGTGATTTCTTGATTGAAACAGGTGTGGCAGTAATCAGGCCTGGGGGTGACTACAGAAATTGAACTCAGGTGTGATAAACCACAGTTAAGTTATTTTTTAACAAGGGGGGGCAATCACTTTTTCACACAGGGCCATGTAGATTTTGAGTTTTTTTTCTCCCTTAATAACGTAAACCTTCATTTAAAAACTGCATTTTGTGTTCAATGATGTTTTCTTTGACTAATAGTTAACGGTTTTTGGTGAGCAGAAACATTTAAGTGTGACAAACATGCAAAAGAATAAGAAATCAGGAAGGGGGCAAATAGTTTTTCACACCACTGTAGAAACATTTCTCAGGCAAAATCAAAATGAGATTTGACAGAATTAATACAGTGGGGCAAAAAAGTATTTAGTCAGCCATCAATTGTGCAAGTTCTCCTACTTAAAAAGATGAGAGAGGCCTGTAATTTTCATCATAGGTATACCTCAACTAAGAGAGACAAAATAAGGTTTTCACACACTGTTGCTGGTATTTTGGCCCATTCCACCATGCAGATCTCCTCTAGATCAGTGATGTTTTTGGGGCTGTCGCTGGGCAACACGGACTTTCAACTCCATCCAAAGATTTTCTATGGGGTTGCGATCTGGAGACTGGCTAGGCCACTCCAGGACCTTGAAATGCTTCTTACGAAACACTCCTTCATGGTCTGGGCGGTGTGTTTGGGATCATTGTCATGCTGAAAGACCCAGCCACGTTTCATCTTCAGTGCCCTTGCTGATGGAAGAAGGTTTTCCCTCATTCTTCCTTATACACGAATCAGTCGTCCAGGTCCCTTTGCAGAAAAACAGCCTCAAAGCATGATGTTTTGGGTGTGGTTCAATCTGTGCCACCACTGGTGTTTCGAGGAGCAGCGGTCTCCAGCGAAATGTTAGGTGTTCAGTTCCTTCCTCCCATGTTTCAGGATGCCAAACGTCTAACACACCCATCTAGCCGAAGTGTCAAAATTTGTGCACCTTTTAGAGAGGCCGGCAGCGGGGAACCTACTGCCAGGTACAAAGCACTGTGGAGAACCAGCACCCTCAGGAGGCCGTGGATCAATCTCCGCCATCACTGGTGTATTGTAGAGCAGCGGTCTCCAGTGAAATGTTAGGTGTTCGGTTCCTTCCTGCCATGTTTCGGGATTACCAACAGGGTAGGGATTGTATTAATGATGGAATATACTGTAGGCCTGTTTAAGAATTTTATTTGATATCAGAACTAATAGACTGACTTTTAATTAGCATATTTCATAATGTGACTAATGCATTAAAATCACTTTTAATATTAAACAGGTGGCAAACAATTTGGGAGCGATACAGCGTGGTGTTGTGTTAAACTGTGATGGCGCCGTCCGTGGAGCCATGTGGTTCATGTAAATTTTTCGTTTAGACAAAACTTCAGCCCTTTTCATATTTTCCCTGAGGTCGCTATTTAAAAAAAATAATAATAAGGTTTTGCCTTCCAAGGCAACAGATTATGGAGCTTCTTGAGCTGCTCAGACCTGCCCAGGCAAACGCGTTGTTCTTACGCTCTACGTCCCGACGTCCAGCTGCTCGCTGCTTTTTGTTTAAAATATGTTTAATTGATCATTAGCCATTATGGGCTTTTCTTTTGACACGTTTTATTTTTATTTAAACAAAAAATTATACAGTGGTGTGAAAAACTATTTGCCCCCTTCCTGATTTCTTATTCTTTTGCATGTTTGTCACACTTAAATGTTTCTGCTCATCAAAAACCGTTAACTATTAGTCAAAGATAACAAGATTGAACACAAAATGCAGTTTTTAAATGAAGGTTTACGTTATTAAGGGAGAAAAAATAAACTCCAAATCTACATGGCCCTGTGTGAAAAAGTGATTGCCCCCCTTGTTAAAAAATAACTTAACTGTGGTTTATCACACCTGAGTTCAATTTCTGTAGTCACCCCCAGGCCTGATTACTGCCACACCTGTTTCAATCAAGAATTCACTTAAATAGGAGCTACCTGACACAGAGAAGTAGACCAAAAGCACCTCAAAAGCTAGACATCGTGCCAAGATCCAAAGAAATTCAGGAACAAATGAGAACAAAAGTAATTGAGATCTATCAGTCTGGTAAAGGTTATAAAGCCATTTCTAAAGCTTTGGGACTCCAGCGAACCACAGTGAGAGCCATTATCCACAAATGGCAAAAACATGGAACAGTAGTGAACCTTCCCAGGAGTGGCCGGCCGACCAAAATTACCCCAAGAGTGCAGAGACGACTCATCCGAGAGGCCACAAAAGACCTCAGGACAACATCTAAACTTTTTGGAAGGTGCGTGTCCCGTTACATCTGGTGTAAAAGTAACACAGCATTTCAGAAAAAGAACATCATACCAACAGTAAAATATGGTGGTGGTAGTGTGATGGTCTGGGGTTGTTTTGCTGATTCAGGACCTGGAAGGCTTGCTGTGATAGATGGAACCATGAATTCTACTGTCTACCAAAAAATCCTGAAGGAGAATGTCCGGCCATCTGTTCGTCAACTCAAGCTGAAGTGATCTTGGGTGCTGCAGCAGGACAATGACCCAAAACACACCAGCAAATCCACCTCTGAATGGCTGAAGAAAAACAAAATGAAGACTTTGGAGTGGCCTAGTCAAAGTCCTGACCTGAATCCTATTGAGATGTTGTGGCATGACCTTAAAAAGGTGGTTCATGCTAGAAAATCCTCAAAAAAAAGCTGAATTACAACAATTCTGCAAAGATGAGTGGGCTAAAATTCCTCCAGAGCGCTGTAAAAGACTCGTTGCGAGTTATCGCAAACGCTTGATTGCAGTTATTGCTGCTAAGGGTGGCCCAACCAGTTATTAGGTTCAGGGGGCAATTACTTTTTCACACAGGGCCATGTAGGTTTGGATTTTTTTCCTCCCTAAATAATAAAACCCCTCATTTAAAAACTGCATTTTGTGTTTACTTGTGTTATCTTTGACTAATAGTTAAATGTGTTTGATGATCAGAAACATTTTGTGTGACAAACATACAAAAGAAAAAAATCAGGAGGAGGGCAAATAGTTTTTCACACCACTGTGTATATATATATATATATATATATATATATATATATATATATATATATATATATATATATATATATATATATATATATATATGCATTTCAAAACAGTTGAGTCCCCCTCCCCCCCTTTCTCACAGTGTCCTGCTTTGCCAATTCAGGTCAAGTTTGTGGCTGTGGCTCAATTAATGTTGAACTCCAGTAATTAGGGTATTTTATTCACTTTAAATAAAGCGATTCTCTTTAATGTAGTTGATGCAGACTCATTCATAAATTAGTTGCGGCAAAAATGCTGATTACCGATGTAATTTTCCATGAATCTGCTATATTCACGATTAAATTATTACTTATCTAGTTAACGTTAGCTTGTTTACAATAGCTTGTTTACATAGTGCAGTGCAACTAACACGACAAACGCCGTTTCCCATGCAGTGTTTTATTTGTGACGACTTGGCATAATGTTAACTTAACATTAACGGTCACAATTAACATATTGTTTAGCTGTGCATTCACTAAATGAGCACCAGTGGTGTCAAAAGTATTCACATTCATTACTTGAGTAGAAGTATCGATACTAGGGTTCAAAAATACTTCTTTAGACGTTGAAGTATCAACCCAAGCATTTTACTTAAGTAAAAGTTTAAAAGTACTGGTTTCAAAACTACGTAAAGTATAAAAGTAAAAGTACCGTGAGGGGCGACAAAAGCATTAAGGTCTCGCTTTCTGATCGTGTGACGGGGGGTGGGGGGGGAGGATGCGTTGTGCGCGTTCTTATCATGCGACCGGGAGGGGGGGGGTTGCACATTCTGATCATTAAAATAGGAGTAACGAGGCTATTTTTAAAATGTAAGGAGTAGAAAGTACAGACAATTGCTTAAAAATGTAAGGAGTAGAAAGTACAGACAATTGCTTAAAAATGTAAGGAGTGAGGGGCTTCCGGTGGTAAGATGAGGAAGTAGTCGTGTTTCGCTCGCGCTCTCATTGACTTTTATTTTATTAGCGTTAATTACGCATAACTTTACCCTGAAGTGAGTTAATTCTGTTCTTACCAAGAGCCTGCATCTAAGGTCGACATATTTGTAGGAAAATGGCAAGCAAAAATGTAAAAAAATCGACGACAAGACAAACGCGGCTCGATAGCCCTGTCTTAAAGCAAAACATGGAGGCCGCTGTGATTCCTACAAGTGGCGTCAGCATCTGCGGTGAGCCATCCTCGCTTGAAGATAATTCACTTCTTCAACTGATAAAAACTGAATTGACATCCTCCCGCGAACAGATGACAGAGATACTTAAAACAGAAATGGCGAGTTTTCGAACTGAGGTCGGATTAATGGTCGAAACCCTCCGCTCGGATGTCAAAACTAAAATAGATGCCTTGCAATTGGAGATAGCGGGCCAAATTCATTCCGTTCAAACCAAACAAGCTGATATATCTGACACCATGGAGAAAATGGAAACAACACTCAACTCTCATCATGACTCGCTCGGAACAATTGAATCCACAGTTTCAACTCTAAAAAAACAAATATTGAAGCTGCAGGAACAACAGCAAGATCTCGAAAACAGGAGTCGCCGCCAAAATCTGCGAATTATAGGTATACCTGAAGACTCGGAGAAGGGCCGACCCACTGAATTTATGTCTGATTTCTTCTCGGAGGTGTTAGGTGAGGACATATCGGATCTTCAGTCAGTGGTTTTGGACCATGCTCATCGTACCCCCGCCCCGAAACCTCGCGCCGGGGACAGGCCCAGAGCAATGATTGTTCGACTTCACTATTTCTGTGATAAAGCCAAGATTCTCCAAGCTTCCAGGAAGCGTGGGGAGCTTACATTTCGCGGAGCACGGGTGCATATTTTCCCGGATATGAGCGCTGATTTGAGTCGCAAAAGAGCAGCTTTCAACTCGGTGAAAATTAAACTTAAACAGGCGGGGATCTCCTTCGGTATATACCATCCAGCGGATTTACGGTTCACCTTTGAGAACACCAGACTATCCTTCAAGTCACCGTCAGAGGCAGACGCCTACTACGAGCAACACATTAAACCGAAACTGAGTGCTCCGGCCGCCGAATAGCTCGTTGGTCCCTTTTGATGTTTGTTACAGGGTATCCGGTAATATTTAGAACAATAATTTCTTTTGGAATAACAAGGTAATTACGTGTTTAAAAATTATTTAAGTTGAGCGCCTGAAAGAAGCCCGATGCGTTTGGAGACGCCAAAGGGTAGTTACATGTGGGATGTTCTTTTTCCCTTGCTTCTTGTTCGGGAAGCTGGTTGGGGGGTGGGGTGGGTTCGAAGGGTTTGTTTTATATTTAAATGTGTTCATGTTTTCAGATGCTATTGTGTACTGACGTTAAGAATATTTCAGATAGAATGCATCAGTTGTGTATATATTAAACAACACTGTAAACCTGGGACATAATGGATCACCCATAGTGAACTTTGTGAGCTGGAACGTGAAAGGGGTTAACAATATTATTAAGCGTAATAAGACCCTTACTCATTTGAGGAAACTAGAGGCAAATATATTATTTCTGCAAGAAACCCACTTGGTATCAACGGACCATTATAAATTGCAAAAACCCTGGATTGGACAAATATACCATTCAGACTTTCAGTCAAGATCTAGAGGCGCTGCAATTCTTATCAGTAAAAACACTCCATTCTGTGTAAACAATGTTCAAAGTGATAGAGGAGGAAGATTTGTAATAGTAACAGGTACGCTTTATGATATCCCCTTGATATTAGCCAATATTTACGCTCCAAATTGGGATGATGTATCATTTATGAAAAAAATATTTACCAGTTTTTCTAATCTGACTACGCATAAACTAATATTAGGGGGAGATTTTAACTGTGTGCTCCACCCCACTTTAGATCGGTCTTCAACATCACCCTACAATATCACTAAATCCGCCACGTTTATAAATGCTTTTGTGGAGACCTACAAATTATCTGACCCTTGGCGTTCTCTATATCCAAATCTGAGGCAGTTTTCTTTTTTTTCTCCAGTACATCTGTCATATTCCCGAATCGACTATTTCTTAATAGATGATAAACTACTCACCTCTGTCACTGATTGTAAATATGAATCTATTGTGATTTCAGATCACTGCCCGGTAATACTAAAACTGACATTTCCCAAATCATCAATTCGTAAGACATGGCGCTTTGATAATTTCATTCTTTCTGACCCATCCTTTGTAGACCTAATTAATAGTAGAATAGATTTTTTTCTATCTGTCAATGTGACCCCAGATGTCAGTAAAGCTATAGTCTGGGAATCTTTAAAAGCCTATATCAGGGGAGAGATAATTTCATTTACTTCATGGGATAAAAAAAAAAGAAATCAGAGGTTGAATGATCTTATGAACCAAATTAAACAATTAGATCTGAAAGGGGCAAGTAAACCATCTCCGGATGTTTTTAAAGAAAGAACTAAGATACAAACGGAGATTGATCTAATAACATCCGAGCAAACGGAACGACTTCTACTCCAATCCCGCTCCAAATTCTATGAATCATCAGACAAATCAGGAAAGATCCTCGCTCAGCAAATAAGGCAGCATTCTGCAGCAAATATTATAACTTCTATTCGTCAGAGCGATGGGAAGATCACAAAGGATGAGTTAGAAATTAATGCGGTCTTTGAACAATTTTATTCAACCCTATATTCATCTGAAATTGATTATAACTCTCAAGAACTTGATTCTTTTTTCGATTCTATCAATTTACCCCAAATCTTACCGGATGATAATACAGGACTGGAGAAACTTCTAGCACTAGAAGAACTTAATGCAGCACTCTCATGCATGCAAAATTCAAAAGCTCCTGGGCCGGATGGCTTCACGGTAGAATTTTACAAAATATTTAAAGATAAACTAATGCCGCTGCTACTTGAGGTACTTGAAGAATCATTCTCTAGAGGTCTTCTCCCTCATACATTTTATCAAGCAACGATTTCAGTTTTACCCAAAAAGGGCAAGGACACTTTGGATTGTGGTTCATTCCGACCTATATCTTTGCTAAATGTTGACTGTAAGATATTGGCGAAGGTCCTGGCCAGGAGATTGGAGGATGTTCTTCCTACTATTATAGATCCGGACCAAACTGGTTTTATTAAAAAACGATTTTCTTTTTTTAATGTACGCAAGGTATTTGATATTGTTTACTCCCCTAACTCGGATAAGTATAAACCAGAAATTTTAATATCTCTAGATGCGGAAAAAGCCTTTGACAGAGTGGAATGGAGATATCTTTTCTACTGTCTTGAAAGATTTGGCCTAGGGTCCAATTTTCTAACCTGGGTAAAACTTTTATATGCTTCACCTTCCTCTTCTGTCATCACAAATAGCACCAGCTCACGATATTTCAAGCTGGGCAGAGGAACTAGACAGGGCTGCCCCCTGTCCCCTTTACTATTTGCAGTGGCAATTGAACCCTTAGCTGTTTTGTTGAGATCAAATACAAATATACTCGGTATATCTAGAGGTAACAGAGAATATAAACTGTCACTATATGCGGATGACCTGCTGTTATTTATTACAGATCCTCATAAATCTCTGCCCCATATTATGACGGCTCTTGAACATTTCAGTTACATGTCAGGATATAAACTCAACCTCTCTAAAAGCGAGCTATTTCCCATAAATCACAGAGCAAAAACCTCCTCCTTCTCTCATTATCCATTTCCAGTAGCCTCTGATAAATTTACATATTTAGGGGTTAATATTTCAAACAATATTTCCAAGCTATTTCAACATAACTTTACCCCACTTCTGGAAAAAACCAGACTATCCCTTAAAAAATGGTCTAACCTCCCCACTTCTTTAGTGGGCAGGATCAATATTATTAAGATGAATACACTTCCTAAATTTTTGTATCTATTTCAAACTATACCTATCTATATTAAGAAATCTTTTTTCTCCCATTTAAATACAATAATTTCGTCTTATATCTGGAACAAGAAACCCCCCAGAATACGTCTACAACATCTCCAAAAACCTAAAGAGGATGGAGGAATGGCGCTACCAAATTTTGAATTTTATTACTGGGCCTGTAACTTGAGGGCTCTGACGTACTGGCAGAATTCTCTCTACACTGATCAGACACCAGATTGGGTTCAGATAGAATCGGCTGCCTGTCTCTCCTCCTCGCTCCCAGCTCTCCTGTTTGCACCTTTGCCGTTGGGTTTAGACTCCCAATCTCTACACCCAGTGGTATGGAACTCTATTCAAATTTGGAATCAGATCCGTAAATTCTTTGGCTGGCAGAGAGCTTCAGTATTTACCCCAATTGCCAATAATCATAGATTTCCTCAGCCTTTAAATGACCAAGCATTCATAATTTGGCAAGAGAAAGGCATTTTAACATTTAAAGACCTCTTTATTGATGGATGTTTCCTATCTTTCACTCAATTGGAATCCCAGTTTAAGATCCCCAAAACGCACTTTTTCAGGTACTTACAGGTGCGAGATTTCACACGCAAGAATTTTCCCTCTTTTCCAGCATTACCTGAACAAAATCCTATTGACCAGCTCCTTCCTGACGATCCAGACCAAAGAGGAAATATTTCTGGTTTATACATTAAAATTGCGTCAGTACTATCCATTTCTAATAATGTACAAAGAGACTCCTGGCAACAGGATCTCAAGGTTAAGCTGACAGATGCGGAATGGGATGAGGCTATATATAGGATCCACGGATCTTCTATTTGCGCTAGACATAGCCTTATTCAATTTAAAGTGGTGCATAGACTTCATCTTTCTAAAGCCAAACTAGCAAAGATGTATGCCTCGGTAGATCCTACCTGTGTGAGATGCAAGCAGTCTCCTGCTACATTGGCTCATATGTTCTGGTTATGTCCCAAACTATCTGTATTTTGGTCAAACATATTTCTATCTTACTCCAACATATTCTGCAAAGATTTGTGTGTGAATCCTTTAACTGCCATCTTTGGCATCGTATATGAAGACAACAACCTGTCAAAAAGTGAATTGGACTGTATTGCTTTTACCTCCCTGTTGGCAAGACGCCTGATTTTGATCAATTGGAAACAATCATCTCCCCCTGCCTTTAAACAATGGGCAAATGATGTCCTATATTTCCTTAGTTTGGAGAAAATAAGACTGAATTTGAGTGGTTCAAGATCCAAGTTCACGGCCAGGTGGCGTCCTTTCTTGGATTACATCAAAAACAAGATATGACTACGAGAGGTCAAAACTATGTGGCTGTTACCAGGTTTTGTTTATGATGTTCTGATGCTATTTCCTGTACACAATAGAAGAACACTTTGTATATATGTTATGGTGTTGGTTGTTATATACGGTATACATATGCTTTTTTTTTTTTTTTTTCGTTTTTCTTTTCTTTTATTTGTTGTTGTAAAAAAATGAGAAAACAATAAAAAAAAATTTAAAAAAAAAAAAAAAAAAATGTAAGGAGTAGAAGTAAAAAGTCGGCTGAAAAATAATTACTCCAGTAAAGTATAGATACCCAAAATTTCTACTTAAGTAAGGTAACGAAGTATTTGTACTTCGTTACTTGACACCTCTGATGAGCACTGTGCCTAGTCCGAACTGACACCACTGGATTGTTTTGTATAATCAATATCCATTCCAATATCCAAGTGTTTTAATTAATTTTAAATACAATTTAAAATACAACCTTTTTCTAATTCCTTGTTTTTATTGTTGTGATTTATTTTTTATGCTAGTTTTACTTTCTTTATGTAAAGCAATTTGAATTACCATTGAATATGAAATGTGCTGCAGTATAAATAAACTTGCCTTGCAGTGTCATAGATAAAATGAAAATAAAAATGGACATAAGATAATTTTTCAGTGACCTAAACACCAAGTAAGTACAAGTTCACATATTAAGGCAATTTGGCTTTAAGAATAGGTGCTTATGAAAATACTAATGTCACAATATCAATCACAGGCAAAGGAGACAGAAATGATTGAGGGACAGGTAGACCAGGGTCAATCAGATGTACAGTGTCGGGTAAGTGTGGTGCTTTTATTGAAGGGATAATGACAGATTTTTATTCTTTTTTTTACATAGAGCAGTTACTGTAAATTGATTATTTAATAATTGATTTTGTTACAAAACATTACTTATTTTATATATCTTTTTCACAATAACAGTCATGTTTAAATTTTATTGTATGTTGATGGCTTGACTGTAAACAACATAACAAACAATGCAATAAATAGTTTTAAAGAAAAATCTGCTTTGTCATTGAACCTGAGAAAAACTTTGAAAATAACCATAATGGAGCAGTCTCCATGCTACAATAATAATGATAGAAGCAAAGTGTTTCACTGTGGGGACATATCTTTATAAGTACAATTTGACTGTATTATTTGTTTCCCCTTCAAAAATTGCTCATGAGAAAATTTATATTTATTGTCCCCCCTACTGGTGGGCTAGTCAAAGCTATTCTGCAACCACCTCGTGCTCTTCAGATTTTCAGTACATCCACCATGCTAGCCAGTGGCATAAATCAGAGCAGGTTCTTAGATGTCAGAGACCTCCTTGGCAATTGTGCGCACACAACACAACCTTGGGGGTCCAGACACTTGCAGTGCGGCGGAATTGGTATTCTCGTTCCCATTGCGTTTTCACGCAGCATCAAGTGTAGCTTTTAAAAGGGAACGTTCCCTGAAAAAGCGGGAATGAGATGCTGCGCTCCAATGCTGCACTGTGGGCATGACTGGACGTCCTTTCAGACAAAATTGTTTCCGGTTCATGCCTATTTATAACCTCCAGGTGCACCTAATCAAATGACGCCCCCGGGCCGAGGTTATATATGCTCAAATCTTTGGCATGTTTGACACACATGATTCAACAACCGGTCATGCGGAGAGCGTTCCCATAGCGTTTTCACGCAGCATCTCGTTCCCGCTTTTTCAGGGAACAGGGTTACAGCAAAGTAACCCGAGTCGTTTTTAGCAAAATGGTCTATTTTGGTTTCAGCTGACCATATGACATTCTCCCAATCCTCTTCTGGATCATTGAAATGCTCTCTAGCAAATTTCAGATGGGCCTGGACATGTACTCGCTTAAGCAGGGGGACACGTCTGGCACTGCAGAATTTGAGTCCCTGGTGGCGCTACTAATGGTCAGAGGTGTCAAGTAACGAAGTACAAATACTTCGTTACCTTACTTAAGTAGACATTTTGGGTATCTATACTTTACTGGAGTAATTATTTTTCAGCCGACTTTTTACTTCTACTCCTTACATTTTTAAGCAATTATCTGTACTTTCTACTCCTTACATTTTAAAAATAGCCTTGTTACTCTATTTTTATGATAAGAACGCGCACAACACCCCCCTCCCCCCCCCCCATCGCATGATCAGAAAGCGAGACCTTAATGCTTTTGTCGCCCCTCACGGTACTTTTACTTTTATACTTTAAGTAGTTTTGAAACCAGTACTTTTAAACTTTTACTTAAGTAAAAAGCTTGGGTTGATAATTCAACTTCTAAAGAAGTATTTTTGAACCCTAGTATCTATACTTCTACTCAAGTAATGAATGTGAATACTTTTGATACCACTGCTAATGGTACCGTTTGTTACTTTGGTCAAAGCTCTCTGCAGGTCCCAGCTCAAAGTTAGGTCCCTCCATGTGATTTTTGCTTACAATTCTTGCGATCATTTTGACCCCAAGGGGTGAGATCTTGCGTGGAGCCCAAGATCGAGAGAGATTATCAGTGGTCTTGTATGTCTAACATTTTCTAATAATTGCTTCCACAGAGGTTAGCACTGTCCCCTTGCACCTCCAGGGTCCGGGTTCGATTCCCGGCCAGGCTCGATTCCCGTCTCTGTGTGCATGGAGTTTGCATGTTCTCCCCGTGCTTGGTGGGTTTCCTCCGGGTACTCCGGTTTCCTCCCACAGTCCAAAGACATGCAGGCTAATTGGCGTTCCCAAATTGACCATAGTGTGTGAATGAGTGTGTGTGTGCCCTGCGATGGATTGGCACGATGTCCAGGGTGTACCCTTCCTCGTGCCCTGAGTCTCCTGGGATAGGCTCCAGGTCCCCACGACCCTAAATACAGGATAAAGCGGTATAGACGATGAATAAATGAATGCTTCCACAGTTGATTTCTTCACACCAAGCTGCTTACCTATTGCAGATTCAGTCTTCCCAGCCTGGTGCAGGTCTACAATTTAGTTTCTGGTGTCCTTTGACAGCTCTTTGGTCTTGCCCATAGTGGAGTTTGGAGTGTGACTGTTTGAGGTTGTGGACAGGTGTATTTGATAACATATGCCATTAATACAGATAACGAGTAAAGGACAGAGGAACCTCATAAAGAAGAAGTTACAGGTCTGTGAGAGCCAGAAATCTTGCTTGTTTGTAGGTGACCAAAGACTTATTTTATATATATTTATATACATACATACACACACACACACACACACACACACACACACACTTGATGGTGGTTAGTAAATGGAATGATAAACTGAAAAGAATTTGTGTACCACCATATGCTATGTTTTTAATTAGACAGATTTTGTCTATGACAAAAAATACAGGTCAATGATGCATCCATACGACCAGTAAAAGCTTCTGTGTAGCTTTACACATGAGGAAATATGCAATATGTGTACAATATACTTGTTCCAGCTATCAAGAGCTATCCAAAGTTTAAGAGCCTTTGCAAGGTACTTAGTGGTACTCCAGTCTGTATAAACTAGACAAAAAAAGATCATCATCAGTAACTGCTTAATCATGGGAAGGCAATTTAGTTGCCTTTTCTTTGCATAGTGCTTTCAACTTTGACACAAATTTAAAGATATCCAGATGTAGATCCTAAGGAGTAGGCCAGAGGTGACTACATGATGCATAATTATTGGAAATAGCTATGAAATGGTACCAAACATTTACAGGGACTTGTATGCTTATGATGCCATGTGCCTGTGATGACACGAGGACAACATGAAAATCTCTGTACAGACAATAACTGATGATAAGTTTTAGGACAAACCCAACTGTAAGGCACTAACAGTGGCTTTAGAATTAAGAAGGGTTTATATTTGTTTTAAATTTAGGTGACTAAGATGGATTTACAGCGCTTAAATGTTCTTAGCCAAACGTTGAATTCCATTTTCACCTTTGTTTAACCATTAGGTTATAATGCATGTCTCTTTTACTCCATGAAATCATACAGACTGCCACCCTTTTTGGAGTGTATTCTGCTACGTCGTACCCAGTGTTACCAGGATAGCCTCCAGTTTTACAATCACTCTAACCAGGACTGAGGATTGGACATGAGGATGAAATACTGTGCCATGCCAGCTCATCTTACTGTACGTCACCTTACATTGATATGGCCATTCACACCTAGGGGCAATTATGAGTCACCAATTCACTTAATGGCATGTTTTCAGAATGTGGGAGGAATCCTGGATTAAGCTCATTCAGACACAGCGAGAACATTCCCTACAGACAGAGTGGGGGATACACTGTGTAATGTGCCGGGGCGTGGATCAGTGTACTGTGCTTGAATCCACTTTAAAAGGTGATCTCAAGAGAAAAGGACAAGAATGACCCTCTTGTCTGCTTTTGTATTGCTTTCAGCTATAGCCTTGAAATTCAAAGGATGATATTGGAGTATGCTGCAGGCATAATTAGACGAAAGTGGACCATTGTTTTGAACATGACCTCTTTAGTGCCATCTGTCTATTTGTATGTCTTGCTTTAGCATATTTAATTCAAACCATGCCCCAGCTGAAAAAGGTACAAAAGCACAAGAGGGTCATTCTTGCCCTTTTCTCCAAAATAGCAATAATAGCAGGTATAGTTTTAAGAACTCCCATGTTCTCTTCTTTTTCTTTCTGTTTGTTGGTGGATCACAAACCAACTACTGTAGATGCATACTGGCAGAGGTGTCAAGTAACGAAGTATAAACGGCCGTTTGTCTATGTGATCTTTATTTTCTTCTATACCGAAGGACGGTTCTTATTATATATATATATATATATATATATATATATATATATATATATATATATATATATATATATAATTTTTTTTTTTTGCCTGCCCTGGGTACACTAATTTTCTTGTATATTGCCCTCATAGATTCCTGCAGTTAAGCTTGGATGTACATTTACATTCCAATAAAGGTTACCGATGACATGCCTCTGAAGTTTGACTTTTTGCACCGTTAAAATACTTATAGGCAACTAGTTATCATATCTTCTTCTCCATAAAACATGTTAATGCTCAGTAGTACACATATATGGTTCTTTAATGTATTTGCATTGTACTAAAATGCATTCTTTTTCAATTGCCATATACAGTATCCCAAATCACTATAGCCGTTAAACAAAAAAACAACACATTTTTCTTTTCTTTTTTTTATGAGGTGTTAGCAGAGGTGTCAAGTAACGAAGTACAAATACTTCGTTACTTTACTTAAGTAGAAATTTTGGGTATCTATACTTTACTGGAGTAATTATTTTTCAGCCGACTTTTTACTTCTACTCCTTACATTTTTAAGCAATTATCTGTACTTTCTACTCCTTACATTTTCAAAATAGCCTCGTTACTCTACTTTTATGATCAGAACGCGCAATCCCCCCCCCCCATGATAAGAATGCGCACAACGCCCGCCCCCATAGGTCACATGATAAAAACACGCACAACGCATAACCCCCCCCCCCCATTGCATGTTCAGAAAGCGAGACCTTAATGCTTTTGTCACCCCTCACGTTACTTTTACTTTTATACTTTAAGTAGTTTTGAAACCAGTACTTTTACACTTTTACTTGAGTAAACAGCTTGAGTTGATACTGGTAACTCTGTTAATAAGCACAATATTTATAATGTGAAGGCTAGCCAGAAGGGGGGATGAGAGGGTTTGCAATCACAACTGGGGATGGTGCAAAGCAATTGTGCCTAGCGTGAAAGCACCCTTAAACAACTCCTTAATTTCATGTCATCCTTGCTTGCCGGGGTGCATGCCCACATCTTCCAAACTGGCATAATATTACCTGAAGACAATTTTTAAAACTGACTTTAATGTAATGAAATAATTACTTGTTTAAATTTAATAATTAGTTCTTTTGGTGGGGATATAAGTGTAAAAATTGAGCTGTGATAGCAAAGTTCAACAAACTTTAGTAGTCATTGTAATTTGGTTAGAACACAGCAAGTGACCTCAACTGTTAGAATCTGCAGGGGGTCCAGCTGAAAATAATGAAATGTTCAGTGCATGGGGTCCAGCTGGATGTACATGAACATTGTAATTATTTCATTAAATAACTCTTGTTATTTATAGGGTAATAAAAAAAACGAGATTGTAACTGTGCATAAAGAAAGAAAAAGGCTGTGCAAAGTTAGGGAAGCTCTCCTCATGCATCTGGTATGTTGTTTGTTTTTGCACTTGGGCTGAGCGTTCCAGAGAGAGTCACTATCTCCTTTCCCATCTGCAGGAACAAAGCAGAGGCCTTGCCATGGCAGAAGCAAAGGAACAACTGGTAGGAGATGTTGGCCAGGTATTTGCCCCGGAGGCAATTCGCCTCTACTGTGTGATCTCTTTTAGGTTCCCTAGCCACAATGCTGGTAATGATAAAGTATGCTGATCTTAATTTTACATGGCGTTGGTGTGTTTCATGATTTTTACATTGACTTCGTATTAAAAAGCCATATTAATTTTGTATGGATGTCAAGGTTCATTTTGCCTTTGGTTTAAAACAAGAATAATTTTGTACTGAATTAGTAAATGACTGTGCATCTGATATAATGTGTAATGTGATAATATATAACAGATTTAATTAAACCGATTCAATATCTTTGAGTTGCTATGAAAGCCACTACATCTTGCAGTAGCAGTCTGTCAGGTTCAAAAGGTTCCTTCTGAACCATCATGAACGTTTCATATTATGGAAAATATTGCACAGAATGGCAACATCATTGTAGCTGACAGCTTGTCCTATCAGCATTTACTTCAGTTTATTTCCTGTTACTTCTAGAAGAAAAAAAAATTATATGAGGATCTGACAAAAAATAAATAAACACACCCTGGGGACATCAGATCTTTTGAAAATCAGACACCCTGGCTCAGGTGACCCAACCAGAGGACGTCAGGCCAAGTAGCTCATGTTTTAAACATAGCTTATGTCCTACAGCCTTGCAAAGAATTTGACTAATACAACCAGCATGATGCATGCATCTCCAGTAATTAAAGCTGTAGAAATCCTTACTGGCATTGGTAATGCATGCTCAGTGCCACTGGTTCCATATGGATTTCTCATTACAATTAACACTGAACAGACATCTGTCTAACAAACTAGAGCCATACCAGATTTCCCACTGACTACGGCTGTGGCAAACCCCAATGGTACCATTAATGCATGCTCAGTGCCACTGGTTGTGTATGGAATTCTTCACACAAATGTGCCTAGCAAGCACATCCAGAAGCAGACATGCATGGGTAACCATGAAAAAGGCAACTCATTTCTGAAATACAGTAAGGTCTCCATAGCCAGCTGACCAACAAATATATCCAGGCAAGTAAATAGGTTGAGTCCAAAAAACATGTGACCTCAGATCACTACTAATAAATATATGTTATGCTGCTAACTCGTAGAAAATGTATTTTTAGATCACATAAAAACACAGGGGTGAGCTACGTGAAAACCTTTTAATTTTGTGTATTCCAAATATGTGCCACAAAAGTGTATAATTTCTCTACATAGTGTCAGTGTCTGCCAAATCTTAATGGTTTTAGATTTCAGACAGTCATTTTTGTAATGAATAAATGAAAGAGGTTGCTCACCAATTAGTTCTATACAGATCAATATATCCTGTAGTTAAATGTGAGGTTTTAAGCTGAATATGTGTGAATGTGAGATTTGGATCGTCATCCAGACAGTAGGCACTTGTATTGAACTGCGCATCTCAACAACAGTCTATGTTCTGAGTCAAATGTTCCTGAGATGTTCCTGATGTTTTAATTCTAACGTTTAGTTGTTGTTGTTCGTTTATTCTTAAGAACCCATTCACCCAAGTGCCACAGTGGTGTAGTGGTAAGCACTGTGGCCTCACACCTCCAGGATTGGGGTTTGATTCCTGCCTTGGGTCTGTCTGTGTGTGGATTTTGCTTGTTTGCTCCAACGGACTAAAGGCATTCACAATTTGTCCATATTGTGTGAGTCCATAGGGTACCATGTTCAAGGTACAGTATACCCCACCTCATGCCCTAAGTCTCCTAAAATAGGCTCCAGGCCCTATACAACCCTGTACACAGGATAAGCAGTTTATGAATTCAACAATACTCTTCTATCCCTCTCTCATCTTCTCATCCTTATTTAGTATCTTAGCATGGTTCACACTGTGTTGAAGTATTCCAAACTTAGTTTTCTCTTAGTTTAGCGATTTGTCAAGTAAAATTTGTCATTATGCCATGAAATCATGAATCAAACAAAAATTGATTTTCTGATTTTCAGTTATACACAAAGTCAAGTCTTTAAACCAGGATAAAAATGAAATGCGCTATTGCTATTCTCCAAAATAAATCAACATCCTCTCACCATTCAGATTCGCGAATCAAATAGTGAAGTGCTATAAATGATGTTATACCAGGGAGGCGTAATGCTCTACATGTTTTAAAAATAAACGCTCTCTCTCTCTATTTCTAGATTGGACAGATGCCCAGAATATTACAGACTTGATGCCAGACTTTAATCTCAAGTTTCAGTGTAGATTAGAGTAAAGCTGAAGATAAAATCCACTATTAACTCTAGAAATCAATACATTATAAGGGTGTGCGTGTGTTTGTGTGTGCGTGTGTGTGTGTGTGAGAGAGAGAGATTTCTTAAGTAGTCAGAAAGGAAGCTGAGTAAACTAAAGATTCAGATGCCTCCATATGTCACTGCATCTGTTTCAGAGATCTTGTTGCATGCTGCTGACTGATGCTGTGAACACATACCATGTGGCAACAGCTTTGTCTTCTGTTTTTTTCTGGAATGTCCCATACATCACCAGATATACTGACTCCTAACAAAAGCTGACCTATGTGAAGCCACATGAATAACAGACATTTGTTGTTTTCGAAGAAAAATATTTCCTATTAGTGTAATGCATTAGCATTAACATGCTTTGACAGTCAATTATTTACATGTATATTATTACCTCAAGACTGGTCCCTCCGTCTCTCAGAGATCAAGAAAGACATAAATCTAAATTGTTTTCTGTCCTGGCTCCTGGGCGGTGGAATGAACTTCCCTTAGATGTCTGTACAGCCAAGTCACTGGCAATTTTCAAGCGACAACTAAAGACCTCTCTGCTTCCTAGGTATTTGGGTTAGAGTCCATGTTCTATTCCCACCTCAGGGTCTGTGTTCATGGAGTTTTCATGTTCTCCCCAAGCTTTATGGGTTTCCTCCAGGTACTCTGGTTTTATGCCACAGTCCAGAAACATGCAGATTATATAATAGGCATCCCCAAATTGCCTGCAGTGTGGGAATGAGCATGTGAGTGTGTGTATGTGTGTGTGTGACCGGCAACGGATTGGCACCCTGTCCAGGGTGTTCCCCGCCTCGTGCCCCTAGTCTCCTGGGATAGGCTCCGGGTGACTCCAAGATAAAGTGGTATAGACAATGAGTGAATAAGTTGGAGTAAGTAATTAGGTTGCTTGAAAGGGGTTCATGTAAAACCCCTTATTATTTTATATTATATTATATTATATTATATTATATTATATTATTCATTCATTCATTCATTCATTCATTTTCTATACCGCTTAATCCTGTGTTCAGGGTCGCGGGGGACCTGGAGCCTATCCCAGGAGACTTCGGGCACTAGGCGGGGTACACCCTGGACAGGGTGCCAATCCATCGCAGGGCACACACACATACACACACTCACACACCCAATCACACACTACGGGCAATTTAGGAACGCCAATTAGCCTAACCTGCATATCTTTGGACTGTGGGAGGAAACCGGAGTACCCGGAGGAAACCCACCAAGCACGGGGAGAACATGCAAACTCCATGCACACAGAGACGGGAATCGAACCCAGACCCTGGAGGTGCAAGGCGACAGTGCTAACCACTACACCACCGGGCCGGCCACGCCTATATTATATTATATTATATTATATTATATTATATTATATTATATTATAATCGATAGACAAAGCCTTTTTAAATACTGTAAATTTCAAACTACATTATCATTTTAATAAGGTTATAGAAGACTTAAGAGTAAAATGGTCTCTAAGCATTGTATATGTAACCATTTGGGGTAATTTTTCTCTGTGACATAACGATTTGATATCTGATCTGATTGGACCCTTGGATGCCATCACTGCTGTCGTTAATCATGCTGACTCAGTACCTGTCTACAGGATTGGTTGTTTGTGTCACCAAGCACAAAATGCAAATGTTATGAAAAATGTTGGAATTCTACAGAAGTGACTGCGTATTAAGGAATGAATTTAACTAGATACTGAATGACTGATCCCATTCTGTCGAATCTGTTTCTCTGATACTGACATCACTGACTTTTTCCTTTCTCTGTTCTGTTTTGAGTCATTCGTGGTGTCGACCTTGTGAAAAGAAGTCATCTGGTTTTAATATTCCACACTTGTCCACTTGAAACCTCTGGAGCTAATGCATTATGCTTTAGCCTACTTGCCAAAACACAAAGAGCTTAACTCAAGATCCAGTGCAGAGCTCTCGCAGTGGGTTTTGCAAGGAGGAAAATAGTTCCAGGTTGTGTTGCTACGTACATTACTTTCCCAGTGCTCTCTCATATGAGTCATGTGTCATCTTCAGCAGCGTTTTGATGCATCACAAACACATGCCTTGAAAGGCATAGATATTTTTTGTCTTGCTTTTTTTCCCTCCCTCTCTTCTTCGGCAAGCCCAGGCGTCGCTTAACCAACCTTTGATTTGAATCGATGCTTAATTATCCACGAAGCACATATTTAACTTCTTTCTTGATTTGAATTTGGGTGGTAAGAAAACTAAGCATACCTTTTTTTTCATAAGGTTTAGCATAAAGCAAACAGAAGCTACTTGTGCGTGCGGCCTCGGAAATAGGTCAGATTGTGTTTTCTGATTCACTGCGTGTAAGTGTGAGATTAGCGTTCTATCAGCAGATGGCCTCTGGAGGTAGGGTTGCTCAGCTACCTGCATTTACCTATCCACTTGCTTATCAAAACAAGAGACATGGGAGCTGCATTCCTGCTAGTGCAATGGAAAAAGATGTGGATCTGCCCTGTTTCATGTTAAAGATTTCATGTAAATGTGTGTAGAATGTGTATAACTATCATGTACCAGATATTCTGCTAATATACAGATTAAATATGCAAGGATAAGGGAAAAACTAATATAAAGTAACTTGAGCAAGTGTTGAGCAACCAAAACAGCTGCATAACACCTTGGCAGAGATTCTCTGGAACTCTACTTAAAGGGTAAACACAATTCTTCCAAAGGATATTACCTTAGTTGGTGTTTTGGTGAAGGCGGTTGAGAGTGCCCTGTGGATGGAGGCATCGTCACACTGTAATAAACCAGGATAGAAACAGCTAATTGGAGGATACAGGTGATCAGATAGGAAAACTAAGTGCCCATTTGCAGTGACTCTCGATTTAAGACATGATCATTAAACATTTAGCCCACAGACTGGGGTTGGCCAGTTTTTAAATCTTAGTTTTTAATCTGGATCTGTGTTCTAAATCAAAATCATCTCATTGACCATAACAGAATTAAAAGAGCAAACAGCAGCAATATACCTACTGTAAACTCAATGTATTTATAGTATTTAATTCTGCATTTGTGAGATAAAATGTACTGATGTTTAATCCGAATTAGGTTCAATTCCCTTTCAGTTTGAGACTACACGATGTGGAAAGGTTCAAAGGAACCAGCTCTTATGCACCACTTTATGGTAAAACCATTGTTTGATCGATTATTTCTTCTGGTAATGAATTGCAACCAGTTAATCTGTTTGTATAAGTTTTATACTCAGTTATAAGCTCAGCTGTGTATTGAGATTTGGGGAAAAAGTGAACACGTTTAAAATTGGTATATCTCGAACTGGTCCACTTGTCATTGGACTGTGGCCCATTGTCTAAACTGAGTTTTACATCTTGCACTTAAAGGGACAAATGAGCCTAAAACATGCAATAAATAAATAAATAAAATGCTTCCTACAATAAAACTACATTCTACATACATTCTGTATATTTTGCAATTTATTACTTATGAAATTATTATGAATCATTATCTGTACCACTTTATCCTGAATACAGGGTCGCGGGAGGCCCGGGAGACTTGGGAGGTACACCCTGGACAGGGTGCCAATCCATCGCAGGGCACACTTATACAAACACTCACACACTCATTCACACAATACAGGCAATTTGGGAACGGTTAGAGCAGTTAGCCTAATCTGCATGTCTGTAGCAGGAAACGAGAGTACGTGTAGGAAACCCACCAAGCACAGAGGGAACATGCAAATTCCATGGTGGGGAATCAAACTGGGCCAGGAATCGAACCAGGATCCTGGAGGTGACAGTGCTTACCACTAAGCCACCGCCTATGAACAGTCAGTCTTTTTTTTATTATCATTATTTTTTTTTTTAAGGTATAATTCATATTTTCCTTAAATACATTAGGTCAGTTAGATGTCATGAAACTGCAGCTTGTAACTAAACATATATCATCAAAACACCAACCGTAGCAGTGACATCGAAGCGCAGGACAACAAATTAATTTGTAGTGATCAGCAATCAGTGTAATGTAAATGTTCATTAAGTCACTGCGGAATGGTTTTGTGTCACCTATGCCTCATTGCATGTTTTGTTCACGCCGTCTGTCATCAACATCTCACAGAAGACAAGTGTAGCCTTGCCTCCTCTACACTGTGATTCCTCCCCAGGCCCAGTTCAGAGGAAAAAGATCACAAGGTCACTGAGAGATTAGTACTGACGTGTTCCACTCCATACCAATGCACACATCTCTAGTGGTATATACTCAACAATTCTAATGCATAAATACATACAAATCAGTCAGTGTGGGAACTATTTGGAAATTAAAATCTGTCAGTTATGTGTAATGTATCTGCAGCCTACACTTTAGCTTTCTTTTCTCCCCGGATAATTACTTTAAATCGTTTATTATGAGTTATAGTTTAAGTTTGTGAAAAAGGCTTACGAAATAGGCATACTGTATGATTACTAGTGACTGTTCATTGCATTTCTCATTCATGGGTGGGTAACCTATTGTTGAATGTAAACAGATCCTAAAAGAGCAATTATTCATCTCCTCAAAGTGCCAAGTTGCCCTCATGTTCTCGACATATCGTAACTAAAGGAGACTGGTGATGATTGCTTTATGGCCAGGCTCCAAAAAGTTCTACCCTCATGTGAAATGCCTGTAATGTAGATCTGTCTGTATCACTTCAACAATTTCTATAGAACAAAGAAGCAACGATCAAAGCTTGTTGTACAAATGACTCTCTTGATATACAGGTCGGAACCACAAGGTTCCAGACAAACATAAATCTTTTGGAGACTTTGACTCCTAAAACCAAAATTTTACGCACCAAGTCAAAATTTTAGGACCTAAACTTTAACTCTTTTTATAATATAATCAGGTAAACTCATATAGCCATGCTGATTTAAACTTTGTTACTATAGCTGTACTTTGCTAGCATTCTCTGAGAATGTTGACTGAAAACTGACTGATTTGGACAGGAATGGTTTCTCATTTTGACGATTTAGTTTTCTTGTTATTTGTTGACATTCTTTGACTAACATAAGGTCAGAGGTGGAAAGAGTAATAAAATTTTGTACTCAAGTACAAGTACTGTTACTTCAGTGAAATTTTACTTAAGTACAAGTAAAGTTACCCTTATAAAAATCTACTCAAGTAAAAGTAAAAAGTAGCTCATTAAAAAATTTACTCAGAGTAAAAGTTACCGAGTTACTTTTTTATTTTTTTTAACAGCGGGGTGGGATGAGGCATTCTAGCATACAGTAGTTAAAAAAAGATGAGCAGATATAAATCTCAAACTAGTTGTTTTTAACTGAAGGAACACCTTTGCATAATAAAGCTGTTGTCTTGTGCTTGAAAATCAAAGTGGTCACTTAAATATGGTGTTACGTCCCAGTCTAGGGCAAAACAGCAAAACAATGGTTCAGGGTTCTATTTATAATATATATAACTGTATGGAAATGGTGGTACTGTATATGGCAGAAAGAACTAGATCCAATCATTAACTGATGAAATAATGAGGTTTGTATACACACACACACACACCAGGAGGAGGATCAGATTCAGGATGGACCCAGGCCAAAATAAACAACAAAATGGTATTTATATTTAGTAGCTAGATTACCTGCAAAAAAAAAAAAAAAAAAAAAAAAAAAAAACACAAACAAAAATACAGGTACCTTCCCCGACTCCCTAAACCAAAATCTACAAATATATACAAAGACCAACCAAACCAAAGGGACAAAGCAATAATCAAAGACAATTGGAGGCAAAAAGTCAAACCGGAATACACAACCAAATATCAAAACACCAAAATCACAACCTCTTTCATCTTTCCCGCGTCTCTCTCCGGTTTATATATGGTCGCGCTAGTCGATGATGTCACTCTCAGGGCGGAAGCGACCGTGTGGAAGGTCAGGAAGATGCCGATGTCAGAAAACCTGGAGTGGAGTCTGGAGCGGCGCGCGACCAGGACATGATACACACACGCGAGCGCAAAAGCATAATATTTTTATTATTTTATCATTTTCATTCATTTATTTTTTACTCAGTAGCGAATATGATTTAAAATGTAGCGAATTACAATACTTCAAACAAAACATACTTAAGTAAAAGTAAAATTACAGATTTTTAAAACTACTTTAAAAAGTAGAAATACACAAAAAAGCTACTCAATTACAGTAACGCGAGTAAATGTAATTCGTTACTTTCCACCTCTGGATAAGGTAACTTTGGCTGGCTAGCCAGCTAAGCTACATCAAACCTGACATACTGTAGCATGGCACTGGGTGAGGTTCAAAAGCTACCCAGAATAAAAATTTAAAATAAATACATTTATAATGTAATTAATAATAAAATGATCGCTGATCAGGAAATACAACTACATATATTAATTTGTTCTGTTGTTTTGCAATTCATTTCACCAAGTGTTTGTTGGCATGTGCATCTCAGTCCATTAACTGTGGACAGAGCACAAGCGCATAAGAGCACACATGTTACTAGAACAGGGCTGCTTTCAATAATCAGAGTGCTTGCGAAATATTTGCAAGCATATGACAGCTGAATGATCTGATGTCTTTTGTTTGCGAACGCTGTAGTTACTTAACACTACGCTGTCGTACAGTACTATCACATAGATCACTGCACTCTCATGCCGGGCAGACAGGCACAGCAGAGGAGAGAGTCTATAACAGGATTGCAGATGGCTGCTTTTTTGTGGGGGTGGTCACCACAGGGGTGGTAGCACGATTAAAACATTAGGTGCATTAAAGATCTTTTCACTCACTACCTGCTTTTTCCCCTTGCTTTAAGGGCTGTGAAAATCAATGATATGTGTCTATTTCACTGACAAAAAAAGTCACTGTTTCAGAAGATTTCAAATTGCCCTGTATCAAGCAAATTAAATAATAAATTACTGGAATTGGGTTAAGAACCTTCCAACTCATTATAAAAAACCTGGTAAAACTTTATAAGAGAAATTGAGTAAGAAAATCACAAAAACACTTGATGTGAAGTTGCATCATAAAATCTCAACAGTAGAAATCACTCGCTCGCTCACTCACTCACTCTCGATCACATTTATTTTTTCCGCAGGTAGTATGCAGGTAATACTACCATGGTTATGTACAGCACAAGAACGTGCATATCCATGTAACAAAATGGTCAGCGACATTATGCAGTATTTAGTGGGTCATTGACATATGTTTAAAGCTTTAGCATTTCATTTAGAGCACTTATTAGTGTTCTCAGTTATTTATCGACCATTTTTAGGAAGAGGGATAAGCTATGACTCTTACCATTTGTAAAGCACACCACAATAACCATACAAAAATTGGATCATAATGCCACATTTTTGACTGCCTTCACAGTCAATAACCCAGTAATAAATGCACTCACTGACCATAAATCTGGTGAAATTGTAGAGAAGTTGATCTAAGTATACGGAT
This sequence comes from Channallabes apus, assembly GCA_030522415.1. Lineage (NCBI taxonomy): Eukaryota > Metazoa > Chordata > Actinopteri > Siluriformes > Clariidae > Channallabes > Channallabes apus. The sequence goes on from CM060112.1 coordinate 23,772,236, forward strand.
AAAGGCAAGCCAAGGGTACAATTGGCAGATGGGATTGAGGATTGAGGATTTGGTAAAATTCTTGGGAAGTTAGGTGCAGTCTGGAGATTTACATAAGCTCATAATCGTGAGATGATTTACAAAAGTACATTTAATGTATGAGTGTGAGATACAGTACATTGCTACAGTATGAAAAAGTATTTTAAACCCCTTCATGATTTTCTTTTTAATATTATACAAAGATAATGTAAGGAAATACAAAATGCAGTTTTTAATTTTTTATTTATTATGGAATATATATTAAAACTGTGTAATATTAAAATATGTTTGTGTGACAAATATGGAAAAAAGACTATTTTGAATTGAGCAGAATTTCTTTCTAGATGATTCTAGATAGTAGTCTAATGCTGGTACTGAATTAAACAGACATTATGTGTAAAAACATTATACACAACTATGCAACATATTTCAATATTAATAAACAATACAAGATAAAAATTAAGGCTTTTATGTGACTGCCTGACAGACAGACAGACAGACAGACAGACAGAGAGAATATACTATTAACACTACATAAATCTCACAGTCATAAAGCCAGATGAAAGGCCTTCTCTTGTATGGCTACACAAAGGTGCACACCTCTTCATAGTTGTTTAGCATTCAACTTTGAAATGAATAAAGAAAGCAGGAACGTTTGCATGTGTCGTGGCCTGTAAAAATAATCTGAATGAATCTCCTGCATACCACAAATGCTTCCTTTATGTTCTGTCCAGGGCACTAATGCAGTATCTGTGTCCACTTCTGAAGCATTGATTTCATTACATAGAGCTTCTGTCTGAGCACCTATTGAATTACAGCACAGCTCCAATGTGGTGTGTCTTTTTCTGAAGACCAGATCTTGTTCAATGCAAGAGAGAAAATGTAGAGAATTTACACTCATTTGGGAGTGTTTGCATGCATGCTTTTGTCTTTGCTTTTCTTGCCTCTGAGAAACTGATGAGCCAGGAATCCTATATTTTAAGAGCACACATGTGGCTTGAATTGCTAAAGCATAGCATCACCAGTGATTTGATTTCCAAGAATGTTGATGAGAACAGAGCATCTTTTCCATCTGTAGCAGGCTTTATTTTTTTAAAGTAAAGGTAGAAAAGCGGCCATGGACGAGGCCATTCTTGTCCTCTTGCTTTAGTTTGACACTGGTCCTTTTTCTTTTATGACTGCATAGGTTTCCTGCATAAATGTTACATGTGTACAAGCAGCATACACACACTTTTTTTTTTTATCAGCATATTTGAAGAGATGGTCATTTACCTTCCAGGGCTTATCTCTATTTAATTATGCACATTCCTTAAGAGGAAGAAATCATGTAAATATTTGGCTTTCAACCAATCACATAATTGCTTAATATTCATAATTTAATTTAAATCTTATCTTAATTGTGATTACCAAGCAATTATGTTAGTTGTTAAAGGTTAAATGTTTATATAATTGGATAATATTCACAATTAAAATCTTATTTTTCATGTTAAAAATTATTAATTTACCATAACATGCATAAGCTTGATTTCAAATGATATCTTGTATGTTATTCCCCTATAGCCACTTTCACAAATGACATTGCTAGATCTATCCATCTATCAAAACTGAAAATATTACAACAATATAGTCCACATACACATAATATAAAGAATGCCTATGATTGACAGTGTGGCTGCAACCTGGTCCTCAAGGACCTGTTTTCCTGCATATTTAAGTGTTTTCCCTCCTCTTTCACACCCTCTTCAATTGAAAAAAGGCTGTTAATTAGCTGCTTAGCTATATCAATTGTGCTGAGAGCTGAGAAAACACTCAAATACTGTATGCAGGGCAGGGGGTACTTGCCATTACAATGGTTGCATAATACTGCTGAATGTTTTCATTAAGTTAAATGAATAGTAGATATAAAGTAATAAAGTAATTGTTTTTGCACAGAAGATATTAGTTGATGTTCTTCTTCTTTCAGGTTGGCACAGCCTACCATGCTCTCTGTACATTAAAGCAAACCCATTGCACACAGACTGGAGGTGAGAATCAAACCTTTAACTCTGGAGGTGCAAGGCAACAGTGCTAACCAGTATGCCACTGTGCCATTTGACCAATAATAAAGTAATAATAAAGTATCTATCTATCTCTCTATCTATCTATCTCTGCTTTATATCTTAATTTGCCTGATTCTATACATTACTACATAGTACACAAGACTCTACAAAGCAGTTAGTGTCATAATATTTGTGCATTAGTTCACTACATTTCGGACAAAACCAGTGAGAGCGCGAGTCGATGCGCATCTCTTAGACTAGTTACGGTAGGCCATTTTTCCACACTGCCCCCTCCTCACAAAGTTTCATGCAATTAATTAGTTCAGGGGAAAGCAGCTCACAGTCAAGCGGTGCGAGTGCTCTCAATGCCCGTGTCCGCAGCTCAGCGCTGATTTCGTGGCGCTTTTCCTGAACTTTTTTTTTTTTTTTTTTACCCCTTTAAGACATTTGAAACCAAACCATGGGTTTCGAGTTGGAGCGGTTCAGCGGCGCCGTGGACCCGGACCTGAAGTGCAACCTCTGCCACAAAGTTCTCGAGGAGCCTCTGACAACGCCGTGCGGCCACGTCTTCTGCGCGTCGTGCGTGTTGCCGTGGGTGGCGCAGCAGCGCAGCTGTCCGGCGCAGTGCCGGCGACGCGTGTCGGCCCAGGAGCTGCACCACGTGCCGCCGCTCAAGAGTCTCGTGCTCAAGTTGGACATCCGCTGCGAGCATCACGCGCGGGGCTGCCGGCAAATCGTCAAGCTCCAGCAGCTCGCCGAGCACGCGGAGACGTGTGACTTCGCCCCGGCGCGCTGCCGCAACGAGGGCTGCGGCCAGGTGCTCAACCTCAAGGGCGTGCACTCGCATATGCGCGACGCCTGCGAGTACCGTCCGGCCGGCGTCTGCGAGCAGGGCTGCGGGCTCGCGCTCACGCACCGAGAGCGCTATCTGGACGGCCACTGCTGCGTGCGCGCGCTCAAGGCGCACAGTGGCGCGCTGCAGGCCAAAGTCACCACCCTGGAGAAGGAGTGTAAAAAGCAGGCGATACGCGCGAGCAAGCGGGAGAAGTCACTGCTCGCGCAACTTTCCGCCGTGCACAACGAGCTGCAGATCACCGCCATGCGCTACCAGAAAAAGTTCACCGAGTACAGCGCGCGCATCGACTCGCTCACCAAAAGCTTTGCGCCGCCAGTTAAGGTTGTTATATATACAGTACATTACTGACCGTTTTATCATTCGCAGGTTCATTCTTTTAACTGCTTTCACTTGTGGCAAGACTGAAATTGGCATGGCTTGTAATGGGCACAGTCAGTACACATAACATGCAGCTGACAGTAATAAGTTACTTGGATAGATTGTGAACCATTTCACTATTTCTTTTGTGATTAATGAGAGAACCAGTGTAGCACTTTGGTAATAATCTTCACGTTATAGCTTTCTCATCGAAAGTTTAAATTTTTAACAATAGGAAAGCCAAAATACTGGGCAGACTGGTATTCCAGAAAGCGGATTAGATCTTTTTTTAATTAAAGTATTTATCTTTATTATATATATATTTTTTTTATTTAAACAAGACACATATATTCATACATGATATGCTTTTCCCCCACCAATTCCCCTCCCCATTCAGGACTAAAAGAAACAGGAAAAGATACAGTATATAATAAACAAATAAACATTAAACAAAAGAACAAAAGAAGTAATCTTTCATTACAGATCCAGTTTATCTACATTAATATTTTGTAGTGGCGTAAGAATAGTTGCCAGACATTCTAAAATTCCTATGTAGGTCCCTTTATGGAATAGCAAATCTTTTCTAGACGATTTCTTTAATCCACGGCTCTTTCCACTTAAACAGGATCTTTTTCCTACCGGGAAGGGAGATTAGATCTATAACCTGATTTGTTGATGTCTCCAACTCAGCAGTTTAACCTGTGAAGCTTTAACCCTGCTTGCTGGTATTTTAACAGGAATACGTATGCAAATTGTGTACTTGCTGAACACAAAGTGTTGGATTTCTTTCAAATTTGGATTAGTCCTCTGTGTGTGTGTGTGTTTGTTTGTGTGTGTTTAATCACAGCTTGAGCTGTGGATGCAGAACACCTAGCGGTGGACAACAAAGGCACAGTGTAGTTTGTGTATTGCTCTAAGGAGCGCATTGCCATATGCAGGGCATTCCTAAATCATTGGGCTGAACTGATTATAGCTACAATATATTACTTGTAAGGGTTAAATACAAAGATGTTTGTGATCAAATCGCTACCATTGCTGACTGAATCGTTATATATTAATGAATATACTATGGTTTAAAGCTCTTGTAGCCTTCTCTAAACAAGCACAGATTTTCGTTCCATACGCTGGGATTTAAGTCGGAGCAGGAAACAAGAAACACAGGTGTTGCTTGATCAAAGTGTTTCCACCATATGATTTTGTCTGCAGGGACATTTTCAGTGCTCTCTAACCATGATTTAGTAGGATTGGGTAGGGCTGGAGGCCCCACCTTTTACTGATGTCAGTAACCTACGGTTTTCATACTGCGAATGTCAGCGTGAGATGTGATGTGATGTGTATTAAATGTTAAAGTTGTGTGTGTGGGGATGATTCAGTTATGAATCATGATTCTTTTGTATGCTGATTCATGTCGCATTGACTCCAAATACGATTTTTAAGTGATTTAGTACATTTATAATAGAGATGCACCAGTTGATTTGCCAGTACTAAGTTTCTGTGCATTGTCCTCCCTGTTTCTATATGGGTTTCCTCTAGGTTTTCTGGTTTCCTCATACATCCCAAAAGCATACCAGTAGGCAGAGGAATTGCACCTAATTGTGAAGAAGGGTATTTGTGCATGGATCCCTGAATTGGTTTGGCATTCCAGGTTGAATTCTCTCCTCACCGGCTTCTGGGGATGGGCCGCTGATGCACTGTGACCCTAACCATATAAATTGGTTAGTGAATGAGCATCCCGGGTTTGCCAGTTAAGGTGCACCTATTACACAAAACTCTCATTTTCATTGTTTTCTTTCTCCACCTGTCTGCGTGTACACAAAAAATTGAGGAAAGATATGTTTCAGATGTTTGTTTTTTTTCCAAATTTTTAAAAAAAGAAATACTGGTTGGGGCTTAAACAAACCAGATTTTCCTCCTCATGTGACCTGATATAAGGGAAGGTTTTTACGCCATTCGTGACTTAACCCTCCCATTTTAGTGGCGGGGGTATGGGCACTGGCTGGGAATCGAATCCGGGACTTCCGCATGGCAGGCACAATACTGTACCTACCACTGAGCCACCAGTGGCCTCATTTACATAGACACATACTGTAGACACTGAAACAGCATTTTCAGAAGTGGAGTGAAAAAATAGGTAAATTGAGATGCTATAAGGTAAAATGAATAAATGCATTTCAGCTGGAACATTAACAGACACTGAACATTATGATTTAACATTGCTCATGTTTTTTCCTCATTAAAAACAGTTACTGTTTTGTTTCCAAAACTGTAATCCAGAATGGAGTAACAGAGGGTGTAGCCCAAAATAAATGTGCCAAGTTAAAATGTCCCAAAGTGTGAAATATTTTCAATATCAGTATTTCAACCTAATGACACCATTAATGTTACATTACAGTTCACACATGTCTCTGAACAAGAAATGCAGTGAACAAGTGCATCTTAATTTCACGGCACATCAAGATTATTTAATGCCATATCGCACATGACCAAAGTAAATTAGTCATATGCGGAGAACTGCTTAGAACTCAACTCGCAGTAACGGTAAAGGCTTTCCTCTACATAGAGGTTTCTTATTTATGACTTTTCAAGGAAAAGAATGTCAGGAACAGGTAACTCGTCTCAGTATTTACTGTAGTTTAGTTTTTAGTTTTGGGATCTTCTTTAGAGTTCATCCAAGTCCATTTTAAAGGTTTGAATAATTTCTAAGGCATTTCTTCCCTGTTGCGAAAGGCTATTAAAGTTGCAAAAGTCTATTAAAACATAAAGTTGCAAAAGATTTTGAAGAAGGTTTTGTAATGGTACGGGGAATGATGAGAGTAAGATGGATGTTGACTGTTATTCTTTCAGTTAAACATGAAGCAACTTTCTGCTTATAAATTTATTCCATGCATTGTTTCCAAGCTACTAAGTGTACAGTTTACAGGGCAGAAGTACACGACTGGGTCGATGGTAATATAAGCATCATCCCTAACTAGGAAGCCACAACAAACCAGCTATTATGCTCAGCTTTTAAGATTAGCTACCGTGCTGCTTAGATAGAAAGTTGGATGATGTGGACAAAAAATGTTATCAGGATAAATGAGTTCATATTGATTACTACCATTAATTATTGCTAAATATATAAGAAGCTCATAATACCACCAGAACACAGATTTCTTCTTCTTAGTACCCTTATAAATATCACAGAGTGTGCAAGTCAAATGTTTAATACAGCTGGACAGCAGATTATAAAAGATCACACTGGCTAGCAATTCCCACTGCTCTACTATGAATCCTGTGGGAGATAATATTCGTCAAAATTCCCTCCCAGATACCAGTAGCTTCTGAGCCGGATCAGCAGCGGGTGTGATGCAGATCTGCTGGAGACAAAGTGACCCCAAGTCAAATCCAGCTTAGAATTGTCTGCTGTTTCCGTTTTCTTTTATCGCTGGCAATTCAGAAGTGCATAAAGTGGGTCGAAACATGATGGGCCAAAACCTGAGACACTTGGGAGTTGTGGGATAAGATTTTAAGTTGGGCTAAGTGCATGAGTTATTCATTCATTCATTAATTTTCTATAACGCTTAATCCTGTGTTCAGGGTCGCGGGGGACCTGGAGCCTATCCCAGGAGTCTTCGTGCACTAGGCGGGGTACACCCTGGACAGCGTGCCAATCCATCACAGGGCACACACACATACACACACTCACACACCCAATCACACATTACGGGCAATTTAGGAACGCCAATTAGCCTAACCTGCATATCTTTGGACTGTGGGAGGAAACCGGAGTAGGAAACCCACCAAGCACGGGGAGAACATGCAAACTCCATGCACACAGAGACGGGAATCGAGCCTGGCCGGGGAATCGAACCCAGACCCTGGAGGTGCAAGGCGACAGTGCTAACCACTACACCACCGCGCCGCCTGCATGAGTTAATCACCATGAAAATTATTCTGACCATTACTTCATATGCAATAATGCCTCAGTATATCCAGACCAGATTACGGTCATGTAAATTCTAATTCTGCTGTCATGTGACCAGTAACTAGATTTGTATTCACTCAAGTTAAAATGTAAGGATAAATACACTTTGTAGAACAGCCTGCATCCTGTTATTTTAAAATTAAGTTTTGACAGAAGTCTCAATAATTGATCCTTTTTTTTTTTTTTTTTACCACAGTCTATGGATAATTATCCTTTTTTGTGTGCAAACTTAGGCCAAAATCACGTGCTGAGGGATTGTAATTTTTTTAAGTGAATACATTTTGGTGTTGACTCCTGCCTGCTGTGACTCTTTTTTTATTATTAACTTTGACAAAGTAATGCCACTAGAGAGTGTGTGTGTGTGTGCGAGTGTATTTTGGTGGGGGGTCTACCCCATGTCTAGCCCTGAGTCAGCCTTTCAGCTCCAGTTCTTAACCTGTTGAGAGGGGGAGGGGAATGTTTATGATTCTGCAGTCTTTACAAGCACACGAGTTAGCTTCTCTGCTAACCTTCAGCATATGGCCTTTCTGAGACAAGATGAAAGTTTGTTTTTCATGAGACAGTTAAGTTCTCATGATTTGACAAAGTAAAAGAGCCCTATGTTTGAGGTGTGTTTAGGATTTTTGTTGAGAATTGCCATATCTTGGGTCTAAGGATTAGAGCTACATTGTGAAAGATTTAGAAAAACCTGTGTGAAATTTGACATTCTCACTAGGCTTTGTAGACGAGGCCAGGATTTTATAATGTTAATTCCTTTTCTTAATGTGCTTTCAAAACAAGAGTGGAGGTCAAACATTATAAATCGAATGCACTTGGGATTCAAGCTACTCTTGTTTATATAACTCGGACGCACAGATTGGCCCGGATGCTCTTTTTCTAACCTCATAGGACAGCATGCATCTTATTTGGACAAAAAAGTTCCTAAGTGCTGTAGATGTTTTCACCGCGTGGCATCCTACCAGTTTGCCGCTAGTTAACTTGTTCGTTAATTGTTTTGGTCTGCAATGTAATTGGTAGACTAGGAATACAATACTACAAAGCTAAAAGAGGTCAGGTTGCCACCTACTGTAGCGGAGTCTGACATACTTTGGTCAGTAAATTGATTCCTCTACTTGTGCTTGTATAATATGACAAGGACAGTAGTCCAATTATATGGCCTGTCGTTATAGCTCGGCTTAACTGTGCATGTAAGCATACTGACTGAATGTTCTATTAGTTAAGAGAATGCCAATCTTGACAGCAGGCATAGCTGGACAACACTGTGTGATGATTGGCTGTCATCTCTGTGATTAAAGCTATAGTACCAGGGTTATTTCAGATTGGCTCTTGATTGCCATATGCTGTTGGTATATGTCTATTCATGACTTTTTTTTTTTTTTTTTTTGAAGATGGTGGATGCCAGTGATTTGTAGTATGTGTTCTATATTATATCATTGTGTATGAACTCACCACAGACCATTTGTCATGATGGGCACATTACTATGTTCTTGTCATTAATAATAAATGACATGCACCCATATTCATTTTAGCACATTCATGGTTTCCTGTGGAATCCTGGGATTTAGGCATCTGTTTTGGCTTGTTGCATTCCAAACTAAGACCCCTGCACTGCCTGCAGACAGCTATAAATGGCTGACAGTGTACATACCATTAAAATGTGTTCTATTTAGACTCCGTATCCTGTGGTGTATAGCACGGACAGCTGACTGCCCACTACCGCCACCTTAACAGACAGTCGGATTAGACGCGTCTGGTTTTGAAATCCCTCTCGTCACCCCTCTTTGGGAAGTGGCTATGTTTATTAGCAAGGTTAACATGTCAGGAAAGACCAAAGCTTTTAACCCTGAAAATAAATGGTCACTTGAGAGCGCTTTTGTCTCAAGCTCTAAATAATTGTCAGTTTACATTCCATTGTTTGAGGTTATGGATATGAGAGTTTCCCAGTATGAACTCATAACATTTTAATCAACATGCAGTAGATAAATGTACCCTTTTCTGATTTGTATCATTTGCTTTTTTCAGGGTGGAGAGAGCAAAAGTGTTACTGTTGTGCTTCACAGAGAGTCTGGAACGTTGGGCTTTAACATTGTTGGAGGGAGACCTTGTGTGGTAAGTCCTAAAACAAGGTAACACAGTGCTAATACTTAGTCAGATTTACATATCGATATATCTTAAAGAATGTCACGCAGTATCTAAAACTACTTAATTAAGCCAGTTAAGCCAAATTAAGCTGACCAATCTTATTTCTGAAATGCTGATGTCGGGTTAAATAATTTAGCATTGGCAGTGTTCACGGATAAATCCGGGTACATGAAAGCTTGCAACTTGCTCTATTCAGAACTCTGCAGTGGTATTGTGGTTCTTTATAAACCAGTAGTCGTGGTATTCGTATCAGCAAGAATAGGTGCTGAAGCTTTTATGAGTTTGTGTGAGGCATGTCTGGAATAGAAGTTTGACGTACTTTGCTGTTCTTAGCTGAACCATAAAAAAAAAAAAACATTGTATTTTTAACAGGAAACTGAAAATCTGATTCATACCCCAAACAAATATTTGAACAACATTGTGTGGTTTTGTCTATAATGGTAGGAAAAGGCCTTAAGTTATTTTTAAGCCAGGTCTTATCTTAGTCTGTATCCGAAAGATCAAATTTGTTTTATTGCTTGTCAGATTTCACTTCATTTGTGTAGAATGTACATGGGGCGTTCAAGTAAAATTTGCTGTGAATGAAGGTGTAAATCTTCAGCCTTAAAAACTTAGGCCGCACAACCATGAATGTCGATCTTGGCTGAGGTGGGAACATTTGAGAACGTTCAGAGAGTGGAACACGTGATCAACAGATACATGAAAATCGACTTGTTTCCGTCTTGTGGAAGAGACATGTCTGTCTGTAGGAACTGTGCACACAAACATACACCACTTGCACATTACAGGAACTCAGCTGGGAGTTATTGTCACATCACCTGTATAGTCCTGACCTCTCTAGTTCCACCTTACTGAGCGAACTTAATGGTATTCAAGCACTGGTGAAACGCTGGGATAAGTGCATTAGTGGCGCAGGGGATTATATAGAGTAATAAATGGAGTTTTTAAGTCTCATAACTATGTTCTCTTATTCTGTACAATCAAAGGTTTCCTGGTTTGACTTGAACGCCCCTCGTATAATGTGGAAATCGATTCTTTTTTATGAATTTTTTTTTAAAATAAATGTAATTTGACAATTTGTTGTGGTATTTAAAAAAAAAAAAAAAAAAAAAAAACCTTCCACAGTACATGTTGTTACAGGAAAATGTGTCATCACATGACTGTCATTGATTATTTTTGTATACACACTATAACTACCTGTACTTATACACGCTGATCCCTAAAGAAATGGCTTGTGTTTGGAATTAAACACATCTTTTCAAAATCTCATATTTTCATGAGTATCCTCAAGTAAACAAGTATCTTGTTTTTGTTGGAGAAGAAAAAAGAGAGGAAGTAATCCTTGCAGTAATTAGCTGCAGTACTCGCAGCTTGATTTCCTGTGGTTTCTTAAGTATTCCATTAAAATTTACTGAGCAGTGTTGTACGACTTGGCATGCAGCGGGCATGGATTTGATGTGGTTGTATGAAATGTTTAAAGCCCTGAGCCTGTGCTATCAGTTTCTGGCTTTGTGCTGGACACTGGAGTTGCTGCTTTTATTCTTTTTATCTTCACTGGCTTGTTTAGCCTTGTTTAGTCTTTGAGGACTGTGATGTTAGACTTGGGAAGTATTCAAGCTTGGGAAATATTGCGAGAGTCTGTTATTTCCAGGAAGGTAGCTTAGCAAACTCAACTTTACAACTGGATGTGAGCACCTGCAACCAATTGCTTGTTATTTCGGTAGCTAGAGATAAGTGACTAAATTAACTCTTTAAGATCTAAGGTGAGCATTTTAAATCCTTGTTTAAAATTAACTTCTTCAAACGTCTTAAAGCAAGTTTCTTTCTGGAAACCTTGACAGAATTGTTAATGCATATTAAATCCTTAATTTCTCAGGCTCTGAAACTGATAGGAACATTAAATAACAGCTATTGACTTTTCATTGTAAATTATTACCTTTGCCTTAATGTTCATTAGCCCAGTGTGAATGTTGAGCGGCATGATGACGGTCATGTTGTATAGTGGTCAGCGTGGGCACTCTGACCAGTCTGCAGATACAGTACACAGCCCAAATGCACACTGCAGGCTGTGATTCTAATCAATTTTTCTATTGTCCATTTTTAAGAAATCATGGGGCTAAAATAAAAAAATAGTTTCGTGTTCCATGTATAAAATTTTTTTTTTTTGACAAAAAACTAAAATTGCTAGCCATATTTTCTTATTTTCTACTTTATCAGTGCAGTAACTACAGTAAATATAGTTGCAAAGTAATGATAATAAAGCCCAAGCACATGTGTCATTGCTGCCCAGGAACACCAGAAAGACAGTAGGTGCAGTGGGCAATGTGTGTCAGGGGTAGCTCAGTGGTTAAGGCATTTTGGACTACGGTTCGGAAGATCCCAGGTTCAAACCCCACAACCACCAAGTTGCCACTGTTGGGCCCTTGAGCAAGGCCCTTAACCATCAACTGCTCAGATGTATAATGAGATAAAAATGTAAGTCGCTCTGGATAAGAGCGTCTGCCAAATGCCTAAATGTAAATGTGTTAATGTGATTTAACAGTAGCTCATACTGTGAGCATGTCACAGGCTTTCCTCCCCGACTGTTTCAGTAGGCCGCATTGTCACCAGATTTTATATAACTAAGGAAGTTATTAGCAACTTTTTGTCATGCAGTGCATCCGGAAGGTCCCAATGAGCACAGTGGCCTCCATCATCCGTAAGTGGAAGAAGTTTGAAACCACCAGGACTCTTCCTAGAGCTGCCAGCACTGTAAGTTTAAGGCCTCACCACGGCTGAACTGTTTGAGATCTTACCAATTTTGCATCATCAATTTCTTGATCATATTTCCCAAGTTTAGTAGGGATTATATAAATAAGAGGAATATATCAAATGCCATTGAGTTTGTTTGGCAAACAACATACTTCCTGTGGAGTAGAGCTTGTGACTAAATGTGTGCCGGGTTTAACATGTATATGTGCGAGTGTGTATGAGCTATGCAGCAAAATTTATCGTGAAGGCCCTGTGCCACACCCAGACAATCAATGAATAAAAAACTTAAGTAAAAAAAAAAGTAAAGTTTGTTTTTAGCAATATTTTTTTATTTCATATTTTAGCAGTGAAATAATGATCTATATTACTATTATAGTTAATTCAGTATACACAGAATATGTCCCCAGCATGTCTTTGAAGATGTCAACGGCTGTGCTCGCTAAAGCAAACAATGTGTTTAGCCATGTTATGTTGTCTACAGCTTTAGCCGCTGGCACTGGCAGGACTGTCAGGGTTTGGCAGCTCCTCCTTGCAGGGTTCTCAGTCATGTTCATATATGGCTGCCTCTGGTACTGTCAGTTGATGAGCACTCCTTGCTGTCATTGAGCTAACACATTCCTGTGTCGGATCCTTCAGCCACTCTTTGTAGTCATTCTTGTACTTGGCTGTGAATGTTCTTCCCCCAGGACTCTAATACATTTCAGTGTATGTATTGTAGCATCCCACACCCAAAAAGTGGTGTCTTCTCCACCATTCTTAAAGTGGTGATGGATCTGATAATATCTGACCACCTGATATGTTTTTGGTTTTCAGAAATTCACACTAGCAACCTTGGTTTGGTTGCACACTTGCTGCCTTCTCTTTATTTCTCCTGTTTATCCCATCGTAGCCTTGGTGTCCTCCCAAACACAACTTGAGGTTATCCTTTTAAGCCAGTTGGTTTCATGTTTCCATGTTGCTTGCTTTGCATTATGTTTTTGGGAGTCCCTTTCTGTCAGTAAAAAAAAAAAAGTGACGCTGGCATCCAGTCTAAGCCCGTCATGTCCTTGACAAGTCACACCCCTAAGTAGAATTAGTAGAATTGTCCAAAAAAATGCACATTATGAAAACTATACAACAGAGTTCTTTGCTACAACCCATGACCCGTTTTAATGGTTTTAGGGGGACCTATGTCACCAACAAGCTCTCCTTGCTGGCAGTTGGAGAATGCTCATGGTGACACTTGACCAAATAAGATTTCATTTTGTTATCAGATATCACAAATCGCAGCAATAGCTCCTCAGTGAAAATTCTGAAAAGTGTTGCATTGTCAGGCAGGTCCGTCTTTTTCCTTGGCTTGCAGTGATATTAGTCACAGTGTGGGTCAAAGTTCCTGGGTTTCCAGTCATTTTAGTATCCACCCAAACCCTCGTCTTCGTCAAACATGTCTCTCACCCACTGAGCCTTGGCTAACAGGTCAGTGGGCAAGTCATAACCTGTCTGAATTTTCTTTGTTGTTGTTTTTGTCCCAATAACTGTTGTAGGTTCACTGTCACTCCCTTCACTCTGGGGTGTCAGCTGTTATCTGAAGATCAACTTTAAAAAAATATACATGTTGCATTGTGCATTCCTCCTTTCTTGTGTATTTCAGCAAATCAGGGTGTAGTGAATCTGTCATTTGTCTTAAAAATGATGAGTGCATATAAATCATGTTGCATCTGGCCTTAACCTTTAATCTGCTGTGGCATCAAGGTGCTGACTTTTCCTTAAGTCAGCCTGATTGATACTTTTTTTTCTTTAGCTCATCAGCTAACTTTTGCTATAACAGTGATTTTTCTTCTTCTTCCACTCGTCTACATGCATTTTGTATCTAGACCTTGTTGACACAGCAGTAGCCAGCAGCTCTTCTGAGTGGGATCTTGAGTATCTTCACTCTTCACCTTGGGATCTTGTATCCCCATTTTTCACCACAAGTGAGCACATAATCATGATTGAGTCTGGGTAATTTTTTGTGTCCTTGTGCATATTGCAGGCCTTCATTGCTTTGTTTATGGAGAATCCTCTTTCCACTGTTGCCTCCCCATGGGAAAGTAAAAGCAGCTCTTTACAAAACTCCCACAGCCCTCAATAGCATTGGACCACATCTAGCTTTGTCTTGGTTGTTTGGTAGGTTTGCAAGGATTCACTTATAGCTTTGTGATAAAGAAAACTAGCAGTTTCATTAGGAGATATATCATACATATTACATTCGAAGAAGTCAGATTTATTTCACACTTAAAGGCACCTTTACAGACTGGAAAAAAAATAAAAACTAGTTAAGAGGAACTGAGCGCTAATCTCTATTAATTCCATTAACTCAAACTAATGTTATAACGCAGTTTTTTCAATATTCAAATTGCAATTTTATATATGCATTTTTAATTATAATTCAGTTTGTTTTTTAAAAATGTGAACCAATATGAAGGAAATATACAGTACTGGATTTTTAATCTGGTAAATCCATCCTTTCTTCATATTTAATTAAATTATGTAAATTAAAATAAAGAAATGGGAATACATATTTTACTGTAACATACTGCAAAGTACCTAAATATCCAATTTAAAAATTGGTTAACAACCTCAGCAGCGACCTCATTTCCCCTTTCATCTGTTCCGACCACTCGGATAATAGTGGCATTTGGGCAAAAAATTTAGTATATAATGCAAATTTAGTTAACAATGCTTAAAAACTATAGTTTAAATATCCCTAATTTAAAAGAAACGTTGCATGCTATAGATTTGCTCTATATTTTCTTCAGTGCTGTTCATATTCTGTAGATGTAGGAAAGTTTTTCTTTTATTCCCACTTTTTTTTAAGTGTGTTTACAAGTTTGTACAAGTTCAAGTTATATTTCTAATTATTCAGAAGAAAGTGCATGTGTTTTTTTTTTTTTTTTTTTTTTTTTCCTTTCTTCTTTTCTTTCCCTTCACTTCACTCTATTGAAATCTTACTGAACTGTGATTTCGAAAATGATGTATGTACCATACCATAAGTTTTGGACATGGGTGAGTTCTTCTTGTCATAGACATTTAGTCTTACCAACTGCTTTGGAGTTATGTTTTTGAGAATCGTTGTACTGATGCCTCAGCATGCCCCGTCAACAGGACAAGGTGAAGCCTTTTTTTGCAGGTGTTATGTGTAAGGTGTGGAGATTGAAGGATCCCACCATAATCAGCTCCTCTGTGCTGTTCATGCTGCGGCAGCAGCTTTAGAAACTTAGTCCATCCATAGAGACAGACAGCAGCTTCTCATTACATTTGTGATTTAGATAACTTTCATAAATTGCTTTCACTATAGCAGTAAAGCCAAATGCGGTTCTGCATTTGATCTGTATCTACTTTCTTAGTCGTTTAGGGGGACTGGAGATGTAGCAGTGCTTTACGGTTGCAGTGTGGAGGTACCATGGCAGAACAAAAGGAATGCTTGGTGCAGAGCTTTTGCAGCCATTGTGCATCTGCATGTGGGATTGCACATAGTAGCTTTGATTCTCATCAATACCTTTTTTTTTGCAGAGTTGACAAAGGTCTTTATATCGATCACATTTAATCAATTTCAGCTAGTTACCAGACTGGGATTATCCAAGCAGTGTTCTTTCAATTTGCACTTCCCTTGCCATTTAACATTACATCTGGCTAGTTTGCGTAAGCGGATCTTAAACTGTCAGTTTAAGATGAAGTAGGGCCAGTTTGATCAAGAACGTCTCAGGAGTCTGTAATGGTTACATCCTATTGTTTTTTATTTACAGGATAATGAAGATGGAACGTCAAATGAAGGTATCTTTGTATCAAAGATTGTGGAGCATGGACCAGTGGATAAAGAAGGAGGGCTACAGATCCATGATCGAATAATAGAGGTACGTGAGTTTGGTGTTACTCAACATTGTTGTTCACTCTTGATTCTATCTCTCTATGTATCTATCTATACATGCACACATTTGTATGTGTATGTATAGATGTAGACAGGTGAATACAGATATTTACTTACTTGCATATATAGGAGACTGTCATTGTGTCCAAAGCTGATTTACTTATGTAAAGAGAATATTCCAGATTATATATTTATATAATTAACAACACTCCAAACACCTGTTTTTGCTTTCTTCATTGTGGAAATTCATGTGTAGAATGATGAGAAACCTTTCTGTCGGCTGTGTGTGTGTTTGTGTGTGTATAAATATTTTTACTACATGCAGATGCAGCATTGGCTCAAGTCATCTGTAACGTCAGCATTTTAACTGTACCATTTACCCGACTTGTGCTTTTTGACCCCATGCTATGGTGAGACATGTGAAACCTACATGTAAAATTTACGTGGCGGAAAAAGCTAATTCACTGAAGCGGAAAGGGCGTGTAATGTGGAAAGCACGGTTGTTTGTGGTAGTGGCTAATTTGTGAGCCAGGAGAAAACAAAGTAGGCATGTCTGAGAAAACGGTAAGGCGGAACTGTGGTCTGGTTGACTAGTAAAATAACAGAGGCGCCATTCATTTATAAGTAGAGCTCACACATGACTTTTGTCTCGTTGTTTACTTACTGCTGTTTAGTGAATGTGTAGGTATAAAAAAATCAAAGAACATTAGCTGGCTATGATTACTTCCAAATTCATACCTGGTATACCTTTGATGTGTACAAATTGAAATATTTAAATAATTTAGTCTATACGCTACATCTAAGTGTCTCAGTAAGGAGACATCTACGCTGCATCTAAGTGTCTTAGTAAGGATTGTGATTTTTTCTTTTGTGGATTTTTAACTGCCAAGCTGCTTCTGTTGAACCCTTGAACAACGCCCTGAACCCTTTCTGCTCCTGGTGTTCTGTATCATGGCTGAGCCTCTACTCTGAACCATTGTTTCTACTAAGCTGGGATATGTGAGGAAAAGAATGTCACCCTGTTGTACAGGAGTTAGTTCCGACCAAGTAATCTGATTGGACGAGAGGCATTCCACAAGTGGTGATAATGGGTGATAACAGCACCGGGACGTTTTCCTACATGCACCACTCCGAGTCCCAGCATGTTGTCGGTTGCAGCATGGGTAAAAGTATTTGTGCACGGTCTGCTATGCTGAGGAGAGAGCAACTGCCTGCCGAAAACAACATTCAAAACCAGTCACGGAAGCACTTTCAGCAAGGAACACACCTGATAATGTTATTTTAAACAACGCTTTGCCTCCTTAATAACTGCTCCTAAGTTGTTCCAAATCCTCTCCATGTTGTTTTATTTATGCCTAAGTCAAGCTACAAAGCTAATTAGCTTCTGACACAGGGAATTAAGGCTGAATCCCTAATTCCGCTCAATGGGACTAATTAATGGGTTGAACAAGTAATTGTTCAACATAGTGCACTAGCTTTCCATTTAACGCTATTTGAGATTTAACCCTTCAACCTGGAAATGAACAGAGATGATATTCTAAAGTGGGATAAGTATATTTGTGCGGGCGTATGTACAGTATGTATATATGTGTGTGTATGTTTATATATATTTCCAGTGATATCGTCAAATATGGTGTTGATGCTAGTAGCGTTTGATTTGTAATCAAAAAAGTTGTCACAGGTCTAACGCTGTTGCAGAGCTTTACACGGCCTGGATTAAAGTGTCTGGAACGGCTCCTTTCTCTCTTGCTCTCTCTTTTTTTTGTAAGGCACAATCCTACTCTTTGTTAGCTGAGGTGTGTCTTAGCATTAAATTTGTGAATTATATGGCTTGCGGTTGTATGTTAGCCCTCCGTGCAGTACTATACACGTATCTCAAATTACTGTGCTTTGAGTAATGAATCTTGCTGGAAATGTAATCAAGAGGGAACTAAATACCTTTTTTAAAAAAATTTTATTGTACATGGTTAAACCCAGAATCAATGGTTTCATTCTGATCCCCTCCCTTTATACGAATTAGCTTCATGAAAACCAGTGCCACCATTAAGGTCATACCACTTTTCCTACTCAACACTTAAATTGTCAATTCATACAACAGGACCAAGAGGCTCATTAATTCAGCTTAAACATTTGCTCAAGTTCAGAGTATAAACAAGTTTGAGGTGTGTTCTCTAGTATGCACATTTTTGCTGTCATTTTTCCCCCCAGTCTACATCGATGACAGGGTGACAAGTAACCACAGAAAACTAAATTATCATTAATGACTTTGTCCATAAATGTAAAGTGCTTATTTGTTTGTCTGGCTGTCTTTTGTGACCGCAAGAATCTGAATCCAGTCATAACACTCGCGGTTTAGATTTAAGCCAGGAGTTGCCTTGTTTTTTTGGGACACTTCATTTCTTTCCTGGATTCTTGCATGGAGTTTGATTGCCGTCACACTTTAATAGACTTGACTGGTGGTCACACTGATGCAATTGGCTTAAAGCCAGTGGTTGATGGAGCATCACCGCAGGTGTGCCACATCACCCTCCAGCAACATACACCAATCAGGAATAAAAATGAAAATGCGAAATGTCAAGCTCTGAGTTCCCCTTGTGCTGTCGGGGCAGCTCCGGGCCCTCAGGGCATGACTCCACAAGACCTCTAGAGGTACTGGGACATTAGCAGTGGATCATTTGGGTACTATGGGTTGCAGGATGGGTTGCCTCATTGGATTAGACTTTGTTTGTTCAGCACATCCCATGGATGCTTGTTCAGATTTAGATCTGGGGAATTTGGAGGCGGATCAACAACCTTGAACTAGTTGCCTGCTAAGCCCCATGTGCAGCAAGTTGTGAGGCCCTGAGTGTTTTTTAGAACCCAGACATCTCATATGTCAGTAAAAGTCTTTCGAAGAAGGATGAACTTTACCTTTACCTACACCAGCCAGAGCATAATATACTGCTGTATGCTTTCCTTCACCATTACTTTTGGTATATTCCCCTTGTTTATATTCCCCGACAGAAAAAGTATTCCTGAAGTTGCTTTGTGAACAAAAAGCAGATCACGAGAAATACCATCCATGCATCATCACTAAACAACTTGCCACAGGCATCACCTGATCCTTACAACCGAGCTCAAATGAAACACAGCTGCTTCGCTTTGTACCAAACCAAAACAGCCTCGTAATTGCTTACATATATCTGTGAGAAATAAAGACCATCTCTAACAAAGCTCTAGAATCAAACATTCATAGTAGTGGCATGAAGCTAAAGTAAAGCAGACTCAAATGATTTGCTGGATGAATGGTGCCTTGTTTGCTTCAGACATTTTCTCATAAAAATGCCTGCTCTTATTGCTAAAAGGAAATTCTTTGGTTAGTCTTATTTGTAGAGTTTATTGGAGCATTATCTAATCTAAGCTTTCACACTTAAAAAGACCACTATTTAAGTCTTTTTATTTCATGCCAAATCAATGAAAATTCAAAAACAGAAATGAACAGTTTTAACAATTTTGTCTCATTAGGCAGTGATAATAGTAATGGTGAGATGAAAAGCAATGCACTACATCCTAGTGTCTAGAATGAACTGAATGAGTCATTTTAAACACTTTTTATTATCATGAGCTATAGAATGTATACACCAAGCACGGGAAGAGCATGCAAACTCCAAGCACACAGAGGCAGAAATCGAACCCAGACCCTGGAGGTGCTGGGTGACCGTGCAAACCACCATGCCACCACCATACTGGATCCCCCCCCCCCCTCATGCTCATAAAGACCATCCCAGGAAAGCGAGACCAAAAACTTACCTCTGCTGCAGAGAAGTTCCTTTAGAGTTACAGCCTCAACAAACAGCACCTCAGATTAGAGACGTTATACAGGTTTTACAGAGCAGAAGTAGCAGACACATCTCAATATCAACTGTCCAAAGAATTACTGTTCTATATACTATTGCATATTTTGGATGCCTTCAGCATTATTGTACAATATAGAGAGAAATAAAAAACAGGAACATCAATGGAATCAGAAAGTGTCTCTAAACGTTTAACTGGTAGCATAGATAAAATTAAAGAAGTGGTAGCAAACGTTTTACTACAACAAGCTGCATGATTCGTGTGTCACTGTGTGGCTTAACAAACAAAAAACATTTCTCTGAAACTGCACAGGGACTGGTCGAAAAACTGAGAGCCAAAAAAAGTTCTGCAGGAAGCCTGAAGAAATATTCCTCCATTAAAAATCCAAAAAAGTAATGAGGGGTGGTTAAAAACTTACACAGTATTGTTCTTTATTTATGCTAGAATTTTAAGTCATTAAACTTTACGGGTCCTCCAGTTTGTTTGTTTCCTGCAATACGTCCCAGCTTTAGTGTTTATTTTGTACAACTTCTGAAGGAAGGCAAATATTTAGTTTCATCTTTCTTACCATTACGCGTGCATTCTTATTTCATATTTTGATTGCTATACTGTGTTCTACCTGAACAGAAATTAGTTAACGATAAACATTCATTCGACCGTCTTTAGCTTTGATTAAAACACGCAATCTGAAAACTTTTCTTCACACTCCCAAAAACACTCTTCCACAATTTGAGTGCTAAAACATCCCCCCTCCTCTAATATATTTTAACACAAGCGAAAATGGTATTTGTCTTGTAGCAGTGGCATTAGAGAGGTTGTAAATGTCAGTTTGTTTAAGTCTGCAAACACCCATGGGTCAGAGGTTAAACTACAGCCATCTTTTAAGCGAACAACCACTGAGAACATTTTCTGGGATTTGTGAGAGAAACCAGGCAAGAGATTGGTTGAAAACTGTTGCTCGTTTTACTTTTATTCAAATATTTTCACATGACATCATGCAAACGCCCGCTTCAGTTCCTTAAAATATTTAATGAATATAATGTTGACAAAATAAATTCTGCTGAAAGCTCTGACTTTAATAAGAGCGAAGCTTTCTAGCCAGAACCCTTTTTGCTTATCTCCCTTTGGGGTCTGTGAGCAGGGAGATTAACCATAGAGTGGCACTTAACACCAAACACCTCTTCGGGTTTTTTCAGGCTGAGTGGGCGCTAAATGGCGTTAGAATAGCCTTTTACTGAATAGGCTCTATCGGAAATGTGAAGTGAGTGTTGAGAGGAAGGAACTTGGCATGTTGGTTAGCCTTTCTTTGACGAGAGGCTTTTGGGAGATCTTTTTCCCCCCTGGATTAATTTGAGCTAGCGGTTTGGGTACTTAATTAACTGTCTTTATTTCCTGGCAAAGAAAGCTCATGCTTACAAAAATCATAAAAATCTAACATGACTAAAACAGACATCGGGTGGAAATTTGTAATGAGCCTTTGTGAAAACCTTATTATTATTAAATTATAACTGTTGACAAATAATTAGATTAGATTCAACTTTGTCATTACACATGTACAAGGCAACGAAATGCAGTTTAGGTCTAACCAGAAGTGCAATTAGCAGAAAGTGCAGGATAAAGATATAGGTTCTCATATAAGTACACTTAAAAAGGGATATGTGCAGGGAGAAGCTATAGGTGACTATTACAGAAAGATATTATGTGAGCATAATATACAGATTGCTAGTAACTATACTTATAAATTTACAATGGATGAACCGTATATACAGGTTGCTATTAACTGTAGTCAGGATATAAACATAATGTACAGGATATTATGTGAGCATATACAGATTGTAAGTAACTATAATTATAAATTTACAGTGGATGAACAATACAGGTCCTTCTCCAAAAAATTAGCATATTGTGATAAAGTTCATTATTTTCTGTAATGTACTGATAAACATTAGACTTTCATATATTTTAGATTCATTACACACAACTGAAGTAGTTCAAGCCTTTTATTGTTTTAATATTGATGATTGTGGCATACAGCTCATGAAAACCCAAAATCCCTATCTCAAAATATTTGTAATTTCATTACTCAAAACCGCAATCATGAGTAAGACTGCCGACCTGACTGCTGTCCAGAAGGCCATCATTGACACCCTCAAGCAAGAGGGTAAGAGACAGAAAGAAATTTCTGAAGGAATAGGCTGTTCCCAGAGTGCTGTATCAAGGCATGTGGGAAGGAAAAAAGTGTGGCAGAAAACGCTGCACAACGAGAAGAGGTGACCGGGCCCTGAGGAAGATTGTGGAGAAGGACCGATTCCAGACCTTGGGGGACCTGCGGAAGCAGTGGAGTCTGGAGTAGAAACATCCAGAGCCACCGTGTACAGGCGTGTGCAGGAAATGGGCTACAGGTTGCAAATTTTGCATGTCATTCGGGAAATCCAAGTGCCAGAGTCTGGAGGAAGACTGGGGAGAGTGAAATGCCAGAATGCCTGAAGTCCAGTGTCAAGTACCCACAGTCAGTGATGGTCTGGGGTGCCATGTCAGCTGCTGGTGTTGGTCCACTGTGTTTTATCAAGGGCAGGATCAATGCAGCTAGCTATCAGGAGATTTTGGAGCACTTCATGCTTCCATCTGCTGAAAAGCTTTATGGAGATGAAGATTTAATTTTTCAGCACGACCTGGCACCTGCTCACAGTGCCAAAACCACTGGTAAATGATTTACTGACCATGGTATTACTGTGCTCAATTGGCCTGCCAACTCTCCTGACCTGAACCCCATAGAGAATCTGTGGGATATTGTGAAGAGAAAGTTGAGAGACACAAGAATCTGCAAAAGGATTCCTGACCAAGTATCGAGTGCATAACTGAACATAATTATTTGAAGGTTGACTTTTTTTGTATTAAAAACACTTTCCTTTTATTGGTCGGATGAAATATGCAAATTTCTTGAGATAGGGATTTTGGGTTTTCATGAGCTGTATGCCACAATCATCAATATTAAGACAATAAAAGGCTTGAACTACTTCAGTTGTGTGTAATGAATCTAAAATATATGAAAGTCGAATGTTTATCAGTACATTACAGAAAATAATGAACTTGATCACAATATGCAAATTTTTTGAGAAATACCTGTATATACAAGTTGCTGTTAACTGTAATTGGGAATTTGCAAATAGATATGAGCATAATGTACAGGTTTCTATAGACAGGAATTTACATATGATATTAACATAATGTACATATGAACATAATGTACAGGAATTTACAAGTAGACATGTGCAAATGTATACACAAATGTGTTGTGCATGGATATTTGTATTTTGAAACAGGTGTGTACATTGTAGTGCAGTCCATATTGAATAATGTAAAGTGTAAATAGTGTAATGGGAAGAGTATAGGGGTGTGTGATGGGTGAGCAGGTGTCAGTGGGGGGCAGAGTTCAATAAGGAGACAGCTCTGGGAAAGAAGCTGTTCCTCAGTCTGCTAGTTCTTGACCTGGGACACCTGAAGCGCCGACCAGAAGGCAGAAGAGAAAACAGTGGGCGGGGTGAGAGTAATCCTTAATAATACTACGTGCTCGACGCACAAAGTGTTTCTTTTGAATGTCCTCAATGGCTGGAAGTGGAGTCCCTATAATACGCTGGGCAGTTTTCACCACCCGCTGCAGTGCCCTGCGCTCAGCAACAGAGCAGCTTCCGTACCAGACTGTGACACAGTTGGTTAGGATGCTTTCTATTGTGCAGCGATAGAAGTTCACCAGAGTAGTTGAGGACAGCTGGTTCTTCTTAAGTGTTCTCAAGGAGAATAGGCGCTGGTGAGCCTTCTTGACCAGGCTAGAGGTGTTAGTGGACCAGGATAGGTTCTCCGAAATGGGGGTCCCCAGGAACTTGAAGGATGAGACAGGTTCAACAACCAATGAATGGGTTCATGTGAACCTCTTCCTCCTTTCCTGAAGTCCACAATGAGCTCCTTGGTCTTCTTGGTGTTAAGGAGCAGATTATTGTCCGTGCACCAAGTGGCCAGGTGCTTGATCTCCTCAGCCCTGTGGTACGCCAGTGTTGAGCTGACCTGACCTGACATGCTGGGGTCTGTTGGTCAAAGTCCATAATCCAATTACAAAGTGAAATGTTAATATCCAGATCTCTAAGTTTGGTGATTAATGATTATACAAATACATAAAAAGGGTTTACCCAATATGGATTAATCGATGAAATACATTCCGATACTGCTGTCTCCTTTGGCTGAGCAAAGGCCAAGAAACTAAATCATAATGTACACAATGATGTGCACTTAACAGTAAAAACGCAGTAATAGAGTATTAGTGAAGAAGCAGAGAGCATGTACCATGTGGCATTAAAGGGTCTTTCCCATTTTTAGTTATTTTTAGACCTTCAGATGGGTCTCCTTACTTTTCTTTTTTCCCATTTTTGTTAGAATGGGCTTAAACAAGCTGATCAGATTTTCTTCCTACCGTGACCTCACATAAGAAGACACATTCCTCCTGTCACTTCTCTGGTCACTTCTCAACGGTAGCTAATTTACATAGAGATTAAAACTGCTAATTTGGACGACGGGACATTTTGGACGTGTTTCAGCTACACACACGCACACACTTTGGGGCACCTCTGTGAATTATTTCAATTGAATTTTAAATGTAAATATCTGTATATAGTCTATGTATATCCATATAAATAAATCTATGCATTTTCAAATCTAGTGACCAAGAAATGGGTACATAGTGATATTAGACACAGCAATCAATTTTTACAAGAGCCTTTGTAGAACTTGGTGATAAAATTGAAAACCAGGCTTCTCCTTGGAACATTTCAGACTTTGGAAACTAAAAAAAAAAGGATTTAATAGGATATATTATTTAATACTATATACCGCAAAATGCATATTTATTACATTTGTTAAACCATAAACATGTACTAGAGGGGAAAAAGTAAATAGTTAAAAGCAAGATTAGAGGCTTTGGAGACATCTGTTAGAGGAAAGACTAGAGGAATGGAATTATGTTCTAATCTTTAGTGTGAGATTTATTTTATTCTATAAAGTTTACCCATTTTCTTTCGGGTTAAATTTATTCAAGTGTTGGCTTTTATGAATACAGTCTTATGGACGTTTTTAATAAAGTACCCAAGCTGAATTCATTGACTACTTTTTAGTTCATATTTTGAAAAATTGGTAAAGTGAAGAACTAACCTAAGTTAACCATTTAGTAAGGGGCCACATGAAATGCTTTTGAAGTTCTAAACCGGTTTTGTACTTTTCTCGGAAAAGCATAAAGGTGAATTAGATCTCCTGGAACTCTTCAGCTGGGGTTAAAGGGTTTTGTTAAGAAACCTCGTTGCACCTTTTTTACTTATTATAATCCACCTTGCTCTGTTCTTACAAACATTTATCATCAGGATTGACATAACTGATATATTTAGATCCAAAAAGCCATTTTTAGTTTCTTGGGGACAATAAGTCAGGTCAAACCAGCATGGGGTTGAGACCTTTGACCTCTCTCTCTCTCTCTCTCTCTCTCTCTCTCTCTTCTTTTTGCAATACCACTAATACATTGTTAGAACACATGAAGTTTTCACGTAGACGTAATGTAGTCACAAAGTCCTCTGTGTTCATTTCTGTCCAGGGATGATTTCTAATCATAAGGGAAAGATCATGTTATCTGTTGTGTCTCATAGTAAGAAGTGGGCCTTTGTGAAAACCTTTATTGGATTTGGCACTGGCCGAATGTGTCCTACCAAGTCAAGGCAAGGCATGCAGGCTGTTTAATCTAGATGGACCTAGCATGCCTTGCAAGAGTGCTCTGTAGAAATATCAGTCCCAGCTGAGAGGGCTATTCAAGTCCTGCTTGGCTCACCCTAACGCAAGATATTAGATCCAGTGAAAATAAAGGGGCACTACTCCGTGTCTGTTGTTGATTATGAGGAAGTAGAGGCATGCTGCGACTGAATAGGACTGCTTTGTGTTATTGTGTAGAATGGATCTGTAGCTGGGAAAAGTGCTTCCGAGAAAGGTGGGAATAAGAAGAACAAAGCTGCAAGAAGTCACACTGACGGTAGCCGTGTTTACATGGACAGTATTTCCTCAGTCTGATTCATAGCATTTGTGTTAAAAGACTCCAATTTAATAGTTTAAAATGCTGATCTGATAAGATGTGCATTTAGATGCTCAAAGCCATTTAATCAGAATATTACTTTTTGACTTGTAAAAGTATTGAAGTGTTTAATCTGCCACAAATATCAGAAAAGATGGTAAGCCTAATCTAAAATCAAATTTGGAGTATAATATTTCTTCCTCTTTTTTTGTTAAGTCCCACCTTATTCCAACAGGAGAGAAATAATCAAATCCAAGTGTTTACATGGATAACATTTACCTGCTGAAAAGATTATCGAAGGCTTACACCACCACCCTCATTCTCCTTTAAGATGAATTCCGATCATGTCTGAGGTGTTATGATGCATTTTTTTCCCAATTGGGGTATTATTTTGATTAGTAGTGGGTCATTAATATCCATGTAAATGCACAAAGTGGACAATATTTTTTTCACACTTAAGCGTGACCATGATGGGTTACTGCCAGTTACTTTGAATGATTAAGGCCATACTTGTTTTGTTTTTTTGTTCCAACTCAGTCTGTCCCTTTTAGGCTTCCTGACACTGCCACCAGACACTCAGTCTGGTCTAAAGATAATCTAAACACACACGCATTAGGAAGACACATCTATAACTTTGCTACGTTTATGTGCATCTCAGTGATTATTTACGATTTCCTAAGGTCTAGGAAGTTATAATGGGCATATGCAATTAAAGCTAATTGTTTTGCCAATCAATCAACCCTGCCTAAACATAACTGTAGCAATAGTCTCGGGTTACCTGGCCTGCTGCTCTCTCAGGCAGAACATCTTAATTCCCACCCTTTCCACCCCACTTTCCACATAGCGCTGTGCAATAAGGCAATACATAGCATAGAAATGTTGATCGATTGATGTTTACCTACATCATCAAGGTTTGAAAGGTCACAGCAGCCAGTTTGTCATTAAAATTGTGAGTGGTGCATTGTTTAAAAATACAAGATGTGATACCATACTTATTTCCCTGCAACACTCAAGGGACAAAGAGAGGAACTTCTGATTGCATTTTATTTGGGTTTCTACCTGCTATATACAGTCATGTTCAAAAGCTTTTAATTCTGTGTGTTTTGTGTAAAAATGTATTAACCATAAGGTGCACATGTCCTGTGGCTGTAAAACAAGCCCAAATCATCACCCCTTCACTGCTGTGCTTGGCGTTCGGTATGGGGTGTTTCTGCTGAAATGCGGTTTGGTTTCCACCAAACATGGGCGTTAAGGCCAGCCAACTGCACTCTGTTCTCATCTGTATATAGGACATTGTTCTAGAAGCCTTGTGCTTTGTTCAGATGCAATTTTGCAAACCTCCGTTGTCCATGTTCTTTTTAGACAGAAGGTGGAAACAGTACTTGTTCAGTCTTCTTCTAATTGTGCAGTCATGGACTTTAATATTTGACATGCTCAGTGATGCCCATTTATTTGTATTTTTGTATTTCTTTGAGCATTGTCTAATCCTGGGGTGAATGTGCTAGGAAGTCCACTCCTAATCTTTCTCACTGTACAATGTTGAACTCCAAATTGTTTGGAAATAGTTTTATTAGCCTTGCCAGTTGAACGCAACAATTGCTTCTCTAAGACCATTGATATGTCTTTTCATCTTGCCGTTGTGTTAATAAACGGCTGAATGCTCCAGAACAGCAAATTTCCTGCTTTTATAAAGGTCTGCAATTAATCAAGGGCTGATGATATGTTATTTATTTTTTTGCCTTCATATTTGTTAAATAATGGCACAGTGAAAAATATTGTATGCTTTAGATTTAAAAGAAACATGACAGTGCTTCCTATAATTTGTATTCATATTGTTCTCAACATGACAATGATGTTTTTTTTTTTCTTCTTTCTTTTATTGTTTCTTGTTCAAGGTTACCTCCAAATAAAAGGAGATGTGGTGTTCAGGGACTTATTAAGAAGCAGATATGAGTTCATGCAGTTATTTTGTATAGCTCATTTTTCATTGATTTCATAAAAAGAACACCCACACATACAATACAGTATGTACAATAATATGCAGTACTAAAATGAAAAGACGAACAAGATTACCTTGTTGTGATCTGGGAGTTTATTTCTCCTGAAAGAAACTAACATACACACTATAAGTATGATGATTTATCACGGTATGTGTAATGTAAGTCTTCGAAGTGTGTGTGCATCGTCTCGCTGTAGACAGTGTTCATATCATTCGATTCTCGAACACATCCTGGAAAAAATGTTGCTGCAATCTCCTGCAAAAGGTTCTGACACCTTTTTCTAATTCGATCCCCATTCATGACCACTTCCGTATGAGCGGAAATAATGCTCAAGTATTCTTAACTATGAGCACTTTTTTTCTCCCTTGAGAGACCCATTTCCAACAGCAACTCCACAACAAAACTTCCTTTTCACTACTGGGAACACGTATGGCATGAGCTAAGCCCCGTTGGCAAATAAGATTTTGCCCATATTGCCCAGTAGGTCGACACTTTCATGTAGGCTGTCTGTAATTCACCATCAGTTAAATGCTAATATACTGACAAACAGGCATTTCTTCAGGGTCATAACAGCCTGTTGCCTACCTCTGCTTTCCCTCTGTAATACAGTCCAGGCCTTGTCTGTGTCTGTAGTCTGGCTACATCGACCTAAATGTGTTTTGCAAGACAAAATCAAGACAACACCAGTGCCTGTATATTAAAAGGTAAGATTGAGTATTTCCATTGACTGAGAGTGGTACAAAATGATAATTTCATATTAAGAGTATGTACAGTGGTGTGAAAAACTATTTGCCCCCCTCCTGATTTCTTATTCTTTTGCATGTTTGTCACACAAATTGTTTCTGATCATCAAACACATTTAACTATTAGTCAAAGATAACACAAGTAAACACAAAATGCAGTTTTTAAATGAGGGGTTTTATTATTTAGGGAGGAAAAAAATCCAAACCTACATGGCCCTGTGTGAAAAAGTAATTGCCCCCAGAACCTAATAACTGGTTGGGCCACCCTTGGCAGCAATAACTGCAATCAAGCGTTTGCGATAACTTGCAACGAGTCTTTTACAGCGCTCTGGAGGAATTTTGGCCCACCCATCTTTGCAGAATTGTTGTAATTCAGCTTTATTTGAGGGTTTTCTAGCATGAACCGCCTTTTTAAGGTCATGCCACAACATCTCAATAGGATTCAGGTCAGGACTTTGACTAGGCCACTCCAAAGTCTTCATTTTGTTTTTCTTCAGCCATTCAGAGGTGGATTTGCTGGTGTGTTTTGGGTCATTGTCCTGCTGCAGCACCCAAGATCGCTTCAGCTTGAGTTGACGAACAGGTGGCCGGACATTCTCCTTCAGGATTTTTTGGTAGACAGTAGAATTCATGGTTCTATCTATCACAGCAAGCCTTCCAGGTCCTGAAGCAGCAAAACAACCCCAGACCATCACACTACCACCACCATATTTTACTGTTGGTATGATGTTCTTTTTCTGAAATGCTGTGTTACTTTTACGCCAGATGTAACGGGACACGCACCTTCCAAAAAGTTCAACTTTTGCCTCGTCGGTCCACAAGGTATTTTCCCAAAAGTCTTGGCAATCATTGAGATGTTTTTTAGCAAAATTGAGACGAGCCTTAATGTTTTTTTTGCTTAAAAGTGGTTTGCGCCTTGGAAATCTGCCATGCAGGCCGTTTTTGCCCAGTCTCTTTCTTATGGTGGAGTCGTGAACATTGACCTTAATTGAGGCAAGTGAGGCCTGCAATTCTTTAGATGTTCTCGGATGAGTTGTCTCTGCGCTCTTGGGGTAATTTCGGTCGGCCGGCCACTCCTGGGAAGGTTCACCACTGTTCCATGTTTTTGCCATTTGTGGATAATGGCTCTCACTGTGGTTCGCTGGACTCCCAAAGCTTTAGAAATGGCTTTATAACCTTTACCAGACTGATAGATCTCAATTACTTTTGTTCTCATTTGTTCCTGAATTTCTTTGTATCTTGGCAGGATGTCTAGCTTTTGAGGTGCTTTTGGTCTACTTCTCTGTGTCAGGTAGCTCCTATTTAAGTGATTTCTTGATTGAAACAGGTGTGGCAGTAATCAGGCCTGGGGGTGACTACAGAAATTGAACTCAGGTGTGATAAACCACAGTTAAGTTATTTTTTAACAAGGGGGGCAATCACTTTTTCACACAGGGCCATGTAGATTTGGAGTTTTTTTTTCTCCCTTAATAACGTAAAGCTTCATTTAAAAACTGCATTTTGTGTTCAATTATGTTATCTTTGACTAATAGTTAACGGATTCTGATGAGCAGAAACATTTAAGTGTGACAAACATGCAAAAGAATAAGAAATCAGGAAGGGGGCAAATAGTTTTTCACACCACTGTATATCTTTATTTATATTGGCGCATTTATTTATATGCACATTGAGGAAATTAACTTTAAAGTTGAAATACATTAAAATGGGCACAGTGCATAAAATACAAAGTCAGCCTACAATGTACAGTGTAGGGGAAATTCCAATTTTGCTTATTGTTATCGGTGACTTGTTCGGGAGCGTGACAGCACTTTGTGTGAAGGAGGTAGGGGTTTTGAAATAGATAGATAGTTTCCTGGTTGTGTAGTTCCAGTCAATTGTTTTAGCATCGCTGCCCTACATGTATTATGTCTATTAAAATGCATACATTTATCCTGCCCATCTAATTTATGATTGGATCCTTTGCATCGTTTCCAAATACGGTATGAAAAGAGACATGTCGTTTTCCAACCCTGTTCATTTTATCCCGAGGCATAAAGATAACATTCCTATTTTAAAACTTGGATCCCAGAGTTGCTTTCTTTTCCTCCTGCAAGTCAAGCCAGAGCTGCTGCTGCCCTTGTAAAAGTTCAAACTGAAATGACCATACAGTAATTCGAGTATACTTTGTGCTATATTTCAACTGTTCTTTCACGATCCAACATTAAAGTCACTCTGCATGTGAGCGGCAGTCCTCGCTGTAACATTTCCTCCCGTGAATCAGTGACGTATGAATCTAAGCATTATTTTAATCTTCCCTTTACAAATGGAAAATCATACTATATAATACTGTGTCGACAATCATAGACCTGCTTTGAAGAACGTGAAGATTAGGAGTGCCCTTTTTGACAAAAACAGCTCTCAGATAATTAAGCGCTTTGTCTAAATCTCATGTCCAGTGTCCGCTTTATTTACAGTTACAGTCTTTAAAAGAGCAAAATAAATCAGAAATTGTAATCCCAGCAAAAAGCTGCATATTTTACATTCTTCAAAGTAGATAGCTTTTGCTTTCTTCATGAGAAAGTCACCCAAGATGTTTAGCACACTTTTTTTTTGTGTGTTAAACGAGTAGTCCAGCTCTATGACTGATCACTGGACATAAAATTTGTGCTTGAACATTGAAGCATGAATCCAGTAAGACACCAATCATACGCCGATGACTCTTAATACAAAAATTCTGCTTAACAAATGCCATCACCCCCATTCTTTTTTTTTTTTGTTCAGTAGAAGTTTAAATAAGCATTCATTCACAGCGCAAACAAAGTGGAACCAGCAACTGCTGTGCGCCGTTCTCATGCAAACGTGTGAAAATAGAAACCAGTGTTCCTAAGTTAGCTCTGTTTGTTGCTGAGTCTTTCTGTGTCCTGCCCGTGACCTCCGCAGAGGGATGTAGTCCCTTACACATTCTCCATTTGGTGCTCCATCTGGGCTTCCTACTTAAAAAGGAGAATTTAGTAGCTTGATGTCGGCTATAAGTCTGGATGTATCTTTAGTTTGGTTTGAATCAAGATTCAGCGGATTCATTGGAATCGACCGTTAACAGAATAGGATGGTTTTAATACAGCCTTAAAAAAATAAAACTTGGGGTGTTCATTTATTTGGCCTCCAAACCCAGTAACTTTAATACAAACTATGGTAGAGGAGACTGGCATTTAAAATGCATTGGTCAAGGAAAGTACCCCCAGGCCTTAGCAAACATTAAGGCGTCGTTGCTTTTAGTCCACAGTCAGGCCAGTGACATGGTGTCAAACAAGTAAAGATGTTCTTGCCTGCTGTAAGCTGATCATATTTCGTGGCGGCATTTTATTTAAGAGAGTCTCCATGAGTTCTTCGAGTGGTTATTCTTGCGAGGTTTAACTTGAAACTTGATCCGGTCACCAGTTTACTGTTGGTGCCTTTCCAAAGTATTCATCCTCCTTGAACTTTTCCACATCTTGTCATGTTACAACCACAAACATGAATGTACAGTATTTTATTGGGCTACATAAAGTGGCACATAACTGTGAAGTGAAAAGAAAACAAATGGTTTGCAAAATTCATTAAGAATAAAATTCTGAAGTGTGTGATGTGCATTTGTGTGTTCCGCCTCCTTTACTCTGCAATCCAGTGGAACCAATTGCCATCAGAAGTCACCTATTAGTAAACAAAGCCACTTGTAATTTAATCTCTGTATAAATCATAAATCACGCTGTTCTGTGAAGCCCAAAGAGGTTTGTTAGAGAACATTAGTGAGTAAACAGCATCATAAAGGCCAAGGAACACAACAGGAATAAAGATGTGGAGAAGTTTAAAGCAGAATTAGGTTATAAAAAATATCCCTCTCTCTCTCTCTCTCTCTCTCTCTCTCTCGAGTGTTAACGTTATGGCTGATTGGTGTATGATATGTGCAACTGTAAAAGACAGTTAAATGTTAAAACTTTGATCATAATGTATGCATTGCTTGTGAGGGGTTTCCAGATGTTCCCACTAACATACAGAATAACACAAAAACGCCAGCCAAGTATTGTACAAGTAGCTGCACTAAAGGAAGGGGATATTTATGTGTTGATGTCTCTCATACTCTGAGAGCATACCTGTCTGGCTTCACACTGGGACAAAAGACAACCGCCCATTGTGGAGCTCGACTCATTCAAAAATGGGCGACTTAATCTGTAGAGAAGGTGGCGGAAATTCAAGGCTAGAGATGAAACAGATCAGGCCAGAGGAGATGGTCGTTTATCTCCATGGGGTGTGTGTGTGTGTGTGTGTGTGTGTGTGTGTGTGTGTGTGTGTGTGTGTGTGTGTGTGTGTGTGAAAGGGGTCGGGTACAGCAGGGGTGGCTTTAGTGCAAGTCCTGTCAGACAAGGTAGGTGATGTTAAATAAACCACAGCACATCTGCAGCCAGGCATCAAGTTACGGAGTGTACTGGCAGCCTGACAAGCGTCCCTTTGTGGACTCAGGGAGACTCTCCTCGCTTTGCACAGCTATCCTCCTCTCTTTGATTTGCAATGGGTAACATTCAATGCATCATTTAGATTTATGTGAGAGATCATGGTTCCTTTTTTGTAATGTGTCTTCATCTAGCCTCATTCTGTCTAGGCACGTTATCTCGGGAGAAGTGAAAGTGATGTGTGAGTGAAAGAATTTTACTTCACCAATGTCTAAATGAGGTCTGGCCTAACCTAAAGTGTGTCTACGCTGTGAGGAGAGCACGTCACATGTCTTGAATAGCAATGAAATCCTTTTTTAATGTATTGGAGGGTGCACAGTGGGATGTGTGCTGGACCATAGGTTCATTATCCAGTGACAAAAGCTTGCATGATAGTTTAAGCAAATATCCAGCTGTTTTCGTGGTCAGTGAGTTGTCGGAAATAAATGTAATAAACAGTGAATTTTCTGCTTGGATAAGAGTAACCGAGAGAAATGCTGAACTCAACTGTCCCCAGCACTTCACTGCTATATCAGGGTAACAGCTGCTGTTTTGTGTGTTAAGGCATCCTTGCTGCCTTAAACGTTTCCCAGAGACAGTTGCTCTTGCATAAGGATTCTGGGATTTTTATTTTGGTAGGTTCCTGCAGTCCTCTTACAAAATCGCAACCGCTTGGGCAACCATGACTATGATGATAAAACAGCCACATACGTCTTACTTGGAAGTGTCCAGGTTGAGCCAAGGCAGGTGGAAGGAAAGGTGTTGAATTTCTTAAAAGGTTGTATGAGAGAGAGTACAAGCATGCGTGGCTCTAATGTGTCCATAAATGCTCAATGTATTTCAGAACACTAGTAATTAATCTAATGAAGGATACTTTAAATACTTCAGTGCAAAATCCACATGGTGACAGATTACTATTGTGAAAGAATGAGTGCAATAACGGAGCATGTGGTATGATAAATTATCATTCATTCGAGACTGGCGCACACTTGTCAAAATGTATTATACAGTGGTGTGAAAAACTATTTGCCCCCTTCCTGATTTCTTATTCTTTTGCATGTTTGTCACACTTAAATGTTTCTGCTCATCAAAAACTGTTAACTATTAGTCAAAGATAACATAATTGAACACAAAATGCAGTTTTTAAATGAAGCTTTACGTTATTAAGGGAGGAAAAAAAACTCCAAATCTACATGGCCCTGTGTGAAAAAGTGATTGCCCCCCTTGTTAAAAAATAACTTAACTGTGGTTTATCACACCTGAGTTCAATTTCTGTAGTCACCCCCAGGCCTGATTACTGCCACACCTGTTTCAATCAAGAAATCACTTAAATAGGAGCTACCTGACACAGAGAAGTAGACCAAAAGCACCTCAAAAGCTAGACATCATGCCAAGATCCAAAGAAATTCAGCAACAAGTGAGAACAAAAGTAATTGAGATCTATCAGTCTGGTAAAGGTTATAAAGCCATTTCTAAAGCTTTGGGACTCCAGCGAACCACAGTGAGAGCCATTATCCACAAATGGCAAAAACATGGAACAGTGGTGAACCTTCCCAGGAGTGGCCGGCCGACCGAAATTACCCCAAGAGCGCAGAGACGACTCATCCGAGAGGCCACAAAAGACCCCAGGACAACATCTAAAGAACTGCAGGCCTCACTTGCCTCAATTAAGGTCAGTGTTCACGACTCCACCATAAGAAAGAGACTGGGCAAAAACGGCCTGCATGGCAGATTTCCAAGGCGCAAACCACTTTTAAGCAAAAAGAACATTAAGGCTCGTCTCAATTTTGCTAAAAAAACATCTCAATGATTGCCAAGACTTTTGGAAAAATACCTTGTGGACCGATGAGACAAAAGTTTAACTTTTTGGAAGGTGCGTGTCCCGTTACATCTGGCATAAAAGTAACACAGCATTTCAGAAAAAGAACATCATACCAACAGTAAAATATGGTGGTGGTAGTGTGATGGTCTGGGGTTGTTTTGCTGCTTCAGGACCTGGAAGGCTTGCTGTGATAGATGGAACCATGAATTCTACTGTCTACCAAAAAATCCTGAAGGAGAATGTCCGGCCATCTGTTCGTCAACTCAAGCTGAAGCGATTTTGGGTGCTGCAGCAGGACAATGACCCAAAACACACCAGCAAATCCACCTTTGAATGGCTGAAGAAAAACAAAATGAAGACTTTGGAGTGGCCTAGTCAAAGTCCTGACCTGAATCCTATTGAGATGTTGTGGCATGACCTTAAAAAGTCGGTTCATGCTAGAAAACCCTCAAATAAAGCTGAATTACAACAATTCTGCAAAGATGAGTGGGCCAAAATTCCTCCAGAGCGCCGTAAAAGACTCGTGGCAAGTTATCGCAAACGCTTGATTGCAGTTATTGCTGCTAAGGGTGGCCCAACCAGTTATTAGGTTCAGGGGGCAATTACTTTTTCACACAGGGCCATGTAGGTTTGGATTTTTTTTCTCCCTAAATAATAAAACCCCTCATTTAAAAACTGCATTTTGTGTTTACTTGTGTTATCTTTGACTAATAGTTAAATGTGTTTGATGATTAGAAACATTTTGTGTGACAAACATGCAAAAGAATAAGAAATCAGAAGGGGGGCAAATAGTTTTTCACACCACTGTAGTTCAAATCAATTTTTCATTCAGTCAGTCATCTTCTATACCACTTTATCCTTATATACAGGGTCGCGGGGACCTGGAGCCTATCCCAGGAAGCTTAGGGCACAAGGCGGGGTACACCCTGGACAGGGTGCAATTTTTCATTGTATTTAAATAAATATTTAAAATACTAATATATATATATATATATATATATATATATATATATATATATATATATATATATAGGACCATATACTTTAAGATATGGAATATTTATAACATGTTTTGTTTTAAACTTGAACTATTTCATAGAAACTTAAACTCTTTGCATTCTTATTTATGGCACCATGCTGGTTTTGATAAGTGTGTTAGAAATTTCAGGTCTTCTAGAGTTCAGAGTTGCTAATGTGTGAACATTTATAAATTTCATAACTAAGAACCTAGCCTAGGAAACATGTCTGGATGAGCATCCTTTGAGGCATGATGTGAAAGATATCCTTTATTTAGCCCCAAGGGATCAATAAGGTCATGTGTATGTTGCAGATCAGTAAACCGAGTGTGTTTGATGTAGATCTGTGGAAGTACATATGCGCCCTCATACTGACTACCCTTATTCGATTTCACTCCAGTTTCCTGTTTGATTCTAAGAGTGGTCGAAAGCCATGCGCTCAATAATATTTTTAAGCATTATCACTTGTGTTCAGCTCAGAAAATGAGAACCACATGTGTGTGCCTTGGTTCTTAAAGAGAAGAAAAACAGAGCGATGGGGAAATCCTAGGTGAAGCTCGATTTCTGTCCAAACTTTTATATTTCCTTTATCTCCAGGTAGCAGATGTGCTGAACAACTGGAGCAATGTATCCAGCCTTTCAGTAAGACTAGTTTTCATGTGAATGTTGTAGAAAAAGTGAAATCTCTCTTATTTTGCGATTTCCGCTGCAGACTTCATCCCAGTCATAACAATTCCAAATTGTTGTGGTGTGAAGACAATAAAACAGGGGGAAAAAAAAAAAAATTTTCCAGTCTGTGATCTTGATGATCAAACAAATGTGTTTTGCTGGAAATGGAATGGGTTCTTGATCTAAGATTAGCGTTGCCATGTAAGGTCTTGTTTTTGCAGATATATTTTGCCCATAATAACTGTGCTGTGGTTAGTCTGTAGCTAGCGTCATGGAGTTTTTAAAATTATTTTTTTTTTGCATAATTTTTGCAGCCATTTCCGCAACTGCCATGTCACATGGTTTTAGTAGCTGAGGCACAAACAATGCATTTTAAGTTTAGTATATTTTAGTAGAGTACATGTTCATTTGTATGTAATGCACACTACGGAAAGCCAGAGCTAGAGGCAACACAACAATATCAGACTTGCACCAGACTTTCATCCAGTAGGTCTTTTGCAGAGGAAGGGGCACTGATTGGCTCGCCACACATACGGAAGCAGCTGACCAATCAGCAACAACAAAATGCTGGTTTTGATGGAAAGGTATCAGAACATCAACAGCATCACAACCTGCCGCATATGAGGCTTAGCAGGCAAACAGTTTAAGGTTGTCGATACAGCCACCAAACTCTCGGATCTCACCTAAAGTGTTTTCTGTCCCAGTGCCAGACGACACAGCACACCCACAGAGGTCTTGTGGAGTCGTATCCTGAGGGGCCAGAGCTGCCCGGTGGCACAGTGCGAACCTGTACAAGTAACTTAATGAATTCTAACACAAAAGTTGGGACTTATCGGACAAGATGGGAAGCCTAACCTAACCTCAAAGTTGGAGCGCTGTACTTCTGTTATATTTCCGACAGATTAAATGTGCCACAGTGGTTAGAAACACTTTCAACAACAACAACAAAAAACTTGTATTCTGATTAAATGCCGTGTGCACGTAGATGTACATCTTATCAGATCGCCATCCATGTAAACCGTTAAGTTGGAATCTCTAATGGTAATGATTTAAAATGGATTGAATAAATATTGTCCATGTAAACATAGCTACTGGCTTTTTGTGTGTACACATGGCCAGGGAGCTTAATGTGGACCAGCGAAAAGCTCAGTGACTCTTCTCTCCAGAAGACCATAATGCAGCTGAGGGTCATTAAGGGAGCTAGGTTCACCAGTCCATCATGTGAAGTTCGCGGAGCCGAAGTGTGAAATGGCAGTTTAATTTCACACATGACGTAAAAGCTCTAAGGCCATCATGTAATCTAATGGAGCAGGAGCCATTGCCACATAGAATCCTGTGACTAAATGCAATAATGAGAGATTAGATTACATAGTAATTTATTTGGAAATATTGCTGTTATGCTTTTCCTTAATTTCACACTGGAATTAATGGATTTAGGATATTATTCATGGTAAAGATTAATAAAATGTCACAGTTTGCATTATGAGGAAATTTATTTATACAAGATGCTGGTAATAGATACGTATATACGTCTCTCTCTATCGTTTTGTCTCTCTCTCTTTTATACACACACACACACACACACACACACACACACACACACGCTTTTATGCACACCAGCGGATGTTACGAAGTGCAGAGGTATAGCTAATGAGGCAGAATACTCCCTAACTCTGTCAGGTCGCCTAGGATGAGGGCTGTAGATCTGAGTGCTAATCCTTGGTCCTGATTTGAGGTTTTTGTTTGGGTGAAGTGAATCCAGAAACAGCTGTACCGTATTTAAGTCTGAAATCCATCCTCCTTCTTGCAAGGGTGAATTGACCCACAAATTCACATCTGGATCAAGCTTCGAAGTTAATATTTTCCTAACAATTCCTCAAATCCATAACTTAGACCCAATCCTGTCACTCTGTGGCTACCTCCGCTTCTTCCATGCCCGAGAGTATTTTCTGTCAAACATATAATCTCCGTGCCCATATATTTTAACAGAATTAGATCACCAAAGCCCAGAAATACCTCTGTGACTGCAAGTAAATCCAAACTGTACAACTGCAATTACTGGAAACTTTTCTGCTTTGTGGTAAAACTAGCTCATTCATCAGAGAACAAATTAGATAGAAAGCCACAGACTGGCATGGGGAGTAACTCCGCTTGTTAAGGAGCAAGGGTGGCAAGGTTTCATTCGGGACTCATGCAGTACCTAATCCAATGCTAGATGTCATACGGCCGGAGACATGCACTCTGTGATTTGGATGACATGGTTTATGACCATCAGGGATCCAGACGTCTGACTCCAGCCCTGACCCAGACTAACACCCAACCAATGAGGGGCTGAGCATCTTCATTATATATATATATAATGTGTGTGTGTGTGTGTATATATATATATATATATATATATATATATATATATATATATATATATATATATATATAAAAATGAAGATGCTCATAATAGTGTTTCTGTAGAATTAATGAGCTATGAAAAAATGCATTCTGTCTAAAGAAAAGGGGGCCTGTACTAAATATAAGAAAAGTTAAAAATTACCTGCGGATCTCTTGATTCTAAGGAATTCAAAGCACAATTCAATATAAAGCTTTGATTAATTTAAAATTGAGTTTTAGAGGGCTGGAATGGACCCTGTTTGGCTTCAGAACTGACTTAATTGTTCATGGCATATATTCAACAAGGTGCTAGAAACATTCCTTAGAGATTTTGGTCCGTATTGACTTGACCGCATCTCGCAGATGTTGCAGATTTGTCAGTTGCTCATCCATGATGCGAATCTCTCATTACACCACATCACAAGCATGCACTATTGGATTGAGATCTGGTGACTGTGGAGGCCATTTGAGCACGGTGATGTCATTGTCATGTTCAAGAAACCCATGTGAGATCATTTTAGTTTTCTAACATGGCATGGTATCCTCCAGCTAGACGCTGTGGCCATAAAGGGATGAACTAGTGCCCTGGCATCAAAAAGGCATGGCCACC
Organism: Channallabes apus; assembly: GCA_030522415.1. NCBI lineage: Eukaryota > Metazoa > Chordata > Actinopteri > Siluriformes > Clariidae > Channallabes > Channallabes apus. The sequence goes on from CM060112.1 coordinate 23,811,873, forward strand.
TAGAGAATTGCCACTCAGGATATTTTCTCTTTTTCAGACCATTCTCTGTAAACCTTGGAGATGGCTGTGCATGAAAATTCCAGTAGATCAGCAGTTTCTGAAATACTCAGCCTGTCTGGCACCAACAATCATGCCACGTTCAAAGTCACATCAATCACCGTACTTCTCTGTTTTGATGCTCAGTTTGAACTTCAGCAGATGGTCTGGACCATGTCTACATGCCTAAATGCTGCCATGTGATGGACTGTATTAGATATTTCTCATTTTATTAGATCAGATCTCATTTTGTTTCTCAGTTTAAGTCCAGAGTAATGTTGATTCTTCCACAGTTGCATTTAGGCAACCGTAGTGGTTTTCTTTTCTTTTTTTTTGTGACCACTGATTACATAACATCATAACCCCCTGCACTACATGAAGTGTGGCAAGTCTACAGAAGTCAAACGGAAGAAACAACACTGGAAGGCTTTGAGAGAATTTTAACCCAAACACCAACATGTGGTGAAAAGGAATACATTTGTTATAAAGAAGCTTTTAATATTAGGGACTGAATATTAAATGTCCTCAGTTGTGTTTTGAGCGTTTTATGTTCATGTAGCATACGAGTTGCTCTTGGCAGAGGATATGAAACTCTATGACCAATTTATTTAACCAGTCTTTATTATTGCTGCTTTCCCTTTTGGAGGAAAGGCTGCACTCCCAGCACTCGAATATAATTAGTTTTATCTTTATCTGCAATATTTTTTTTTTTACTCTGGATTTAGGCAATTGTGTTACAAATGTGCTAATAGTGTAGGAACCTCAGCATGCATCAGAGATGGGAATCTGTAGCCAGCATGCTCTGCCATATTACTGTAACAATTTAATAAAAAAATATTTATAGTTCCGCACAAAATTGGCCATAGTCATAATTGAGAATTGTGATCTCAACTCATTTCAAGGCACAGCGACCATGTCTGTGCAGTGTTCTTTGATGAGTCAAGTTAATTGTGCAGTCCTTCATGCAACAATGAAACATAAAAAGGAAAAAGCTCATAAGAGAAGAGATTCTAAATGCTCTCTATATGCGTTTATTAATGCCTGTAGGTTCATTTATTTATTTATTTGTAAGTATTTGACATAAATGTAGTTCACACACATTATGTGACATTGGCCCTCTCTTTCCTCCAGCCCTTTTCCCTTTCCAAGACCTCTTCAAGGTTTCATTTGACATTCACGGGTCACTGGTTATCTTGTGACAAAACTACACAGACCAAGGTATATAAACAGACATGCATAGGTCACCTTGGCATTTCTTCTTTTTTTTTTTTTTATTCTTATAGCGATGGATTAAACACGTATACAATAATGTAATATTTTGTGTACTTGACATAGATACATTTTCATTTATAAGCTTCCTTATAATTCTTTTAAATTCTACACTTACTTATACAGTTTCTGGCCATTTCTATTAATCGCTCTTAGCTTTGGTTATGGCACATGCAGTAATGCTCTGGCCAGTTCATATGTGCTCCCAGAACCAGGCTTTCACAGTTTGTGTCTTCGATTATATCCGTGCCATCAAGGAAGGAAAAAACTCAATTGATGTGATAATTTGGTCATTCAGTACACTCCGGTTATCAGATGACTTTTTAGTGCCACGTAACCTTGCTAGGCCTATACCTGGGGTCCGTTCTTCGTACGTCGCTTGATACATCCGAGATGAACTGACACATCTAAGATGAGATCATCGTGCTCATTACGCTCTGGCTAAGTTGGTTCTTCGAGCACACCTATTGTTGATGATTAGTATAGCTGGATTGAGTTGTCTAGGATTATTGCGCGTTCGTGCGTTGGTTTAAAAGGCGATATGCATCGACAGTAGAAACACTGATCACAAGCCCTTCGATTGGTTGAAGAAAAGGCAAAAGAGCGAGCTCAATTTATTTTGTAACGTGTTATGCGCTGAAATGCCCCCTCCCATGGATTGCCCCCCCCTACATAATCACTATTAAAGATTATATTAGAACTTAAATTCATAGGTTAATGGTTTCCGAATTACATGAGACAATAAAATAAAATATGCAATATGAAAAATGTTGTATATGAGGGAAAAAAAAAAAAAAAAAAATATATATATATATATATATATATATATATATATATATATAGATAGATAGATAGATAGATAGATAGATAGATAGATATTATTATTTTTTATTTTTTTTTAATTAATTTTTTTCAAATACATGTATACTTTATATATTGGTTATTTTATAATAAAAATTATTTCGTCCAATTTTTCATTATAAAAATATTTATTTTTATCATATATAAATATTTATTTGCATATTCATGACAAACCCCTGAAAAATAAATATGTTACAAAATAAACATTATACAAGAATTTGTATTAATGGTCTTGACGGCTGTCTCGTGCCTAGGGTTTATTATAATAGTAATATCATATTTTATAAGAATAAACCTAGGAATTTATGTTCTAATATAATATTTGATAGCGATTATCCATGGCAGGGGGGCATATATGCAAGATACTTTTCTTTCCCATGTGAGTCAGTCCGCGTCAGTCGTGCTCTTTAACCAATCAGATGTGACCTCCACCATTTCAACCAATCATAACCCGGCAGGAGCGCAGCCTTAATCCTGTTTACATGAAATAAACCTGCTACCGAGCAGGTTCAAGCTTATGGACATGTTGCTATGACAACAAGTGCGAGAAGCGCATCGAAGAACGGAACAATCCAAGATCAGGACAAATCCACAACAATCAAATCCAGCTAACTGAGTTAGTGACGTACGAAGAACGGACCCCTGGCCAAGTGAAGCAACCCCAGATAATAACACCGCCTCTAGAGGTGTGTACAGCAGCCATTGTGCATGATGTGTTCATCAGTTCATGTGATTCCCTTTTTCCAATTATTCTCACAAACAAGTGTTTTTTTTTTATGGCTATCCTTTTATGCCCATACAGCGGTTTAGTCCCAAGTCTAAGTTTTTTGGCATTATGTGCATTTACTTCCATTATTAAACATGGCTGTGATTCCTGCTATAGTTTTTTTAATGCAACTTTGTGATCTCAGTTCTCTATTTTCTTCCCAACCATATTTAAGTTAATAGTTACTTCAATCCTTCCAGGTTTTAATATGGTATTGGACAGTTTTTAAGTCATTTCAGTAATCTGCTTAGTTGTTTTTTTTTTTTGCTTGATGCAAGCCAATAATTTGACCGTTGTAAAACATGATTTTATTTATTTTTTTGGCCAGGCAGTATAGTTGGCTTTTTAATATGTTCTTTCCGAATTCAGTTACACTTAGGTTTTTTATAGTCTTCTGAAATATGCTTCTTCGTCTTGGCCCCATTTATTTTACAGACATATTGCTAATAGATTACCAGGAACGTCTAAAAGAAGCAACTCCGCCAATGCATAAAGAGAAAAAAAATGAGCACGGGCGGAAAAGAGGAAAAGGAGAGAGAGGGTGAGTAAGTTGGATACATGCTGGCAAGCCTTTGGCTCAAAAGGCTGCAATGAAGCAGCTGAGAAATTATACGAGCATGCATCTTTAGGGAGTTTATTAATGTAAGATGGTTGCACATAGACACGCACTTAATCATATGCTGATCAGTCGGTTTTTCTGAGGCATAGACTTGTGACTAATGAAACAAAAGATTCCCCTGCTCAGACAGTGCAAATTAGCCAAGCTGCTTAACATCTGTAAAGTGTAGCTTATGGTTTGCTGAGTATATTAAACTGGATTACGCCTGTGACTATAAATCATTTGTAGATAATAAGAGAGAATGCTAATTAGTTAACCGTGTTGAATATGTCAAAAGCAGGACCTATTAATTAACATTATAGGGTTAATGCTGAAACTCCATGGGGTTATAAAGAAAGTCTTTCAACATTAACCCTATATATTAATGCTGTGTAGTATAGTATAGGAGCGGGTGATATCATACTGAGCCTGTGATCAGTTATGTTACAGTGTACTTTTCTAAGATGATGTGTTTATTGAGAACTAATTTGGTGTGTACCGAATCTTCGAAAGTGTAAATTGCCGAACATTTTACAGAATTTCAGATCTCTCTTCCCTTTCAATATAAACTTATTAGATGACACAAATTGTTACAGTTTACATTAGTGTTTTACTGAAATTGTATTAGCAAACGTGTATACACTATATGTTGTGTAACATTGAAATGACTTTAGGAGTCACATTATGGCATTTACTAAAGTATTCCTCGCTCGCATTTTGGTGTATTAAGTAAAACAATGGTGTTGTACAGAGCTGGTGTCCCCTTTTTAGTTTCTTATCTACACACAGTGCCTACTTCAATCGTAATATAGACTTTGAGAGTTTAATGTGAAGGATTTTTAATCATTAATGGGTTTCAATGTTTTAATCGTGCTTGGTGGTTCAAGAACGTGGAACTGTGAATAAACGCCAGGATTATATTGGAAGTGTGATAGTTCTGTCTCTCTTTCTTTCTTTCTTTCTTTCTTTCCCAGCAGTGTTGAAGAGGTGATAATTCCATAGATTTTTTTAAAAATACATATCAAGCTCAAATAAGCAAAACATATAAGCAGCTGGCAAGCTGTGAAATATTCAAACTGCGTCTGGCTCATAAAAAGCCAGACGTGAAATGAATTTATCTTCTAGTAACTGCTGTATCATGTGGAGCGAAGCCGAGATCCGGAGTCTGTACTGAAAACACTGGGTGCATTATGGGGCATTATTCACACACATTAACATTCGCGTTCAGACACCTTACTATGTGCAGTGCATCTACTGAGGAAACCTGGACTCACGATCGAGAAGGAGAACTGGAAGCACAAATCAAAGCTACGTGATGTAACGCCATACTGCCCATGAAAGCGAGAAATAGGCAGGCAAATTGCAAATGACTGGGTTTTCCTGTTACTGGCCAGCCTCCTTCTGCTGAGCTAATCTAAGCATATCGGGTTCAGTTTTGAACGCCAAGCTTTGGCTGGCTGTGTGGTCTTGTGCTACCTCAATGACAGACGCTAGTCAGCAGCACAATGGACCACCTACAGCCAGGAGAGATGCCTGCCCAGTGCCAACTAACTCCAGCCAACTTGCTGCATGGTGGAGTGCAAGACACCATTTTGTAGAGCCTCAGTTCAAGACTATATGTTTTTTTTTTTTTATTATTATTATTATTATTTTGCTAACCTTATTTTTTTTACACTTGTTAAAATTATGGTGCTTGACTACCTAAATAAAAAATAGGCACAAGTTAAAATAAGTTGTTTTATTCAAGTTGTGCGGATCAGATAGTCCGCTGTTGGATAGTCCCATTTGGACGAGAGAAGCCAAAAGACTAACAACATTCTAAAAGAAAGTTCGAACTGTGTCGTGGCTGCTTTTTACTAGCTTTGAACTTAAACATTGTCTCCACACTAGTCCTACTGTAAACAAATGTGCTTCTCATGTGACACTCGTCAATGCACTTTAGAAATGACCTTACAACCTCGACAGCTTAGTAACAGGCAAATACCGTACAGTATATTATTGTATTTGATGTTTTTGTGTTAAAACTAATAAAACGTGTTGCATGCATGCGTGTTGGAAAGTGGCCATCTATTGGATTTAAATCCCTCATTGCATTGTTTAAAAATGCATAATGATGTGAGAGCGCTTGGCCAGCTTCTTGGTGGTGTTGGCTTTGGAATAGTTTTTTTTTTCTTTGGGGGGGGGGTTTCCCCCCGTTTTATTTCTTTGAATTTTAATTCTTGCAAAAGCCTGCTTATGTAAATGACCAATAAAAACCACAAATGCTAAGGCACACAAATCCTAATGATCCTGGTCTTAAATGGAGAGAAATCAAGTTTCTGGAAAGTTGAAGAACCCTGCAGTGACGGGTCAACCGTGTAACACTTTCTACCAGATTTGTTTTTAATTCACAGACAGACTCTCTGTCCAATGCTTTGGTTAGGGTCATTCTTCACATTCTTTTATGGAGACTTCGTTCTTTGAGTTTGACCTTCACGCTATCTGTTCATCAGCAGAGATTTAAAAACCACAGAAAGAAACAAAATCCCTTGTATGGGGAAAGGGGCGCTAGTTAACCCAAGGGTCTTGCTCGATAACATGAAATTTGGACTAGATGCCAAAAACTTTACGAACAAGTTTCACCAAGTTGCCCGTTTTCTTAAATTTTCTTTTAAATTCTGATTTTTTTTTTTCAAAAGTCAGTTGATGTACAGTTTGGAGTGGGAGGGTGTTATTTATAGAACATTTCATGGTATGTAACTTTGTTTAGTTTTATCCCAGTGGATTGGAATGGTGTTCTCCAACTGTTATCCAAAGAGGAAATGATTTATAAGGAAGAGTAGGCCAACTGGGACTGGGTTTACTTCAGAGCCAAGTGGAGCCCCAGTGGGAGATAGCAGTGCTGTTTGATGTGCAGCATTAAAGAAGATTTGGCATGATCTCAGCTACTTGGGCACATGTTTACACAAACAGCTGGACAGAAAAAAAATACTCTTTCATTTTGTCAAAAGTCAAGCTGTAGTCAAAGTGTCACATGCAGTTTATTAAATCATTATAAGCACTTTATCGTCCAAATTCAGCAGTAAATCTCCAAGCACTCAATGTCGTACAGAAAAAAAAAAAATAAGGCCAGTGGGAGGAAAAGTCAGTTGCAAATGACTTAATGTGACGTTATCGTGATGTGAGTCGGAGGGCACTTCAGGTTCACTGCTTATCTCCCACGCAGTAGGCATTATACAATGAACTCAAATCTCAATCTATTTTCCAGGAAGGTTTTATAAGTGGAGCTGGAGAGCAGGGTGGGACCTCAATCTTTTAGTTTGCACGTCATTGCTGACTTTGTTTCTTATATACTGAGAGTTGTGGTGTGGTATTAAAATTGATACATGATATAAAAAATGTATGAGAATAGCAGGAACCAAGGTAACAGTAAATGAAATAGTAGTGCCACGTGGATTTATCAACAGCGTTAATTATATTCAAGCATCATCTAGGCATTTTAACCTGACATTTACCCTACTTATACCAAAGAAATTGCGCTTGCATGAATTACAAAACGTACAGATGTAGCATCGATATTTTATATTCTAGCACTGCGGGAGACACGGCAGTACGGAACTGTACAGTATACAGGTTTCACTTAACATTTTTTTAAGGGTAATGCATAAAGCTGAGTTTAAAAAGAAGTGTTTTGGTGGCATATTTAGGGTTTAAACTATATAAATTGGCATTTATAGGCATTTTTTACCACATCGAAAATTCCCCTTTTTTATTTCTCCTTTTGTTTTTAAGTCCTAGTACTAGGTGTTTCTGGAGGTCTTGTAAACCCTGATCTGGTAACACGCCACAGCTAATTGCAGGGACATGTCCCCTTGTACACAGTTACAGCTGAGGTCCAGAGATGTCATGCCCACACTAATCAACATCAACTGTTTGCAAATTGCCAACACATGCTGCCTGCCGACTGCAGAAGGTGGGGCTTTGGGAACTGGCTGTAAAACTTGGGTTACTGTGCTTCATTCAAGACGCTGTTGGTCAGAAACGAAGCTCTTCTGTAAGACTGACTCAACAGACAGATTGTACATACTCTCCGAATTATTATTATGATGTTGTGACACAATCTTTCCATTTCCTCCAGTCCGATATTGAGAACTTCCTTCCAGATTGCTCGAATCCAAGATTGAGATTTAGTTTTAGGTACGCTCGTGAATCACTGCTCACTGTCTCAGCTCTGGAGCACTTCATTACCTAAATGTATGGGGCAGTAACCATCACAATCACAGTGCTCACAGATCAGATCCTTCCTAATTTCATTAGGAGACAACTTATACTACCTTCTGTGTTCATGTTCCATAGCTTATTGGGGAAACGTGAGCACATTCTTAAAGAAAACACACTTATTGCACGTTGCTGGGGTTTTTTCCAGGCTTGATTTATGTATTCTCCAAGCTGAATTCTCCTGCACTGTACTTTTTAAACCTTAACAGAGGAAGCAGATGTTGTCTTTGGCACCGATGATGGTACATCAACACTATTTATTTCACATTTGTTGGAGTGAGTCACCACTTTAATTATAGCAGACACCAAGGAGATTCATCAGGTTTCCCAAGGACTCCTGCTGTGGATGAGGAGTGGTAACCCATCGTAAATAAATAATCCATTTTCTATGTGCCCTTAATGCAAATCTATGTTTAAAAAAAAAAGATCCAAGGTCAGGAGATGCAGTACTTATTATACATAAGTTTAAAGACTTGTGTGTGGATTTCATCTACTCCTTCACTGCATGATCTAGAGTCACGGATGTTATCACTGTAGATTACTGCTGACTTTTAAAGCTCTGTTGGAGGAAGGTTACATAATGGCGAACATCCTGTTTTCTTTTGGTCTAACGTTTCTGTTTCTATCTGAATGTTGACCCTAAGTGTTATTTTTGTTTTGTTAAAGTCAATTATACAACAATTTGTTCCAACAAAGCCTTTTGATTGGACAAGGGATTCTAAGCCCAACACAGCTCAATAACTTTCCTTTATATGCTATTTGGGGTTTAAATGGCGCCAATTTGGGGTTTAAATGGGGGCCAAAGGTAGCTCAGTGGTTAAGGCGTTAGACTACGGTTCGGAAGATCCTAGGTTCAAACCCCACAACCACTACGGTAAGTTGCCACTGTTGGGCCCTTGAGCAAGGCCCTTAACCCTCAACTGTAATGAGATAAAAAAATGTAAGTCGCTCTGGATGGAACATTTAGGCAACTGAGGCTAAAGAGGAATAAGTGGAGGCCCAGGTTGGTTACACTCACTGTTGGTTGCTAACTGTCCGTCGCTAGCTTAACACTAGTTCTGTCAGTTGCGGTTAGTTAGTTCTGCTAAATAACTGATTTGAATAAACTGAAAAAAAATATTATCTGTTGATAATAAATGGTGTTTATGAGAAAAGCAATAACACACATGAGGTCATGCTGTTGTGCTGAATATCAGCACAGCTGCGATATCACAGTCATGCTGATATTCAGTACAACAGCACGACCTTGAGTCTGATATTGCTTAATCGCAAAACTTATACAATGATTGTAAACTGTGTTTAATGCAAAATTCACTATTTAAAAATCTTAAAATCTGCCTAATATTAAATTAGTTATATAAACATCAATTAAATAAGTGCTATGAGAGAACTTTCTTTTACAGTTAAAGGCACCTATAAGTCGAACTGCTGCATGTTGAAAAGGGAATGAAGCGTACCTCTCCTTCAGCGCTCGTGCTTCGTTAAAGCCGCACTCTTGTAATGTTTACCATTATCGTGTTCTTGAGATGTTTAAACAGTCCAAAGTTTTGCCGCATGTTCTGCTGACACTTGAACTAGGGTGACGGGGTTGAATTGCAGGTCACTGTTTTACAGATTCCACAAGGCATTGACTTTTCAACCTTAACTTTCTTCTTACTGTCCACCATGTCCCTTTTTTTATTTGATGGTTTTTTTTTCTGTGGTTGCCATGTTTCTACACATTAACGGTTATAGTGTCTGGTGTTATTAAAAGATTGAGCGTGTCTACTGTTAAACTGCGCAAACCCCTATTTGCTAAAGCAGAAGGGAAAAAAAATATTTTTTCTTCAAAAGTTTTTCAAAACAAACTAGAAAAACTACCAAATTTTTTTTACTAGCAAGTAAAATTGTACACTTTTGTCTCTTTGTTTGAGATTGCTCGTTCACACGCCTCCACCAGAAGAAAGTTTTAAGATGGATAATATGTCAAGACAGGATTTTGAATAAAATCCAATAGTCTGCCGAGTTTGAAGGCCATGTCGCGATGATGAACACTCTGAAACCAATAGGTATCAAGAGGCAACTGTGGCATGTTGGCATGCAATGTAATTTTATCCATGTGCATGTCTTTCCCAGGAGATTTCTGCTGATAAGCACCAACGATACACCGATGACTTGGACCGCATAAAGCTTGTGTACATATGAGAAGCATGCTGACTGATCATTAACAGATTTTATTATTAGTCACTGTTGTAGACATGCCATGTATATTTCTGCACTTATAGAATCTCTGCCAAAGTTTTTAACCAAGCTGTTCGGGTAGCAGCCCAATCAGACGCTGAATAGCAGGCTTGTTTAGCCTTTTCAAGGCCCCTTCCTGTCCTAAATCCATTAATACTGTATCAGAATGCAGCTTAGGAGACACACACATGCGCGCGTGCGCACACACAAACACACACAGACACACAGCTGCAGCTGTTTTCTGTGACTTCTGGAAAGTGGAATCGTCTAGAAGTCTGATGGGAAGAGCAGAAACGAGGTTTGTGAGGACCACGGTCCTATCCCTCGTTATGTGATTAGCGTGCCCTTAACGTGGAAAGAGTTTTTTTTTTTTTTGTAAGTTAGATTTGTTTGTTTATAGCATGTGATCCTCAGCAGCGGCATGCGGCTGCGAACCCCCCCGTGTGCTGAAACATGGGGTTTTAATTAAGGCTCAGTCCATACACAGGAGGTTTTTTAAATGCCCACATTCATGCTTGCCTGGAGCCTAGCGAAGCCGAACTTCTCTCAGAGACCCTGAACAGAGACGTTCTTGTGAGGCACCGGTGGAACCGCGTCAGCTCTCACGGGAAAAAAATGCGAGAAATGCCTCACACAAGCTGTTAAGTATGTTTAGTGTGCGAATATTTTCTGCCAACAGGAGAAGCTTTCTGGCATAAGTGTAAATGACCTTTCAGTACGTAACTCCGATTGGATCGTACCTTTTAAAAATGCAGGTGAGCACAATGAGGTGACCAACAGATGGGGGCGTTTTCAATGCAAGTTACTGTTTAAGCTGTTTTTTGTAGCGTTTCAGGAGTATAGTACTGTGCAAGGTCCTCATTTCTTTATGAGAAATGAAAATAAAATTTAAGAAATGAATTCTGTTGTGACTGGCTGCACAGTGCCTAAAGATACAATCTAATTATTGTTTGTGTGCTTCCCACACATACAGCATCATTTGATTGGACAGTCCAAGTATTTTTGCCTACCATTTTTAAAAATGTGCTCTTGGAGAACGATGCCCTCCACAATCAAAAAGCTCCCGTTCCCGTTTGCTCTGCTACCGTGAAAGCGGTGTACTGAGAAGCAGTGCCTCAATGCTGCAGATGCCAGACGCTGTAAAAAGAATAAGAAAGACATACTGACATGCTTTGCTGAGAGACACTGTCTCACACGGTGAATGGGACGTTCTTAAAAAATTCAGGAAGATTAACCCTTAAAACTCTAGCAGCGCAGATCCATGCCATCGGTGTCATGTAGAACCAAAGTTTTTACCTGTATTACAAATGTGTCAATGCTACTGCTACTGGAATATGGGAAGGACGTCACAGAGACGTAAATAAAAATGTGCCTTATTATTTTTTTATAAAATTTTTTTTATCTAAAAGTCAACAAAAATGACAATAGAAACGTGCTCTTATGGATCTGTGCTATTTCTTCGCCTGTGAGACCAATTTGTTTTGCATTTTTTTAACATTCAGGCTGTTTCGTTGGCTCCTACTGCAAGCATATTTCAGAGCCGTGGGAAACACTGGGTTGTTTATGTAACATCAGCAGCAATCACATTTCCCCTCTCATCTGTTCCAGCCACTGAGCATTTAGCATCACTAGTACACTGATCACCAGCCTGATCATCTATCATCATCTGCACCTGTTTCTCACTGATTCATGCCTTTTTTTAAATGCTTGAATGATTAGAAGGTCACTGTGCAGCTTAACAAACAAAATCGTTCATCTGAAACTGATCAGGTACAGGGACTAGGGCCCGTTCCTCGTACGTCGCGTGACACATCCGAGATGAACTGACGCATCTAAGATGAGATCATCGTGCTAATTACAATCCGGCTAAGTTGGTTCTTCAAGCACACCTGTTGTTGATGATTAGTATAACTGGATTGAGTCTAGGATTATTGCGCGCTCGTACGTTGGTTTAAAAGGCGATATGCATCGACAGTAGAAAGTCATCACAACCACTTTGATTGGTTGCCGAAATAACAAAAGAGCGAGCTCAATTTTTTTTTGTAACACGTGTTATGCGCTGAAATGCCCCCCTGCCATGGATTGCCCCCCCCCCCCCCCCAACATAATCTCTATCAAATATTATTTTAGAACATAAATTCATAGGTTAATGGTTTACAAATTACACGATAAAATAAAATAAGCAATATGAAAATAAATATGTTGTAAATGAAAAAATAGAAATATATATTATTCCAAATACAACATGTATACTTTTATATTGTTTATTTTATAATAAAAATAGTTTCGCCCAATTTTTCATTATTAAAAATATTTATTTTTATTATATATAAATATTTATTTGCATATTCATGACAAACCCCTTGAATTTGTTTTACAAAATTAACATTATACAAGAATTTGTATTAATGGTCTTGACGGCTGTCTCGTGCCTAGAGTTTATTATAATAGTAATATCATATTTGATAATAATAAACCTGTGAATTAATGTTCTAATATAATATTTGATAGCGATTATGTATGGGGAGGGCAATCCATGGCAGGGGGGCATTTTTATTTTTATATATATATATATATATATATATATATATATATATATATATATATATATGCAAGATACTTTTCTTTTCCCACGTGAGTCAGTCCGCGTCAGTCGTGCTCTTTAACCAATCAGATTTGACCTCGCCATTTCACCAATCATAACCCGGCAGGAGCGCAGCCTTAATCCTGTTTACATGAAATAAACCTGCTACCGAGCATGTTCAAGATTACGGACATGTTGCTATGACAGCAAATGTGAGAAGCGCATCGGAGAACGAAACAACCCAAGATCAGGACAAATCCACAACAATCAAATCCAGCTAACTGAGTTAACGACGTACGGAGAACGGACCCCTGGACTGAAAATGAAAGACAAAAACTTGCCAAAAACGAGAAGCAAAAAGTCCTTCAGGAAGCACGGATGTCTATTCCTCAACACTAAGTTTAAAAAAAAAATACTGTCTGGCTTTTTTGAAGCAAAATATGAATAAAAGAGCGGTGGTTCAAGACTTTTGCGCAGTACTGTCAGTACGATGGATGCACCAAAAATGGATTGTAGAAGTTGTCAATAGTAGCAGCAGAATAGTTTTTGTTTGTTTTGTGTGTTTAATCTGATACCTTTTCACCTCATCACTTTCGTCTAGAGCCTCTACGTAGACGTATCCTGCCTTTGAGTCACAGCATGTATCATTGCCAATGAGTGGGAGTTAATCCTCCATCTCTCCAGTTTCCTGATGATATTTCCATTGGCTCTGGAAATGCTATCTGCGCTTTAGCCCTAAATCCCCAAGTTGATCGAATGCATAAGTCACACTAATAGCTGTATTTTGCTCAGAGCCATTTTTAAACATGTAATATTTTATCAACAGAGCATTCGAGAAGGCGTGCAGTGCCTAAAAGTAAGAACTCTAGGTGAAGGGAAGAAAGAGGCACGGTCCAGCTGTATGTGCAGCTGCAAGTTGGGCTCACAGCAGACCTGGCCCTTTTATAGACTTGATTGGTCACATCTGGCATCATTAATCCCATATGTAGGACACAAAATGGAGGGGCAGGACCTCTTTTACTGCAAATACTCCTCCATTCTGCAACCTCCAGCCAGGACACAAGCCGTAACGTGCGAGAATCTACCTTTTGGTAGAGCAGATATGCATCATCGTGCTGTGGTACTGGATATCTTAACCCTTGGGCTCCTATTTAAAAGTAGTAGTTATCTGATCTAGATGAAGATAGTGGGACTCTTTTTTTCTGCTGCCATAACGCTGAAGCAGTGTGACCTCCTGATGACACACAGGTCCTACCTCTGATTGGCCTTCATTCACTGGCTGGGTGACACCAGCCCAAGTACGAAACGCGATACGTCCCGGACAAAGCTCTTGGCAAGGCTCCTGGTTCCACAGGAGCAAAAAAAGTCAGAGAATGGAGTGAGCCACGCTAGTGGACCGTAGTGCTGACCCAGGTTTTGTAACCGAGAAGGGGGCAGGAAAAAAGAAAGGTGGGCTTTGAAAATGTTTTCAGGAGAGCTTTAGGAGAGCAAGAACATTTGGGTGAATTGCATGACTATGAATCCCCACCCCTCCCTCCCAGAGGACCAATGTTTCCTGCCTTGCTTCTCCGCTGAAATCAGATTCCAGACCTTGCTTAAGCCTTGTTTTTTTGGCATCAGCCATGCACAGACACTTACAGAGAATTTCAGCTCCCACATGCTTTTTTTTCCCCCTTCTGCTCTCTTCTTTTCCAATCCTCTTTGTCTTCTTGATCGTCTTATCAGTTTAAGAGAAAATTATATTCACACCTTGAGCCTCTGTCTGGTGTTGAAGCCGATAGTGTAAGATGATAAAGTGTTGAGGTGTGAGCTCTTAAACCGAGTTTAAGGAACAAAAGCAGACAGTTTCCAGGCCATGTTAAATTGTAAAAGAAGCCAAAAGCAGTGATCATGATGAGGACTGAATTTATTTATTAATTTATGTTTTGTAGGCCATCTAGTATTTCTTTGTGAAACCTTTCCCTACTTATTTCAGTCTGAATCTGGAATAAAAGACTATTTAAAATATATAAGAAAAATCATTAAGGCTTGGGCAATATAATGCCAACTCATCTCAATTCACTTTTCAGTCATTTGTAGACATTCAAATGTGTCTCCATTGTGCATGTAAAAATAATATAAAATTGGCTTAAACAAGCCAATTGGATATTTTCCCCCTATTGTGACTTTATACAAAAAGAACCCCCTGCTTTGTGCCTCTCTGGAGTCGCGTGGCTCAGCAGTAGCTCATTTATATAGACACTGAAACAGCACGTTCAGAAAAGGAACAAACCACAGGGAGGGTAAGGTATGAAATATACATTATATAAATGGTATTACAGGTGGAGCATTAATAGGCATGCTATGTGGAGCTCTAAGACCTACAGTAAGTCAACGAATAAAATATGGGACCTTTTAAAACGAACATTTGAGTCTATTCCAAAAATGTTAAGTAAATATCAGAAAAATTATCACTGGAAGGTTTTCTCAGTATACTGGAGCCATGATGAGACTGCCTGAGTCATGTCTGAAACCCTGGCCTCCCAAGAACACTTTTATCTTTTTATCTGGCGACAAGATATCTGTCAATGTTCAAGCATCAGACGTTCTACTTGCCAAATGTTCACGGTAACGACTGCAGCAGCGGCTCTTATCATTAATCGCAGATGTACAACCTTTTTTAAAAAAAAATAATTTCTCATTCCCGAGTCTCATCGCCTGTGATCGACTGTGCTTAAAGTCTCCTGTGGATGTTAATTTGTTTTACACCTTGATTCGTGAGTAATTGCATCAGAATTTCCATATAAGATTCTACAAATCCGCTGTTACTATGGAAAAGTACATGTATTAAAACTTTCACATTACCGTAACTATCTGTTAAGAGCCATGCTGTTATAGAAAAATGATCAGTTCTAATGCAGTTTGAGAATTCTTCAAGCATATTGTAGACTAAACAGATGCGTTCATACTGAACAAAGGCTGTTAGACCCCATTATGCTGTTCATCATTGCATTAAAACAAAATGATAACCTTATTAGTAATGACTCAAAACCAGTTAACGGGTTTAGTCTACCTTGTTACCGAAATGTACTAAAAAAAAGGTTGTTTGTGCCAGCTATGCACATGTCCTGTTTGGAGATCGTGTGGACATACCAGACAACTTTTTCTCCCTCCAGCTGGTCAAGTGGTAAAATGTCCATGTTTACATTTGAAGAGCTGTAAAAGACGCACTGTCTCATTTGGCCAGTTAGTGAATTGGCCCCTGAGTGTGTCTTATTTACACTGACTGGAATGATGTGTGTGTGGCTCTCAAGGGGAGGCAGGGGATTGAACCTGACAGTCTTAGCTCATCGGGAAAGGTAAACAATGCCATATTTCAGTGTGTGTCAGTTTTGGTTGTGTGGGGGTGATGTGGGGGCATTACTGGGGAACTTGACTCCTGAGCTGCATTTGGTTGTCAAGCCACTGTTCAAGCATTTCTAGAGCTAACTGTTCCCTGCACAACATTACGCACCGAATCAGACGTAAAATTCTGGTAATCTATGGATCTTTGGCCGACTCTTTGCACTTCCTCCCCCTGCAATTTCTCTCAAACCTACAGCAGAGCTCAAATGAACTCCATATGACTATCTGTCACGGCTGCACGTTAGCAAATCGAGAAAGGGGGGGGGAAATCACCCTAGAGTTTGGCTTGCTCTTTCATACTACTCATGCAATGTTTTCCATTGTTTTTCAAGTCGAAGAAGTGAGAGAGGATTTTTGGTTGGTCTGGGGGTCACATGTCGTCTGTTCAGTCCTGCGGTTGAGTTATCACACAATTAAAGCTATTTATAAATAGACAGGGTTTGTAAACCAGCTCGATTGGCCCACCACTATCCCAAACACACAGAGCAGTCAGACGACCTAAAGTCATAGGGGAAGAGACGGGGAGACTGAGAGACGGATATGACTTCAGACAAGTGGAAAAACCAGAAATAAATCTTATCACGCAGTATGCCTCTTTTCACAGCCTCTTGCGTCTGGGATGCCATCATTATTAACAGCGGTTGTTGGCACTTGTGCTTCATTCTGGACGACTCCATCATAACTACTATTTATTTGGGTCGAATGGACGCACGTACGAACGCACCGCTCGTCTCCTCAGCACAGAGCGAATTGAAAGCATTGGTCCTTGCGTTCACTAGCGATTAAAAGCTCTCATTTGTGGCTGGGCAGAAACAGCTGCATTGACTCCATGCAGTCAGTAAAGACCAGAGTAGAGCCAAGGCTTCCTTTACACTCCAAAACACACACGTACAGTCCCATAAAGACACACACTCACACTTGCTACATCATTCATAGCGCAAACCTATCCGGCCTGTATAATAAAGGACAATTATAGCCGAGACGGCAGCGCACTGACAACACACCAGGAAACGGATAATGGCTGCTAAACAAACACTTTGATCTTCGATATGAAAAAAAGGAAAGAGAAACGATCCAGCCAAAGGCAGTGCGAGTGCAGGGGGGGTTCGGGTTTTTTTTTTCCTGGTGTCTGATACTAATCTGTGTATAGCAGAGCTTTTTTTTTTAATCACACTGAGGAAAAGATTATGTTTTCAGACACAAGTTTGACTGCAAATATGCCGACAAAAAACAACAACTGTATTCGTCGGGGTCACTGGAGTACTATTTGGTTTTCTTTGGCTTGTGGCAATCAGAGGCCTGCTTCGGGGTCCAGGCCACTTTGTTGTAATGTGGGGTTCGGCGTGTGATGTTTCCGGTTGCTGGTTCGTCTCCGCCGTGCTTTTGGCCTGGTAGCATCTCTTGCGGCAAACATCTCTTGATGTTTGGGCACATCGCTTGCACTGATCGAGGCTAAATTTAAACCCAGGGACAGACAAGTCATGCCAGAGAGCCATGTCCTCAGTCCACTTTCTCCTTTACAGCAATAAGTACGAGTATACGGGCAGGATACTCGTACTTTACTACCAAAATAGCTCTCATGTGTCTGAACTTGTGTCGTCTACGTTGAGGCTCAACATGGATCAGATGTAGAGTCGCGGAGAACAGAAAAACAAGCTGAACAGGGACATTTAAGGATGAAGTTGTCCAACAGTCCTAATGATTAGAAGCAATTAGTGTGATCACGGGTGCAGAATAATACACAGTGGGTTCTCGCTTTGATTTATTGTTAAGTCAAGTCCTTTCTTTGAGAGGAACTGAAAGAGGAATCTTTGGGTGTGTAGATAATGAGCCCCAGGAATTTTCTCCTAAATGGACTTTAAGACACACTAATTATCTTCTCAGACATAAGGAAAAAACTTTCTAGGTGACATGATGTGTACCCATACTGGAAAATCTACGCACTAGACATTAAAGTCCGTGGAAACTAGATTTCATTTAAGCTGTAGGAAATAGTGTGTGTGTCAAACAACGCTGCTCTGTTTAAGTATATGGAATGTTTGATAGGATAATAACGGCAACCCAAAGTTTTTAGGAATATGCAAGCAAACCTATGGGCGCACGCACACACACACACACACACACACCTTTAAAGAGCAGTGAAACCAGCTCCGTGAAAGCTCCTTTCATTTAACACGATCAGCCAGCTCACCAAATAAGGCCAGCACTGCACCCTTACCGCTTAACACAGACTGACAGGCTGTTAGAGTACCAACATGTCAGCAATAACAGCCTGAGAAACCTCTCCTTAACCTCGTAAAAGCCTTTCACGGCCAAAGAGGGTGTGTGGCTCCAGATTAAACGTCTGAAGAATTAAATCAATGTTGTCAAATAATTGGCTTTGCTTCATACATAGTGTGATAATTTTTTTAACTTTCTTTATATATATATAGCATGCGCCAAAATATGTAGTACTGAAATGAAAAAACAAACAATATTACCTCGTTGCCTCTCTGAAGACGGTGTTCATCGTACACGCAGATTCTCAAACATATCCCGCAACAAAGGTTTCTGCAGACTCCAGCAAAAGGAGACGATTTGTTCGCGTAACGCAGGCGGATCTTCACAGTAGGACACACTCTCCTTTCACGTAGAACATCAGGTAGACGTCAGGTGGTGTAAGATCAGGGGAATGAGATGGGTATGGGAAGGAATTGTTCTCTTTTTAAACTCGGTTCCTGATCACGACCACTTCCGTATGAGCGGAAACTCAATTATGAAGACTTTCTCCACCATCGACAGACCCATTTCCAATAACAACTGCACAACACTTCCTTTACAATCCATGAAACACTGTATCTGGAGCTTTGCCCCAGCAACAAACTCAAATGCGCGAGTTTCAGTACTGTATATTTTGCCGCGTACCATAAATACGTTTATGCAATATTATTAAATAATGTCCAATTACCAATTTGAAAAGTCTTTTTTATATATATATATATATATATAAGCATCTTTGATAATGTGTCCTGAATAAATAGTATAAAGCATGTGCGTATTGAGTGTTACTGTACAGTCAAATGACGTTGTTATTCTTTCTTTCTCTCTTTCTATTTACAGGTAAGATTTGAAACTCCTCATCCGTGCACTGCATGATCCCCTGTGTAAGTAGCCTTAAGATCTGTGCTGACTGCAACAATAATATTGTTTTGACAAAGGCTCGAGCAACCACAAAAATGTGTCTGTGTGCGCAGATAAAGCCGAACACACACATACACACTCCACCCTACTGTAATCCTACTGTCAGTCAAACAAAGCTGGTGATTGCAAGCGTGAGTCGAATTGATCTCTTCTCTCTCGATCCACCTAACCTTTACAACCGTCTGTGATTTCCACCCCAGTCACTTCTGGCTCAGCTGTAATAGATATTTAACCTTTATTGACTGGGTTGTTCACATAATCCCCAGCTAGAACCCAGCTTCCCTTAGTGAGAGCCTCAAAGAGAGAGCGTCTGAACCCAATGATGATCCTATAGGAAGTGGACTTTCATTTTCAAACGTGTCACTTTATGCATGAATCAGTTTTTGCAATGAACATGAATATTCTGTTTGTTTGTTTTTTTAATGTACATTATTATGTTGGAAATTAACTTTTACAGTGCCATGCAATAGTAATCATATTTTTTTTTTATTTAAAAAATGTAAGCGCATCCTGCCTGAAGCCAAGTGTTTCACGAACAGGTTCCAGATCCACCAAGACACTGACTTAAAATCTATGAATTTTACTTTTTGCATCTCTTTCAACTCGTTGCATGTTCAGGTACATCTCACATCAGTGCACACACACTCATCTTATATCAGGAGGATCCCCAAGCAAACTGTGATTTAATCTCAATATGCATCTGAGCTGTTGATGGATAAAGACCTCGTCTAAAATAATTTAGCAAATTCCACAAACATCATTCTACTGCTTTTGCAGGAAATGCGAGTCTTGCATAAAATGCTTGTAAAATACTCTCGTTTTGCTAGAGTATTGGATTTTTTTTCTCTCGAGTTGATGGGAAGGTAGCACTGTCGCCGTGCACCTCCAGGGTCTGGGTTCGATTCCCGGCCAGGCTCGATTGCTGTCTCTGTGTGCATGGAGTTTGCATGTTCTCCCCGTGCTCTGTGGGTTTCCTCCTGGTACTCTGGTTTCCTCCCACAGTCCAAAGACCTGCACATTAGGCTAATCAGCATTCCCAAATTGTCCATAGTGTGTGAGTGGGGGTGTGTATGTGTGTGTGCCCGGCGACGGATTGGATTGGCACCCTGTTCAGGATGTACCTCGCCTCATGCCAAAAGTCTCCTGGGATAGGCTCCAGGCTCCCCGCGACCCTGAATACAGGATAAAGCGCTATAGACGATGAGCGAGTGAATGAGTGAGTATGGGCAGTTGATGCAATACCACCACCTACTGGAGTGGAGTGTAAACCAGAAGATTGGCACAGAAAAAAGATCATTGCTTTGTACAGTATGAGTTACACAGCGTTTCGGTAAATGTTTCGTAGAAGTAGTTTTTAATTGAATTTAATCGAATCCCCAGCGTGTCTATGATTCACAGATCTACAAGCAACTGAGGGTATTTTGTGTCTGTGTGTGTTGTGAAAATGACTCAAATTTGGCATAAAGAGAAGGTAAGACTTGCAGTTGAACCGATATAAGTGGCAATTTAAAATGGTCTGCGCTAACAGCGCCCCCATTAAGAAGTGAATAGAACACAAGTGCTCGGGTCTATTGAGGATGACCTGTAAGGCTTGGCATGATGAAGCAGTAAGACGACTTCATTGTGTTCTACACTGAGGAGGCTGAAAGATCAAATGTGTCAGCGCTGGCCGTTTGGTCATTCCGGGTTTTTGTGAAAAGCACTTAAGTTTAGCAAGGGAGGCCATCCTCTGCCCTCCATTTGTTCAGACACACACACGTATACACACACACGCACACGCTCACAATGCCAGGTTTACATAATCTTTCCCAGACAGAACCTGGGAGGACATGCTTGGTTACAAATGAGACACAGAGAAAAGGATCACAGGAGAAGGAGAGAAAAGGAAAAACCTGAAGAGAGACTAAGGAGAATAGGAGGGAGGTGTCTCTGAATCTTCTTAAGTTGGCTGTATATCATTTAGCAATTGCAGTATTCCCCCTCGTACACAGAAGACACTAGGCTTTAGCCGTGCCAGCGAGGCCATGGCAATTATATTTCGGTCCTGGATTTAGAAGTGCCATTGGCATGTTTATTGGAGCCATAACACCACAGCCCATGTGTCCAGGAACACTGCATAAAACCTCCCATTCCACTTTGTTTCATTTCCAAACCTTCCGCGCACCTCGCCCAGACCACACAAATGGTCCTGTGACCGCTACTGCTGATTCGTTCTTTCCACTCTCTGTTCACTTCATATAGCAAGTCGTTTCTTACATCAGTGAAGCCAATTAGGACTATCAACCCTGATCGCTTTCCAAACGAAACTTCGCACTATTTATAAACGTTTGCAATTACGAGCGCTCAACTAAACATTCAGAGATTAGCCGACGTCCTGCGGGTCAGCACTGCGATGCACACCAAGCGCAAAAACGGCGTTAACCAGGTTTTGCCTGATCTAATTGTGTTTATGGAAGTTGGGCTGGCCTGTGCTGGAGGAAATGGAGGGGAAGTGCTAGCGAAGCTAGTTTTAGGAACAGTGGATGGTGTGTAAAGACACGGTCAGCACTCGTATTAGGATCTAGCTTATTCTTCATGCCTCTTCAGTTGTCTTCATATGCGATCTGAACTTGGACAAGCAGAAGGACGTCTGGCAAACTCTGTGTGGGGAATAAATGAGTCTAGAAGGATGGGCTCATCCACAGCTACGGCAAATCGGAAGCGAGGATCTTGATGTGAATGGCCTAAATACATGGTGACTCATGAAGTGTGTGTGTGTGTGTGTGTGTAACTAGGAAAAGTTTTATAAAAAGTCGAGCAGTCAGATAGGGGACAATATTTCCCCCTGGCCTATGCTGTCCTGATGATTTAGCCTGTGCGCGCACACAAACACACACACACACAGTCTCTCTGTCTCGCTTGTCCTCCCTCACTTGTTCTCTGAGACACACTTATATTTTCTCACTTTTATTTTCCACCACTCTGATGCAGAAAATTTCAGAAAAGATCAGTATGGTCAAAGGGTCAAGCCAAGCGTATTTCTTTTAGACCAGCAATACTTTTAACCGCTGTTACTCATATCTAGCCTTTGCTTGCATCCTCATACGGTTACGGTTCCAGCCCTCCTGACTGACATCACGCAGAGGTTTGCTTTTTTTTATATACTGGCTTTCTCTGGACAGACTAGCACTTTTGATTTCCACGAACCAGACGTCCAAAACCTCCATCAAGCCCTATTTCTGGTTCAAAGACGGTAATTTAGCACGGAGCGAGGGAGTGGATGAACTCGAGGCTGACTGAGACTGAGACCACGTGGAAATACTGTACGTTAAATCGGAAAATGGCAATGAAATTAAACAAGAAGTCAGTGTCGGTTCAGGTATTTGTTCATATTGTCTCTTTATCTTTCATGTGTGCCGTTGGGAGAGCGATCAGAATGAGAACCTGGAAAGTCCAGCAGGGGTTTGGTGTTAAGCAAAATATGGTCAGTTTTTGCCAAATTTAAATATGCATGCATTAGGAGCATCGATATCCTAATATAAAACACAGCTTAAGGCTGAGGTGTACTGTAGGCTTAATAAAGACAGGCAATGTCAGCAACATAATGAATAGCCTGTTGTTAGCTCAACTTTGGACACGAGTCGAAAAGTCTCACTGTGGCCAAGACAAGCAGTAGAGAGACGAAATTGCTGAGCACACCACGGGTCTCTTCAGTTCAGCACGCCTGGTAGGGTGCTTGAGGACATTTAGCTTGGCTGGGCAGTACTGCATTTACATTTCTAATCAAGTGGGCTCTGGTTATGGGCTCTGGCTGCTTTGTTGAAGTGGACTCAATGAGCCACTCTCGCTGCTTCTTTGATGTTACGACCTTTAGCCCGTGCCAAGTCTGAGAAGCAGAGCCTCCGTCTCCGTGCTGCCCGAGGTAATGTGTATATACAAGCTACTCCAGCGGCACACCGTCTTTCATTCAGTGCCTTTATCTCTCCTTAGCTTTTACGAAAACACACACTCTCTGCATTAGGTAAAGAAGCTCTGCTTTACCGGACCCGAGGTTGCTGTAACTCTGCCAGGAGACAACTATAACTTTGATTCGGTTGCAAGCGAGCGTTAGGTGTAAGAACCTGCTTGACCTCTGCTACCCGGACTGCAGCTCTGCCCCCGGGGACCCCGCCTGCTCTCTGGGATTTCTTTTTATTCCACCCTGCTGAGCCGTCTTCAAAGGCTCCATTGCACACACCCCTGTTTTCATTAGCCGAGAGATTAGCGTTAATCTGTACCAGTGCACCTCACGTTCAAACTGCCCCCTCGACTCTAAACCAAGCCTTTCGAGACGAGGCAGGCTGCAGTCCAGGAGCAAACCTGAGCCGTTAATTTGTTAATTAGGAGCAGACGGAGAGGGCGGTTCAGGTGGGGGTTTGTAGAATCATGATTGTTTAATAGGTACAGTTAACTGCAGTATTCTCCCGGAAAATAAAGAAATAAATGCTAACGGTTGCATGGTGACTGACAGGTGCTGAGGGCAAGAGGGCGCTCTAGAGAGTGAAAATAAACAGAATTGAGAGCTTGGAAGAGTCTGATGTTATACAGTAGGTATAAATGGAATTCAAATCTGATGAAGTTTTATTTAGTTTTCCCTTCCTGAGCAGGTAAGGCATATATTTGTTCTGTAATTTGGTGGGAAGTTGATGAATGGCAGTCATCTGATTTATTTTCTTTTGGGGGGGGGGGGGGGGTCACGATTAGCTAGGTGGAGCAACAGGTGCACTTCATGTGTTTTTGCATTCCAGTCAAATTGAGCAAGTCAGTGGGTGTTTCTGTTCACTCATGGTGTTTATACTTTTTACAGACGTGAGGCTATTTATCCTGAATTACTGTATTTTTAGCTAACATCATGATTTTGGCCATCTAGTGGCGACTTTTTTTTTTGTGTGTTTTTACAGCAATAATGCAGGTGATTTATACGTTAGTGTTTCATATAGTCTTTCATCAGCAGTGTAAGTTAGAAATGTGTATGAATGTATGAGTATTTTTGTGCGTGTTTGTTTATTCCTGATAGACGGCGCGGTGGTGTAGTGGTTAGTACTGTCGCCTTGCACCTCCAGGGTCCAGGGTTCGATTCCCCGGCCAGGCTCGATTCCCGTCTCTGTGTGCATGGAGTTTGCATGTTCTCCCCGTGCTTGGTGGGTTTCCTCCGGGTACTCCGGTTTCCTCCCACAGTCCAAAGATATGCAGATTAGGCTAATTCGCGTTCCTAAATTGACCATAGTGTGTGAATGTGCGTATGAGTGTGTGCCCTGCGATGGATTGGCACCCTGTCCAGGGTGTACCCCGCCTTGTGCCCTAAGCCTCCTGGGATAGGCTCCAGGTCCCCCGCGACCCTGAATAGAAGGATAAAGTGGTATAGAAGATGAATGAATGTTTATTCCTGTGTTTGTTGGTGTTTGAGACTGATTTCCTTGGAAGCAGAAGCTGTTACAGCGTGCGCCCATGTGGGCCCGATTTTTCCCAGATGGCAGGAGGATGAAGACTTTGTATGGGGGTGTGTGTGTATGTGTGTGTGTGGTCATCCTCAGTGCTGGTGACTTTGCAGATGCAACATGTGGTGTAAATGTCTATGACGAAGGGAAGAGAGCCCCCGATGATCCTCTCAGCTGTCCTCACTATCTCTCCTGCAGGGTCTTGAGATGCGAGACGATACAGTCATACAGCTGCTCAGGATGCTCTCTAAAGCTTCTCGCATTAGTGTTTGATTTGGATACGATCAAAGAGTAAATCACAGATGTTTTCTAGTTTATAGAACACGGACGGACTCCGTCTTTTTCACTCCAAATGAAGGGTCCAGCTGTGAGCATAGTGATGACGTAAACACTGACCTTGATTCGAGTCTCTAAAAGAAATCCTCACATTGCTCGTAATGAGTAAAACATGTGCCGATCAACTTTTTTTTAACATCTAGTGTTAACTGATCTTACTAGCCGTTAATTAGACCGGAAATTTGGTGGAAAAGCCATGACCAGTTGAACCATGTTGCTTCATCTTCTACTTCTCGCACTCTAACCCTAACCAAAATTACATGCTCTCATGGGTCTTTGATGGTTGCTAGACTTTTAAGTTTGATGGATTACTAAATGAAGGAACTTCGTGGCAGGTACATGTATGCTTTGAAAGCATGTCTGCCATTTTCCTGTTATGTTTGCTGAGACATTTTAAGCCTATATTTACCAAAAGTAAATCTTTACACAGGGAACAGAAGTGTAGACGTGCACTGTGAATTGTCTTCTGGTGATTATAGATTACTTTTTTTCCCCTCAAGCATTTTCTTGGAAGATTACTGTCTATTATAGTTGTAACCTTTCATTCTGCTGCTAGAGCGGTTGCTTTTTAGGACGTGGAAGTTGAGTGTGAAGCATGCCATTTTAACCTGTGGCCTGTTTCACAAGTGTCGTATATCATTAACTGCTACGGCTGTGTGAAATGGTTAACATCAGAGGCTTCCCTGCTGTTATACGGTGTTAAAAAATAACCTCAAGTCCAAAGCCAAGTTGAAGCGTCGACTGCATCGGACACGCTCTCTTGAATGACATTGATTTTGGAAGTATAGTATCTGCATTGCAGATTTGGCCCAGAAAGGGTCTTGGTCTAATTAAAGGAAACAACAGTAGATTAGCAAACGTTGCTCTCTTGTGCGCTTGCATCATTTAGCTGGGTTTAATCCAAATGCGTCCATCTGAGGACAGTTTTTTTTTTTTTTTTCTTGCCTGAACATGTTGTCCAGAATGCACGTTCAAAGGAAGATGGGTTTAAGTAAGCCAAATCGAGAGAACTCAGTTTCTAACACATGCATGTTTTCACACAAACATACACATACAGTACATCATCAGGGGTGGAAGTCTTTTTGAAAGCTGTCATTTGTGGCAGAAGGCCCCTTTGTGCCAGCGGATAAGAAGCTTGTTTATGTTGGGTCACCCGCCTCTGTGTGCTGTAGCCACGAGCGAATCCCAGCATGGGCTCAGCCACATGCCACACACGCACATACCATGGTGCCAACACTGTTGCAACAAGCGTTAAGAAACCTGAACAACAGCTAGCAAAGTCCTGGACAGTATTCTGGTGTCACATGCTGACTAAGCTGACAAAGTCTCACAGCGACCACTTTGTTGCTATCTGCTCTGGGCTCGTCTGTTCACAACTACAATAAGATCACCACTAACCAGATAGGATTTGGAGCATGATTTTCAGTACAGCAGTGAAACTAACACAATAGCTTCTGTGTACAGTTGGCATGAGTGTATAAGATATACAGCACCAGCACCAAGGACATACACATAGCCCAGGTGCCCAATCAAGCATGTTCTGTCTCTGGGATATCAGGTATTCATTTGTGGATGTAAAAATGGCAAATGGCCAAGTATATTTGGGATCTTTATGTAAAAGGCTCACTGGCACTCTGAGGTAAAAGATAATAAATGAAATGAATGAATCCTTGGATTTGCGAGTGTTCCGCAAGACGAGCAAAGATTTTTAATACATTTTGACTTGGAAAATGAACAAGTCTTGGTTTACGAGTACCGCATATCATGTATCACGCATGCGCCTCTTGTTTTGACGCGTAGCGTCACATGAACACAACTGAGCTAACGGTTTTTCTCTCTCTTGTGCTGCGGAATTGTGGGTAATCATCTCCCCTGCTGAGTCTTAGTGCGCATCTCTTACTGGTATAATAAACATCCGTGCACACATGTACTGTTTACTATAACACTGTGACCACGTTTGTGCACGTAAAACATTTTATTTTGTGTCTGTATGCATGTGTACGGCGTGCATGTAAAACAAAAGCAAGTGTCATTAGAGAGGTTAAAGATCCATTTTCTCTCTCTGTATCAGCCTGCTCTTTGTGTCTTTGTGTGCACACGCCATTGGACACCGTGCCCCCCCCACACACACACATTTTTTTAAAAACTTTTTTTAAAGGTAAAGTGCAGGTTAATTTGTTTTATTTTTACTTTATATTTTGTGTTAATTCTTTTTACATATTAATGTTTTTGGACTGTGGAACGAATAATTTTAGTTTCCATTATATTTTTCCATTAAATTTTTATTTTGTTCCGGAATGAATTATGCTCGTAATCCAAGCTTCCACGGTATACACCTTGTCATTGGTCTTTCGGCTGCTCCCGGAAAGATGTTGGCACAGCGGACCGTCCAGTCTGTACATGTTGGCACAGGTTTTATGCCGGATGCCCTTCCTGATGCAACCCTCCCATTTTTTTATCTGGGCTTGGGACCAGCTGTGGCTGGGGTTTGGGCACTGGCTGGAAATCGAAATGGGCCTTCCGCATGGCATGATATTAAAAAAACATAACGTTAACACATTGGCATTGATAATTAAAAGTAAACTGGTGACAGGATCATGGGCATGCAAGGCGCTCACCCATGCCTGCAGGGACCAAAGGCCAGCCCATCTTGTTCGATGCCACAGAGAAGTCACTAAAAAAAGTCAATGCTAGCATTGATGGTAAGGCATCGGATAAGCCAGTGCACTACAGCCTGAGGCACATGTGCCTCAGCAGGCAAAGAGCCCAAGGTAGCCAACCCAGTTTCCAAACTCCCCAATTCCAAAAAGCATCTATGAGATGGACAAACAAGTCTAAACCACAGAGGTCCTGCCACACAACCCACAACCTACAGCACCCAAAGGATTCACTGCCAATGTCCTTGTTTCAGATACCAAAAAACACCCTCAGGGATCTTGTGAAACCATGCCCCAAAGAGCAAGAGCTACCCAGGGGGCACAAGGGAAACCAAAACCTAGGTGGTTATAAAGATGATGAGTGTAATGTTATGGCTAATTGGTATATACAGTTTATAAGTTGTAAGTTGTATTTTTACACTAAGACTTTGGATGGATGGATGGTGTGTCACCATTTTTCTTCCATACACACTTTATTCATTGTATTATAGCCTAGTCCCCAGTGTAAGTTTCTGACCACAGCACCATTATTGACTGGATATTTTTGTTTAGACAACTGTTTCTCAACCCAGAAATGACATTCAGGTGTCAAAATGTCAGCAAAACTCCCCCCTCGCACTCATAGCTTCCTTTCAAAAATACACACACCATTAGGCAAGTATCATGTCAGTGTCACTGCTATCCTGAGATCTACCAGCCAGACCTCAGGTCAGCAGCGCTCACTTTCTAATGATAGACTTTGGGGTAAATGTTACACAAAGCGCTCGTACTCGCAGAAAGAACTGCAGTCAGTATAACTCACATGTATATGGTAGGTTTACCTGACGCAGTGGTCACTCGGTGTGTTTATGCATTCTGCGGCCAGCATTTTAAACACACTCGCATTCTGAGAACTCGGAGCGCGAGACAAAGCCGAGGGGTTGTTGTACTGCTGAAAGGGCAGTGTTTATGTAAACTGGGTGGCCGGGTGTTGAGTAACCGGCTCATGAAAGTACACACACATTCATGCTCTCGCTCGCGCGCGCACACACACACACACACACACACACACACATACACGCACACATGCATATATACAAGAGAAAGAGTGAGAGAGATTTAACTCCGCTTGGAATGCTGCTCAGATGTTGTGCTCAGCAGAGCCCAAGTGTTTTCATTCTGTTTAGTGGACCTAAGTGATTGAAAAACTCCAGTGTGTTAATCTTTTTCTTTTCCCACGTCTCTCCACCCTTACGGCCACCTTTTTCTGCCCCCTCTGTTGCATTTAAACAATGAACTCATTGGCCACATTTAGGTTAGTGGGTTGAAAAGCTAAGCATTATTTGTTTATGGTTTGTCAGCGGTGAACCATATAATCTGGAACTGCACAGTGCATAAACCCAGGCTCACTGTCATTTGACTCCCTGGACTTTTTTATGGTACAGTCTATTCATGCCTTTGCAATGTTTGCTATGTATGTACAGTCGTGGCCAGAAGTACTGAGACAAAAGTGAAATACAATCTTTTAATGACTTTCTGAAAATGTTAAATAATGTGAATTAAGATAATGAGAATCGTTTATTTTATGCAGTGAAATAGTGTTTAGTATGAAGTAGGGCTGCACGATATATCGAAAAAATATTATCGCGATAATGGCATGCGCGATAACCATATTGCAAAGAGTTGCGATAAATACTTTATGTGCCAAGCATTTGTGTGTCCAAATTTGACCAATCATATGGGCCCTTACTATGTTTATACCCGCTTATATCTTTATATATATATATATCTTTATGCTTCATTCTGTCGCGAACTAACCCCGGATGATCAGAAGACTTAGCAATTAGCCGTTAGCCGCGATTAGCCGTTAGCCCTTTATAGACGGTAAACCCAAACGCGGAAGCAAGCGAGTAGGCAGGATAACCACGCGAATTAGTTTAAGGACTCTCACAGAAGGGGAGCAAGGGAAAAACACACATTTAACCCGCGTCCTATAAACACACACTCGAATCAGAAAGTAAACAATCTGAACCGACATGGCGAACTCAGTGACTAAGCTCTATGAGGTGCTTTGTTTACTCCTCTTATACTTCCGGGTTCGCGCCCGCATTACTTCCGGGTCCTAGTGCCGGTCGCGGAGCGAGTGTGTGTGCGTGCATGCGTGTGTGTTTGTGTGACAAATAATACTTTTTTAAATTAAATTTTTGTTTAATAATATTTATTTTTATAAAAAAAAAACAGGCAAGCCAAAGAGAATATTTAGTTTAAAAGATGCTCTTGTTTTAAGACACTATTGATGAGTGTACGGTTACACGTAAATAAAAAGTAATGTTTGAAAGTAATTCATATTGTGTTGGCAGGTTTATAGTAACAGCAAACCAGAAGTCAGAATATCTGCTGAGGGGTTTAAGTCATTCATAGTGTTTTGAAGTCTAAATATTTGCAACTTCCTTGACATATAGTTTCTTTTTAGCCTGAATTACATTTAATTACATCAGACGAATATCTATTACCTGTTTATTTTAGTATGATCATTACATATAAATAAATAATTAAAAAAAATAGGCAATAATAATAATAATAAAAAATGCATTTCTCTAGGGAAATGTTATATCGCAAGAAATATCGTTATCGCAGTATTCAACAACAATATCGCATATTTTCCTAATATCGTGCAGCCCTAATAATGAGAATCATTTATTTTATGCAGTGAAGTAGTGTTTAGTATGAAGTCCTTTATTCCTCAAACCCCGCTGGATCCGGCTGGGCGTGGAGTCAAAAAAGACGTCTGTGGTACCCTGGTGTTACTCGCTCAATATACGCCCCTCCGTATACAGAAATTTTCCACAGACTTTCACAATTCACCTGAGAATTCCCTAGTTTTAGTTATTTTTGTGCAGAGAAAGTAAAAGTCCTTCTACGTATTCGTCAAACACGTTAATTAAACCAACTGATTCCGATTAACACAACTGTTCAGACAGAGAGGTCGAGAACGAATGAATGAAACCTGCTTTGTTCTCAGGGAGTTGTTGTCCTAATACTTTTGGCCACCGCTGAATAGACAGATCGTTAGCATACAGTAAGTATTTTGTTGTTCTGTATTTTGATGCTACACCAAGGTGAAAGGTTGATTTTGTTTTCTTTCCAGTTAGAGAGCCGAGTTCCTGCACTCCTGTGTAGCATCATTGTTCAATCTTTACATGCTCATTAAAAGATTCAGGGTTTGTCATAAGAGCAGTGTTTCTTCAGGCCTCAGTTAACTCTCGAGTAGATCTTGTTTTTCCGAGAGGCCCGGAGAATTCCAGCTCCTTCCTCGAGTCCTGCCCAGGAGGCCAGCTGGACTCAACTGACGAAAGGAAAAGCTGGGGAACACTAGGAGAGCAGTGTCCCCTAGTGGACTCGTCGTAAAGAATTCATCTCGATCACAAACGTTGGAAAAGAGCCTTTTCTCCCACATGCTGTTTTAGATGTCTGTGTTTTTTCCCCCCTCACGAGATAGCGTTCGCCCTGGCCACAGATTGAAGGATGTTGAAGAAAGCGAAGTCTGTCGTTAAGTCTGTCTTAAGCTGAATGTAGCAAGTTGAAACCTGTTGCATAAACACCAGGTGTAGTGTCTGACAAAACAGCCTGTTATGTCCTGTTTAGGAAACTTTAGCTTGTTTGATTGTAAATGGCTTACAATAGTGTATTCCAGTCAGGCATTATAAAAGGGGAAGTAAAAAAAAAAAGTGCTCATCAACAGCGTAGAGCCATTTATCATCATCATCATCATCATCATCTGTCGCCCTTTCAGCTGCCAGTGTTGTGTTACTATATGAATCATTGCAAGTCCTAATTTTTAGACACCAGGTGCACCTATTTTTCATCACCGCAGCACAGAATTCGACCTCAAATGTCACAATTTCACTGTAAAAACGTCTTCTCTTTTCTGCTAGACATGTTCACACACTCACGCCTCATCATGTCCAGTCCCATTTCTGTGGATGTGTTCTGTGGGTTTTTCATTAGACACTGTTAAGGAATCAGGACTTCGACCTGAAATGAGTTCTTGCCTTATTGTAAGGGTTTTGAATTTGATATCAAGGTAGGATGAGGAATAAAATAATTTGTTAATTTGACAAATTGCGAATGCCAATTAACCTAATCTGCAAGTCTTTGGAAACAGAGTTCCCGGAGAATAAACAACCAAGTTCAGGGAGAACATGCAGACGCCACGCACACAAACCCGAGGTAGGAATCGAACCGCAGCCTTGGAGGTGCAAGGCCACAGTTCAAACCACTATGCCACCGTGCTGGCTAAAATTATTTGTACAGTATAATTATACAAAAAGTTATATAATTACAGTATATTGATAAGTGTGACACGTTCATGCAGTTTGTTTAGATGTCATTTCTTGTTGAATCATTTAACTCACAAGCAACAATTAATTCTAGTACATTACTAACATTACTATAAATTAACTTTGATGGTAACATAAAAAAAATACTTAAAATAACATGCTATGGCAACTT
Organism: Channallabes apus; assembly: GCA_030522415.1. NCBI lineage: Eukaryota > Metazoa > Chordata > Actinopteri > Siluriformes > Clariidae > Channallabes > Channallabes apus. The sequence continues at coordinate 23,843,968 of CM060112.1, forward strand.
ATAACATAAAAAAATCTCTTCATCACATTTTCATTACATTTTCTTGTTGTGGTATCGGCATCAAAATTCACCAGTTTGGAATGTATGTACCTTTTTTTTTTTTTTTCCCCCTTGATGGCACGGTGGTGTAGAGTTAGCACTCTAGCCACGCACCTCCAGGGTCGACGGTTTGATTCCTGCCTCGGGTTTGTGTGCATATCATTTTCATGTTCTCCCCATGCTTGGTGGGTTTCCTCCTGGTGCTCCAGTTCCTCCCACAGTCTAAAGATATGTAGATAAGGCTAATTGACGTTCCCAAATTTCCTGTAGTGTCTGATAGTGGGGCGGCGCGGTGGTGTAGTGGTTAGCACTGTCGCCTTGCACCGCCAGGGTCCGGGTTCGATTCCCCGGCCAGGCTCGATTCCCGTCTCTGTGTGCATGGAGTTTGCATGTTCTCCCCGTGCTTGGTGGGTTTCCTCCGGGTACTCCGGTTTCCTCCCACAGTCCAAAGATATGCAGGTTAGGCTAATTGACGTTCCTAAATTGCCCGTAGTGTGCGAGTGTGTATGTGTGTGTGCCCTGCGATGGATTGGCACCCTGTCCAGGGTGTACCCCGCCTAGTGCCCGAAGTCTCCTGGGATAGGCTCCAGGCCCCCGCGACCCTGAACACAGGATTAAGTGGTATAGAAAATGAATGAATGAAAGTCTGATAGTGTGCGTGTGTGTGCCCTGTGATGGATTGGCACCCTGTACAGGGTGTACACCGCCCTGTGCTTAAAGTCTCCTGGGACACGGCTTCCCGCGACCTGAATACAGGATAAGCGGTATAGACGATGAATGAATGACTTTAACTGTTTAATGCCATTTCCCACAAAATCACCTAATTAAACAAACAAATCAGAAGGTGGCCTGATGTAGTAATAATAATAATAATAATAATAAGCTTGACTGATTGAATAATGTTCTTCCATTTAAAAAAAAGAGAGAGAGAGCTATCCACTAACAGCTTACACATTCAGATGCTAGTTTTGGACAACCTGTGTAACATACCAAGATCAGAACCGAGGCCTGTGGCTGAAGGACAGACTCGAGAGATGGAGATTTTCATTTTCTCCGCACATCATGCATTCATTTATTCAAACATTTTGTGATTTCCTCCAGAAAAATAAAGAGAATGATTGAGCCGCAGTGATTTGACCATCATCCAAAATGCTGAGCATCTCCCCCTCTCTATCGTACTTGATGAACATTTCAATTTTCCCTTTCGTCTTGAAATCCTTCCTGAAGACTTAATGAATAGTAGAACGTGCCATGAGGCCAGTTTGTTTTAAGTAGAGCGAGAGACATTCCGAGAAATCTTTTTTTTTTTTTTTTTTTTTTACTGTTTGAGAGAGCTGAGTAACAAAAGACAGGATTTTGTAAAAAAAACTAAGCAGAGGAGGAGATGGTGGAGTGTTTTCGAGCCTGTTTCTCCCTGGAGATGTACTGATTCACAACACTGGAGATGTTGAGAGTTAAGTGTGTGCGCACACACACACATGTGCAGGATAAATCAATATATAGATAAAAAAAAAAGTTGCAAATACTTTGTTCATGTACAGAATTCTGTTTCTTCAAGCTTCACTGCAGTGAATCTTGCCAGACTTGACCGAGCTGATTGAACGCCTCCCTCTCTCGACCATTTCGATCCGGATTTCCTCAGAGCAGTTCGATTAGGTTGAGGTCACGTGCCTAGACAGGCTGCTTCATTACAGACAGAACAGTATGTCTGGTACAGCTGGGAGGCATCAGCGCGAATCAGACATTACGCACGATCCCCAGACATTTGACACACAGTATATAGATAGCACAGAAGGACACTAGCAGATAATATAGGAGGAGTTGAAGTGAAGTGTGTGAAGTGTACGCGGGTGCATGTTGGTGGTTAGCTTAGGGAAGATTTATGGGGTGCTGAAGAATGTAGTGGTAAACAGTAGACCTCTGTTTGCTCTCTCTCTCTCTTTCTGATTTTTTTTCACAGATATTTAGCTTAAGGATAATAGTAATCTTTCTTCCACACTACGCACACGCGCATGAAATCTACAGTATACACGAGGGGTGTTCAAGTCAAGCCGGGACTTGTCTTACAGAAGACTTCAAGCAGTGAACAGTGATCTGAAGGTTGCAAACGTTTGAAGAAGGCCCGAACGTTCATGAATGACGTTCCCACCGAGGTGGCTCAGAGCCCACTGCACTCGTTTCCATGACCGTTTCAGCGAATGGATCGCCCTCAGGGAAAAAAAAACATCTTGAATTCATCTCCGAAGCCACATTCTGCGATACTGTCGATCGCACCGCTTGCACATTACAGGAAGTCGTCTGGGAGTTACTGCCATATACAGTTCTGACTGCACTTCCAGTGATTTCCACACGATTGGGCTATTAAAGGAGTTCCTGGGAGGCCAGCGTTTCAGACATGATGCAGGCAATATGATCAGGACCCTGGAGTACTGAGAAAAATTTCTACTTTGATGGTATCCAAGCACTAGTGAAATAGTGCCTTAGTGTAGCACTGGTTTATACAGAGAAATAAGGGTAGTGTAATGTTATTCTGCACAATCAAAAAAAATAAATACTGGTTAGAATTGAATCATTTGGGAAATATTGATGACTGAATTGTGATGGTTAGATGACTGGATCCGAGCAACTTCAAAAACGCAGCGATGGTGGAATCTTTCCAGTCTGCAGCGCTCGAGACCTACCAAAAATGGTGAGAGGAAGGATAACTAGTGACAGGGTGATAGATGGCCATGGTTCACTGATGCCTGTGGGAAGCGAAAGCTGGCCCTTGTAGTCTGATCCATTTGAAAAGCTACTGTAGTAGAAATTGATGAAAAGGTTAATGCTGCTTCTCATAGAAATGTGTCGGAACACAAAGGTCATTACTGTTTCGGTGGCAAAAGGGGGGGACCTACTCATTATTAGGCAGGCGGTCATAATGTTAGTGCTGATCGGGGTGGTGTGTGTGCGTGTGTGTGTGTGTGTGTGTGTGTGTGCAATATCCTGTGCTATGTATATAGATGTATTTTTTAATCCTGAGGAAAATTGCGGATGGAAAATGTGTGCGTGTTAAATGTAAATGAATTATGAATGAATTAAATGCCACTAGATGAAATCATGTACACAAGCTTTTCCTGGTTATTCTTCATAATTGAAATGCATTACCACTTTCTGCCTGTGGGGGGAGATATAACCTCACTAATCAAATGATCAGAAGTGGTGTTTTTTTTTTTTTTTTTTTTCAGGTGAGCCAATGTGTTCCATCAGTTCTTCCATTTGCTCACTGCTGACCCAACTCACACATACACCTGCATATAGTTGTGCTCAAAAGTTTGCATACCCTGAAGAAAATTGTTAAACATCGCCATTTATTTGGAAAATATGACTTGAAAATGCAAAAGATTTATTTCTTATTTAAAGATACTGGTCATGTGAAGTCATGAATTATCATATAGTTGTTTGGCTCCTTTTTAAAATCCTAATAACTGAAATCATACAGACAACACTGTTCAAAAGTTTGCATAACCTTGAATGTTTGGCCACGTTGTTGTCATTGTTAGTGTCATTGACTTGGCTGGATACTGCTCCATGGGGAAGATGAAAGAACTGCCAATGGATAATAAGGTAGTTAAACTTTTATAAAGCAAGAAAAGGATATAAAATGACAACTCAACACGTGAAAATGCCAGTCAGTGCTGTTGACAACCACAGCCAAGAAAGTTTTCACCCACTACTGACAGAAGAAATGTTCGGGACACAAAGAAAAACCCACAAACGACTTGGAGAGAAACACAGACTGCCCCTGGAAAAACATGGTGGTGTTTGAAGAAGCACAATAAGGGGTTATTTGATCACAAATGACCTGCATGGTCGAGTTGCCAGGAGAAAGCCGTGACTTTTTGTTACCATGCCACAAAAAGGCCCGCTTGCGGTACGCCAGATAGCACCTAGACAAGCCTCACAGCTTCTGCAGCAGAGTCATTTGAAGTGATGAGACCAAAATTGTGTTCTAAAGTTGCTCAAAATTGATGACAAGACGAATGCAGTATGTTATACGAAAATACTGGCAGACAAATTTGCATTCTACAGCACAAAAGCTGCACATGAGACGCTCTTGGTGTTCCAACATGAGAACGAGCCAAGTTGACCCTCCAATGGCTACAGCAGAAGAAGCTGAAGGTTCTGGAGAGGCCATGACAGTCTCCTGACCTCAAGATCATCAATCTCAAATATGCGGTTCATGCAAGAAAACCAAAAGATTTACAGGAGCTGGAGGCATTTTCCCAAGAAGAATGGGCAGCTATACCACCTGAGAGAATTATGGACCTCATGTACAAATATTACAAAACACAATATTCCATGCCAGCACAAAATTAAGAACTAAAGGTATGCAAACCTTTTGAACAGGGATTATTTCCTCATTTTCTTTATTGTCCTGTTTTGTTTGATGATAATGCCAAGTCTTACATATGACCTTGAGTACTATAAGAAATCAAATAAATGTTTAATTATAAAAATAGTACACATCTTCCAAATTCTTTCAAGGTTCATAAACTTTTGAACACAACTGTGCATCGTGTTTGTGTGTATAAAATAATTAGTTCATTATATGTGAACAACAACTTATTTATATATTGTGCAGTTTCTAGAAATTAAATATCATTTCTCCAAGTGAATGAATAAATAAATAAACATCTGGCATTTGCAGGGCAGTAATGCTTTACTTCATCATGCAGTGCAGGTCTCGCACACTGAACAATATCTAACTGCTAACATCCATCAACAGTACCTCTTCGCCCGAGAGAACTCTCTATCCCACTCTATCTCGCTTTAAATCTCACTTCTACCAGAGCGACGTTCAGGACTGCGGAGATTAAAAACACCGTCTGTAGTGCACCTCTGGTAGCCTTGTGCCTGTGATTGAAAAGGAATCCATGGTCTATATATTGAAAATGATTAAAGATATGGACCAGGGGCGTTAAAAAGGTCATGAGCTAATGCCTCTTTTCCACTGCATAGTACGGCACGACACGGCTCAGTTCAACTCACTTCGCTTTAGCGTGGGCGGGATTACTCACGTGTCATTTAGTCGCGGCGCCGCTACTGCCGTGACATCATCGTAAACGCGCCACAAACAAACACAACAATGGAGCATATCGACGGCATGGTGTTCTTCATTCTCGGCATGTGGATGTTTTTAACAGCGAGACGAAGGAGTTTGTTTCAAAAGAGGCCGACGGTTAATACAAAAAGGTGCGTCCGATCCTTCTCTGGCTGTTTCTAAATATAGCGGTTCTGTTGTGTCTCGTGTCGCAAGTTCGGTGACGCAGTAATGACGATTTTCTCCGGCTAATCAGTGACCAGCGGAGTTTACACGTCACGTTTTGGTAACGGTTCGGCGCGCTTGGAACCTCAGCTGAGGTGGTACTAAAAAAAGGACCAGGTACCAGGTACTGTTCCCAGTGGAAAACCCCCCAAAAGTGAGTAGAACTGAACCGTTTCGTGCCGTACTATGCAGTGGAAAAGCGCCATAAGTCAAGATTGCCTGGGGCTTGTCTTTTTTTCCCTCTTTTTTTTTTCAGTTCAGCATCAGTAGGTTTGGAAGGTTCTCTCTCTCTCTCTATATATATATATATATATATATATATATATATACACAGTGGTGTGAAAAACTATTTGCCGCCTTCCTGATTCCTTATTCTGTTTGTCACACTTAAATGTTTCTGCTCATCAAAAACCGTTAACTATTAGTCAAAGATAACATATTGAACACAAAATGCAATTTTTAATTGAATGTTTACGTTATTAAGGGAGAAAAAAAACTCCAAATCTACATGGCCCTGTGTGAAAAAGTGATTGCCCCCATTGTTAAAAAATAACTTAACTGTGGTTTATCACACCTGAGTTCAATTTCTGTAGTCACCCCCAGGCCTGATTACTGCCACACCTGTTTCAATCAAGAAATCACTTAAATAGGAGCTACCTGACACAGAGAAGTAGACCAAAAGCACCTCAAAAGCTAGACATCATGCCAAGATCCAAAGAAATTCAGGAACAAATGAGAACAAAAGTAATTGAGATCTATCAGTCTGGTAAAGGTTATAAAGCCTTTTCTAAAGCTTTGGGACTCCAGCGAACCACAGTGAGAGCCATTATCCACAAATGGCAAAAACATGGAACAGTGGTGAAATTTCCCAGTAGTGGCCGGCCGACCAAAATTACCCCAAGAGCGCAGAGACAACTCATCCGAGAGGCCACAAAAGACCCCAGGACAACATCTAAAGAACTGCAGGCCTCACTTGCCTCAATTAAGGTCAGTGTTCACGACTCCACCATAAGAAAGAGACTGGGCAAAAACGGCCTGCATGGCAGATTTCCAAGGTGCAAACCACTTTTAAGCAAAAAGAACATTAAGGCTCGTCTCAATTTTGCTAAAAAAACATCTCAATGATTGCCAAGACTTTTGGGAAAATACCTTGTGGACCGACGAGACAAAAGTTAAACTTTTTGGAAGGTGCGTGTCCCGTTACATCTGGCGTAAAAGTAACGCAGCATTTCAGAAAAAGAACATCATACCAACAGTAAAATATGGTGGTGGTAGTGTGATGGTCTGGGGTTGTTTTGCTGCTTCAGGACCTGGAAGGCTTGCTGTGATAGATGGAACCATGAATTCTACTGTCTACCAAAAAATCCTGAAGGAGAATGTCCGGCCATCTGTTTGTCAACTCAAGCTGAAGCGATCTTGGGTGCTGCATCAGGACAATGACCCAAAACACACCAGCAAATCCACCTCTGAATGGCTGAAGAAAAACAAAATGAAGACTTTGGAGTGGCCTAGTCAAAGTCCTGACCTGAATCCTATTGTGATGTTGTGGCATGACCTTAAAAAGGCGGTTCATGCTAGAAAACCCTCAAATAAAGCTGAATTACAACAATTCTGCAAAGATGAGTGGGCCAAAATTCCTCCAGAGCGCTGTAAAAGACTCGTTGCAAGTTATCGTAAACACTTGATTGCAGTTATTGCTGCTAAGGGTGGCCCAACCAGTTATTAGGTTCAGGCGGCAATTACTTTTTCACACAGGGCCATGTAGGTTTGGATTTTTTTTCTCCCTAAATAATAAAACCCCTCATTTAAAAACTGCATTTTGTGTTTACTTGTGTTATCTTTGACTAATAGTTAAATGTGTTTGATGATCAGAAACATTTTGTGTGACAAACATGCAAAAGAATAAGAAATCAGGAGGGGGGCAAATAGTTTTTCACACCACTGTAAATATCTCAAACACACACACACACTCAAAGACTATGATGATGCTTATTACCAATGGCTTGTGGACTGCTTTTGTTCTTGCATCACCTCGCGCGCGCACACACACACACACACACACACACACACACACACACACACACACACAGTAAGGAAAGAGAGCGAGATTCTACTATCCCTGCTACACCAAGGTGACACAGTTTATCCACTGCAATATGAGCGTGGCTAACCTCTGAATCTGTCCTTTCTCTACACAGATTCTTTCTCTCTTATCACAATCCTGCTAAATCTACTGTTACCGATGTTTTCTTCTTTTACTGTCAAAATTGCCCGACTCACTTTTGCAATACTGGTACGCATGATGGTCTTGCCATTGATAACTATTTGAACTGAGTGAGTGACGGAACTACAGCTTGACTAGTCAATCAGTTCATCTTGATTTTTTTTTTCTTCTTCTTCAAATATCCCAGAGAGCTAGATTGGTTTTTAGACCCTGGATCTTTTATCGAAGTCTTCCTCTCCCTCCCCTCCCGTCCCTCGGACACCGACTGCAAGTAAAGTTCTGCTCTGTAACGATGCTTTGCTATAAAACCCCTCCACCAAAAGGTGAAGATATTCAGGGCTAAGTTTAAAACATGATCATACCTAATGATACCGATTGAATTGAACAAAAGGAAAAGATTTGATGGGGAGAAAAACATCAGCTATGGCATTAGTCGAGGTTTGCACAAGAAAGGGAGATTTTAGTGAGCAAAATGGCAAATTTAAAAATACTGCAGTTTAAGTATCTAAGATGGATGTTTATAATGTGGTGCCTGCAGTTTATGTGATGTTTTCATGTAAAGTTGAAGAAGAAAGCATGAAATCATGTTATATAGGTCTATTGTACAATCTAATTCAGTACAAAAGAAAAGTTTATTTAAGGTCATTTGGTTAATTGTTGTTTTTAGAACAAAAAAAAAACCATTATAGCAAAATGCATAGTCTTAAATAGGTGTGCATGATTATTGCAGAAATCATGCTTATGGTAATAATTTCCATTGAAAATCAAATTAGAGGTCGTATAGAGTATCCTAATGTCATCTGGTAATGTTAATGAGTGCTATAAGGACAAAGTGAAACAAGGCAGAAGGAGTCATGTGACTTATTGAGACATTTTTCATCTAATTGGGTCGGTTTCAGAACCATGTTGTGGTTAAACAGTCTGTGGCTGCCAAGGTCTTGTTTTAAAGCAAATGCTTTTAATTCAATTTCAAACTAAGTAAACCTGTACAGTAAGTGCGGACCGTGTGTGTGTGAGAACTACAGAAGCATTTCTGCTTTATGTGTCTCTAAAATTGGAAAAAGGTACGAAGTGAACTTGCTTTTCATGCAAAGGTTAAGGGCAAAAAGAAGAAGCTTTTTTTCCAGCATCCCAACATCCTGGGCTGGTTTAAGCTTTTTCGTTTTTTCGGATGAGGTTGGGCTGAACATTTTTGCTGAGACTTTGCATCCCTGCCAAGCACTGTCTCTCTTCATATCTGGCACTGAGGCCACGATGTCAGCATGTTTTTCTAACCCTCTTGGTTTGCGTTTGAACTCACATTCTTCATAGCTGATTATTTTGATGTGGTGTGTGTGTGTGTGTGTGTGTGAGAGTTTTTAGGCAGTAGAAGCCATCCGGGAAGAGGATGCTATAGCAACACACATGCTCTGGATGCTACTTAAAGAAAGATGTGAATTCTGACTGTTTTTTCATTTCTTACTCTTTCCGTGGTAGTGTCTGTTAGTGCGATGTATACAGTAGAGATTTGTGTGTGTGTGTGTGTGTGTGTTATGTTTCTTACAAGTCTCTGGACATCCACTGTAGGGACGATGTGAGCTTTTTCCTTTCTCAACATGTTGTTTTTCCCCTCATGCTGTTTTCAAAGAGCTTTTTATCTGGTTCAGATGTTATGGTTCTCATGTTCACTCTTCCTTTTTGTGTGTGTGTGTGTGTGTGTGTGTGTGTGTGTGTGTGTGTGTGTGTGTGTGTGTGTGCGCACAGGCGTGTGTGTTTGGGTGTTGTAATCCCTCTCACCTGTTTGCCTCATTATCGGCTGGTGTGTGGTGAAGCGTGACAGAGCATGAAAGCGAAGGGAGTTTGGAGTAATGAGCATCCATCACTCCATGTCCCACTACCACTGGGCACCACAAATCCCCACTGAGAGACAGACAGTTTGAAAGAGAGACGGAACGCAAACATACACACAGCTGCCGTTCCATCGCAACGCTAATAATGATCAGGTAGCCGAAAAAGAAGAAGAATTTAGTCTGGGATGCAACCGCCGCTTTCGAAGAGGTAAACCGCTGCAGCGCCGTTCTCACACACAGTCAAAGAAAGAGGTTAGAAATAGTGAGAAAGGGGGTCGAGAAAATTGGACCCAAATAACAAGCGGGGCTTGCAGGCCTGCTGTGTGCTGTGTAATTATGGGACAAGTGACATGGCCACTATTTTACCTCCCTTGGATTCAGAATGAAAATGCACAATGTTATCTTCCCATAGCTTATCTTCTCTGACACCGTTTACCATCTAACCACGTCTTCTACAGTATATCTGCATAATGTTTACAAGACTACCGCTGAGCAGAAGGCCAGATCGGATTGGTTAAAGCAAATACAAAAAAATCGAGACGTGTTCTAGTTCAAAATTTTATCTCAAGAATATAAATCATGAACCAGTTGTAATTGGAGCAAATGAGTGCTCAATCATCTCAACCTTCAAACCGTGGGGGAGGGGGGGGGGTTATATTGACCACACTGAATAACTATAACACTGACGGTATTACAGTAGGTTAGCTTAAAATAGCACATTTAAAGCATTATAAAACAGCCTATTACGATTTTACGACTTCAGTTTATTAATCTCATGTTTAGTGCCGGAGCACAATATAAAATAAACATATAAAGCGCAACATAATGGGCGATGTAGGATCAAGTGGTGTTTAGAAGCTGCGCAGTAATGAGTCGAAGGCATGTTGTTTAGGTTTGACCCTTCATGGAGCAATATATTAGTGATGTACAGTACGGGACTGCTGTTACACACCAGGCAAAAGTTTGGACACAAGTTTGGCTTTATTTTTCTACATTCTAGATTAAAAATAAATAAATAAATGTAAATAACACATATTGCATCAAGTTATTAAGTAAAAATAACCGTCAGTTGACCCGAAGCTTAGCTGTTTTTTTTATTTAATTTTTTTATATAGCGCTTTTAACAATGGTCATTGTCTCAAAGCAGCTTCACAAAAATGAAAGAAAATGTACAAAAAATGAGAAAAAAAAATTTTTAGAAAAGAAAATAATTGGAAGTGTGTATGTGTGAGAAAAATGTGTCTAGATAATAATGAGACGAATGAATGAAATGTCTCTGATGAGCAAGCCAAGGGTGACGGCAAGGAAAAACTCCCTGAGATGTCATTAGGAAGAAACCTTGAGAGGAACCAGACTCAACAGGGAACCCATCCTCATTTGGGTGATAACAGATAGAAATGATATAACATCATGTTTGTTGTGCAGGTGAAAGTTCAGTATGACAAATTATTTAAATTGACATGAAGACCAGTTCAGTCTGGAATAGTTTTTGCAAGAACAGTATTGTCAAGTGCATTTACAGAACCCATTAAGCACTATGATGAAACTGTCTCTCATGAAGACATTCACAGGAAAGCAAAACCAAAACGTACATCTGCTGCAGAGCAGAAGTTCATTCAGGGTTCCACTTAGCAGCACCTCAGATTTGAGTCATTATGAAGGCTTTACAGAGCATGAATAGCAGACACTTTTCAATATCAACTGTTTTCAAAAATCACTGCATCTTTGAGATACCTGCAGCGAAAACTAGGAAAGACCAGGGACTTAGAAGGTGTGTCTAAATGGATAGATTGATAGACAGATCTTTTAATGTTTACAGATTTTTCATACGTTTTCATGGCTATCTTTAGGTAGGCACTAGTCTCACTGCACATCAAACACAGCAGAAGAGCTGCCGTTTTTCGAGATGCTCGAAACCAGTTGACTAGGGATCACAGTTTTCACCGTCGTCAAAGTTGCTCAGATTTTGACATCTGCCCATTATTTTGCTCATTTTTTTCTGCTTACATCACATCAACATCAAGAACTGACAGCTCACTCATTGCCTAATACATCTCACCCCTTGAGATATTCTACTTTTCTCATGTCACGTGTCAGTGGTTTGAGTGTTACAGCAGATCGATGTGTATATGCCAGAGCTTTACAGTTTAATCAATTATGCAATTAAAATCTTTTTTAAATCTTAATCTGACAATCTTTTGTTGGTGAGATTTTGATTCTTATTCCAAATAAATTTAGCCATACAAATGTTAAACATTTAACATTGACGAATACCCTAAAAATATATATATATATATATATATATATATATATATATTTTTTTTTTTTTTTTTTTTTTTAAGTAAGTACCGTACAAATGTCTTCTATCTCCTTCTGTAAGAGTATTGCTTTATCTTCTTTTAAGTTTATGGGAGCTCGTTGCAATACTGTACCATCACCTACTGAACTGGGGGGTTGAGTAGAAACCTCACTGTATGAGACATGACATTTAAATCATCAACAACACAAGCAAACAGGAAAACGCATGAATCATCTTCAGTCCTTATTTTCTATCCCCTATTAGTGTTACTCTTAATCGTGCTTGTCTAGCTGCTATTGAAAAACCGTTTATCTGAAATGTCCACTCGAGGAAAATCTGTCAGTCAGAGACACAGACAGCAGGAAGGTCATTTGAATAACATGAAAGAAGAATCTACAAAATCGAGTGGTTACCTGTCTCTGAATATGAGCGGTTATGAGTAAATATTGCTAAGTTATTATGGACTATGAACAATATAAAAAATGTTTGAGTTGAAATGCGCCAGCCTGAATGCTACTAATGAAATTTCTAACAACATAAGAAGATAATTGTGTTTTTGTCCAAACTGCACTGCATATTAACTATGAAGAAGATGGCAAATAATATGATGATTGCATCTGCTATCTGAATTATGTCTCACTGTAACGACCATTCTAGCTGACAATAAATCCTGATCGACCTCCGTTCAAGTGTCTGGCATGAACACAGTGCTCAATAGTGTGTACGGTCTCTCTGGGTTTGCAGTATTGATTTTTGAGTATTGAGAAGTTTCTAAACATTTACTCGTATTTCCAGCAGGCATGGACTGTTAATTCCCTGTGGCCTGTAATTATTTTTATATCCGGGCCTAACTCATTCTTTTTAGTAGTGGCCCTGGAGATCAAGTCACTCAAGCTGTGTGTGTTTATAGAAACTGGTCTTCAGGACATTATAAAATCGTAAAATGATACGTTCAGGACAGGATTCTTAAGTTATGTTGACATTACAAGCCACATTGTTCAATTCAGATTTTTTTGGTCAGATTGGACTTGAAAGTCATGACTTTTCATATTCATAATTACAGTTGACGTTTATTTGACTTTAATGTGGAGGCATCTGTCCTGAAACAGCATGCAGGTGCGCATCAATATGTCTTTGCTCACGCTATCTGGGCTAAAGCACATCATATTCTGTGAGCACAATGGATGATATTTTAGGAAAATCATGCTTGGGATTTTGCTCTGGAGGGTGGCAAGCAGTTAGTCAACTGTATTAGTTGAGATGCAGCGGAAGGAAGAAAGCCAGATGCATGAATTCCACTCTGCCTGTACATGACCTTGTATTTATCTGATCTAGGACCACATACAAAAGTGACTCGGATCTGATTTGCAAAAGTATCGGATTTGTATGTTCAGAGAGCCCTTAAAATCTGACCTGTGTCACATTAGGGTAAAAAAAAGAATCAGATTTGAGTTAGATTTGAATCAGTTATTTGAGTTCTGGCAATATGAAAGTAACGAGAAAGTTTGGACTTTAGGAGTTCTTTAAAATAATTTGAATTGGGTGCCGATTCATTATTTTCATTTCATTTTTTCTATACCGTTTAATCCTGTGTTCAGGGTCGCGGGGACCTGGAGCCTATCCCAGGAGACTTCGGGCACTACGCGGGGTACACCCTGGACAGGGTGCCAATCCATCGCAGGGCACACACACGTACACACACTCACACACTACGGGCAATTTAGGAACGCCAATTAGCCTAACCTGCATGTCTTTGGACTGTGGGAGGAAACCGGAGTACCCGGAGGAAACCCACCAAGCACGGGGAGAACATGAAAACTCCACGCAGAGACGGGAATCGAGCCTGGCCGGGAATCGAGCCCAGACCGTGGAGGTGCAAGGCGACAGTGCTAACCACTACACCACCGCGCCGCCCCCGATTCATTATTATTCTATTCTATTTGAATACATTTAAAATGTTTCTTTTGGTTCTAATATGCACATTTACATACTGTATGCCATCACTTAGCTGCAGTGTGTCTAATGTGGTCTCGGTTATGACGAATTTGTCATTAAGAAAAGGGAACACCATCTGTTAAGTGTCTTTTCTGAGGGCCTGTTTAAAAGGACGTGTCCTGCTGGGAAAGGGCCATGGTCAACAGCCCTTTCACCCTTCCTCATCTCATGTATACATACTTTACACACATACACACACAAGTCTGTGCAAGGTCCTGGTGTCAACATTTGAGTGACGGGTACAAAGTAAGCATTTGCCACTCAGGGAGCCGAGAGAGAGGAGCAAAACAAGCACTGTCAATCAACCGTTACCATGACAATGGGAGGTCTTGCCCCATCGCCCTGGCCCCTTTGTGTCTTTATTGAATTAGCACACAGGTTGCCTTTGTGGGTCCGGGCAATGGTAATTGAAAACACATCAGGAGAAGAGGACTCGAAAAAAGGAAGGATGCGCTTCAGTGCACTCCATTAGATAAACTGATGCTGTAGAGAAAAGCAATGATTAATATATCAGCGTGACAGAAGGAGTAAAATGAAAAATATCGCAACTAGGGATTTGAGAATGGTTTGGGGAATGTTAACTCAACAATCCAATTCATTCATATTAACAAGACGATTTTGTATAATGGTGACATACTTTCTAATAACAACAAACACAAGCTTTTATATAATGACTTTTTTTCTACTGTTTTCTAACAATAATAAGGTCGACTTGATAGACAACATGTCCATGCTGATAGATTTGATTTAATCCTATTTAATTAATCTATGTATTTATTTATTCGGCTTGGCAGCAGGGTGCTTCCATACAACCATGTTGTCCTGTCCCCATGTCGTCCTGTCCTCCTGTCTCATGACTGACAAGATTTTGTTGTTTGTTACATGTAGAAGTAGAAAGAAATCACTGTGAAGGTCAATTGCTGTTTTATGGACATCAGGGGGACAGAATCAGTCGAAAAGTTTGATTACTCATTACAGCGCCTACATCGATTCCACAGATGCAGCCCAGTTCCTAGTGGCCCTGCTGATGTGATTTTCTCTCAATCATGGGAAGAGCAAAACAATCACATAAGAGTCGTATTCACAGAAAACCTGATGGGTTTAGGTAGGAGACCAGAGAATTTCTGCTTTCTGAACATATTTCAGAGAGTAAACTCCTACATACCAAAAGGGCTGACCCATCAAGACACATTTATTACGAGAGCTTAGAGTGATTTTTTTGGGGGGGGCTTTCATGTATGTATGATCTTGTTTTGATCATACTAATACGCCGATATGAGCTCAGACATAATACATTCTAATACACCGATCTGCCACAAACAAAGCCCTGGCCCTTTAGGGCATGTGGCCACAAGACCACTGTGGATAAATGCTCAGGCATATTGAGAGCTGGGAAATTTGGAGGACAGATCAACCGCACTGAACTCTTTGCGTTTACTGATACCTTTACAGTACATCGTAGTCAGCATTGAATTCTTTCAGCAATTTTGTGCTGCGTTGGCTTTTGTGTGGTGATCAGAGCAGACAGGCTAACCTGTGGTCCAAACTGGCATAGATGAGTCTTGGGTGGCCATGACCCTGTCGGCAGTTTACTGGTATATAATTGAATAATGTTGTTCAATTCACCTGGCGGTGGTGTTAGTGTAGTGGTTGATTGGTGTACATTAAAGGTTTTTGCATGGGGATTTGTGACGACCAAAGAGCACACTTTACTCTTTTCTCTCGGTCTACCTTGTCTCGTTGTCTGGCCGAGCGTAATGGATTCATGATGTCTCTCCTGATTGAGCTGAGCCATTGTACTCTTTAAAAATGGTAGCAGGAGTGTTCCATTACAAACGAAGTTTGAATTGGAGCAAAATTACAGGGCCTGTCATCTTTATATAGAAAAGAGAAAGAAAATGCCCATTTTCCCTCATTCTCCTTCTTGTCACAGGGGGCAAAAGGGGTAGGGGGATGGAATTATCTACAAACAAACCAAAGGTTTTCGATGGCTATGTTGAGGGAAACAGCTACCAGGGAATAATGGTGAGGGTAATAACCCAGGCTCTAAGAGAAATTGAGACATTAGCTAAGTGCACCTTGTGTCTGTTTTTCGCTCTTTAAAAGAGCTTTGAGTGCTTCTTTTAGGCCTCCAAATGATGTGGTATTGACATGCTTTTGTTGCGGTTTGAGAAGCCTCTTAAATTGGCTTTCGGAGGAAATTTACTTAGCTTGGTTTGCCATTTTGGTAACTCGTACTAGAGGTGGGTGATGTAGACAAAAAATTTATCTTTCAGTATTTTTAGGCTTAATATCGACGCAATATATGTATCTCGATACACTATACAGTGTACGTATTTTCTGTAAAGTGGCGTAAGTGCACTTTCAGTTGCAAAGCCATAAAAATAGAGTTAAAAATATGAATGGAGCAAAAAGAAATAAGAGGGCCACTTTAGCAGAGCTCATAGAATTGTCATAAAGAGAAAGAAATACATATTGAGGGTTTATAAACACACCACTTCAGGGCAGAAGACTTTTCGGGCATGTGGTAATTTTATCTTGCATAATAGCACAGTTGCATTAGACTACAGTTTCGGAAGGTCCCAGGTTTAAACCCCACAACCACCGCAAGTTGCCACTGTTGGGCCCTTGAGCAAGGCCCTTACCCCTTAACTGCTCAGATGGATAATAACGTAAGTCGTTTTTGGATAAGGACGTCTGCCAAATGCCAAGCTGTAGATGTAGGGAGAGTGGGGACGGGGCTGTGCCAACACAGGAGGTAGAGAATAGGGGAGGGGCTGTATGGGGAGTGTGAGAGTGGAGTGATGCAAAAGGTGACACGGGTTTACGGAAGAACTGTAATATAATGCAACATCAAACGATATTGATGTAAACAGTGTTGTCTAATCCTATAGCCTTAAGTCTACATAGATAATCCAATATGGTATTTAATTCTTTTTCCACTACTCTTTCTCCATACACATCCACTGCAGGCTAGCAGTTTCCATGCTCATCATTAGCATGACTATTCATTAGCCCATCGATTAATTATGAGAAATTGTAGCGTTCAATAGGTAGCTGGTACAAATGTATTATTCATATCCTATACTAAAAAGATTAGGGACTGCAACTTAAAAGCTCCCCTTTCGTGAATAGGCAGGCAGGGTGACATATGGGAAGTGGAGATGTGACAAATTGTACTTTGCCATGCTAGTTGTATGGCTCATCATATTGATTTAATGTGCTAATGGGATTTGTATTGATAAGGGATAAGAATCGTAGATAATTAGCAGTGAAATGTGTCAGAATTTTAAAAGGGCAGCACAGTTGTAGCATTTATTTGTTGTATACAGTGTCTGTCAATGTGTGCGTGTGTAAATGTACACAGTACTGTGCAAAAGTCCCTGTTTTTATATTGTAGCATATAATGTTTGCCAGAAACGAAAGGAGTACATTATATAAGTGACCACTTTTCAGACAGAAAAAAATGGAAGCTGCTGGGTTTTATATGCAACAAAGAAACGGGTGCAACACTCAAACTCCTCAGAAGAACTGTGGGAGGTTCTGCAGGATGCTCATATAAAACTATCCTTTATATGAAGCATCCATATAAAACTGTACAAATTGTACATTAAACAAAAGAGTGCTTAAAGCGACACCATGCCAAATACTGACTTTGTTTCATTAATTACTGTTTATTGGATTAAAATTTTTTCCTTTTGTCTTTTTTTTATGGGGTTCCAATTTTCTCCCCAATTTAGTCGTGGCCAATTTCTCCCCGTCTCTAGGGGGCTCCCACGTTAAGGCTACCACTACCACTCAGTCGGGAGGGCGAAGACTATCACGTGTTTCCTCCGAACCGCGTGACGTCAGCCGACTGCATCTTTTCGAACTGCTTGCTCACGCACCATTAGGGGCGGAGTAACACACTCGGAGGAAAGCGCTAGCCGCTCCTTCCGCATGCGCGAGCTCACAGATGCCCCTGATTGGCTGTAGAGCCGTGATTAATGTGGGAGCACAAGTACCTCTCGTCCCTCCCCCCTTAGAGAGCTCGGCCAATCAGCTCTCTCTGTGCCTCCGGCTGTGAGAGGAAAACAGCATCACCCGGGGTTCGAACCAGCGATCTCCGGATGATAGGGCGAGCGCTTTACCACTGCGCCACTCAGAGACCTCCTTTTGTCTTTTTGATGAATGCTTGCTCTACAGCATTTATTTGCATGTGCCTAAGACTTTTGCAGAGTATTGTGTATATATAACACCCAGTGCACAACAGTCTCCCGAATATGGGTTCAAGCAGGGAAAGAGCCCAAGACTGTCGCCCCTTCCTCCAAACTGCCCAGATCACAATCGAGGCTCCACCCTGCAACCCACAGCACCCAAAGGATCCGCTGCCAGCGTACTGGTGCCAGACACCACCCCACACCCCTAGATGTTTTTTTGAAGTCATGTTTGAGCTTCCCTGTTGCACAAGGGAACCCCAAACGTTATTGGTTTTTAATGTCATTGCTGATCGCTGCTTGCGTGTGTGTGTGTGTGGTTGTACAATGTACATCCACCGAAAACCCTACTTATTCCCAGACCTGACCGAAAAAAGGTGTCTAGCACTCTTCTCCCCACAATATGAGACTCCATTTCCATCTCATTAAGGCTGACAGATGAAATATGAACACGTTTAATATCCATCCTAATACCTAGCGTTGACAAGCCACATAAGTTAGCTGGCTAGAGGACTGTCATGGCATTTGGATAATGAACTGTAAATAGGGTTTTATTAGGCCTTACTATAGCCGTCTAGAGTGGGGTGAAAGGAGGGCTTATGCGGCAAAGGTCAGGACCCGATTTTAATGCCCTTATTATAGACGTTCTGCTGCTTTATCCAGTGGGGACGATTCGGTGTAAGTTGGAAACACGCCAGGACTGAAGACATATTAGCAATGCCAGACAGACAGAGAATACACTTCCCTGGGCCAAGTCCCACCTCTCTCATCACCTCAGCCAATTTATTTCCATTTAAATCCATTCTTATCCTCCTGACTAAGAACCCTGCGCCTGACAGCTTTTCATTGCCGCTTCTTCATTTTCTGTGCTTTTTTTTTTGTTCCTGCCGTTGTCACATTGAAATCATATCTTTTGCTGTCAGGGATTAGTATTGAATATGGTGGGAAATATTTTGACCGTAGCTCAGACCCACCTCTCTTGGCAGTGCAGTGTTCAGGCCTGATTACGGCAGCTGATGGAAAAAACGGTTAAGTTTTTTAGTTTTACCCCTGAACCGTCCATCAGCAGAATAAATGTAATGTTTGTTGCAACATATGTAGTGAAATAGACTGAACCTGTAAGAATCTGATAATAAATACAGCTCTGATTATGGTTGGTTGACATTTATAGCACTGTGCCCTTTGATGCCACTGCATCATTTTAATTCATTTTAAATGTTGGTTCAATGCGAAATCTTAGGTTCACTATGACTGTCTTTCTAGTAGTCAGAAACTCTCATCTGCCTTTTAACATTATGGCTATATCCAGAGATATTGTGTGGTGTGTAACAGTTGTTTATCTGATAACACAACGAATCAGAAAAGCTCTCAATTATAAAAACACGACAGCAAATTAACAATCGTGACATCGAATCATGTAACACAACAGAATTAAATCAACATTGACTCCAAACATAAAGTATAGGTCCTTCTGCAACATCAATTTCTCATTCTAGATTAGACAAAAAAAAAATGTCCTCAGCATACAAAGGATTTTCGATATACAAGTGAACGAACGCGAGGCGAACGCGAGGCTAAGTTGCACGTGTGTCCGGGATTTGTAGAGAACTTGTTTGCATCAGTGGAAAGCCAAATGAAGCGGGATTAGTAGAATTTTGTGCACAGTTTTGTGAAGACATAGCACCATCAGTCTCAAGCAGCCGGTGCCAAAGGAATCATAAATAAAGGTTAAGTGAGTTTTACTGTCTGTTTATTTCATATTTGACTTCATTTACATGCTATTTAAATTTTTCAAAGTTTTCATATGCAAAAATATGTATTGTGTCAATAGTTAATAGTGTTGGTAATATTTTTGGGTGGCTGGAACACATTAACTGTATTTACATTACTTCCTATGGAAAAATGCATTTTGCAATACAAAATTTTAAGAACGCTTAAAAAAAAAAAAAAAGCTTAAGAACTCGCCCCACGAAAAATAAATGAAATTTGTGTGCCGAGGTACCACTGGACACACCGAGGTTCCAGCTTGGCACTGTACTGTATCTTCATGCTGATGTAGTGTATACTATATAATGATCACATGACTTTCATGCACGGTTACCATGATGTTACCGTGTATCAGCTAGAGCAGACTGGAGAAGGTTATTAGTATTAGTCATAAAAGTTGTATAAAATGATTTCACTTCTGATATAGTCTAGAATTTATTACAGTAAAAAGCCTCCTCTCTAATTTTTTTCGATCTTTTTTGGCTCCATATGTGCCGTGCCCGTGTTGTTACCTGGACCGGTGTCTGTTAATTATCTGATCTTGCTGTAGCTCAGATAGATGGATAGCATGGCATTTCTTTTAGTGTTGTGCTGAAATGTTGAGGGCATGACTCTATTAACTGGAGTCTGAACCCTGCTCTCCAGAGGGTGTATTAAATGGAGGAAGATAAATTTCCTTCACACAGCTTGAGTCATGTTATCGAGCACTTTTGCCCTTATGCACTAATGTAGCCAAGGTTATACTGACTAAGATATACAAATTCTGAACCGTTATTGAAAGTTGAACTGTTTACATTTAAGGAACAGATGGCCAGACTGATCTTACTGTCTGGCATAGAAATAATGCAATGAATCATTTAGCAACATTGCATTATTTAAGTTATACTCTTAAAGTGAGATCTACACTGTGTGCGTTTTTAGGAGCGTACATCTGGCTCCTGATCTTTCTGTAATGGCAGCTAAAATAACAGCACCAGCAAGTGTTAAGGCTGCTCCTGAGGCGCAACAGAGTACAGATTTAGCGAGACCAGGCCATGAATATGGATAGCGATTAGCGAATCAGAACAAATGTCCAGACAGGCGGGGTCACTGGCTGTGCTGCTTTAATTAAAGTGAGAAGAAAGCAGTGACTGTCCTCCTGTAGATGAACCCTCCCACCTCCAGCAGCTAGAATGCCGTCCCATGTTTTCCTTTGTCACAGCCTAATCCCTTATTATTTCCATTGGGACATCTTTTTCTGCTTCCTTCTGTCTGGTGTGCAGAGATTATATTGCTAGTTAATATATAGTTATCCCTAACTAAGACACCTACTGTGACCCTTTAGGTTCAGGTGGTTATACTCACTTTGGTGGGTTGATATGATGATCTAGAATGCTGCACAGTTGCTATAAAATGAATAAGGAGGGTAAAACGTTGCTCCCGAAAGGCACAATGTAATCTTTGATTCAATAGGCTCTTCAGTTGGGATGAATGGTGTTGCTCCTTTCTCTGACAATTACTGGACAATTGCTCTGAGTGTGTTCAGCTGGGTTGTGATGCAGCACTTTGTACATATCATATGGAAACATCTGGCCTCGTCCTCAGGAAATCCCACCTCTGGCACTAAAGCCCACACAGAGCGTCACGTTGGCCATCATCCTAGCCCTGTGTAAGCGAGACAGGTATGAGAACGTTCTGTCTACTGAGATGTTCAGGGAGGAGGCCATATTAGCCTTTCTGTCTGAAATAATATTTCCTCAAGTGATAACCTCATACACTCAGCAGAGGAAAGAATTCCCACCCCGGTGATATGTTTGGCACGCTCTGTACAATGTGCAGCGTGTGAAAATAAAATGGCATTTGTGGAATGTTAAGTCACACACTATGGCCCTAGTAGTATGATATTTAGCTTTGAACAGCTCTTTTACAATTAACTTTTGTTCATGATTTTAATAAATAAAATCTGTATTTTTTCTTTTTTTTATCTATTCATTCATTCATTCATTTTCTATACCACTTAATCCTGTGTTCAGGGTCGCGGGGGACCTGGAGCCTATCCCAGGAGACTTCGGGCACTAGGCGGGGTACACCCTGGACAGGGTGCCAATCCATCGCAGGGCACACACACATACACACACTCACACACCCAATCACACACTACGGGCAATTTAGGAACGCCAATTAGCCTAACCTGCATGTCTTTGGACTGTGGGAGGAAACCGGAGTACCCGGAGGAAACCCACCAAGCACGGGGAGAACATGCAAACTCCATGCACACAGAGACGGGAATCGAGCCTGGCCGGGGAATCGAACCCGGACCCTGGAGGTGCAAGGCGACAGTGCTAACCACTACACCACCGCGCCGCCTTTTTTATCTATATTTTGCACAATTTTGTAGTTCTAGGAAATTGTGCAGATGAGGGCTTGCTGCTCCGTCATTAAGTGCCAATCCACTGGCTGATGTTCAGTGTGAGAGTTTTTTTTCCTCCCTGGCAGAATATCTTGAATAGCTGGATATCATTTCTATTTCTTAATAAAGCATATTTTTAGTAAGAGTTCATTTGCCCTTTGTTTCCCTTTAGCTTATGGGAAGGAATGTTTAAATTTTTTCCATTGCTTCATAACACACTAGTGCGATCAACTCATTTAACCAAATGTATGTTTTATCTTTAGTTTTTGTCTTTGTTTATTAACAGTTATGGTTAAAGTCCTGGTGGTGTCACTGATCATTTTGTCTCCACTTTGATCCTGATCTTGGTTCACTGTGTGTGTATGGGGTATTCCACCTCCCAGTGTGTGCATGGATTTCTTATGGGTTCTTCAGTTACCTTCCGCTGTTTACAAGCATGGCATTTGTTGGATTTACTACACGAAATTGCCTCAAGTTGTGAATGTGTGATGCCCTGTGATGTTCAAGCCTTGCTCAAGGGCCCAACACCGGCAACCTAGCGGAGCTGGGGCTTGAAACGCTAACCTTCCAGCCAGTAGCTCAGAGCCTTAACACACTGACCCACCACTACCACAAGTGCACTTTCCCATACCGGGAGTCAAACCCGGGCCGCCTGGGAGAAAACCAGGAATCCTAAGCGCTAGACCATATGGAAGCTATGATACACTGGCACCCCATTCAGGTGGAATGTGAAATGTGTGAAAATACTGCCAAATGAAATCTTATCACATTTGTCTGATGCTTTCTTTTTACCCAGTCAATAGTACAATCACGTACGCTTACATTTTTACAGGTGAATACATTATGATCGTTAAAGGTAACTGTTCGTTATGCGATTGTTAAATTCCTATCATTTTAATAGGCTAGCATCTAAATAAATGTTTTTTAAGACGTTTTTATTAGTGCAATGCTATCACTTCATTGGCCAAATGGTGTCGAACCATATTGAAATGAATAGTCCAGTGCCATGGCGATATCCACTTGACGGACGGCAATGGTGCATAATTCAGTGTAGATTTAATTTTTCTGGATATCAGTTAATAAGAGGTTTAATTCTGTATCATTTTATCAGATAATTTTATTAGTTAGTTGGAAAATCTCGCTTCCCAAAAAGAATGTTTGGCAGTATTTGGTTTTCACATCAGTAATTTTAATAGTAATAATTTGCAAATAATAAACAGACAACAGATGCGATGGATCATATGTAATAACTGCTGACATTTAAAATGATTTTACACTTGTGCATGTGATTACTATTTCAAAAGGTGGTACTGCGGAAAATAACCTGTGATGCTTGTGTGTGTGTGTGTGTGTGTGTGTACACAAGTAAAGCTTGATGCTGCTGTCTCTAATTGGAGTTTAGCTATGGTTGGCTGAGTGGCACCAGAGTGAAGTGCCAGGAGGGCTCCAGGTCTACGCTGCCCTTCCTTTCCCTTTTTGTTAAACATGGCGTCTGAATAAGCGGCCACAGAACGAGCGAGTGCTGCTCAGAAAGCTATTTTGTTTTACATCAATCAGTGCTGTTTGGCAGTGTACTATACTACATGCCTTGTTCATGAGGCAGAGAGTAGTTCAGGCTGTCTGTCTGGTTACGGGCCAAGCCATTAGTAGGAGCAAGTGGTGGTGCAGTCGGGTTGCTGGATTGTCTTTTTGTTCCTGTTTTGTGTGGAAAAATGCATTAAAGGTCACTGAAAACATGACTAACATGATGCTTCAGTGTGTGTTGTGCATTTCAGCCCGTGTGTTTCATTTGTAGAAGGTTTAATCTGTTCTTCGTTTTCCTCCGTTCCTGGTTTTGGCTTGCTTCTAAGAATATCTATAACTACAGAACGTCTATGTTAAATGCATGATCACCTGGGAAAATACTTCACATGGTCAGACTTTACTGTACAAGTTCGAAGTATACAACTTAATTACAATTCCATCTCAATCAATGCAGCGTAATAAAGTAGACTGAATAAAAAAAAGTAATTTTTTTTGGCCTTAAAAGATGTCCGATTATAATATTTTCATTAATAAAAATATATCATTATTATTATTATTATTAACATATTTTCCCAACATGCATTACTTAGGGTTTCCTCAAGTGATTTTAATAAAATGTATAATTTCATGAATGATCTGATCTCAGGGCTGAGCTGTGCTTTTCTTGGAAAGACACAGGTTTTGTTGTTTAGTTTCTTTTTTAGTTCTGATAGCAATCAGACTCCTCATCTCCTCCCCCTCCCCATCTTTGTAGTCCGTCCCTCTTTATGAATATTCAGCCAGCCCGCCGCTTAATATGCATGAGTGGGAGTGTATAAGCAGAAGTGCGTTAGTGGTATAAAGGCATAAAAGGCAGAGCGAGAGGACAGGAAATGACTGCGCTCGGGCACTTAGATGTGTTCACACACAGGGCGAACACGGCATTGTGGAGAGGGTATAAATCTTCACGAGTGAGGCAGAGCGCAGGAGACGAGCTCACAGGAAGGAGGGAGAGAGCATACAGAGTTCCTGCTCTGCTCCAGAAGGCAGACTGGATGGTGTGAACTCTTCATCATGGGATGCAGCCTCTGTACTTTACAGAAACCAGCAGAACGATACAAACTACTGTATGAAGTGTGCCGGGTAACTGATTCTTCATTTCTTTGTGCATTAGTTACGAACATTAAGGATCAGTGATGGATGGTTGGGACGGGGGGAAATGGTAAAGTCTTTCTCTACTGTCTTGTTTGCTGTTTCCTGCCTGGAATAATCTCAGATTTTCTGTCAAATAATTTCGCATTATAAAATATTTTTCCTTTCATGGTCTGGTGATGACAGATGGATGATTTCATGTCTTGATTACGAGTCTGCTGTTTCCGTTGTTGTGGTTACATATGTGTTGAAGGCAGAAGTTTGCACACCCAGTTTTAGCTGTTGGTGGGGTTAGTGTTTGCTGGTCAAAGAGAACCAGATGAGTGATTCACCATGTGATGTCTATTTCACATTTGTCCACTTTTATAGTTAAAATAAACATTTTATAGCAACTTTGTACTTTGTTTTCCACTTACATCGATATGTTTTATTGTTGTTATTATTATTATTATTATTTCACTATTAGATCTCAGTAGGTTACAGGTATTTAGGTCTTTGGTTACTCCTGGATTTCTGTTTGCTCTCAAGACCAGAATATTTGAATCCAGGTACATGAACTGAGAAATGTAATTAATGAAGACAAGGTTTTCTGTTTTCAGGCAACACATTTAAACACACGAACGAGTGTATATACAGCAATATTGTCTCATGCTGTGTTTTTTACTTCTATTGTGTTTTGGGATGCTGAGATTTACTATTGCAAATGCTCGACAGGGCTGTGATTCAGCCACCAGGGGGCTGTGTAGAGCCTGTTCACTTGTTCAATTACAGACACACACACACATGCGCACGCTCGTTGTGACCTACACTTAATGTAATTATTAATGCAGCTAATTAATGCTGTGCTAGATGTAATCATATCCTTAACTCCACTTATATAAAAGCTGCAGTCGTTGGAAAAGGAAATCAGTGTGAGTTCAAACTAGTCATGTGTTCCTGTGCTTGAGGAAGACATAGAGTCACGATCTGGCGGCATTTCCCAAACATCTAAGAGGTGCATTGCATTGTGTTAGCTGCTTATTATGTGTGTGTATATGTGCGCTTGAGATTGGATGTACTGTATCTTATAAGCAAAACGCTTCTAGCTGCCCACTGTGGTGTATTTCTCCTTTGTTATAGCATCTGTAGGTGTTCCTCCTCTAAACAACGTTCCTTCTCAAGTGAGTCTGCAGATGAGATCCGCTTTGATCAAACCCATGTTAGAGCGGAGCTAAAAGCCTTGTCCTCTACTGAGAGCAGGGTGGGAGAGAGAGAGAGAGAGAGAGAGCTCTAACAGTAAATTGTGTTTTGAATCCAGCTTGTTGTTGTATACAAAACAATGTCATATATATGAAAGAAAAATATCGGACCACCTGAGTAGAGCATCTTTTGTCCTGCTCTTCCCATTCCTCATAGAGTTTTATGCAACCTGTCACTAAGGTTTGATTGCCAGACTGTTAGCTAAAGGCACCATGCTATTAGCCTTCAGCCTCCCTCGCCTTGCCAGTTACTCCTAGCAGGTCTACCACCTGAGCGGACTGAGCTTCGGTACACAGACACTCGTCCATGTTTCTCTATTTATTACACCTCAGATAAGACACCCAGTGTGGCCTGAATTCTCGTCCTCAGTTTCCTGAGAGGACGCATCATCATCTCAGTGTGTAACATTGGCAAAGCAAGTGACAAGTAACATGAGGAACATTTTAGCAATAAATGTCACCCGGTGATGCATCAAAACAAGAGACCAATCAGGGAGTCTGCTTGCAGTGTGTGTGTGTGTGTCTCTGTGTGTGTGTGTGTGTGTGTGTGTGTCTCTGTGTGTGTGTGTGTGTGTGTGTGTGTCTCTGTGTGTGTGTGTGTGTCTCTGTGTGTGTGTGTGTGTGTCTCTGTGTGTGTGTGTGTGTCTCTGTGTGTGTGTGTCTCTGTGTGTGTGTGTCTCTGTGTGTGTGTGTGTGTGTCTCTGTGTGTGTGTGTCTCTGTGTGTGTGTGTCTCTGTGTGTGTGTGTGTCTCTGTGTGTGTGTGTGTCTCTGTGTGTGTGTGTGTCTCTGTGTGTGTGTGTGTCTCTGTGTGTGTGTGTGTGTCTCTGTGTGTGTGTGTGTCTCTCTGTGTGTGTGTCTCTCTGTGTGTGTGTGTGTCTCTCTGTGTGTGTGTGTGTGTCTCTGTGTGTGTGTCTCTGTGTGTGTGTCTCTGTGTGTGTGTGTGTGTGTCTCTGTGTGTGTGTCTCTGTGTGTGTCTCTGTGTGTGTGTCTCTGTGTGTGTGTCTCTGTGTGTGTGTCTCTGTGTGTGTGTGTGTGTCTCTGTGTGTGTGTGTGTGTCTCTGTGTGTGTGTGTGTGTGTGTGTTTGTGTGTGTGTGTGTGTGTTTGTGTGTGTGTGTCTCTGTGTGTGTGTGTGTGTGTCTGTGTGTGTTTGTGTCTGTGTGTGTGTGTGTGTGTTTCCGCTTCTGTGAGGTGGGGGGGGGGGGGGTTATTGTTTTATAAAAGTCCTGTTGTAAATTTTCTTTGTGGCACATGTACTGTAATATAACTTTCTTATGAGGATATGAGGATATGGTCAGTGAGATACAGTTTTTGGTCAGCGCCTCAGTCAGCCCCAAGTGGAATGATTAGCAGTGTAGCTATGGTGCATTTTTTTTTTTTTTTTTTTTTTTTTTCAAAATTTTTCAATCTCCACTGCTTTTCGTTCCCACAAACACTAAGTGAGGGCAGAGTGCGCTTCCTCACAGTCACATGAAGTAAAGCACTGCTGAGCACACTGTGAGTAAAAGCACTTACTGCCATCCTCAGCATACACAAGGTTAAACAAGCATACAGTTGGATAGTGTTGCTCATGACTGACACAGAAGACTTAACACCATCCATTCCACCCAGAAAGAATTGATGTGGACGGCTGGGCCATCAACAGGATTCACACTCATGATCCCATCAATAGAGCGAACATTTTCTGTTCTACTGTAAGAGAGCTCGGAACTGGTGATTGAATAAAAACAGCCGAAAGCTTTATTTTGAAACATCCTCATGTCTTTCTGCTGGATATTTCAATGGCAGCAGATCCAGAGAGAGTGACCTATGTGGACCTATGTGGCCTGGTGTGGTAGGAGTGGCTGTGTTTGTCTGAAAATGGATGGGTTACATGGAGGTTCAGGCTCCAGGCTGCCCTCATCCTAAGATAACACGCACAGATCTTATTCGTCAGGGAGTTTGGGTTCTCGGCCACCTCCCAGCTTTTCCAGCTATCACTTTGTTTCTCTATCTCTCCTGATCCAGAATTATGTCTCCATTTCATCGTTGCCTCAGTCAGCTAGTGAGAAGAAACATGCTCTCAGGTATCAGTTTATCTTCAAGGTCCATACAAAACACGTGTCTCCCTTAACACATCCATTATCCTAGAGACCCACAGCTGTGGCATCATCTGCACTGAGCTAGAAGGGTGTATTTCCATCTTCCATTAAAGGACAGCTTAACCTCCTCAGTGCCTTTGTAATATGCAAAACGTAAACAATGCATACTCTAGTGCTTGACCAATAGCACTTCTTTCTGTTCATTGATTTCAGAGAAAAAGTCACAGTTGGGTAAAATGTATTACCACTGGAGTGTACAAGGAGAGAGAGAAAAGCAATTTCTCCCTCACTTCAGATAATTAAAGCTCATACGAGGCACAGTGTGATTTTTCTCTCGCCGTCCTTGCAAACGATTGACCTCGATAAGTGCACCACGACCCCCTGCTGACAGCTTCAAAGCTAGAAAGGTATGCACCATGTGGAGATGCAAGTTTCTTCAGTGGTATTCGCCCTTAATCTGGCGGCGTGGATAAAACTGGGTCATGGCGGAGTGGAGACGCCTAAAGTCACCCAAAAGCAGCCAACAATCAGCACGGGGCCTGTATTTTGTTTTCCAAATAGCTTCAACCCTGACGAGCCAGTAAGGTTCTGTTAAGATCTCGAGGAGCTTTATGATGTTTTCCTCATCCAAGAGTGCTTTTGATGTCATTAGAACAGATTGTCCTACGGAAGAATAGAAAAAGTAATTCTATTTGGAAATGAACATAAATCTAATTCAATTTCATGTAGAGATAAGGACATCGTCTTGTGCGAGATAGGGGCGAGCGGGAAATTACTTGTTTCGGTAATCATATTAACTGTTAAGAAAAATAAGAGCTTTTCTGGAAACTGCAATTTGTTTCTCGATCATTGGGAAATGCCAAACTAAGATTGCGTTAATTTCACTAATAAGACAAGGATCTGACAGTCAAGAACGTCCTCACTCTGGAGTCCCTGTGCTAATGAGGCTTGACAGGGTCATAGTGGAGCAATAGTTAACTTGTTTTGAACAAGCTGAAGAAAATTGAGACAGAGCGAGACACTAAGCTTAATCAGAGACAGATTGGAGCCGCAGTGCCTCCACAGCTGTTTCACACCCGAGCAGGTGGCCAGCGGTCACTGGGGACGGATCAGGACACTCGGGACCAGTCGAGACATAACTATCTCTGTCGGATGACAAGATACACAAGTGACGCAGACTAAGCACAGATATAATGTGATGGCTACGGACATGACGTGTAGACAAAATAAATGTTTAGTAAACAATCAAACAAAACACTTTGTTCTTAAGAGGGAAAGTCAGATTAATCATAACAGGATCAATCAAGATGTAATATGGTGTTAATAAAGCAGGTCAGGGGCATTGTGTGTGACAGCATTTTATGACGGGATAACGTTGTTGTTAGTCTTTCGGCTGCTCCTGTCGAGGTGTTGCCACAGTGGACCATCCAATCCGCACATAACTTGGCACGGGTTTTACACAGAATCCCCTCCTTGACACATTTCATCCAGGCTTGGGACCGGCACTGCCTCCATTGGCTGGGGTTTGGGCATTTGGTGTGAATTGAACCCGGGCCTTCTGCATGGCAGGCAAGAAACCTACCACTGAGTTATCAATGCCCTGATGACAGGATAATGTAGAA
This sequence comes from Channallabes apus, assembly GCA_030522415.1. Classification (NCBI taxonomy): domain Eukaryota; kingdom Metazoa; phylum Chordata; class Actinopteri; order Siluriformes; family Clariidae; genus Channallabes; species Channallabes apus. The sequence goes on from CM060112.1 coordinate 23,873,606, forward strand.
AATGCAGAAAGATGCAACCCAAACAATACATGCATGCTTAACATGTGTAACCCAAACACCTGTTTTGATTTGGCAAATGCATTGACGTAATGCGTTTAATTGAATATATAAAGTAGCTATGTATATAATATTTTTATCTATATATAAAAGAAATGAAAGTATGAAAGTATTAGAACACCATAACAGGAAAGAATAAGATATATATATACACTTACTGTAAATGTAGAATCCAAAATTTGCAAATAAGGGCTACAATATATAATATACCTACATCAATAAGGTTATAGGCCGTAATATCTTAGTCTGAAATATAGTGCAGCTGTGGAGATGTGTGAGGACATACAGGAGCAGGTGTGATTGGGTCCTTTTTTATGGGTGATGTGTTTGAACAGATGCTCACAAGTGTTTCGTGAAAAAATAACAAAGACGTCAGGGCAGATTAAATGCGCCGTCTGTATGCTGTATGTGTCTTCTGATGGCACGTCTTTGTTCTTCCAGGTGTATGATCAGAAATATCATAATTGCAGTGTGTTGTTCTTTGGGGGTGTTTTTTTTTTTTATTATTATAATTAACAGTTAACAGTCAGTATTCCAAATAGATCTGGGGCCAAATGTATTGTGTATTCGTTCATTTGCAGACTCCTTTGTATTAACACCTCCAGTGCTTCGCTCCAGAGATTCATTCTTCGCTCGTAAATGATGGGACATGATTAACGATAGAAATTGCGTGTGTGAACACATGTTTCGAAGGTAAAGCGGGACGTATCCTCGGTGTCCATGCCGAGTGATGAATAAAACATGCTGACAGAGGGGTCTAATCTCTTGTTAGAGCTGTGCGCCCCTTTTAAATGCAGATGATGGAGAGCCATTACTTCTCATTATTCCTCGTCAGCGCGAGTACTCCCTCAGCGCCTAATCATCGCCGTCCCTCTGCGCAGGACAGCTGATATTTAGGACATAGAGTGGAGGCAGTGAAGAAGACAACCAAGATCATTTATTTTACTTATTTTAAAGCAGCGTATTGTTTAATGTTGTCATTTAATAATACGTCCTGCGGTCTTTTGAGAGAATAAAAATCAGTGCAGTAATCATAATTTTTTATAATGCAACAATGTGCATGCATTATTCATGACCTCTATATACATGACCATAGTAGGTTAATTTTGGTACATTACTGATGAAGATGATTGCTTGTATTTCCAATTATTAAGCTTTGAAAACGCTTATCACAGCAAAATATTAGCGTCAACCTGGATTGAAATAGGGATCATTGCTTAGCCGCTGCTTTACAATGGAAGGTTTTTTTTTTTTTTTTTTTTTTTTGTATGTCAGGTATTTTTTAATCAATCAGGAGCTCTCAAGAACAAAATAATTAAGTAGGCAGTGGACAACCTGCGCGATATCATCAGCTCCCAGAGCAATCATTTGGATTTGTCCTTTTATAATGACTTGCACCACAGCGCTGTCGAATTCTCAGTGCTGACCAGGTCAGTGTGTGTTAATTAAATTTTGATAACAGCAGCTCTGGCAGAACTGCAGCTGCTCATTCAGATCACAGGTTTATATTTTAATGTGCTGATTACTATAGGTCGTTTTTTTTTTTTTTCTGTAGTAAAAATTTCAAATTTTTCATGTGACTAATAACTAACAAAATGCAGTGTTCACTAGGCTAGTGCTTCCTGTACTTTCTCCATTTTTGTATTTCGTTTTTGTATTTGCCAGCATTTCAAAATACCCCTAATGTTTGTCCCCTATTGTGACCTCATAATAGAAGTTATGGCGCTTTTCCACTGCATAGTACGGCACGGTTCAGTTCTACTCACTTTTGGGCAGAGGTGGAAAGTAACGAATTACATTTACTCGCGTTACTGTAATTGAGTAGCTTTTTTGTGTATTTCTCCTTTTTAAAGTAGTTTTAAAAATCTGTAATTTTACTTTTACTTAAGTACGTTTTGTTTGAAGTATTGTAATTCGCTAAATTTTAAATCATATTCGCTACTGAGTAAAAAATAAATGAATGAAAATTATAAAATAATAAAAATATTATGCTCTGTATAAATGCTCCGTTGCACTCGCGTGTGTGTATCATGTCCTGGTCGCGCGCCGCTCCAGACTCCACTCCAGGTTTTCTGACATCGGCATCTCCCTCACCTTCCACACAGTCGCTTCCGCCCTGAGTGACGTCATCGACTAGCGCGACCATGTATAAACCGGAGAGAGACGCGGGAAAGATGAAAGTCTCAGGGAGTTTTTCCTTGCCACTGTCGCCCTCGGGCTTGCTCACCAGGGAATATCTGAACATTTTGATTCATACACATTCACATTCCATACAAACTTAAATAATCCTTTTGATTGTGTAAAGCTGTTTTGAGACAATGTCAATTGTTAAAAGCGCTATACAAATAAAACTGAAAGAGGTTGTGATTATGGCGTTTGATATTGGGTTGTGTATTCCGGTTTTGATTTTTTGCCTCCAATTGACTTTGATTATTGCTTTGTCCCTTTGGTTTGGTTGGTCTTTGTATATATTTGTAGATAATTTCCTTGTTTTTGGTTTAGGGAGTCCGGGAAGGTACCTGTATTTTTGATTGTGTGTGTGTTTTTTTTGTTTTGTTTTTTTTGCAGGTAATCTAGCTACTAAATATAAATACCATTTTGTTTAAATTATTTTGGCCTGGGTCCACCCTGAATCTGATCCTCCTCCTGGTGTGTGTGTGTGTTTGTACAAACCTCCTTATTTCATCAGTTAATGATTGGATCTAGTTCTTTCTGCCATATACCACCATTTCCATACAGTTATATATATTATAAATAGAACCCTGAACCATTCTTTTGCTGTTTGGCCCTAGACTGGGACGTAACACCATATTTAAGTGACCACTTTGATTTTCAAGCACAACAAAGACAACAGCTTTATTATGCAAAGGTGTTCCTTCAGTTAAAAACAACCAGAGGTGTCAAGTAACGAAGTACAAATACTTCATTACCTTACTTAAGTAGAAATTTTGGGTATCTATACTTTACTGGAGTAATTATTTTTCAGCCGACTTTTTACTTCTACTCCTTACATTTTTAAGCAATTATCTGTACTTTCTACTCCTTACATTTTAAAAATAGCCTAGTTACTCAATTCTTATGATCAGAACGCGCAAATACCCTATGCCCCCCCCCCCCCAAAGCGCATGATAAGAACGCGCACAAGGCCCCCCCGGTCGCATGATAAGAACATGCACAACGCACCCCCCCCCCTCGCATGATCAGAAAGCGAGATCTTAATGCTTTTGTCGCCCCTCACGGTACTTTTACTTTTATACTTTAAGTAGTTTTGAAACCAGTACTTTTAAACTTTTACTTAAGTAAAATGCTTGGGTTGATACTTCAACTTCTAAAGAAGTATTTTTGAACCCTAGTATCTATACTTCTACTCAAGTAATGAATGTGAATACTTTTGACACCACTGAAAACAACTAGTTTGAGATTTATATCTGCTCATCTTTTTTGAACTACGAATGCCTCATCCCACCCCCGCTGTTAAAAAAAATAAAAAAGTAACTCGGTAACTTTTACTCTGAGTACATTTTTTAATGAGCTACTTTTTACTTTTACTTGAGTAGATTTTTATAATTGTAACTTTACTTGTACTTAAGTAAAATTTCACTGAAGTAACAGTACTTTTACTTGAGTACAAAATTTTATTACTCTTTCCACCTCTGCTTTTGGGGGGTTTTCCACTGAGAACAGTACCTGGTACCTGGTCCTTTTTTTAGTACCACCTCAGCCGAGGTTCCAAGCGCGCTGAACCGTTACCAAAACGTGACGTGTAAACACGGCTGGTCACTGATTAGCCGGAGAAACAAACTCCTTCGTCTCGCTGTTAAAAACTTCCACATGCCGAGAATGAAGAACACCATGCCGTCGATATGCTCCATTGTTGTGTGTTTGTTTGTGGCGCGTTTACGATGACGTCTTGGCAGTAGCGGCGCCGCAACTAACGACACGTGAGTAATCCCGCCCACTCTAAAGCGTTACTACTGTACACTGCAGTGGAAGCGCAAACCGGGCCGAACTGAGCCGAACCGAAGTGAGTTGAACTGAACCGTGTCGTGCCGTTCTATGCAGTGGAAAAGAGGCATATATGTACTCCTTCCCCTGGCATGTTTCTCAGCTCTGCTGTTCTCTGGTGGCAAGTGGCTCAGCAACAGCTTAATGCATTGACACTGAAATTGTTCGGCCGAGGAAGATTAAGTATGATTAACTGCATATCGGAGGGCTATCTCAGCTGAAGCATTTACACACACACACTCTGAGAGCTTTGTTAACCTGATAAAGAGTAAAATTTGAGGCCTTTAAGGAGGTGCTTGATTGGTGTAATTTTTTTGTAACAGTCACTAAGTTACCTTTAGTTTGACATTGAGCTGCTCTACAGTATATTACGTCATTGTTTTTTATCTTATGATGGGGGAAACCCTTACTCCCTCTATCACTCATGCTCTATGCCGCTTATCCTGTGCAGGGTCAGGTGGCCTGGATCCCATCCCAGAGGAAATGGAGGAATTGGGTGGGGTACACACTGGACAGGGTGCCAATCCATGGCAAGCCACACAGGCACATAAGCACACACTGGTAATTTCAAAATGCATGTCTTTGGACTGTGGGAGGAGACAAGTACTCAGAGGAAACCTACCAAGCACAGGGGGAACATGCAAGCTTCACACACACACGCGCGCGCGCACACACACACTTTCCACTATTTTTAATATTATGGCTATGGGGATTTGTGCTTATTCAGCCCCAAGAGCATTACTGAGACCGTGAACTGATGTCGGGAGAGAACTTGGGGTACAGTTGCTGTGCAGGCCAATCGAGATCTTCTACTTCAGCATTGACAAGGAATTTCTCCATAGAACTCACCTTGTGCACAGAGGACTTGTCAGGCTGGAACACGTTGGGTTGAAGTGAAGGGGGATTGTAATTCTGCAGCATAATGTACGAAGACCTTCTATAACCTTCTAATCTATAACATTTGTGTTCAGTGTCGTATACCAACTTTGCTCCAACAGTTTGGGTCAGGTCCATCAAACAAACCTTTAATCATACTGTATAATGTATAAAAAAAACTGGTTAACAGAATTATAATTCATAATTATAATTCTAACGGGCCATCACGCATATAGCATAAACTGCATTGTCTGTTGCTTGTCAGCATGAAAGCGGGTTTAGACAATTTAGACAGAAAGTCTTTCTCTCGGTTTCCTTGAGATCCAGTCTGTTCTAGTTCTGTGTTTTTAAGTGCCATTAATCAAGCTAGCAGCAGGAGAAAACGCTTCTAATTAGGGTTGATGTAGGTGCAAGCGTCCGCCCTTTTCTCACCATTACTGACAAAATGACTCAATCTTCCCGTTCTCCTGAACTTCAAAGCCTCGCACTCTAGCTGCATGGCTTTTTTTCCCCTTTTCCTTCATGCTGCATTGTGATGCTGGATTACTGCTGTTTAACTAAATATAATGCCGCATCTTTCAGTGTAGGACTTTATGATTTTTTTTCTTTTCACCTTCAAGCAACTTGAATAAAATATCCACTAATAGGAAACCAGTGGTGTTTATGCTCACGAGTGGTGATAATCAAAAGATGTGGATTAAACACCACTTTCTGCCAATCAGTCCAAGGAGTCGTCGTTAGTTATAGTGATAATTAAGAACGATCAATATTTTGTGGTTAATTCATATTAACCGCATGTAGTCGCACTCTGAATTATACATCGTGTACTTTTTCGTCTGAGCGTGGGAACGTTTTTCCACAAACACCAGAATCAGTGCTTATTAAGCCATGCAGAAAGACCAAGGCGAGCTTGGAGGAAGTGAATGTTCTTAGAAAAAAAAATACAACGTCCCATGCTTAGACAAGATTAGGTGGAAATAAATAGTGCTGTATTTTTCCAAGCAGCTTACGCCTATTACAAGCGGTCCGTCTTTGCTGCTTAATCCACAAGAAGAATGCATGCCAGTGGAGAAGAAAAGTTGCTTGGTCTCACACCGTCCAAAGAAGCGCACCTCGCCACCATTGGCATCCCCTGACCACTCTGGGGAAAAAAAGGACTAAAACTCCAACACTAGTTCTGGTGGGTTCGTTCTTGTGACCAGACTGCTAAGCATGTAAGAAAAAGCGAATAACACAACTATAGAGCATGTGGTAGTCCATCCCTCCAGGCTCTTCCTGAGTCGAGAACTCTGTCCAGACCTAGAGAATATTTTCCTTCTCTTTTCCTCTTTTTGATTAACAATCTTGAAGCATTGGAAATGAGAAATGTGGGTGCCTTCAAACCTCAGTACAGAAGAACTTAATGAGTGTGTAGAATGAATCCGTGTGTACTGATCAATACTTGCAATCTATCGCTTAGACTAACACATGGCATAAGGCATCACACCACTGATTCAGTTTGACTGTTCATTCAAGATCAGCCTTTTGCTAACTGTAGCACTGGAAATGCAAAGCAGTGTTTTATTGCTCATTATTATCACACATCATTATTGCTCATTATTATTCCAGCCCAAGAGTGCATGCTGTGGCCTTCTGCCATTACCAAGGACTTGGCTGAATATTAACATTTACCCAGCTGCCTGATTTAACATTAAACAATCCTCTGAGGCATTAACAGCCTAAGACATGTAAGATTAAGCAGAACGCCTAAGACATAGAAAAAAGGTCGTTCTGTAAGCGATTTTAAGCAGTTTGTTAGTGTAACGTTCCTGTTAATGAAAGGCTGTTTGAGCAGCTTTGTCATTACTAGTGTCCTCCTTGGACGGGGGGGGTTGACTATCTCTGTAGTTCAGCCGGGTTGCGAGAGACTAGAGGCTACTGCATCCAGCCATTGTAGGCTGTGTCAAAGGTGAGAGTTCTGGTAGAGTGTATTCTCTGTTGAGGAGCTGGATAAGGGAGGATGCTGGGTGCGGAACTGATGCGCTGTGCATGGCCGATGCTTTGTCTCAGGGGTCATGGGTTCTAGAGAGGGAAGAGATTCCTAGGGAGGTCTTGCAGGGAGCTGCGGACAGCCAGAGGAGTGACTGTTTTCTTTTAACACGGGGGAAGAAAGGGAGGGTCTTGCATGGAATAAAAGCACAAAGGAAGACATTAAAAAAGTGGATAGAGGAAGAACGGGATAGTACAAATTAATTGTCAAAGAATGGATGAATGAGTCAGTCATGTAGCAGTTTGTTTGCGAATTTCGGATTTAAATCTCATTTTAATGTTTTTAGATTATTGGCTTAACTTGGCCTTAATTTTCAAACAGTGTATTATGGACCTGCATTCTTTGTGTTTTTAATGATGGTTGTCGTTACTGATTTTCTGACTTTCGACATCACAGTCGTTCCAAATGATCCACGATGATTTGTCTCCCAGCGTTAATACTTTCTGGATCTCGAGAGTAAAGAGTGCACGATTCCTTAGTGAGTTTTCTCTTTGTTGTCTCCTTGACAATCTTATCCTCTTATTACTGTAATAATGTCTGTACTGTAGATATCCCCTTACTGAGAGTTTTATAGGCACGGTTAAGGATGCAACTCATTTCTAACCATGGTTGTAGACAATGCTTCTTGGATGCCTCGGGAGAGGGTTTGTTTATCTGGCGTTCATGCAGATATCTTTGTTATGACAGATGTCAGATAAAATGTGTGTTCATTCTCATCACAAAGCCGATCCTGTAGACGTAAGAAGCGCCGAGTTCCACTGTATTATATTAACGTCGAGATGAATTACACAAAATGTTTGTTGCATGTCAGTTCCTTATGAATTCGTGTCTGTTTCGTCATCCGCGGAACGTGCATTCGCATTCGCACGTTTGCTCAGCTGTAAAAACCGAGTTGTGCACGGATGTAGAAATTCCCAAGGTGCTGGATAGCATCAAAGCTGTCTCTCATCCGGGATTCACAGACGAACACGTCCGGATTGCCGAGGATGGTGAAGCGCCAAGGGAAAAGCTCTGCTAGTGCTGTGATAAGAGAGGTAGCTGACCCTGGGTTTAATATCCAGTTAGCAGTAGTGCTAAAATACTGTAGCCTCTGGCTCCATAGTACCTTGATTAAACTAGCTAAGGTACGCTTTCAGCTTGCTGACATCCACAACCTCTTTTTTTCTGGGATTTGGCCGATGCATAGCCTTAAATACTTCTTACTTTTACAGTGTAAAATCAGTACCGTTAGATCAGTATACACTCTGGATTACATTCTGAGATACAATTTTTAGGACATTCATCAAAATTCGACAATTTTGATTGCTTCTATATAACACCAGTTTCACTTAGTGCTCCTTACGTCTGAGTTTAATGCACTAATAACAGTCAGACCACAAGCTGTGACCTGCAGTAGCAGCATGCAGCTGTGGTTTTAGTACTAATTCATAACTGTTCAATGGCTACACTTTTTATGATATGCCATGCCTATGAATTATATTTATTACTTTTCTGAGTGCAAGGATTATTATAAATTTTTTTTTTACTGTTAACTTCCATTTCTATATTTCTACAGTCGTATTGTTTATGGTCCAGTTCACCCTCATGGTTCCTGATTAGTTAATTAGGCACTTAAGCAAGCGGCTGACAACAAGTCAAATTTTAAAATATTGTCTGTCTTCTTGCACGTCCTACTTCTTTGTAATTAACTCTCTCAGCTCCTACTACTGGCTTGTTGTGCGTATTAATCTCGGCAGGATAACATACTGCGCTCACTTAATCTCCCAGTGTGGCACCATATTTCACTGGACCTAAAATTGCTCGGCTAAAGAAATCTGGTTCTCGACACCCCTCACACCTCCCCCCCCCCCCCCACACACACACACTTAATTCCCCGCAATCTGGTTTCCCAAAGAGCCCTGATTAATTAAGAAGGGGCTCAGTCTAATTAACTTTTCCATTCTGCAGCATTTCCCTCTGACCATGAAAAGGAGCAGCTTGACATTATCACAGCTCATCCTCGGCTAGAAGCGAACCGAACAAACCTGGTCAATCCGTGCAGCCATATTACTGTATATGCGAATACTCCAGAATCCTAGTGTGTATGTTGCTGCTCTGTGCTGTTTGATGGATTATGCACAGATGTATTTCTTTTCACTTCCTTTATTTGTTTCTTTATTTCTTTCTTTTATTTCCCCCCCTGATCTTGCTCTGCGATTGAAGCGTGACTGATGGAGAGAGAATGCCGCTGAGACAGGGGGGAAAAAAAAAGACTCCTGGGAGCTCAGGGATGGGTGACCAGCTGTTTATCAGAAGGAGATCTAGGGAAAAGGGATTGACTCTGTTGAGTGAGATGTCTTTACTACTTCAAAGTCTCTCTCCCAGTGTGAATGTTAGGATTTTCAGCCTGAGAGAAAACACACTTTATAGTACAGTATTGTAATAATGGTCATGAATTTTACAGTTACATTTAGCAGACGCTCTTATCCAGAGCGACTTACATTTTTTTTTATCTCATTACACATCTGAGCAGTTGAGGGTTAAGGGACTTGCTCAAGGGCCCAACAGTGGCAACTTGGTGGTTGTGGGGTTTGAACCTGGGATCTTCCGAACCGTAGTCCAATGCCTTAACCACTGAGCTACCCCTGGCTAGGAATGGTGAAGCATTTAGTCTGGGGAAGAATGTATATCAGTTTGGTTTTTATTTTGTATTTTTTTAAACAAATTTTTGTCCTTCTCTCTGTTTCCAGGTGAATGGCAAAGACCTTTCCAGCGCTACTCATGAGCAGGCAGTAGAGGCCTTCCGCACAGCCAAAGAGCCCATCATGGTGCAGGTGTTGCGCAGGTCGCCGAGGCCCAAACCTGCAGGACCTGAAGGGGACGCGCAGCTACTGGACATCAGTACGCAGACAGACATCACCTTCCAGCATATTATGGCCCTTAGCAAACTGCCTGCCTCGGCACCTCCTGTACTGGATCAGTACGTTCTACCTGAAGGGTGAGGGCTCCTCTTTGGTCGTGGAGTAATTAATCATCTACGAATAGCTTATCATTAAATAACACAAATAAAATATCTATGAAGTGTATAAAAAGTTTTGGAAGGGTTTAGCTGATCTGTCGTCCAATACGCCTCCTTTCGTCTGACTAATTCATGATTAAACAGTCCACGTCCGTGAATCTGCTTCAGAAGCCGTGCTGGTTTATTTTCAGCCAGTTTGTGTATACAGTTTATGTATTGACTTTATTCATGCATTGATATGCTAAAATATTTTGCTGGATTGAAACTCCACTGGTCGACATCAACTGCCCTGTAGAACAAATTGCTATTTAAAGGTAATTAAACCTGAAACCCGTCAGCTCCTCTTGCCACAAGGCACTAGACATTAGCATATTTATACTAATAAGGGTAAAGGTTTATTCTAAGATGTTATTATTGTTTGGAGGCTAAAATATATTAAATAATCTGTTATTACAATGGATTTTATTAATGGAAAGAAGCAAAAATACACATTGTCTTTCTTTTCTTTTGCTTCCTTACATTCTACAGAGCAACAGCATTACAATTTCTTTGAACATTGTTATGGCTACACAATTTAATCATCTTCCTCTTGTCTTCACTAGCACTAGAAGGTATCCAGTACATCGGCACAGCTGCATTTTACTGCAGGAATTAGACAATATAGTTTGCTTTTTCTCCAAAAGCACCGTTCCCTTCTCTGATTTCTTCCTGATGACACAAAGCTCCATTTCTCTCTCTCTCTCTCTCTCTCTCTCTCTCTCTTTACTCATTTAAGGCACCGTTACTTCTCCTTCACTGATCAGGACTGATACAGTTTTAAATGGTTTTGCAGCTCAGTGAAATAAAGGCGCTTTCTCATTTCCAGTGCATCATTAAAACTGATATTTTTATGTTTCACTTCATTAACCGTGCTTCATTCTTTCACCCCAGAACGTTAATGTATCTGCTCATTTAGAATTCTGAAGGTTAATTATGAGAGCATATGTTGGCTAGTATATAATATATTAGTACATTATTTCAGAATGGAGGATGGGTCTGACTTTTGAGTCTATATTGTGATATCATGAACTGGTAGTAAAAAGCAGCACTTTGTCCAAAACATTTCTAACAAGAGGTCATGGAGAACATATGTGTAGAATATCAAGAGACCTCAAAAACTTTGTACAAGCTGTTTTACGGTGCTGGTATTATTTTCACAGACACTCTCCCGGGCATGAGTATTTCGACCCAAATGATTACCTAGAGACCATGCAACAAGATATGGAAAGAGAGGAACTGGAGTATGAGGTAACACGCACCGGAACAAACAAACACACACACACACACACATATATATCTGTCTTAGCCTTTTATTGTGTCTGTTTATTACTTTCACCTCTCCACTCCCACTTTCTCTCTCTCATTTTCCCGCTCTAGCCATTCCCTTAAACAGAAATGAAGATGTATCTCGAGTGTGCCGTCACTGTAGGCCCTCCAACAGCGCAGCTTAAATCCTGTCTGTCTTCAGCGCAATCAGCTTAAGAGGGTGTATTCGGGATGCACTCCTGCAATACTGTTTAACTCCGTTTTATTAACAAACCCAGTCCATCTGAACATTCACCAGGCCAGTCCCATAGAACAGGACACACAATGAGAACTGGCTCTCATGGATCCATTAGAATTAAATGAAAAGAAAAAGAAAAAAAAAACATGGTTCGTTTGAAATCAAAATGAGGAGGCATTAGATAAATGAAGTGTCACTAGGGTCATCAGTGTATTATTAATGAGGTGAAGCTCTTTTTTTTTTTTTTTGGTGGGACAGATGTTCAGCACACAGTTCTGCTTTGACCTTTCCCTGGCCATGAGGAGCGTTCATCAGTCACCATGAGGCCACAGATACGCATGAATGATTTATAAAATGCCAAACAAGAACTCTCTGTCATAACCTAATAAACAGTACGTTTCTTATTAACCATGAATGCAGGGCAACTCCAGGTGCAGTGTGAGGATAAACAGGGGGCATGATGCGGGGCAAGTTTATAGAAAAGAAACGCATATTAAGTTATTAAAGTAGAGATGAACTAATCATTTTTTTTCTCTCCTGAGAATATTAATGCAATAAACATGCTATTCATGTATATCCAGGTGGATTTCCACAAGAAAACCTGGCTTTGTGAACAGTAAAACACGGTTGACTTAACATGTGGCGATAAGTTGCTGCTATGTTGCTTTTTCATCTTAAATTTTTTTTTAGCAAAATTTTGCTTCATCGTAATGAATTGAAAACAACTTTTTCTAAAACAAGTTAGCATAAATGAAATACCACATGGTGGCGTAGTGGTTGGAACTGTGACCCCACACCTCCAAGGTTGAGGGTTCGATACCCACCTCGGCTCGGTGTGTGTGTGGAGTTTGCATGTTCTCCCCTTGCTGGGTGGGTTTCCTCCAGTTTCTCTACCCGCCTGATGTTAGGGATAGGCGCTAGGCTTCCTGCCATCATTTACAGGATAAATGGTGTTTCATGTATTAATTAAATGCCACTATATTAAACAAGGATTAGTTAATGTAGCGTTCGGGTCGTGGTCAACGGCGATGATGTGGTCGCATTTGAACTGAATCGCATTACTAGAAGATACTTGTGTTATTTTTTCTCTTTAGTTGTCGGTTTTTTGGGTGGGGGAGATCTCTGTAAATGCAAATGTATTGTACGTTTTGTAATGTATGGATGATTGGCATGCATACACATCTGAGTATGAGGTAGGCCTCACCTCACATACCTTAATAATGCTTTAAAAAAAATATGATGGAATACTGACAGTATGAAATATGGATGTGAAAGATTTATGAAAGAGTAAGAAGGCACTTCATAAGCACAAGAGTATTGGGGTGGAATCTGAGGCTGAAGTGCCAGCAGAAGAGATTGAATGAGATTTGGGTAGTCAGCCGTTCGATTCGCCTCCTCTCCTGGAAATAGCAGTCTGTACTTTACAGATTACAGGTGTTGACAAGTGATAAACGAGGCTCGACTCTAGCGCTGTACTGAGCTCTTCATTCATCCTGTCAGCCCTGACTCTGAAAAATAAATGGCTCCAATCCAGCTAAAAGCCTGAGAGGCGGATAAGAGGGGCATTGTCTGTGTTGTTCTGCTGATGTCTATCTGCCTGGTAATGCTGGTAATGTACTATATATATGCGAATGTACTATATATAGACACAGTTGTTGTGTTCTCCGTAGGAAGTGGATTTGTACAGGACGAACATCCAGGACAAGCTGGGCTTGACTGTGTGCTATCGGACCGATGACGAGGATGAAACTGGGATATACGTCAGTGAGGTGCGGACTAAAACAGGCTCCTGTTATTATTGTGTTACTGCGCTAGCTACAACTGTTTATTAACAATTAATCGCATAAGAACTGAAATATGGAAAGTATGGACCTGGGCAATTATCTAACCACAAAAGGCTGCAATTTATTACAGGTTATTACAGGTAATGTACGCATAATATGTCGTATAAATATTAGTAATGAGAGAATTTGTGCGTTATTTGATGTTAGCCTAGGTGAATAAAAAAAATGGTGCATTTAATAGTTAAATATCGCAGTTTAAATCGCAATGTGTCTAAATAATCGCAATGTGATTACTTTTGGTTTCTCATCAGATTGTGCAGCCCTGGTTTTAGTTATAAATGAAGATTAACCGTTGAGATTTTTTTTGGTCATGTTTCAATGTGATCTTGAAATTATGTCCTTTAATAATAATTATAATGATGATGATCACTGCAGTTATCATTATAGATTATAGTTTAGATGAGCTGATCCATTATTTGATTAAATGAACCTGATCGTAATTTGTGAAAATCAGAACTTATCATTATAAAGTAGGATGTTGCTAAGGAGTTGCCTGGTTTTGCTTCTTTTGACAGATTGATCCAAACAGCATTGCCGCAAGAGATGGACGAATCAGGGAAGGGGACAGAATTATCCAGGTGTGTACCGGGTTGAATGCTTTTCCCAACCCTTATGTTTTCTACTTTTTATACAGCATACAGTATCTTGGCCTTTGGACTACAGCACATGTTTGTGTTATTCAGATCAATGGTATAGAGGTGCAGAATAGGGAGGAGGCGGTGGCTCTGCTAACGAGTGAAGAGAACCAGAACGTATGTCTGCTGGTGGCTCGGCCAGAGATACAGGTACGTAAGCAGCTTCACACTATAACAGAAAAGGAGGTGAAATAAAAAGGGATTTAGCATAGACTTTATAGTATATTCTTTGGAATTTGAGCAGCTTATCATATCTTTTACAAGCAATTTAGGGGTGAAACCTTTTCAAATTCAAATTTTAGTTGTTACAAACACAGTATTATATACAGTGAAATGCTAAAATGTCCAAACATGAGCAGAACAATGCGTGTGTGTGTATGTATGTGTGTGTATATATATACTGAGTTGAGGCTTATGTTAATTTCTTAATACATTTCTGGCATGAAACATACTGTAGCATATTTAAATACCAGATCTGCCCCCTGTGATGGCACAGTGTTTGTTTCATCACTTAAAAATCTAACAGTTTAGGATAGACTACATACAATACAAGCTTGTAACTTTTATTTGCTTTGCATCATGTTCAAGGTGATTGCTTCAGTGTAATGAGATATAATCAGAACAAAAACAATTGGATGCAAAATGCACTGAACCGAGCAATGAAAATGCTCTGAAATTTTCTGAAAATGATATCTGAAATTCCACCCCTAAACATTCCCATTAACACCATCACTGTCTTGTTCTAAAAGTATTATTGGGACAAATCCATAAAAAAGCAGCTCTTATTTACAAACTCTTTTAAAAACTCTGCAGTGTGCTTTACGTTTGGGATAAATGTAACCACTATTATTGGGCTTGGACTAACAGCGCTTCTCATTTGTCTTCTGGTACAGCTTGATGACGGGTGGATGGAAGATGACAGAAATGATTTCCTGGATGATCTGCACATGGACATGCTCGAGCAGCAGCATCATCAGGCCATGCAGTTCACTGCCAGCATGCTCCAGCAGGTAAAGCAGAGAGACAGGCGTCAGTTATCAAAAGTTCACAGCAGATACATGACAAAAAGTCATTTTTGTATGGATTTGGTTGTTTATTTCTTGTCTACAGATCCCTTTTTGTTTATTGATTTTGATGATGGCAGTATATCGGTATATATATATTCGTATATCGAAGTCAGGCAAAGCTCCACCTTCTTTCTGTTGATTTCCACTACAGACCTTATTTCCTGTACCTACTCTCCATCCCTTTCTCAAGCCTCAAGAGTTCTGTCCACTTTTATTTTAATACAATTCCAGAATCACACTTACTGCTATTAAGTTAGGAGTTAATTCTGTACTCTTAAACTGACCTTTTGAACCATACAGTTTTTTTTTTCCATGGCGGCGCGGTGGTGTAGTGGTTAGCACTGTCGCCTTGCACCTCCAGGGTCTGGGTTCGATTCCCCGGCCTGGCTCGATTCCCGTCTCTGTGTGCATGGAGTTTGCATGTTCTCCCCGTGCTTGGTGGGTTTCCTCCGCGTACTCCGGTTTCCTCCCACAGTCCAAAGACATGCAGATTAGGCTAATTGGCGTTCCTAAATTGCCCGTAGTGTGTGATTGGGTGTGTGAGTGTGTGTATGTGTGTGTGCCCTGCGATGGATTGGCACCCTGTCCAGGGTGTACCCTGCCTAGTGCCCGAAGTCTCCTGGGATAGGCTCCAGGCCCCCCTGAACACAGGATTAAGCGGTATAGAAAATGAATGAATGAATGAATGAACTTTTTTTTCCTCTTCGCCTTACTCTGGTATAAAACATCAAAACATATCTTATTTACATATCACTAGATAGCATAATTTTTGACAAATCTGTCAAATAGAACCTAACATTTCTAAGAAGTAAATTTTTCTTGCTGTTTTATTTTTTCCCCCAGAAGTCGTCTGTGGACGATGGAGGTATGATGGACACAGGAACACTGCTCTCGCAGCAGCACGAGAAGGACAGTGGTGTGGGACGCACGGACGAAAGCACCCGCAATGATGAGAGTTCGGAGCAGGAGATCCTCTGTGATGACCAGACTAGTGCTTCTACAACACTGGGCAGTCGCAGGCGTCTGGCATACAGTCAGGACACACTGGGAAGCAGTGACCTTCCCTTCAGCAACGAGTCCTTCATGTCAGCTGACTACACCGATGCAGACTTCCTGGGAGACTTCCCAGCTGATGAGTGTGAGCACTTCAGGGAGCTTTTGGAGCTCAAATGCCAGGGGAGAAGCGGGGTGGGCTTGGGCATAAGTTGGCCGAGTTTTGGCTTAGACGGAGGACAAGGATTCAGCAGTGCAGGAGATGATGTAGTGGACAAGGAGCTGGAGATTCTTAACGCAGAGCTACGTAACATCGAACTAGAATGCCTGAGCATTGTGCGGGCGCACCGTACACAGCAATTGCGTGAACAACCCTGGATGTTGCACAACAGCGGGTTCCGCAACTACAACACAAGCGTGGATGCACGGCGCCATGAACTGACCGATATCAGCGAGCTGCCCGAGAAGTCAGACAAGGACAGCTCAAGTGCTTATAATACAGGAGAGAGCTGCCGTAGCACACCACTTACCCTCGAGCTCTCGCCAGACAACTCTTTACGCCGAGCCAACGAAGGGCTTGCAGACGCCAATGCAGGGGGTACTGTGACTGGTCCCAACACCAGAGTCTTAAGGCCTCTACTATCACCTGTCCAAGAGGCTTCTGGCTCAAGCAGGAGCCACGCTGCTTCTCCCAAAGAGCCTGATACTAACCACCATTCCGAAGCCAAAGAACGCAAGCCGAGTCGCCTCAGCCATCCCCACTCACCCTACAAACACGCCCACATCCCAGCACATGCTCAGCATTATCAAAGCTACATGCACCTGATTCAGCAAAAGTCCGCTGTGGAGTACGCACAGAGCCAGATGAGTCTTGCCAGCATTTGTCGGGATCCGGTATCTGTCGAGCCCAAAGCAGAGTGGAAGGTGAAGATCCGCAGCGATGGTACTCGTTACATCACCAAAAGACCAGCACGTGACCGCCTGTTGAAGGAGCGTGCCCTACGCATCCGAGAGGAACGCAGTGGCGGTATGACCACGGACGATGATGCAGCCAGTGAGCTCAAGATGGGCCGCTATTGGAGCAAGGAGGAGCGTAAGCAACATGCCGTACGTGCCAAGGAACAACGTCAACGACGCGAGTTCATGAAGCAGAGCCGCACAGATTGGCTGAAGGAGCAGAGCGGAAGTGGCGCTGATGACAAAAAGGAGGTAAACATCATTGAACTGAGTCACAAAAAAATGATGAAGAAGCGCAACAAGAAGATCTTTGATAACTGGATGACCATCCAGGAACTACTCACACATGGTGCGAGGTCTCCAGACGGGACGCGTGTGTACAACTCGCTGCTGTCGGTGACCACAGTGTGAACTGGTGGCTCTGGCTTCTGTAAATAGGACACTACCGATTGGGGTAGAGTATCCTGCCTCGTTCAATGCGGCAATGTTTGTAAATAAGGAAGTAGAATCCATGTGTGAAGGGGTTTCATGATCAGGAGTAAAGAGAAGGTACGATGAGGGTTAGAGAGGATGGACTAGAGGGAGAGAAAAATGATGCGAATGGTTTTGCATAATACTTTCTACATTGTGCTTGATTTTGGAATGATTATAAAGGAACTTTTTCTTAACATTTGGGCCTTTCACAGTTTAAAGACCACTTGCCATAAAACAACCATCAGCAACAGTTTTACAAGTCATTTTTAGCAGTATTTTACTTATCATACATACATTTTGCTTATTTAAAGTAATATAACATATTTAGCTTCATGACCGACACAATACTTTGGGAGTACATTGTTACATTTTGTTTTCTCCAACAACACTACAAACAATATGTATTAAATATTTTAATGGTGCTGTTTAAAACTATTGCATTATAAACTGTTTGTTGTATTCTGTTACAGCTGTTAAATAGGTCAAGGTAACTTGAAGTGCATACCTCTGAAAGCAAGTTCTCCTTTTGATAATTTGATAAACTGTAAATCAGTTTGCATTGTAAAGGTACATTCTGTGGTTTTTTTTCCTTGAACAATATAATGAAGACCTAGTCACTGATCTCATGAAATAATCATTTTTAAGTACGGTTCTGCAAATACACCTTCCAATTTTTTTTATTTCTTTGGGTGCATTATCATTGTGCAAAAAACTTTTAAAAGGATTTATACTATATGTATATACCATTAAGGATGTAAACAAATTGGTTTTAAACAAATTCAGTGTCCGACTTTTCCCTTTACAACATGCTTTATGGTTAAATAAATAAATCAATTAAATAAAATCAAAAACACTTTTGTAATGGAGTCCATATATGAAAATAACACGACCTAAAAAATCCACAATTTGATGTCTTGTAAAATGGGAGAAATAATAAATTATTGTTTTATATTTGACAAATATTGTTGCATTATTTCTGTCCAAAGGGTTATGTCTGAAAATAAATAAAGTTTCATTGTACAATAAGTTTTAGACAAAATTTGGGTATTAATATAATTCTAAAATAATAAACTACCACAATCTGGGTGTGTGAGTGTGTGTATGTGTGTGTGCCCTGCGATGGATTGGCACCCTGTCCAGGGTGTACCCTCCCTAGTGCCCGAAGTCTAGGGATAGGCTCCAGGACCCTAGGGATAGGCTCCAGGTCCCCCGCGACCCTGAACACAGGATTAAGCGGTATAGAAAATGAATGAATGAAAGGCATAAGATACTCAACCTTATGCCTTATGATGTTTCTGTTGTACGGAAAGACATGCAGACATGTACATGAGCTTCAACCTGAAATAATATCATCACTGATTACATTAATGCTGATCAGCTTATTTTTAGCTCTTTTAACTCTTTTCCCGTCAATGGCAGGCATTTACGCTAGTACACTATATGGCCGAAGATGTGTTGACACCTGACCACAGTTGTCTTTAATGTCTTCCTATGCTCTACGATTGAATTTCCAATCTGGGAAACGAAGAGGAAAGAAAGAGCTCGATTATGATATGGTTTGCCAAAGTCGGGGTGAAATTCAAATAATCTGATCTCAGCTCCACTAAACACTTTTCGAGTGAACTGGAACACCACCTTCCCCCAACTCCAGATCCCAGACCTTCTAACCCTGGAACATTAACACTTAGGTGGCTGAAGTGGAAATCTGAACAAAGTGAGGACCGAATCCATATTAATACCATTTTTGGACGCGAATGAAATAACAAATTACAGACCGATTTCAAACCTTCCGTTCATATCAAAAATACAAGAAAAAGTAGTATCAGCTCAAATTTGCACATTCTTGCAGGATAACATCCTTGAAGAATTTCAGTCAGGTTTCAGGCCCCATCATAGCACAGAAACTGCACTAGTTAAGATTACAAACGACTTGTTTTTAGCTTCAGACCAAGGCTGCATCTCATTGCTAGTCCTGCTCGATCTTAGTGCTGCATTCGACACTATAGATCATAATATTCTCATAGATCGCTTACAAAATTACAGTGGTGTGAAAAACTATTTGCCCCCTTCCTGATTTCTTATTCTTTTGCATGTTTGTAACACTTAAATGTTTCTGCTCATCAAAAACCGTTAACTATTAGTCAAAGATAACATAATTGAACACAAAATGCAGTTTTTAAATGAAGGTTTACGTTATTAAGAGAGAAAAAAAACTCCAAATCTACATGGCCCTGTGTGAAAAAGTGATTGCCCCCCTTGTTAAAAAATAACTGTGGTTTATCACACCTGAGTTCAATTTCTGTAGTCACCCCCAGGCCTGATTACTGCCACACCTGTTTCAATCAAGAAATCACTTAAATAGGAGCTACCTGACACGGAGAAGTAGACCAAAAGCACATCAAAAGCTAGACATCATGCCAAGATCCAAAGAAATTCAGGAACAAATGAGAACAAAAGTAATGGAGATCTATCAGTCTGGTAAAGGTTATAAAGCCATTTCTAAAGCTTTGGGACTCCAGCGAACCACAGTGAGAGCCATTATCCACAAATGGCAAAAACATGGAACAGTGGTGAACCTTCCCAGGAGTGGCCGGCCGACCAAAATTACGCCAAGAGCACAGAGACAACTCATCCGAGAGGCCACAAAAGACCCCAGGACAACATTTAAAGAACTGCAGGCCTCACTTGCCTCAATTAAGGTCAGTGTTCACGACTCCACCATAAGAAAGAGACTGGGCAAAAACGGCCTGCATGGCAGATTTCCAAGGCGCAAACCACTTTTAAGCAAAAAGAACATTAAGGCTCGTCTCAATTTTGCTAAAAAACATCTCAATGATTGCCAAGACTTTTGGGAAAATACCTTGTGGACCGACGAAACAAAAGTTGAACTTTTTGGAAGGTGCGTGTCCCGTTACATCTGGCGTAAAAGTAACACAGCATTTCAGAAAAAGAACATTATACCAACAGTAAAATATGGTGGTGGTAGTGTGATGGTCTGGGGTTGTTTTGCTGCTTCAGGACCTGGAAGGCTTGCTGTGATAGATGGAACCATGAATTCTACTGTCTACCAAAAAATCCTGAAGGAGAATGTCCGGCCATCTGTTCGTCAACTCAAGCTGAAGCGATCTTGGGTGCTGCAGCAGGACAATGACCCAAAACACACCAGCAAATCCACCTCTGAATGGCTGAAGAAAAACAAAATGAAGACTTTGGAGTGGCCTAGTCAAAGTCCTGACCTGAATCCTATTGAGATGTTGTGGCATGACCTTAAAAAGGTGGTTCATGCTAGAAAACCCTCAAATAAAGCTGAATTACAACAATTCTGCAAAGATGAGTGGGCCAAAATTCCTCCAGAGTGCTGTAAAAGACTCGTTGCAAGTTATCGCAAACGCTTGATTGCAGTTATTGCTGCTAAGGGTGGCCCAACCAGTTATTAGGTTCAGGGGGCAATTACTTTTTCGCACAGGGCCAATGTAGATTTGGATTTTTTTTCTCCCTAAATAATAAAACCCCTCATTTAAAAACTGCATTTTGTGTTTACTTGAGTTATCTTTGACAAATAGTTAAATTTGTTTGATGATCAGAAACATTTTGTGTGACAAACATGCAAAAGAATAAGAAATCAGGAGGGGGGCAAATAGTTTTTCACACCACTGTATATAGGTACTCAGGGACAGGCATTAAAATGGTTTAGATCTTACCTGTCTGATCGCTACCATTTTGTAGATCTAAATGGAGAACCGTCTGGTGTAATGCCAGTGAAATATGGGGTCCCACTAGGGTCAGTTTTAGGACCTCTGTTGTTCTCAATATACATGCTTCCCTTGGGTAACATCATAAGAAGACATGGGATTAGTTTCCATTGTTATGCTGATGATACCCAATTATATATCTCAACTAAACCAGACGAAATACCTAAGTTGTCTAGATTAACTGAGTGTGTCCAGGACATAAAAGATTGGATGACCAATAACTTTCTTTTATTAAATTCAGATAAGACAGAGATATTACTTATTGGCCCAAAAACCAGCACACAACAGCTTTCACAATTCAGCCTGCGCTTAGAAGGATGTACTGTTACTACCAGCTCGACAGTAAAAGACCTGGGCGTAATATTAGACAGTAACTTGTCTTTTGAAAATCGCATTTCAAATATCACAAAAACAGCCTTTTTCCATCTTCGAAATATTGCTAAACTTAGGAACATCTTATCCATATCTGATGCAGAAAAGACCTCCAGACTGGACTATTGTAATGCATTACTAGGTGGTTGTCCTGCATCCTCAATAAACAAGCTTCAGTTAATCCAAAATGCAGCTGCCAGGGTTCTCACTAGATCCAGAAAATATGATCATATAACCCCAATATTATCATCCCTGCACTGGCTACCTGTTCAGTTTAGAATAAATTACAAAATAGTATTACTTACATACAAGGCCTTAAATGGTTTAGCTCCTACATACCTAACCAGTCTTCTGATGCGCTACAATCCAGCACGCGCCTTAAGATCACAAAGCTCCGGACTTCTGGTAGTTCCCAGAATTTCAAAATCTACAAAAGGGGGTAGGGCTTTTTCATATTTAGCTCCAAAGTTTTGGAATAGCCTTCCAGACAGTGTTCGGGGAGCAGACACGGTTTCTCAGTTCAAAAGTAGACTCAAGACGCATCTTTTTAATCTGGCATACACATAACTCATCCCATAATCTCATACTCCAGTACACCTATCCCGAATGGCAACTACGCTAATTCTCCCCATCTGTTCTGTATTTCTCTACCCATCCCGAGGCATCGGGAGATTTTGCCAGCTTCAGTAGACAAAGGCCGACCCTGCGAGGTTCCTGAGGCATCCAGAGAAGGACCAGCTCCAGCTGGATTCAGCTTTATGATGGTTGGAGCTACACATGCTGCTCCTGTGCTTCCAGTGATCCAGACCTCATCTGCCCTCTGCACCTACTGACTCGTCCCTATGCTGAACTGGTCTTCATGTCAATTTAAATAATTTCTGTCATATTGAATTTTCACCTGCACAACACACAAGATGTTATATCATTTCTATCTGTTATCGCCCAAATGAGGATGGGTTCCCTGTTGAGTCTGGTTCCTCTCAAGGTTTCTTCCTAATGCCATCTCAGGGAGTTTTTCCTTGCCACTGTCGCCGCCACCCTTGGCTTGCTCATCAGAGAAATTTCATTCATTCGTCTCATTATTATTATCTGCACATTTTTCTCACACATCCACACTTCCAATTATTTTCTTTTCTATAATTATTATTATTATTATTATTTATTTTTTTTAATTATTATTATTATTATTATTTTATTTTTTTTTGTTAAATTTCTTTAATTTTTGTGAAGCTGCTTTGAGACAATGACCATTGTTAACAGCGCTATATAAATAAAATTGAATTGAATTGAATTTTAAAATTAATGGGATTTTTAACATGGACATAAGGCTTTGATGGTCAGGTGTCCGCATACTGTGGCGGTGTTTTTATTTATGCATATACATTGTTTGTTTGCAACTCATTGTGAGCTCTTGGCCAGGCTTTCTTAGATGCTGTTCATGGGGTTTTCATGCCAAGTATACTGAATTTGGTTGCCATTTCCTTCTCCGTTGGATCATTTACAGGCAATCTTGGGAACGCCAGTTAGCCTAATCTGCATGTCTTTGGACTGTGGGAGGAAACCAGAGAACCCGGAGGAAACCCACCAAGCATGGGGAGAACATGCAAACTCCGTGCACACAGACCCTGAGGCAGGAATCAAACCCAGGACCTGGAGGTGCAAGGCACCAGTGCTAACAACTAAGCCACCATGCTGCCTGGTCCCTCTGTATACAATAGAGTTACAATTTTAGAAGACCTAGAATTATGCCACAAGAATGGTTGGTTACAAACCATGAGCAGAAATTAATTAAAGTTCAAGAAAGTAAAAAAAAAAGCTTTGTACTGTTTTTTTCCGAGTGCAAGGAGAGCGAAGCATGTGAACACAAATCCATGTGGACGCAGGATACGTTTAAGTGTGGGTGTTTAATTGAAAGTTCACAAAGAAGAATTTCTGCTCCAGTATTAAACAGTTTTCCTTTTGACTTAAAAATAACAATATAGTCTAAAGCTAAGGCCCTAAGGGAGCTGCACTGTTAAACTGTTCACCCAGCTGTGAACAGAAACAGCCTCTGTGAAGGAGCGCAATAAATCTTTCTGCTGCTTTTTGAAACGTTTCCCTACTGTAGGTACGGTCATTTTCAAGTGGAATATCAACCCAACAAATATATCAAGACCTCAAACATGTCATTCGTGGGACTTTAGTGAAGTTGTGAGAGCCCTGCTTAAGAGCCTTCCAGTCAGCTGGCATGTGCATTTGGATCTACATGAGTTCATAGGAAGAATAGTAGCAGTGAGGCACATTCAGTCTCACCCTCTCCTGTGTCTGTTGGAATGTAATTGATGGCGCTTCCTCAGGGTTGATGCAGACCACGGTGTGTAATTTATTTCCCCTAGAGAATGATTCTCTCACACACACACATATGCAAAGGCAGACACGTTGTTTAACAGGAGATAACAATACGCCAAACAAAGAGCCGCATGCATTCAATTCCAAAATGCCTCGTTCTCTTGATGCAGACTGAGATTACTTTGATCTCTCTCTGCCGTTTGCCGCCCCTGGCATGTTTTCATATTGGTATTGAATTAAACCAGGCAGTCCAGGAAGGCCAACCTCATCTTGTTTGTATAAATGCCAAAGCAAAAGAATGCAAGAGTGGAGCAGCTGTTGACTGATAAAGCCGGTGCTTGGGTTTCTCGGCTCCCTCTCAGCCTTTTCTGACGAGACGAGGTTGAGACCCTGTTTTTTACTGAGAAAATACAGAAGGTTTTAGCATTGAGAGGATGTGTATTTCAGTCGCGAATATGCCATGCGTTCTTTGTTATATACTGTACATGGCTCCTTCTGTTTTATCATGACAAAAACATTAGTACAAAACTGAAAATATATTCAAGAAAAAAAAAGAAATAATTTGCTCGGTAGTTTATGAGAAAATGACTAGGAATAACTAGGCAATATTAAGTATGATACGTGGCTGCGAGAACAACCCAATTTTCATGCAGGGTGGTGCACCACCACATTTTTGTGGAGCACTTACTGTGCGGGCGTGGTCTTTTTCGGATGCGGACCTCATGAATAGCCTCCAAGATCTCACTCTATGTGAATTTTTTTTTTCCCCTGTGGGGCTACACAAAGGAGGAGAGGTGTACAGGAAAATCCCTTTTTGTCAGTAAAATCCCAAACAACTTCCTTCAGAAGTGCATTCCATCTCCAGCCGTTTGAGGAAACCGGTTGATGACATCAGTGGAAATTGAAAGATTTGCTTTCAACAAATTTGTTTAAGAAATATAAACTTTATTTTGAATTTTTAATGCCTAGTTTCTTACATGACATTTGAGCATGTGGCAGACACCCTTATCCAAAGTGACTTACAGTTTTACATTTACATTTAGGCATTAGGCAGACAGTCTTATCAAGGGCGACTTACAAAAAGTGATTTGAAGTTTCCGTCATTGGATAGACACTAACACTGGGTTACTAGCTAATGCCTCTTTTCCACTGCATAGTACGGCACAGCACGGTTCAGTACGGCTCACTTCGGTTCGGCTCAGTTTGCGCTTCCACTGCAGTGTAGTAACGCTTTAGCGTGGGCGGGATTACTCACGTGTCGTTTAGTCGCGGCGCCGCTACTGCCGTGACATCATCGTAAACGCGCCACAAACAAACACACAACAATGGAGCATATCGACGGCATGGTGTTCTTCATTCTCGGCATGTGGATGTTTTTAACAGCGAGACAAAGGAGTTTGTTTCGAAAGAGGCCGACGGTTAATACAAAAATGTGCGTGCGATCCTTCTCTGGCTGTTCTAAATATAGCGGTTCTGTTGTGTCTCGTGTTGCAAGTTCGGTGACGCAGTAATGACGATTTTCTCCGGCCAATCAGTGACCAGCAGAGTTTACACGTCACGTTTTGGTAACGATTCGGCGCGCTTGGAACCTCGGCTGAGGTGGTACTAAAAAAAAGGACCAGGTACCAGGTACTGTTCCCAGTGGAAAACCCCCCAAAAGTGAGTTGAACTGAACCGTGCCGTGCCGTACTATGCAGTGGAAAAGCGCCAGAAGTGCCATCAGTCAAACACATTTGGGAGGGTTTATTTATTTTTATTTTTGGATTAGTCCAAGTATTGAAGAAACACACGTCTTGACTCGTCGTTTAAATAATGCCAAATATTCAGCTGTTCAGACACCTAGAGGAAGTTCATTCCACCACCTAGGTACCAGAACAGGACAGGTAACAGAACTCTTTTTTTAATAACATTTTTTATCTTATTTAATTTTTTTATCTAGGCATTGGGGGTTAGTGGCCTTGGTCAAGGTGGTCAACAGTGACAACTTGCAGTCAGCAATCAGCAGTACAATGCCTTAACCATTGAGCCGCCCCAGATCCCTTTATTTTAACGGACCTTATTTTTATATTTTAAAAATTAAGACTTTTTTTCTACATATAAATGATTACTGTAATTATAATTAACTACAATTGTAGTATAATTAAATGTGGAAGCATGGAAATCACGGCCAAAATGTGACATTTAAACTAACTGTTCCTAAAATCCAGATCATGACCTCATGTGGTGTTGCTTGATTTAGAAAGGCAGCGAAACCCAGAATCTTATTTCATCCTTTATTCAGTTATTTTACAAATTAGAAATATAAAAAACATCTTGTATACTAATACTATGAAATGTTCATTTAAATCTATACATTCTATTCTGTAGCTTTGTACTGTCCTGACATTAACTAATAAATTTAGTGAGAAAACTGAAAAAATATCAATAAACATTTGCAATATTGTGCCTCAAATCATAGATCTGTGGACTATTCTAGATTGTTATTGGGTTATTGGTGTTTGATACCATCAGACCTACCAAAAGATCTGAAGGTGTACCGGCCTTCAGTTTTTTTTATTTTGTTGTTGGTCTTTTAGATTCTTAAACATAATGACATTGGAGCTTCACAGACAACACATCTCGAAATAAACCACACAACCCTTAAGGTACTGTAGATGGATGACGACAACAGTAGAATGTTATTAGCCGAAGATTTCAAATGTCCAATGTCAATGAGTTGTGCCCATCAGATGCTTGTTCTTGGCTGAATGGAGTGGAACCCAATGTAGTCTGTCGTTATAGGGCATCCAGTCCAAAATCATGGCAATGGATTTACCTTAAGCCAGTGTTCACTTCGGCGAACTCTCGCTTAAACCAGTACAAGAGTTCAAATATCTTGGTCAGTGAGCAATATAAGTAGGCAGCATCTACAGCAGAGGTTGTCAGCAAGATTGGACAAGTAATTACAGCATTCACTTCGCTCAAGTGATGCCTTTAGAAAGAAGGTCAATATATTCCTCAAGACCGAAGTCTGGCCTCTTCCAAACACTGATCTTTCAAACACTGCTCCAAGGTTCTGAAACACATTCATTCTGCACATTTCAGACCTGAACGAGGCAGAAGTATTCCAATTTTGATGTCTACTTCAGATCCTAGTAGTCACCCTCGATAAACTGTGGCAATGCAGTCATGCCAGCTCGATCCTCCATGCACCAGTGGGTTACTGAAGAAGAAGAAAGATAACCGCATGTATGTGCAGACAGACGTTTTTTCCTGATACATTGGACAGTGAATTCCCATGATGAATTTATGGGATTAAGGGTTTCTATTAAACTGCTCACAAGCAGCATTTTGTATCGAATTAATTAGATGATACCCTGCAGCTTGTACATTGTTATCTGCTTCCAACACATCCCACATCTTCTACTAAACAAATGTGGCCCAGTCTGAATTCATTTCTGTTGACATTTTACTATTAAGCACAAGGTGGAAGCAGGAAGTAGACTATTCTGTAGGGATTGTGAAAACGTCTTGAAGAGTAAAAATAATTAATGGTTTCTGATGCAATATCACTCTGGCTAATAATTCATCTTTTACTACTCTTGACCACAAAGGACCTGCTTCTGATTTTTATGCTTCACATATATTACCTGAACACATACTATCACAGCGATTTTGTCAACCATAAATAAAATCACAGTGTTTCTTCATAATGGCTATAATATTTGTCATTACACAATTTAAAATCTTTTAAGTATGATGAATCATTTTAATATAAAAATCATAATGGCAAATTGTAGTTCTCTGATAGGAATGAAACACTTCATGAAAGTGCATGCATAAAGTGTTCAACCTGATGTAAATATACAAGAAGATGCTTTACTATGTATGAAACTATGAACCAAGCATTGCACCTTCCTCAGCCAGAGACCGAATGGATGAAGGTCTGAAGTTAAGACTGGTGGGAGAGAGTTGTTCTCCCGAGCTTATGATCCGGAACTTGTTGAATAAACTGGTCACGCCAATCAATGTTACCCCCAAGTCGGAAGAACGAATATATTTATTCTAAACTCAGGAGAAACGATTGGATCAAATGTTTTCATGGAAAAGCAGTCAAAACAGGAGAAAAACAGAACATGATTAGGAGAGTGAAAACTTCATTCATTCTCCTACACATTTCACCTGCTTCATTAATGCACTTATCCCAACGTTTCACTAGTGCTTAGATACCATCGAGGTAGAACGTTTTCTTAGTACACTGGAGCCATGATCGAACTGCTTGCTTCATGTCTGAAACGCTGGCCTCCCAGGAACTCCTTTAATGGCCCAAACATGTGGAAATAGCTTGGAGTGAGGTCAGGACTGTACTGGCGATGTACGCAGCCTAGTGGTGTGAATGATTTTGTGTACACAGACAGATGTGCCTCTCCCATAAGTTGGCAACACGTTATCTGGTGTTTTTAAGGATCAGGTGCATCAAACGTAGTGGGCTCCAAGCCACCTTGGGCAGTATCATCATTCATGGATTTACAGTCTTATTTTTAACATTTTAACCATTTAAATGTTTTACTGCAGCTGAGTCTCATCATTGTTCTGTATTTGAAGGCTTTCCCTAGTTAAAAAAAATAAAGTATGCCAAGTATATTAAATCCTAGCATGCCAAAGCATACTTAAATGTACTTGCAGCCAGACTAATGACTAGTATACTTGAGGTTTGCTATTTTGGAACAACTAATTTTGTACTAAGTGTATTTAAGTTGTAATTAAATTGTACAAAAGCACAATTTTAAGTGTATTAAGTATACTTTTGTGTACTAAAGTGGAACAACTTTAAGTATACTTTAGTACACTTAAAGTATATGGCTGTGTGTGTACTAACGTACATACCGGACAGTAATTAATACATTTTAAGTATATATTTAATGTATTATAAGTACATTACAGCTATTTTTACTGTATTACAAATACATGATTAATATACTGTGAGTATATTCTTATTGCAGCAGTAGCATGTTGTTATACTTCTGGCCAATTACAAATACTCAAAGTACACTTTGTGGTTAAAACAAATATACTTTATTGTATCATACAGTACACACAACCTTCTATACTACAGCATTGCAAATGTATTAGCAGTACATTAAGTGTTTAGGATAATTTACAAATGCTAAATGCATTTTCTACACTATAACATGTTTTGAAAAGCATTACATCAGTAATTATGAGGCAGATTTTATTCATGAGTTCAACAGATTTAATTTGCACAAGGTTACAAAAAAGCACTACTATAGTTTATTTGTGTTCAACAAAAGTCAGGTTGTCTTACAAACACACAAACTAAAATATAAACTGGTGTATGAACACAGACAGACATTAGTATTAGAATCTACAGGTACAGTATTAGTTTAAACCTGGTGTGTTGATTCTGTTACACAGAGACTGAAAACAGGCCGAGAGCTACGGAGCCATTATACCACAAGCAAAGTACATAAGATTTAGTAATAACACAATATACAATACATTCTATAGCTTAAAGTATGTACTTAACGACAAATTACCTAACAAAAACCGTTAAATTTACCTTATGCCGATGAAAATAAAGTAATAACGATACGAACAAACGCACGCGATGATGCAGCTTCAACCGTTAATTCAAACTAGAAACGGACGACTGGGGAGCCAATCAGAGAACGGACAGTCCGAATCTGCCCGCCTCCAGCCTCTGATTGGCTGGTGGGGCGCAGATTCTAGTCTCCGGTTGGCTGGAGATCTAAGGCTGCTGCAGTTTCAAGAGTGAGAGAGTGCAAACATAAATTTTCTTGAACGGCAAAAGTGATTTTCAGCGCACAAGAACGAGTTGTGAGATGAGATCGCAAAAACGATTCAGCATGCAAAAACGAGTCTAAAAGCACGCACGAGAGAGTAGTGCACTAAATATAAGTACATATTAATAAGCACATTTAAATTTAACTGATAATATACTGAGACTTTACCGTATATTAAAAATGTGTATTCTAATGTATACTTTCTGTACATTCATTCATCTTCTATACCGCTTAATCCTGTGTTCAGGGTCGCGGGGGACCTGGAGCCTATCCCAGGAGACTTCGGGCACTAGGCGGGGTACACCCTGGACAGCGTGCCAATCCATCGCAGGGCACACACACATACACACACTACGGGCAATTTAGGAACGCCAATTAGCCTAACCTGCATATCTTTGGACTGTGGGAGGAAACCGGAGTACCCGGAGGAAACCCACCAAGCACGGGGAGAACATGCAAACTCCATGTACACAGAGACGGGAATCGAGCCTGGCCAGGGAATCGAACCCAGACCCTGGAGGTGCAAGGCGACAGTACTAACCACTACACCACCGCGCCGCCACTTTCTGTACATTTGTACAATGATTATTTTGAGCATATTAAAAAATATATATATACCAAAATATATTGAAAAACAAGTTTAAATAAGTATACTTTGGAAATTTGACCAACCTTTCACTTAAACTATATTTTCCAATAATATATTTTTGGAACGTGTACTATAATACAATTATATTAAAGAATATTTAAAGTTTAATTCCAAAATTCGGTAAAAGCATGATGTTAGTATACTTTTTATATATTAACTGATGGTACAAGTTTTTGTTAGTATATTTGCAGTGTATTATCGAGGATTTCAATATATTTGTAATACACTAAAGTGTATTTTTTTTTCACTGGGGTTACGGCCTTGTCCTTAACATATTCCATTAGTTTACATTGAACACCGCTCGTTTTTACATATTGGACAGATTTTAAGAGGTGTACTGTACACCACTCCTCTCTTTCCAGTTGAAAATGCATTGGGATCGGGCCAGATCAGGTCAGTCAGTTCCAAACAGGGTTGGTACATGGCGCATTTTTGTTCCAATTATTAGTGCAATTTTAGGGGCCTTGTAAACACACCTACTGATGTAAATTGTAAATTGTATCAATATGCTTACAAGAGTCTACTTTATGAGGGTTCTTTGTGTGTGTGTGTGTGTGTGTGTGTGTGTGTGTGTAGGCCTGTAATGAAACATGAATCATCTCAAAAGTAGGACAGCAATAACTGCAGGCTCATTTTACTGAGCACTTTTAACTATTTGAGAAAGACCTCAATACATAAATGGCCATGTCCTTGAATATTAAGTGCCCTCTTCATTCGAAGAGTAAGAGTAGAGAAAGAAGAGTAGAGAATCACGAACTGCGGTGGCATTTCTGCATTCAGAAGCAGTTTAAATGAGTCTTCTATGAATGTATAATACTGTTTTCTTTCTCCTTTAAACATTCATTTGCTCGTTTTTCTATTTTTAGGAACCACTCTAATTTATTCTTCCCAGTTTTAAGCTTTGTTCTCTTTATAAAAGACATCTTGAATAATGTGTTTCAGTAGGCCTTGGAGAATAGCTCTATAAAACATTTTGTAGCAGCATGTACCACTTAGTTATTATTGTGTCTTCTATAGAGTGAATTCGAGCATACTTAGGAAAATGTAATCTTAACAAGGATTTTTATCATGTTCATGTAAAATAATTTCAGATATTTTAGATTACGAATACGGCTCTTTGTAGGGATACTACAAAATGTACGGCTGCAGCGTTAGACAAAGCCCATCCATAATGCAGTTTAATATAATAGCATCTCTGTGTGAGTTTGCATGTTCTCCCTGTGCTCGGTGGGTTTCCTCCAGATACTCCAATTTCCTCCCACATTACAAAGAAATGTGGATTAGGTTATTTGGTGTTCCCAAATTGCCCTTAGTGTATGAATATGTGAGTTATTGGGTGAGTGGTTGTATTTTTCATTTACATTTACATTTAGGCATTTGGCAGACGCTCTTATCCAGAGCGACTTACAAAAAGTGCTTTAAAGTTAACATCACTGGATACATACTTACACTGGGTTAACTAGGTTTATAACTAAGTGCCATTAGTTGAACACAACTTTTTTTTTGTATTGTATTTTGTTGTATGTGTGTGTACCCTGCGATGAATTGGGTTACCCTGCCTCATCTCCTGGGACTGACTCCAGTCCCCCCCCCTCCTCCTGTGTACATAGAATTAAGCGGTATAGACTTATAGAGTAAGTGAGTGAACCATTGTCCGCTGGTCAACATTGATGGACAATTGCCAACTAGCCTAATCTACATTACAGTCTCACTACAATCTACTTTGGACTGTGGGGGGGGGAGACCCATCAAGCACGGGGAGAACATGCAAACTCCATGCACACAGACCCGCAGGTGGGAATAAAACCCGGACCCTGGAAGTGATCCACTAAGCAACAGTGCCAAGCTTAATAGTGGTAGCGCTCAAATGTCCAATTTCTGATCAATAGCCCAGAGGCTTCATCACAGAGCTACCAATATACCTGATTAAGTATCCATTAGTGGGTTGGCTATACTAAATTGTCCCTATGTGTGAATAAGAGTGTGACTACGAGTGCCTGGTGTCCTGTAATAGCCTGCCATCTCTTCCAGACTGGATTCCCACCTCAGGCCCAGGGTTCCTGGGTTATCCTCACACAGATCCTCGGCAACCATGACCAGGATAAACGTTAATTAAAAGAAAGAAATGATTGCACGTGTGCGAACCAGTTCATCTCTGGTCCAACATTATCCAAAAAAGTATAACTTGTGCCTGATCTCTTCAACTAAGCACTGCCACTTTCTATTGCCCCAATCTACCTGCAGAACATGTAGAACCTGAACTGTTATAGATATTTTTTTATTATAGTAGCACTGAGGACAGGTTCTATTAAAATATAAAACATTTTTTTAAATATTAACATTCATGATTCCCACATACTTCTCATGTAGACCTCTATCAATGGAGATTTGCAAAAATTTGTGAAAAGTGATGCCAGTTTAGTTCACACAGTGATATGAGGTAGTCCATTCCTAATGCATCATCAGGTGTGTGAAGACGATAAAATGACTGATAACAAAGAAATATCACTACCTTCATGCGATTGCAGTATTGTTGTAAAAGCACAGGAATAAACTGAAAGAAAGGCCAAAATGATTTATTTGACCGCAGAATGAACAACTACCGTAAATTTTCTTGACTAGCTGTTTGACCCTTGACCAGTACATGGATTTGTTTGCAAAGATTTGTCGTTCCACGCTGTTTCATTACTTTGCAGTGAGAGCAACAAGCAATAGAATGCCATCAAATCAAGCAACATGTGCTTCTCTCTAAATAACTTTTCATAGTGACTACATCAATAATTTCATAATGTGTATGTATGCAGCAGGCAACATCATAGCATAGTGGTTAGCACTGTGACCTCGCACCTCCAGGGTTCTTGAATTGGCTTTGCTTGAAAATCTCCTTAACGATCTGCTTGCCAATCTTCTGTTGCTTGTGCACCTTTTTCTACCACATGTTTTCCCTGCAGTCAATCCTCCTTGAATATGCTTTGATACAGCCGTTTCTGTGGGTTACCTGGGGGGTGGAGAGTGTCGATGATCATCTTCTTCTGGACAACTTTCATGTCAGCAGTCCCCCCCCCCCACGTTTATTTAGAGAGAAGCACATGTTGCTATATATATATATATATATATAAAAAACATATTACACACACAAGGAGGCGCGGTGGTGTAGTGGTTAGCACTGTCGCCTTGCACCTCCAGGGTCTGGGTTCGATTCCCCGGCCAGGCTCGATTCCCGTCTCTGTGTGCATGGAGTTTGCATGTTCTCCCCGTGCTTGGTGGGTTTCCTCTGGATACTCCGGTTTCCTCCCACAGTCCAAAGATATGCAGGTTAGGCTAATTGGCGTTCCTAAATTGCCCGTAGTGTGTGATTGGGTGTATGAGTGTGTGCCCTGCGATGGATTGGCACCCTGTCCAGGGTGTACCCCGCCTAGTGCCCGAAGTCTCCTGGGATAGGCTCCAGGTCCCCCGCGACCCTGAACACAGGATTAAGCGGTATAGAAAATGAATGAATGAATTACACACACATATACACTATACTGTATAAATAGTAATTTGATGGCTTAGTGGTTAGCACTGTTGCCTTGCCCTTCTAGGTCCTGGGTTTGATTCCCACATCGGGTCTGTGTGCATGGAGTTTGCAGGTTCTCCCCGTGCTTGGTGGGTTTCCTTCAGGTACTCTGGTTTTATCCTACAGTCCAAAGTTATGCAGATAAGACTAATTGGTGTGAATGTATGTGAATGTTGACTGGAGGTCCTACCAAGGTTGTACAAAATAGGAATAAATACAGTGCTCATAATTTATATTTAGGCATTTGGCAGACACTCTTATCCAGAGCGACTTACATTTTTATCTCAGTACACAACTGAGCACTTGAGGGTTAAGGGCCTTGCTCAAGGGCCCAACAGTGGCAACTTGGTGGTTGTGGGGTTTGAACCTGGGATCTTCCGAACCGTAGTCCAATGCCTTAACCACTGAGCTACCCCTGGCCACATCATTGCCCTAGTTGGACTACAGAGGTTCCTAGATGGATGAACAGAATTGCCATTTATTAAGAATAAAATATGATAGCCCGTAAAATGTTTGTTCTCATAATTTGTTTGAGCAGCATCCTTCAGCTGCCTGCGGAAGTGATTATGATACATAACTGATTGTTTGTTCAAGGTCTTTCATCTTTCAAGTAGTTGTTAAGCACCCATAAGGGTCCTTCAGTTGTCTCTCTGGAGAAACTCTTTAAAGCATTATACAGAATCCCTACTAGAAAAGTTCCAACTAGAACCCTTTTAGGAAGGTATTATTGCCCCTTATTGAAAGGTTGAGTTATTCAATTAATTCTAACTAGAAATCTTAAAGAAACCGAGTGGCAGTCTTTAAATGCACCTAATAGAAAACATGGGATCTCTTGACTGTCATTGTAATGCCAAGGACAACCAGCCAGTGTCAAATGCCAAGGTTGTCATTCAAGTCTTTCACCAAGCTACTACACTGAGCAACGTAATTCCCAAATAAAGACTCATGGAATTTGGTTTTAAAAGAAACAAAATGGTGTCAATGCCAAGACAAAGCAATTTATACTGCTTTGTGATGGGCATTGAATGGTCTTTCTGCAATGCAACAATGCTTTTGTGTAACATTTTTGTGAAATTTATTGCCGTCCTTGTCTTGGGTTAATGTCAAAGTGTAGAAGAGGGACTGCTTTTCTTTGAGTACACCAATGAAAACGGGATTCAAATGGTAATCTCAGAGGTCACGCACGGGCTATAATGCGTTGCAGTGAAAACGTTCTTCTGAGTTCCTTCTCGTTGGAGTTTCACACTACGAGTTACCGCTCGTAAATTATAGTTCGTCTGTCTATAATGTTTAAAGCCAGTTGTTTAAACCAAAAGTGAAGAAAGATTATAAGAAGAAACCCTGCTCCAAGCCTGAGCATTATGTTTTTAATGCTACTTTATGTACAGTAAATAGCAACTGAGAATGCTTTTAATTTTTATAACCAGGCCATATTTCTCCTTATTTAAATGCTCTCTAGAATCATTTATCATTCCTTCTCTTACGGTATTTGGACACGTTCCTAGAGGAATAAACAGTTTAACAATTTAAATATTGGCTTACTTGTGTCATTTTTATCAGCCTGAATTATTAGATCTTTATGGTTCCTTGGAGTGCAGCAGGTCAGCCATATTTTATTGCGTAATCACATTGGACAGCATGTTTTTTCATGTCTTTTCCAAAAAATGCAAATGATGTTAAAATATGTGAGTTATATATATTGTCTCAGAACAAGTGAGATGTATTTGAGTATTTTAAGGCAACGTGGTATAACATGGCGGCACGGTGGTGTAGTGGTTAGCACTGTCGCCTTGCACCGCCAGGGTCTGGGTTCGATTCCCCTCTCTGTGTGCATGGAGTTTGCATGTTCTCCCCGTGCTTGGTGGGTTTCCTCTGGTTTCCTCCCACAGTCCAAAGACATGTAGGTTAGGTTAATTGACATTCCAAATTGCCCATAGTGTGTGTGTGCCCTGCGATGGATTGGCGCCGGGTGTACCCTGCCTTGTGCCCTAAGGTTACTGGGATAGGCTCCAGGCCCCTGCGACCCTGTATATAAGGATAAAGCAGTACAGAAAATGAATGGTATAACATTTATGCACCTTCTTGCCATTATCTCACAGCCTTGGCATGAGTTCACTGTCTAGAAGTTCCTGGAAGTCGTTATAGAGATCTGTGCTGTTTGTAGACATATGTATTGATGGTTTTATTGAAGAGTTTGTGACAAAACTAACAGGCAAATGCGAGTCTGGCAGCGATCAGCAGGATTCGGGGGAATGTCTTTCCTTGCAGGTCCTTTGGATTTAAAGCATTCTGTTCTGACTCATAAGAGTCCAAACCATCAATTTTAGCATTGGAAATCAGACCTAATTGCTAAACAGTGAATTATCTTTATATTTGAGTTGATAATAGAGTTGCAATCATTAGAAGGTGCCATTCATGTTGCATGTATTTTTGCATGTAACTTGACTCAACCAGAGACCACAACTCAGGTCTTATGTTAGACTGTCTAGTCTAAAAATCCTGTAAACATTTCCCTGATGAATGATTTTTTCCCCGACTTTGTAGCAGTGCTACATTTATTGAGCATTAAATATCCTAATGCCTCTCTTGGGAAATGATGCAATGCTTAAAGGCAAGACCTAGAGCTTTAAACAAGGTTTAAATGACAAGCTCAGAAGCCACTTCTAGTCCTAAATCTAGCCAGAATCAATCCACAGACTGTATTAAGAGGTCATGAATTCACTTCTACCTGTCACACCCATTACTGCATTACTTCACTCTGCTGGGGGAAAAAAAAATGGTGGAATTTGTATCATGGCCTGTGCGTAATGTAATAATGGCATGTTAAAGGAGTTTGTCATTGGACACATGCAGAGCTAAAGGGTTGTGCAACACCGCAATAATCAAGGTTGAAATATTACCAGGCTGTAATTCAAGTCAAGTCCACTTGTGCTGTTGCAAGCCGAATCATTCCGCTCACTCATGCATTTCGTCAAGGTATGCAACAGTTCAGTGCACTGGTCATCTTGGTAGGTAAATCATGCAGGTGCACAGAGAAAGCTCTGTTTAAAAAGAAGTTTGCTGTGATAATGCATACAGAGAAAATTGCTCATATTAGGTGTTTGTTAATCTTCTATTCACACTTTTTACTGCCTTCAAGCCTTGGATAAAATGGCCACTAAAAGCTTCGTTACTAAAGCAGGTCCATCACTGCTTTTAACTTGAGAGGCTGGTGGACATCTATAAAGACAGCAGACTTCAAAAGAGTCAATTAAAGCATTTTATTAGACTGTAATGCTTGAATGGAAGCCGCAGTCTCTCAACTTTAAAAAGGGTGTTATTTATTTATTTATTTAACAAAGGAGTCACTTACTTTCCACACCACAGTCTGTAGGTGAATTTGGACTAGAAAAAAAAAACTTCTCGGGATATCCTTCTATTTATATTATTTATAACATTTGATCTTTTACCGTGGCGGCGCGGTGGTGTAGTGGTTAGCACTGTCGCCTTGCACCTCCAGGGTCTGGGTTCGATTCCCCGGCCAAGCTCGATTCCCGTCTCTGTGTGCATGGAGTTTGCATGTTCTCCCCGTGCTTGGTGGGTTTCCTCTGGGTACTCCGGTTTCCTCCCACAGTCCAAAGATATGCAGGTTAGGCTATTTGGCGTTCCCAAATTGCCCGTAGTGTGTGATTGGGTGTATGTGTGTGTGCCCTGCGATGGATTGGCACCCTGTCCAGGGTGTACCCCGCCTAGTGCCCGAAGTCTCCTGGGATAGGCTCCAGGTCCCCCGCGACCCTGAACACAGGATTAAGCGGTATAGAAAATGAATGAATGAATGATCTTTTACCAGTTCATTACCCTTATCATATTTGGAAAATAATGCTCTTGCACTTTTTATTTTATTTTATAGTTGGCACACAGTTTATAAATGGGATTGATAAATGACACAGGCTAATAGGACTTATATTATAAATACATAGGCTTTTATATTTCGATACTTCTAACTTTGTGGTTAACACGTAATTATTGAGAAGTGAATAAAAAGAAAAGCAAAAATGTCACCAAGCACTGATATGAGCTTATTCACAATTTCACAGACGATTACACAGAAAGCTTACATTTATTCATTTGGAGTAAGTCCAAGAGAAACTGCAAGAAAATATAGATATATCTAATTTAAACCAACATAGTCTATAATACATATAAACATATACTTAAAATTGCATGTACAGTAGTCATTAAGATTTTATTATTAGTATTTATTTATTTATTTATTTATTCTTATGTAGATCCAAATACATAATTATTAAGCTGTTTGCTAAGGACACCCAATAAATATTCATTCATACATTCATCTTGTTGTGGGGAGTCTGAGGTCTATCCCAGGGGACATTGGACACACACGCACACACACACACACACACACATTAGGGGCAATTTGGAGTGGCAGTTAGTCTTATCTGTATGTCTTTGGATGGTGGGAGGAAACCGAAGTACCCAGAGGAAACCCACCAAGCACGACGAAACGATTCAAACTCCACTCACACAGACCTGTGGCGGGAATTGCACTCTCAACCCTGGAGGTGCAAGGGGACACAGTGATAACCACTACATACCCCGTGCCACCCGATAAATGTTTAAGCAGAAAATATGATGATCTTTAACTTTTTTCTATTGATCTTGGTTTATACTGTGTGGATTGTGAGCATATGTGCATCATGTGCTCACTTGGGAACTTCGATTTCCATGGAAAACAATTAGCCTTTTTGAAAAATGTTCATCGTGGCATTTCTTTAGTATTGCAGTAAAGACACAGAAGTGTGGGACAGGTGCATTTGAAAAAAAGAAATGTCACATAAATGATCATTTTCATCATATATATATATATATATATATATATATATATATATTGATGACTGATATTCATTTTACCTTAAACACATCTGCTGTTATACTAAACTTCCAGTCTCTCACAGTATGATGCAGATCAATCCCTGTCAACAATGTCAATTGTTAAAAGCACCGTACAAATAAAATTGAATTGAATATATAAAAATTAATTGAATGCAATTTAATAAATTTGTATGCATATATAAAATGAAATGTAACACAATGTAATAAATTGAATCTATCTATCTATCTATCTATCTATATATATATATATATATATATATGCATATATAAAAATAAATGTAATACAATTTAATAAATGTAATCAATATATATGCATATATAAAACTTAATTGAAGTAATTCAGTTAGCTGTTTTTGTGCATCTCCACTTTAAGACCACCGGTGTGGGACATAAAGAAATGCTTGTGTACAAACTTATCAAGTATCAGATGACATTTTTATAACGAATCCCAAAATTCACTAAGTGGACATAAAAATGCAGATAGTTGCAGAAACATCCATTAGATATGGAGCTTAGCTACTGTACCACACTGCAAAAATCACATTGTTAATGTATTCATGTATATCGATTGCTTAAAAAGAAATAATGAATCTTTTTTCATTCCATTAACAAAAGAAGTATTTTGTAGATTTATTGTTACCTGGCTGTACTTTACTGCAGTATAGCTTTAAAAAAGCATTGGAAAAATGAGACAGTGCAAGAGACAGGAAAGGTTCTGGACTCCACAAACCAGTAAATGGGAAACTACAAGCAGGTTGAGTTCAAATTCCAATTTCCTTACTACTGTGTGCACAACCGGAGTCGAGGAAAACAGACTTGGCAGACTGCATTCAATATGTTCCATCACCAATTTTTGCAGTAAAACCAGATGGTGACGCACAGGTGTGGGCTAAATATGCAATATGAAGGCTATAATCAGCATCAACATCTCTGATCAGGTTTCTTTCATGTCACCTTAAAATGGCACAAAAATGATTTAAATAGCATTTGCACTTCAAATGATATATTATTAAGCCTGAGAGCCTCGTAGACTAAAAGACGAAAAGTTTGTGGTTTGGGGTTTTATTTATTTACTTTTTGCCAAGTCTTGGTTAAGGTCTGTCTGGCAGGTTGGTGCGACCCTGAATAACATGTACTTGAGAATATCATTTATAAATCTCACACCCGCAATGCCCTCCCCTTCCTGTACCTGAGGATATCGACCTGACTGGGCAAATCGAGGTGTTTTCCCACAGAAGCGCACATTCGTTACTGTAATATCTGAAGCTAGGAAGAGTTTTAATGACTTCAATTGCAATGGCAGTAATTTATTTGAAACTATAATATTGTACAATACTGTTGTACACTATCCATGGCATATATACACTATTTAAAATGAGGTCTCAGTAACACTTGCTGTTTGGCAGCTACTGTATGTGTAGAACATCTGACAGCTTCTTCTGCCAGAGAGCGCAACGTCACATGAACACTTCATTAACACTTCATCCGAAGTTCTCACATAAATCCGGAGGCTGAAAAAATGCTAATGGATTTAGCAGTGAATAAAAAAATTAGCTGTTTCAGATAGCATGTGCTTGTGTTACATAACACGATCTGCTTTGATTTGGGCTTTTAAAAGCTGCTTTCAATTAATTTGGGTGGTATAATTAGCTTTTTCTATCTATAGCTTTGATGGTGAATTTTCTGTCATTATCTTTTGGGTGATTTAAGTTGGGATGGACAGTTTCTAGTAAGAAAAAAAAATAAATTCATGTTGATGCTACCAAAGTGATTAGAGAAATACAGACTACAAAAAGTATTTTATGTACAGTGGTGTGAAAAACTATTTGCCCCCCTCCTGATTTCTTATTCTTTTGCATGTTTGTCACACAAAATGTTTCTGATCATCAAACACATTTAACTATTAGTCAAAGATAACACAAGTAAACACAAAATACAGTTTTTAAATGAGGGGTTTTATTATTTAGGGAGAAAAAAAATCCAAACCTACATGGCCCTGAGTGAAAAAGTAATTGCCCCCTGAACCTAATAACTGGTTGGCCCACCCTTAGCAGCAATAACTGCAATCAAGCGTTTGTGATAACTTGCAACGAGTCTTTTACAGCGCTCTGGAGGAATTTTGGCCCACTCATCTTTGCAGAATTGTTGTAATTCAGCTTTATTTGAGGGTTTTCTAGCATGAACCGCCTTTTTAAGGTCATGCCACAACATCTCAATAGGATTCAGGTCAGGACTTTGACAAGGCCACTCCAAAGTCTTCATTTTGTTTTTCTTCAGCCATTCAGAGGTGGATTTGCTTTTGTGTTTTGGGTCGTTGTCCTGCTGCAGCACCCAAGATTGAGTTGATGAACAGATGGCCGGACATTCTCCTTCAGGATTTTTTGGTAGACAGTAGAATTCATGGTTCCATCTATCACAGCAAGCCTTCCAGGTCCTGAAGCAGCAAAACAACCCCAGACCATCACACTACCACCACCATATTTTACATATGCTGTGTTACTTTTACGCCAGATGTAACAGGACACGCACCTTCCAAAAAGTTCAACTTTTGTCTCGTCAGTCCACAAGGTATTTTCCCAAAAGTCTTGGCAATCATTTAGATGTTTTTTTAGCAAAATTGAGACGAGCCTTAATGTTCTTTTTGCTTAAAAGTGGTTTGCCATGCAAAGTGGAAATCTGCCATGCAGGCCGTTTTTGCCCAGTCTCTTTCTTATGGTGGAGTCGTGAACACTGACCTTAATTGAGGCAAGTGAGGCCTGCAGTTCTTTAGATGTTGTCCTGGGGTCTTTTGTGGCCTCTCGGGTGAGTTGTCTCTGCGCTCTTGGGGTAATTTTGGTCGGCCGGCCACTCCTGGGAAGGTTCACCACTGTTCCATGTTTTTGCCATTTGTGGATAATGGCTCTCACTGTGGTTTGCTGGAGTCCCAAAGCTTTAGAAATGGCTTTATAACCTTTACCAGACTGATAGATCTCAATTACTTTTGTTCTCATTTGTTCCTGAATTTCTTTGGATCTTGGCATGATGTCTAGCTTTTGAGGTGCTTTTGGTCTACTTCTCCGTGTCAGGTAGCTCCTATTTAAGTGATTTCTTGATTGAAACAGGTGTGGCAGTAATCAGGCCTGGGGGTGACTACAGAAATTGAACTCAGGTGTGATAAACCACAGTTAAGTTATTTTTTAACAAGGGGGGCAATCACTTTTTCACACAGGGCCATGTAGATTTGGAGTTTATTTTTTCTCCCTTAATAACATAAACCTTCATTTAAAAACTGCATTTTGTGTTCAATTGTGTTATCTTTGACTAATAGTTAACGGTTTTTGATGAGCAGAAACATTTAAGTGTGACAAACATGCAAAAGAATAAGAAATCAGGAAGGGGGCAAATAGTTTTTCACACCACTGTATATATAGATGGATGGATGGATGGATATATTCATAAAATACTTTATAAATTTTTTGCCAGTATCATTCATGTGAATGTAATATGAAAGGTTTTCTGATCTTCTGATCTTGCAGACCCCCTAAATGGTTTAACACATTTGCAACTGTGTGATAGTAGTTAAGTGAAAAGACAGTAAAATGAATTTAATCAATGTTTTATTTAACCATCTGTCACGTTTCCTTCCCTTACTGTGTCTGTGTCGGCCGTGTGGTCGAGGCATGATCGCGGAGGCAAGCTGACGGTTTCACAAAGTCCTTTATTTTTCCCAAATAAACATAAACATAAACAAAACTCTCCAACACAAACTAGATTTTCGGTAACGGTTGCTAGACGCCTGACTGGAGTTCAGCCAGGCTATTTAAAGAACTAAACAAAACTAATTATCAAATTAACTTCCCTCGGTTCAGGTGAGCTTCTACGTCACCTGACCGAGGTGCAAACTGGGAAATGAAGTGAAACTTAACTCAAAACAAAACTACAACTCAAGAATCCAACAAAAATACAAATGGCGTTCTGGCGCCATCTAGGGGTTAACCGTTACATTACCCCCCCTCTAAAAAATGCTCCTCCCGGAGCATCACCGGAGGCCCCGGACACCCAACCCAATGTTCTACCTTTAGCCTCCTATCCAGGAGGCTGGGTGACGGGGCTGGAGGCATGCTCTGCGGTTGCTGGGCTGGAAGCATGCTCGGCGGCTGCAGAGCTAGAGAAGCGCTCGGCTGCTGCTGAGCTGGAGAAGCGCTCGGCGGCTGCTGAGCTGGAGAAGCGCTCGGCTGCTGCTGAGCTGGAGAAGCGCTCGGCTGCTGCTGAGCTGGAGAAGCGCTCGGCTGCTGCTGAGCTGGAGAAGCCCTCGGCTGCTGCTGAGCTGGAGAAGCGCTCGGCTGCTGCAGAGCTGGAGAAGCGCTCGGATGCTGCTGAGCTGGAAGCGTGCTCGGATGCTGCTGAGCTGGAAGCGTGCTCGGATGCTGCTGAGCTGGAAGCGTGCTCGGATGCTGCTGAGCTGGAAGCGTGCTCGACGCAGGCGTTGGGGCGGTCACTGCGCTCGACGCAGGCGTTGGGGCGGTCACTGCGCTCGACGCAGGCGTTGGGGCGGTCACTGCGCTCGACGCAGGCGTTGGGGCGGTCACTGCGCTCGACGCAGGCGTGGGAGCGGTCACTGCGCTCGTAGACGGCGTGGGAGCGGTCACTGCGCTCGTAGACGGCGTGGGAGCGGTCA
The DNA here is from genome assembly GCA_030522415.1 of Channallabes apus. Taxonomy (NCBI): domain Eukaryota; kingdom Metazoa; phylum Chordata; class Actinopteri; order Siluriformes; family Clariidae; genus Channallabes; species Channallabes apus. The sequence goes on from CM060112.1 coordinate 23,917,095, forward strand.
CTGCGCACGTAGACGGCGTGGGAGCGGTCACTGCGCTCGTAGACGGCGTGGGAGCGGTCACTGCGCTCGTAGACGGCGTGGGAGCGGTCACTGCGCTCGTAGACGGCGTGGGAGCGGTCACTGCGCTCGTAGACGGCGTGGGAGCGGTCACTGCGCTCGTAGACGGCGTGGGAGCGGTCACTGCGCTCGTAGACGGCGTGGGAGCGGTCACTGCGCTCGTAGACGGCGTGGGAGCGGTCACTGCGCTCGTAGACGGCGTGGGAGCGGACACTGCGCTCGTAGACGGCGTGGGAGCGGTCACTGCGCTCGGAGACGGCGTGGGAGCGGTCACTGCGCTCGGAGACGGCGTGGGAGCGGTCACTGCGCTCGTAGACGGCGTGGGAGCGGTCACTGCGCTCGTAGACGGCGTGGGAGCTGTCACTGCGCTCGTAGACGGCGTGGGAGCGGTCACTGCGCTCGTAGACGGCGTGGGAGCGGACAGTGCGCTCGTAGACGGCGTCAGAAAAGGTGTGTGGGACAGCGGCTGCTGGCATGCTAGCTCGCTATCTTCAAAACCGGGGAGCGGCATCGGAGCTTGTATCGTGCCCAACAGTGGCGTTGGAGCGTGCTCGGCGCTCACCCGCAGCGTTGGAGCGTGCCGGGCGCTCGACGACGGTTCTGGAGCATGCACGGCGCTCGACGACGGCGTTGGAGCGTTTGCAGAGCTCGACGACGGCGTTGGAGCTTGTACAGAGCTCGACGACGGCGTTGGAGCTTGTGCAGAGCTCGACGACTGCGTTGGAGCTTGTGCAGAGCTCGACGACTGCGTTGGAGCTTGTGCAGAGCTCGACGACTGCGTTGGAGCTTGTGCAGAGCTCGACGACGAGTTTGGAGCTTCTGCAGAGACCAACAGCGGCGTTAGAGCGTGTACTGCGCTCGACGACGGCGTTGGAGCGTGCACTGCGCTCGACGACGACGTTGGAGCTTGTGCAGAGCTCAACAGCGGCGTTGGAGCGTGCACTGCGCTCGACGACGACGTTGGAGCTTTTGCAGAGCTCAACAGCGGCGTTGGAGCGTGCACTGCGCTCGACGACGGCTCTGGGACGTGCAGTGCCTTTGACTGCGGCTCTGGAGCGTGCAGTGTGTTCGACAGTTCCACGTTGTCCTCAAGGCCGGGAGGCGGCAGCAGAACAGGTGCGTGGGACAGCGGCTGCTGGCATGCTAGCTCGCTATCTTCAAAACCAGGAAGTGGCGTAGGAGCCTGCATCGTGCTCAACAGCGGCGTTGGAGCGTGCGCGGCGCTCGACTGCATCGTTGGAGCGTGCACGGCGCTCGACTGCAGCGTTGGAGCGTGCACGGCGCTCGACTGCCGCGTTGGAGCGGGCATCGTGCTCAACAGCGGTGTTGGAGCGTGCCCGGCGCTCGACTGCATCGTTGGAGCGTGCACGGCGCTCGACGACGGCCCTGGAGCGTCCTTAAAGCCGGGAGGTGGCGTCAGAACATGTGCGGGGGATAGCGGCTGCTGACATGCTAGCTCGCTGTCCTCGAAGCCGGGAGGTGGCGTTGGAGCGTGCACGACGCTCGTTTGCAGCGTGGGAGCGTGCACAGCGCTCTCCTGCAGTGTTGGAGCGTGCACGGAGCCTTCTTGCAGCGTTGGAGCGTGCACGGCGCTCGCCTGCAGCGTTGGAGCGTGCACTGCGCTCGACTGCAGCGTTGGAGCGTGCACTGCGCTCGACTGCAGCGTTGGAGCGTGCACGGCGCTCTCCTGCAGCGTTGGAGCGTGCACGGCGCCTTCTTGCAGCGTTGGAGCGTGCACTGCGCTCGACTGCAGCGTTGGAGCGTGCACGGCGCTCGACTGCAGCGTAGGAGCGTGCACGGCGCTGGACTGCATCGTTGGAGCGGGCACGGCGCTCGACTGCAGCGTTGGAGCGTGCACGGCGTTCTCCTGCAGCGTGGGAGCGTGCACGGCGCTCTCCTGCAGCGTGGGAGCGTGCACGGCGCTCTCCTGCAGTGTTGGAGCGTGCACAACGCTCTCCTGCAGCGTTGGAGCGTGCACAGCGCTCTCCTGCAGCGTTGGAGCGTGCACGGCGCTCTCCTGCAGCTTTGGAGCGTGCACGGCGCTCTCCTGCAGCGTTGGAGCGTGCACAGCGCTCTCCTCTCCGTGCAGACACGGCGCGACGTCTTCCTCCTCGACAGCCTCAGGCAGTGGCCGGGGGGTGAGCGCATCGTCCAGACCCGGGAGGGGGAACGCTTCCGGGGCTACTGACTGGTTCTCCCGAACCTGGACTAACTGCAGTTGGAGCTGCAGCACCTGCTCGCGCAGGTCACGAATGCGCTCCGGGTAGGACTCCGCCCACTGCCTGTAGAAGTCTGTCTCGTCGCCGTGCTGCAGCGACGTCCAGTCCTCCAGGCTCAGCTCCGGTGTGCTGTCCGCGCCACCTTCAGGCAGTGGCCGTGGGAGGAGTGCATCGTCCAGATTCAAGAGCGAGATCGCTTCCGGGACTACAGCTTGGTTCTCCCGAACCTGGACGTACTGCAGTTGGAGCTGCAGCACCTGCTCGCGCAGGTCATTCATGCACTCCTCGTTGCGTTTCGCCCACTGCCTGCAGAATCCTCCCGTCTCTCCCTCGGCTGCCACACCTCGTGGCGGTATGCGCCGGACGACGGGTCCGCAGCCTTCCCAGCTTCGCCTTGCCACTCTGTCTCGAGCTGTCATGCTGTCCTCCCCTGAGCTCGCTGGCTCGCTGTGCTCAATGTTTCTCCAGCCTTGCCAAACTTCTACTTCGCCGGGCTCCTCGCTAGCCCGCAGCAGTTCCGCCAGCTCGTTGGAGATGATGATCTCTCCTCCTAAGTAACTCCTTAGGAGGAGATCCTCCGCCATGCCTCTTGGGTGGTCTAGCAATCTGTCACGTTTCCTTCCCTTACTGTGTCTGTGTCGGCCGTGTGGTCGAGGCATGATCGCGGAGGCAAGCTGACGGTTTCACAAAGTCCTTGTCACGTTTCCTTCCCTTACTGTGTCTGTGTCGGCCGTGTGGTCGAGGCATGATCGCGGAGGCAAGCTGACGGTTTCACAAAGTCCTTTATTTTTCCCAAATAAACATAAACATAAACAAAACTCTCCAACACAAACTAGATTTTCGGTAACGGTTGCTAGACGCCTGACTGGAGTTCAGCCAGGCTATTTAAAGAACTAAACAAAACTAATTATCAAATTAACTTCCCTCGGTTCAGGTGAGCTTCTACGTCACCTGACCGAGGTGCAAACTGGGAAATGAAGTGAAACTTAACTCAAAACAAAACTACAACTCAAGAATCCAACAAAAATACAAATGGCGTTCTGGCGCCATCTAGGGGTTAACCGTTACACCATCCATACAATATGCCTGCTGCGTGCAATCCTGTGTTTTGCTGACCAGTGTAGCCTTGTAAATTAACTAGTAATGTACATCCAAAATGCAAATGTATTAGTTTGCTGTATTCTTAAAACACCATCCTGGTAGAAACATGAGCAAATTTCAACAGCAGTCTAACTTTATGATTCAGTCCTAAGAACAAAAGCGCTGTAGAAGCACTGTTGTGTCTTTCCTATATTCTACTTCACATCACCTTGGAGACACTGATCTCAATCAATAGTCAATATAACATAACCACAAAGGCTGCATTGTAGCTTTTAATTAATTTAAATTTCAACTAATCATGTATTATGTATATTTTTGATTGTACTTTTATTCTAAGACTTTTACTAAGTGCCTTTTAATGACAAATGATAAAAGCCTTTGTTATTTGATATGGTGTTGCCATGAGCTTTAAGCAATTTATGCAAAACTGTAACATTTCATCAAACTCAATTTAAAGTTTATCAAAGTGTTCTAATGAAATACAAACTTTGACTTTGCCAGTCAGTTCTTTACATACATTTAGATCTTTGAGAGTTGAGTCTGAAGGCTGCATTGGACACACAGCCTCTGGGAGAAGAGTCCCCATCCTGTCTTCATCCTGGGTTGAGGGATAATGGAAATTGGGAGAAGGAGGAGGAGCACAATCGTATCTCCAGCCCAGGGCACTCAGACAGGCTTCTATGTCCTGGTTGAAGGGTAATCCACTTAGGAGTGGCTGGAAGACTAAATACTCCCCTCTATTGGATGATACAGAGATTTGTATGGTTGAAGAATGACCTCCTTGATCATTTAGAGAAGTGTGGACTTACAGGGGGAAAAAAGTGGAGCACTTGCACAAAACTTTAAATATCCATTTGAACGGCAAAAAAAAAGTATGGAAAGTGTAAACGACAATGTGAAGGGCGTGAAGTGGATTTTAGATTGGATTTTTAGATACTGTTACAGATCATTTCAAAGTTGAGAATTCTGAATACTAAAATGAATAATTTGCCTATGTGTAGTCAAATTAAATTGGCTAGAAGGCAGCATCAAATATATATTTTAGAAATTTCAGCTGTAAGAAACAACAGTGTAGTGAATTTACTATTAAAGCTTGCTTTAAATGACAGTAATTAAAATGACAAGGGCTCTAAATTTCAGATACTAGGTCATTAGAAGGTCACAAAAGTTAGAATGCATATGTAACTGCATATATGTAATGTATATGATTGGTTTCTCTACACATTCATCTTTTAATGCAAAGGACCTTTAAACACATCCAACAAAACACTTTACGGATCTCTTCCTCTGATGCGGAAATATGCAGTACATGAAAAACAATATCAACCATTAGACATAGTTCATCTTCAAAGGCTTTGTAGTAATTAAAATTAAAGTAATGTCACGGTGCAATTAGGCAGATTAGTTATGCACTGGGAAGAGAAACCATTTAGGTCAACTTTCCTGCCCCCTCCTTTTACTCTTTTTTTTAATTTATTTTTTTTTATTTTTAATTCTCTGGTCACTGGAGGCTTGTGAGCAATGCACACAGGAGCTCATGCTGAAAGGTGAAGCAAAATACACTGGTTTACAGCATGTGAGCTGCCCCTGAGACACCATATCCTTCTACTATCTACTAGCTCACAAATTGTCTTCCTTCACATTTCTCCAAGAACAAATAAAATATATATGTACTTCTACAAAGTTACACATCCTACATTACCTAGATAACTAATGGCTAAGATAATAATTGAACACAAGCAATAAAATCTGTATACTATAAATCTATATCTGTTCACTTTGTATACCATGCAGAGCTAGCTTGCTTTTTTGGCAACTTTCTTTTTTAATAGCACAACTAAAAAAATAAAAAATAAAAAAAATAGAACATAGTACATTCTTTTTTAATCATCCATAACATATTTTATTATGCTGTAGGGAAGAGGTTATGGTCTGATCAGACATATGTAGATTATGGAGCTAGCTAAATTTCTGGACAACTTTCCAATTTAGTACCACTAATAAAAATCAAAAAACATTACTAGTTATGAAGTTTGTGACTTCATAATGGTTACATTGCAAAATAGCCAACAAATGTTAGAAATTAAATGGGTTTATGGTTTATATATAGTACATTGGCAAACTGTTTCCTAAAGAAATATCGATAATTTATATAAAGAACATATTCACTCATTGCTTACTATAGAAATATTTTACAGAACATATTGTTGAACATCAAATTAATTAATCATAATTAACTATATTGGAGATTTGCTCAACATTCAAAAAGTATTTTCCACCTACTGGCTGTTAAACGCAGTGGATTTTTTCATGTCTCCAAGGTACAACTACTTATTAGGACTGAGATTGTTTTAAATCTCCAGTAACTCATAAACTGAGCAGTGTATCATATTTATGCTTTGTAATTATGAGAATGCTTTGTTTCATTTAATCCGGTTAAGTAATGGAACATGAAATGGGACAACCATAAAATTAGATTACTCATATGCAAAGATTTACAGTATAATGACATCGGTTGTTGTGCATCTATAGTCCCATAGGAAAGTATTGGAAAGGTATGGCCAATTCTACTGTTGTTGCCATACACTACGTTAATTTGAGTTTGAGATCAAAAGGCAATTATGTGATTCATCACTCCCATGCCCACAGAGACCAAAGGTCATCCCTTCTGGTCTGATCACACAAATTGCTGAAAAAGACAATGATGGTCATGATAGAAAGGCATTCAAACTTGCAGTACAGCACAGCCTGTGTCCTGATGGGGTCCAGTGGGCAAAAAAGACAAGGCCACTGACCCAGGCTCCAAATGTCTTAGATTGAGCACCCATGGGATGCACCAGTCAAACCAGTCCTATCGATATAAGCCCCGCCCCACCCCACAACCCACAGCTCACAAATAATCTGCTATTAACATCCTGGTGCTAGACACCAGGTAACCCATAGCACAACCCCAGAGGCTCTGCCCAGATCCCCCATGTTGGCACAAAACCCAGATGGTATTATTGCTAATGTTTTTTAAAGTTATAGCTCATTGGTACAGGGCTAAACAATTCAGAAGATGGCACCTTTTGTTTCAACTCACCTGTTGTTCTAATGATTAAAATGAAATGGCATATGTGACTCCCACGTGTTCCTTATTGCCCTGTAACTTATAGCTCCAAATTCTGATCATGGTTTGAGCTCTGGCTTTTAGCTGTGAATGCCATACTATATGTTAAAAAGGATAAACCAATATGAAGACCAGAGAATTGTCTATGGGAGATGGTGTGGGGGGGGGGGGGGCAAGGTTTTAATCCAAATGAAGAGGGGACTATAGTAGGAAATCCCTAAAACAAAGAACAATCGAAAGAAGCTGTGGGACAAGCCTGGAAAATTATAAGAAAAGAAAAATGCAACAGTTTAGTGGTCAAGTCAATTTTATCTTTATTGTCACCACAGTCATAAATAGTGTGCAGTACGTAGTGAGATGAAATAAGGTTTTGTCCTGCAGTCAAGGTGCAAGATATATGTATGCATGACACTGTGCTGACAGGGCAGAAATAAATTACAAAAGGAATGCAGAGATGGGGATTTGGGAAACAATGGGGTGATTACACAGAGGGCAGAGAAGCATACAGTAAATACTCCCATTACAACATACAACATTGATACAATATGAAAACAAGACCAAGATATATTTTCCATAATGTTCCTAGCGGGGACTGGATTTGAAATTTAGTATAAATTATTATGTGCATGTGCAGTAATATTTCTAATAGTAACCTGATAGGAATGGTGTTTAAGCATCATGCAGTATGTGCAAGCACGGGATGAGCAGCCACATAGTAAGTATACATATGTTCTAAAAGAGGTTCAAACGAAAGGTGCTATGTTCAGAGGTGGAAAGAGTAATAAAATTTTGTACTCAAGTACAAGTACTGTTACTTCAGTGAAATTTTACTTAAGTACAAGTAAAGTTATCATTATAAAAATCTACTCAAGTAAAAGTAAAAAGTAGCTCATTAAAAAATGTACTCAGAGTAAAAGTTACCGAGTTACTTTTTTATTTTTATTTTTTTTAACAGCGGGGGTGGGATGAGGCATTCTAGCGTAGTTCAAAAAAGATTAGCAGATATAAAATCTCAAACTAGTTGTTTTTTAACTGAAGGAACACCTTTGCATAATAAAGCTGTTGTCTTTCTTGTGCTTGAAAATCAAAGTGGTCACTTAAATATGGTGTTACGTCCCAGTCTAGGGTCATACAGCAAAAGAATGGTTCAGGGTTCTATTTTAAACTGTATGGAAATGGTGGTATATGGCAGAAATAACTAGATCCAGTCATTAACTGATGAAAAAATTAGGTTTGTATACACACACACACACACACACACACACACACACACACACACACACACACACACACACACAACAGGAGGAGGATCAGATTCAGGATGGACCCAGGCCAAAATAATAAACAAAAATACAGGTACCTTCCCGGACTCCCTAAACCTATATAAACTATATAAAATATAAACCTAAGCTAAACTATATAAAATACCTGGCTCAAAAAAGTCTCACAGTCTAATATTTCATTGGATTGTTTTAGCTATGATTAAGCTGTGGGACTGCTTTGATAACCTTATATATATTATGTATATATATAATTTTTATCACCCCCCCCCCCCCATCATTCCGTACAATAAGGTAGTCAGCTATCTTCATTTTATTGCCACATAACATCCTGAGCAAATAAATTCCCAAATAAACTCCCTCTTCCAAAAATAAATGGCAGCCACGCCCCTGCTACTAGTGAGTGCACAGACATACAGTGAAATTATCTATAAATATATACAAAGACCAACCAAACCATAGGGACAAAGCAATAATCAAAGTCAATTGGAGGCAAAAAGTCAAACCAGAATACACAACCAAATGTCAAAACGCCAAAATCACAACCTCTTTCATCTTTCGCGCTTCTCTCTCCAGTCGCGCTAGTCGATGACGTCACTCAGGGCGGAAGCGACCGTGTGGAAGGTCAGGAAGATGCCGATGTCAGAAAACCTGGAGTGGAGTCTGGATCGGCGCGCGACCAGATACACACACGCGGCGCAACGGGGCATTTATACAAAGCATATTATTTTTATTATTCTAGCATTTTCATTCATTTATTTTTTACTCAGTAGCGAATATGATTTAAAATGTAGCGAATTACAATACTTCAAACAAAAACGTACTTAAGTAAAAGTAAAATTACAGATTTTTAAAACTACTTTAAAAAGTAGAAATACACAAAAAAGCTACTCAATTACAGTAACGCGAGTAAATGTAATTCGTTACTTTCCACCTCTGGCTATGTTATACTTGTTTAACACATCTAGATGTACATATCAGGAAGGCTAAAATTCTGATTTATATTCTCATTCATCTTTTCATTTCAAACCCCCCCAAATTATATATATATATATATATATATATATATATATATATATATATATATATATATATATATATATACACGAGACTTTTGGCTGGGAGCATCTGTTAAATAGGGCAGATTGCAAACCTTACAATTATTTTGAATTAATTCATCAAAAAGACTTTCCTAATAAGCTATTTCATCATTTAGTCAAAAGGCTTAGAAACAATTAAGTAAAACTTATTTAAAAGAAATATCTCTCAAATATTTACTGTATATGCAAATGAAATATTATATTAATATTCAGTGGAATATGGCTAAATATGACAGCATACATTATGTGATGAAACTGACTTTTATGTAAAATATGTAATATGTATCCAATAAACATGTACAGTATATACTGTATATTCTGGATATTCACTATCTGTTAAAAACAATTATGTAACACACATCGGTTTATCTAGGATGTGAGGGAAATTACTCACATGCTCCATCTTTGTGTTTATGCAAAATTATATTTTAAATAATTTTCCTATGTCTTTTTCCAATTTCTGTCACTTTTTTTTGGTGCATGAATTCTTTCTTGTGTATATTTGTGACAAATTGAGAAATACCATAGTCTTTTTTTTAATGCCATTGTTTTACAGCCATCTTTCACTACAATTTAAGCAATTTTTTTTGATTATCTATCAATGCTCACACGAAAAAATCCAAATACAAGGATTATCTTTTAAAGGGGGTTTCTTAAAAGGCAGTGAGGTGGTCTGAAATCAGAACACATCAATCAGTTGGAATCAGTAAGGTGGGGGGTGTCTATCTGACCTTCAAGTTTACTAGGGCACCACTAGGTCAAGACAGCACATATGCTATACATCATTTCATGTATCAAGAATGTAGTGTGGTATCCCCCCTTCCCCATTATGCCGAGGTCCTTTAAGGTCTTTCCTTATGTGTCCATGCAGAACGTCTCTAAGACTGCATTTTTACTGGCCATCATCTAAGCGAAAAGAGTGAATGCCATTGCAAGAAACGTACTTTTCGTGCCTTGGTGGCCATATGATTGAGATGTTACTTAGTGTATAAACCTGGGACTTCTATCCAAAAGTAATTTCATCCATGTTTTGTAGCCAATTGATCAATATCACAATATTCCATTAAAGTGAACCTGCAGAGTGTTTCTTGGCATGTCCACTATGTGCTCTTTGGTACTGTAAGGACTAAATGGTGACTATTCATTCCTCAGATAATTTCTTCGTTTGTCACAAAGGGAAAAAAAAATACAGAGATGCTGCTCTGTCTAAATAGCCTATAGATCAGCTGCCCACTCAGTTTTTATTCTGCCATACGCCTATCCTTCTTCACATCATGAATACTGTCTCCTCTTGATGGCATGTTGCCTCAGACAGTCCGCACTGCTGCTATGTCTGGGTCTCACAATACACTGTCTCCAGATCTTTGATACTCATACTTATAACAAGAACAACTTTCAAACGAGTTGATGGAAAGGTTGTAGAAACATTTACGTAATTAAGTGACCGTATAATCATGTCTGCATTCTTTTTCTGTGCTTTTACCATTTTTTTAGACTTTTCTTTGAATATATCACCATTTTCAAGTGGAACCATGATTAGGAAGACATAACTAGTGGCTTAATTAGGTCCAATAGAACCAATTTTCATAGTATGTCTGAAAAACAATTAATAAGTAGGAAGTATGTAGTGATATATAATGTCTTTTTAAAAATTTTGTTTATTTAATGATCCAGGGTTTCAGAGTCATCTCTCTAAAGCAGACATTTTGATACCCGGTGGAAATCTCCAGGCAAAAACTGGGATTTATGTTTAATGTGCTCTTTCACTTTAAACTTAATATACCTACATCTCATAAATGTCTTCATTATTATATAGTGGATTGCAGTTGGTAGACTGCAGAAGTGTGTGTGTGTGCATATCACAGAATGCGTTCATATCTACCTAACAATTCCAACAATATTGACACCGCTGCCTCATTTTAAGTAGCTTATGCTTGGCAAACTCTCCCATGTCACAAAGGTTCAATGTTTTAATGAGGACAACCATTGGATGATCGGTGAATTACATGACACCTCTTTTGATTTAAGAGCTATCTCGATTACCCAAGAGACATGGCTTATTTCCCCAGAGACTGGCACTCAGAGTCTACAGTTAAACACAGCAGGTGCTAAGCACCATGGCTGGATTTGAACAATCCACTTTTTATTTCCTTCGAGAGGAAGGGTAAATTTCAGTCAGTGTGAGGCACAGGGATTACAGACATTCTCATGAGATTGAAATCGTGCTGTAAGCTACCCGGCTATGAAACACAGCTGTTCATTAAAATGGATAACACCTAGTGTAGCTGTAACATGAATGAAGGGGTAAAATTATGCAAGATAACTTTGAGGTCTAGATTAATAAACAAAACTCAAAAAGCTTTTATATGCAGTTGTATTTGATCAGAATTGCCAATTTTATTGTAAACGTCTAAATTTGAATGTTGACCAGACAGGTCATTCTTTTCACCTCCCTAACTCTGGGGTGCTCTTGTCCTCCATAACCCTAAGTGGAAGCCCAGATACTGTAACCTGCATTTCCAATTGCACATTTTGCCTTAACATAAGGTCAACCCATCCCAAGGACTATTGACTCTTTATTCATATTTTAGGTCACTGGTAGTCTTATAAGCACTTCACTGCATATCATACTCTGTATGGTTTTATGTGACAACTAGAGATGTTCCGATACCATTTTTTCCCTCCCGATACCGATTCCGATACTTGGGCTCAGGGTATCGGCCGATACCGAGTACCGATCCGATACCTGGGTGTGTATCTGTACTGTGTGTGTGTGTATGTGTGTGTATGTATATATATATATATATATATATATATATATATATATACGTACATACATACATAATATATATATATATATATATATATATATATATATATATATATATATATATAATTTCTTTTTTAAGTAAAATACTACTAGCACTGTGTAACGGGTTCGACCCCAAGTGCACGGGCGACACCATGAAAGACGGACACGAGGCGAGGTCTTACAGCAAAAAGGGTCATTTATTTAGAAAAATGGGTAAGGAAAGGGTTAAAGGCTCTCTGCAGTCTTTTCTCCTTCTGCGGCAGGGATGCGAAGGCGGGCTCTACGCGGAAGTGAAGGAGCCGCGGGAGCTCGCGCAGCTTGTTCACGCGCTCCTCTCGCGGAGATTAAAGGCGCCCCCTTTTTAAAGTCTTTGGGCCGCATCACATCGCCCCGCTCTTGTGCCACTGTCTCTCATAAAATCCACCGCGTCGCAAAGTCCAGCTTCCCAACAGTCAGACCCCGAGCTACACTCCCCGCTGTGTTTTATTGCGCCGATAGCTCATGGGCCGTTGCCTGATTCTGCGGCCCTGCTACTTCACATACCTAAAGGGTGGGGAGGCCGCCTAACTAGTGAGCGAGGAGCAATACCTGTATCAATTTGGGCGCACGCCCATCACAGGCGCACGCCGTGACACTCTGTAAGTAAGCTAAGCTAGCAAAGCTAGCGGGCATAAATAGGTTATGTTTAGGAAAATGGTATCGGATCGGTACGTGGACCCAAGTACTCGCCGATTCCGATGCCAGCTTTTTTTGTGGTATCGGCAGCATTTCCGATACCAGTATCGGAATCGGAACAACCCTAGTGACAACCATAGACATCTTGATAGGCTATGATACATATGCACTCTGTAAAAAAAAAATCATCATTGCTGAAAAGAACAGAAGGGTAACTGTTATGATCGAAGTAGTGTGGAGATTTACCATAACTAACACATCCCAGGCTTCATTCATTCATTCATCTTCTATACCGCTTTATCCTGTGATCAGGGTTGCGGGGGGCCTGGAGCCTATCCCAGGAGGCTTTCGGGCACTAGGCGGGGTACACCCTGGACAGGGTGCCAATCCATCGCAGGGCACACACACATACACACACTCACATTCACCCATCCATTCACACACTATGGGCAATTTAGGAACGCCAATTAGCCTAACCTGCATACCTTTGGACTGTGGGAGGAAACCGGAGAACCCGGAGGAAACCCACCAAGCACGGGGAGAACATGCAAACTCCATGCACACAGAGACTGGAATCGAGCCTGGCCGGGAATCGAACCCAGACCCTGGAGGTGCAAGGCGACAGTGCTAACCATTACACCACCGTGCCGCCCATCCCAGGCTTCTGTCCACATAAAACTATACATGGGAAGACCCACATGGAAGCTTGGGGTACCTCCTGAATGCCTGGCTGTTATAGCAATTATAAATGTCCTTGTGAACAAAATTATTAAAACCTGGCAACAGCCATCTGTCTGAGCATGATATATACTGGCTTCATTTTGAACACTTCCTACAATGTAGGCAACATGAGTGTAGTGTTCCCATGTAGGATCCAAACATGGAAGGTGATGCATAACAGGGTTATAGTGGGCCGCATAGAAGAGAGATCTCCTGTAGCTTCCATGTACAGCAACAGTAACCAGACTACAGGTTCAGCCTATCAGGATCTAAGGGGCAGTGGTGGCAGAGTTACGGATTGGAAGATCGGCAGTTTGAGTCCCGGCTCAGCCAGATTGTCGCTGTTGCGCCCTTGAGCAAGGCGCTTAATCCTGTCTGTGCAGTAATGTACAGTGGTGTGAAAAACTATTTGCCCCCTTCCTGATTTCTTATTCTTTTGCATGTTTGTCACACTTAAATGTTTCTGCTCATCAAAAACCGTTAACTATTAGTCAAAGATAACATAATTGCAGAGGTGGAAAGTAACGAATTACATTTACTCGCGTTACTGTAATTGAGTAGCTTTTTTGTGTATTTCTACTTTTTAAAGTAGTTTTAAAAATCTGTAATTTTACTTTTACTTAAGTACGTTTTGTTTGAAGTATTGTAATTCGCTACATTTTAAATCATATTCGCTACTGAGTAAAAAATAAATGAATGAAAATGCTAGAATAATAAAAATAATATGCTTTGTATAAATGCCCCGTTGCGCCGCGTGTGTGTATCATGTCCTGGCCGCGCGCCGATCCAGACTCCACTCCAGGTTTTCTGACATCGGCATCTTCCTGACCTTCCACACGGTCGCTTCCGCCCTGAGTGACATCATCGACTAGCGCGACTGGAGAGAGAAGCGCGAAAGATGAAAGAGGTTGTGATTTTGGCGTTTTGACATTTGGTTGTATATTCTGGTTTGACTTTTTGCCTCCAATTGACTTTGATTATTGCTTTGTCCCTATGGTTTGGTTGGTCTTTGTATATATTTATAGATAATTTCACTGTATGTCTGTGCACTCACTAGTAGCAGGGGCGTGGCTGCCATTTATTTTTGGAAGAGGGAGTTTATTTGGGAATTTATTTGCTCAGGATGTTATGTGGCAATAAAATGAAGATAGCTGACTACCTTATTGTACGGAATGATGGGGGGGGGGGGGGGTGATAAAAATTATATATATACATAATATATATAAGGTTATCAAAGCAGTCCCACAGCTTAATCATAGCTAAAACAATCCAATGAAATATTAGACTGTGAGACTTTTTTGAGCCAGGTATTTTATATAGTTTAGCTTAGGTTTATATTTTATATAGTTTATATAGGTTTAGGGAGTCCGGGAAGGTACCTGTATTTTTGTTTATTATTTTGGCCTGGGTCCATCCTGAATCTGATCCTCCTCCTGTTGTGTGTGTGTGTGTGTGTGTGTATACAAACCTAATTTTTTCATCAGTTAATGACTGGATCTAGTTCTTTCTGCCATATACCACCATTTCCATACAGTTTAAAATAGAACCCTGAACCATTCTTTTGCTGTATGACCCTAGACTGGGACGTAACACCATATTTAAGTGACCACTTTGATTTTCAAGCACAAGAAAGACAACAGCTTTATTATGCAAAGGTGTTCCTTCAGTTAAAAAACAACTAGTTTGAGATTTTATATCTGCTAATCTTTTTTGAACTACGCTAGAATGCCTCATCCCACCACGCTGTTAAAAAAAATAAAAATAAAAAAGTAACTCGGTAACTTTTACTCTGAGTACATTTTTTAATGAGCTACTTTTTACTTTTACTTGAGTAGATTTTTATAATGATAACTTTACTTGTACTTAAGTAAAATTTCACTGAAGTAACAGTACTTGTACTTGAGTACAAAATTTTATTACTCTTTCCACCTCTGCATAATTGAACACAAAATGCAGTTTTTAAATGAAGGTTTACGTTATTAAGGGAGAAAAAAAACTCCAAATCTACATGGCCCTGAATAAGTGAATAAGTGATTGCCCCCCTTGTTAAAAAATAACTTAACTGTGGTTTATCACACCTGAGTTCAATTTCTGTAGTCACCCCCAGGCCTGATTACTGCCACACCTGTTTCAATCAAGAAATCACTTAAATAGGAGCTACCTGACACAGAGAAGTAGACCAAAAGCACCTCAAAAGCTAGACATCATGCCAAGATCCAAAGAAATTCAGGAACAAATGAGAACAAAAGTAATTGAGATCTGTCCGTCTGGTAAAGGTTATAAAGCCATTTCTAAAGCTTTGGGACTCCAGCGAACCACAGTGAGAGCCATTATCCACAAATGGCAAAAACATGGAACAGTGGTGAACCTTCCCAGGAATGACCGGCCGACCAAAATTACCCCAAGAGCGCAGAGACAACTCATCCGAGAGGCCACAAAAGACCCCAGGACAACATCTAAAGAACTGCAGGCCTCACTTGCCTCAATTAAGGTCAGTGTTCACGACTCCACCATAAGAAAGAGACTGGGCAAAAACGGCCTGCATGGCAGATTTCCAAGGCGCAAACCACTTTTAAGCAAAAAGAACATTAAGGCTCGTCTCAATTTTGTACAGGTACATAACTGCTTATAACATCCCTTCTACTCAGGGAGTTTTTCCTTGCCACTGTCGCCCTCGCGCTTGCTCACCAGGGACTATCTGAACATTTTGATTCATACACATTCACATTCCATACAAACTTAAATAATTCTTTTGATTGTGTAAAGCTGTTTTGAGACAATGTCAATTGTTAAAAGCGCTATACAAATAAAACTGAATTGAATACACAACATTTTGATTTCATTTATGGCAGAGATTTAACTTTAGGCAAATACTTAAGGACTAGCAATGTTTCATTAAATTCTGTTCAGCCAGTTTTGCGTGAGACTGGTTTTATTTCCTCCGATGTATGAAAAGTAAAGTTATTGAAAGAGCGTGTTTTGACCAATTTACAAAAACCTTTCTTTCATTTACAGTGGAACCTCGGATTATGAGTAACGTGATTTACGAGTGTTCCGCAAGACGAGCAAAGATTTTTTATAAATGTTGACTTGAAAAATTATCATTGTCTTGGTTTACGAGCACCAAGTATCATGTATCACGCATGCGCGTCTTATTTTGACGCCGAGCGTCATGCGATCACAACTGAGCCAACGGTTTTTCTCTCTCTTACGCTGCGGAATTGTAGGTAATCGTCTCCCCTTCTGGGTGAATACATACACACACACACACACACACACACACACACACATACATACACAAACACACACGCACACCCTCTGCCTTACACAGAAACTCTGCAAGCACTAAGACCCAACAGGGGATCGTCTCCCCTGCTGGGTCTTAGTGCTTGCAGAGTTTCTGAGCTTCAGACTTACACACGTACAGACGCACGCACACTCTCTGCCTTACACACAAACTCCGCTTTGTCGCGATTCTTTTCAAAGGTAAAGTGTGCAGGTTCATTTGTTGTTTTTATACTTTACAGCAGTGATTCCGTTAGTATGCGCTCATGCGAGTGTGACTAGCAATGTTCCTTGCTAATTTTTCCAATAAAACTCTCCATTAATGTGGTGTATGTGGTAACGGAAACACTTATCTGACGGGATTTATTTTTAGTTTTTTTTAAGGTAAAGTGCAGGTTAATTAGTTTTATTTTTACTTTATATTCTGTATTAATTATTTTTATGTATTTATTTTTTTTGGCTATAGAATGAATCATTTGAGTTTCCATTATTTCTTATGGGACAATTAAATTTGGTTTACGAGTATTTTGGAATACAAGCCCGCTTCCGGAACGAATTATGCTCGTAATCCAAGGTTCCACTGTATATAGATTACATAACTGCTGCAGTGATAAGTCCAACATGGGCATCGATGGTGCAAAAGGTTCTGCCCCTGGCCACATTCCCCGATGCCACCAGAACCCAGTATTTTGACTGGTGAAAAGTCAGTGCAGCAGCAGAGACTGGATCACCAACAACTCCAGCCACAGCTCTCAGGGGAATAGTTGGAGATACTCGAGATTGCCTTCCTTCTCCTGGCTGATAACAGAAGCTTTTATCTTTATGGGGTTAATGTAGGCAGAGCCCAGTGGGAGAAGACGAGGCTTAAGCATCTTTGCAAACACTCTTAGGTTATGCTGAATGGCCTTGGAGAGAATCTCCGGTTGGCAACACCAGATCCATTCTTTGGTGCTCCAGTGTGACATCCAGCACCAGGTCTGTTGGATCAAACCACAGCCTTTTTTTGTAGGCAAGTGGCAGTCTCTGAACTAATGTAAAAAGTTTGTCTCCCTTGCCAGTATCATCTTCCAGAAGTGCCAGTGATGGTGTCCTGGTGTCAGCCCAACCAGCATGGCCTTATTCACAGTTTTTTAACTTAGCTGCATATTTGGTGGGAAAATGCAAGCACTCACCTGTGTGTTGACAGTCAACAGGGCTTGGATATACAGGCCCCACTTTTTCTTCATCATTCAGCATCATTCAGCATCAGTGGCTGGGGTCAATCACACTAGCTAGAAGGCTGCTTAATCTGTAGCCTGGTCAGGCACTACCCGACACTGCATCTCCTGCTGCTTTTTTGCGAAGGCTGATGAGAGCCTGATGTTGCTGCAGTGGGGCTAACAGCTGGGTGTGTTAAACTAGCATACTTTGAAACATGTCAGCATTCCACAGTTCTGCTTCCTGACCAAAAACTATTATACTGCAGAAACCTGAGTGCATGACGAACACAGGAGATCTAGGTACATGTAGGTTCTTTAACCCTTTGGCAGCTTACCTTTAAAAATAGCTCTTTAATACCTAAAATTTTAATGTTACTTAAGACCAATTAAAAAAACATTTTTAACAGAAAGGTTGAACTGAAAAGTATGAATATGTACAGCACTCAATACTTGGTCAGCACTTCCTACAGCAATGTGGCGTGGCCTTTAGCTCCTCTGCGTTGTTGGGTCTGGTGTTTCGCATCTATGTTACAATATGTCACAATACACCATAAATTGTCTATATGGTTTAGGTTGGGCAAGTTTGCTGGCCAGTCAAGCACAGGGATACCATGGTCCTTCACACCAGGTATTAGTACTTTTGGCAGTGTGAGCAGGTGCCAAGTCCTGCTGGAAAATAAAATCTGCATCTCCATAAAGGTGGTCACCAGAGAGAAATATGAAGTACTCTAAAACTTTTTGGCAGATGGCTGTGCTGACCTTGGACCTGATGAAGCACAGTGGACCAACAACAGAGGCCATGAGGGCAAACAATTTAAGAGGAAAAGAAGACTTTGGCCCACTGAGCAACAGTCCAGTCCAGTCCACGTAAGACACCTCTGACGTCTGGTTCAAGAGTGGCTTGACACAAGGAATGTGACAGTTATAGCAAAGCTACAGTCCACTCCTTGCGAATATCACAATCCTCTGAAGGCTGTTATGCACCTTTTTCTACCACATTTTCCCTTACATTCAACTTTCCATTAATGGAAAGCTTTGCAGGTGTTTTGAGTTTATTGGCTGATTAGAGTACGACACCATGAGTCTCCAATCCTAAACTTTTTTTTTTTTACAATATTCTCATTTTCTGACATACTATATTTGGGTTTTCATTAGCTGTTAGCCACAAATATCAAAATTAAAAGAAACACTTGAAAAAGTACAGTGTGTAATGAATCTATATAATATATACTTAATTGAATTACTGAAAAAAAATCAACTTTTTTGTTGACATTCTAATTTATTGAGATGCACCTGTACTTGTATAATAAAAAATAAAAAAAAGTTTTAGTAAAATGGTTCAGCATTAAATATTAGTTTACATTTTTAAATAAGATTCATTTTGTCAAGTTAGTTACAGTATCAATGGCATTTAACTGGCTAGTCAGCTAGTTATTGGTTCTCATTTTGTTTTTGCATGCAACGTTATGAAGTAAAGGGATTTTCAGCTGTAGACATTTTTACAAAGCAGCTTTTTAGAAAATGGATCCCTACATCATACTATAGCATTTAGTATACCAACATGAAACAGAACAAGAGGGCAAAATATTAGCTTGTTACTAAAACATGAGATGTACAGTGGCCCAAAGGTCTGGATTCATATGAATATTTCTCAACCCCAAGAGATATTTTATATTTTAGATCCAACATAGTTTCAAAACAATACATGATTGAATAGTACCAGACCTAATGTTAACAAGATTTGCAAAGTACAATCATTACAGTAGAGGAGGAAATCTCAGCATGTAACAGCTGTTCTGAAACATCAAATCTAGTTCAGCATATATACACACAAACTGCAAAGTCAGAGGCCATTTTTGGGATTTGCTGTAATTACTAACGACACGTTTGGCTCTGGATCCAGACCTCTTGGACCAACTTTTATATGCAACATATAGACAAATAGATTGCTACGTAAAGAGAGAGAGCATGCACAAGTGATTAAATGATGACCGAGCAGGGCAACATTTTAAATGGCCATGTTTTTAATGTACAATGTAAGTGTATACAAAATGAACTTCAATGCAATATTAGCTTATGAACAAAACGTGTTATTTATACAGAAGAGCAATTTCATGGTAATATTTGGACCAGTCTGCATGAGATGTCATCACTACTTCACTCCATGTATGTGTGTAGTGCAGCAGATGAAGTTCCTGTTCACTGCTTACAAAGATAACAGAAGTTATGTACAATAAAAGTTAGAAAATCTTAGATAATTAAAAAAAAAAAGAAAAAAAAAAAAAGAAAAAAAAAAACACCTCATTTGCACATTTAAAATCAGAACATTTATTGCTTCACCTGAATACTGCATTGAAAGCACAAGCATTCAGTATACACAAAGATCTTACAATAATATGGATCCACAAACAGCAGTGAACACAATGCTCTACAAAACTACAGAAATTTAAAAATTCTAAATATCAAAACAGTACAGGTGCAGTAGAGGCAGTCAGTTGTAACTGGTGAGACAGCGTGATATAGACACGAGCGCCTCTCACACGCTCACAGTTCAAAAACAGTTTTAGCTCATCTGACTAATGCTCAGACTGGCTTAAAAAAAAAAAAAAAAGAAAAGAAATTTCAACAGAAAAAATAATTCACTGAAATGTTTGTATAAATTATTTTTTTTTAACCAAAATGGTCATCAATTTGAAATTATTTGCATTAAGTATATGTACCTTTTATATGAAACTCCTTCCTTCATTGCAATCCACTACAACAAGTGTTTAATAAGGCGGGGGGGGGGGGGGGGGTGTTCTTGTGTACAATGGACAAAACAATACCCATCTGATCATACTTCCTGCATGGGTCCATACACAGACTTGTAACAACTCCTAACTGACAACCCAAACTATGTAGGAGAAAGGGGAAAAAAGAAATTATACATATATATTTATTTATGGCCCTTGCCTCCAACTCTAATAACTGATGGGTCTTTGGAGAAACTGCAAATGCAAGCAGAAATCTACTGTTCTAGAACAAGTCTGTGTAACCGAATTACCAAAAAAAATTAAAATAAAAAAGAGAAAGAAGATATCAACCAAAGAGAGAGATCATCCCTCGACTCTACAATAACAGAGGAGGAAATGCCTTTGAAGTCCAGCTGCATTCAGTGGTACTTAGGGGGGAAAATAAACTTCCAGTTGAAAACCTTCAATACAAAACTAAAAAGAAAGTGAACGTACGAACAAACAAACAAAAAAACATCACATATGTACACCAGCATAGTGTGTCCACCCATAAAAGGTAAGAGAGCTGGAAAAAGTAAGTGATGCTGGACCAAAAGGCTGTCGGTGGTCCTAGTTAAAAGAGCCTGTCCTGTTAGTGTGTTATCAAATCTTCACACGCTGGTTGTTGTTGTTTATGCTACAAAGTCTGTGTTTCAGATGCTTCTTAATCCTGCTCCATAGGCTCTTCTGTGTTTTCTAAGTCTAGATCCCCCAACTCCACGCTGCCCTCTGTGGGCGAGTCTGCACCACTGGGTGTGGAGTCAGAAGAGGCAGCAGGGCCGGCAGTAGGCTCATTACTGCTGCTACTGCTGCTACTACTACTACTGTCCGGCTCGCTAGACTCCTCTTCCACATCCTGCCTCTCAGGGCTGGAAGCAGGAGCTGTCTGCTCTGACTGGTCCATGTCACTGGGTTCCTGGGCGGAGCCGGAAGGAACTTCCCGCTCTGCAGATTCGGACTGAGTGCTGGACGGCTCTGCAGAGACAGAAAAAGAATTTGGGATCAGGCCCTGAACACAGACATGTACTTTATTTCTAGGCACAAGAGATAGAAATTAAGTGATAGGAAAAAAAAATGTATAAGTAAAAAAAGGTTAACTTGATAAACATTCAGAAATTTAGTAGCTCGACAGGACTATTTTAATATCAATTTTTATTTTAATGCATCAATCTGACCTTTAAAATGAATTTCTTTTAATAAAAAATAACTTGGTATTTCTAGCTGAACAATCTGCATTAAAAAAATATATATATTGTTTCATATTGTCTCCACCCATGATCAAGAGTTTCAGCCACTTAACTTACAGCTTACCTTGTGCAAGAATAACGGAGTTTAAGCATTACCTTTAAACAGCATTAAGATTAATTGACTTAACAGACCAGGATAAAGCAAAAACATGGTCTACTACATTTTCAGGCTTTACCTTGGTCCTCACAAGCTGCTGTTGAAATGGCATCCTCCCGCTCATCCTCGTGCCCTTCATGTTTCTCCTCCATCATGGATGATGGTGACTCAGCGCTTTCTGACACATCGGACATCCCCTCAGATTGAACGGTCTTGTCATCTGATTCAACTTCAGTGTCTGCTTCCACGTCGTCCTCACCTGCTTCGTCACTGAACTTGAGCTTCTTAACCTCCTGTTGCTCTTCCTCCAAGTCTTCTTCCTCTCCTGCATGCTTGTTCTTTATGCAGCTATTCAAGGGTGACCCAAGCCCTGACATATCACTGAAACACACACAAAATGCTTTAAAGTTATAAACGTGAATTCTAGAACCTTAATATCATTCTTCCAAACTGTAGCGAGTGATGAGTCATTTGACCAACATTACAGGCGGGCCAAAACAATAACAAAAAACCTTTAGTTTTACTCAGATTTTTATAGTGAGGTCAGTCTTTAATAACATTATATGCAAAGAATTTATGATGGGACTCTGATAAAAAAAAAAAATTGCAAACAATGTTTCATTTGTCACATCTCACATTTTTCAGAACTGATAAATTTATTTCCCTCTATGAAATGTGGCAAATGTTGGTTGCACAGGATGTACAGCTCTGACTCATCCTATTACAAACCGGATTCCAAAAAAGTTGGGACACTAAAATTGTGAATAAAAACTGAATGCAATGATGTGGAGATGGCAAATGTCAATATTTTATTCAGAATAGAACATAGATGACATCAAAAGTTTAATCCGAGAAAAAGGAAAAATATGTAAAAAAATATTCCAAATTTCACGGTGTCAAATTCCAAAAAAGTTGGGACAAGTAGCAATAAGAGGCTGGAAAAAGTAAATTTGAGCATAACGAAGAGCTGGAAGACCAATTAACAGTAATTAGGTTAATTGGCAACATGATTGGGTATAAAAAGAGCTTCTCAGAGTGGCATTGTCTCTCAGAAACCAAGATGGGTAGAGGATCACCAATTCCCACAATGTTGCGCAGAAAGATAGTGGAGCAATATCAGAAAGGTGTTACCCAGCGAAAAATTGCAAAGACTTTGCAGTTATCATCATCAACTGTGCATAAGATCATCCGAAGATTCAGAGAATCTGGAACAATCTCTGTGCGTAAGGGTCAAGGGCGTAAAACCATACTGATCACAACATCATGGCTGCGTAGGAGAAGGATCCGGGTACTGAAATGGCCAGTCTGCAGTCCAGATCTTTCCCCTATAGAGAACATTTGGCGCATCATAAAGAGGAAGGTGCGACAAAGAAGGCCCAAGACGATTGAATAGTTAGAGGCCTGTATTAGACAAGAATGGGAGAGCATTCCTATTTCTAAACTTGAGAAACTGGTCTCCTCGGTCCCCAGATGTCTGTTGAGTGTTGTAAGAAGACGTGGAGATGCCACACAGTGGTAAAAATGGCCTTGTCCCAACTTTTTTGGGATTTGTTGACACCATGAAATTTGGAATCAACATATTTTTCCTTTAAGATGACACATTTTCTCGGATTAAACTTTTGATCTGTCATCTATGTTCTATTCTGAATAAAATATTGACATTTGCCATCTCCACATTGCATTCAGCTTTTATTCACAATTTGTTTAGTGTCCCAACTTTTTTGGAATCCGGTTTGTACATGAATGGTTTTTGAATTAACACAACTTTGCCCTGCACTACATAGTCTGTTTTACTTCCAGTTAACAGGGTTCATCTCCCTTTTCCTGCTTTTGTAGATCTCAGAACTGCTCTCTCCAACACCTATTTAATAACAATGATATTTCCTTCCTCGGGCTCCCTGTGTCTTTGTGTTTCGTGTTGTCCATTTCTTGTACCTGCTCCCTTGTGACTACCTGTCTGTGTTGCCGGTGTTCTGTGACGATCTCCATGTGCTGTTGGTGTCTTGGACTTGGTCAACTGCAGTTTCCGTATCCTGTCCCCAATCACATATACTGTGTGTCTGTCCCTACTCTGTGATCGCTCTCTTGCAGATAAACAATAGCTGAAGCTGAATGTAACAAAACATATGTTACTGGTCGCTATCTAGCTAAAGCATTAGCTTTAACATAACAGACAGGTTGAGTTTAGCCACCACTAATACTCAACACTAATACTGAATTCTGGAGTTGAGTTAATATTAATATAAAGTGCCTTTGGCATCCTCATCATAACCATCCAGTTATTAAACATATTGCAAACTAATGAAATTCTGAGGTCAAATTGAAAATAAAAAAAACAAACAAAACAAACGATTATAAATCTATTAAAATGCATTTCCCCTTATTTTACACTGATTGGATGTATATGATTTTGTCATGTCCCACATACTGCTCTGCTTACTTCAGGGAATGCAATAAGTAGTTAAATCATGCAAACTTACCCCCCCCATATGTTATTGTTCTAAAATTAACTAATCTAAAAAAAATTAATGTTTTTTAAACAACAATTTCCATATCGCAGTTAGGACACTGGGGTCAGCAAAAACACTTTTGCACAGTTCTGCATATTTCTTAATTTCCCTCAAAATGTCACTTACACCCATCAAGTGTCTTAATTTCAACATAGAAAAGAACATAAGACTAAGTGTGTGTTACTCATCTTATGCACCTTGAAGCCTATAGTCTAAAGCTAAAACAAGTATTGAATATTAACATATTTAAACAAATATGACTAATAAGGGGTCAGAGGATGTGAAGTATACCCAACAGGTTTGCTGTGGCCCATGGTTGTGTTTGAGTCTTTGTTTTCGGTGCTGTCCAGCAGACCGTTTGTGGCCAGTGAGCTAGATGGGGAAATTTTGAGTCTGTTCATCGGCCGGGGTGTTCCAGGCCCATTCACTTTCCTGAGGAACAGGTTGTGAGAGAAAGTGGATTTAAGCAAAACGATGTAAGAGCAGTAGCCATATTTCTATTGATAGAATAATATATGGATCCATAACAATAACCTAATTTACCTTTCTGTGAATATGGATGTGCTACCTGGCAACATGACTCCATTCATTCTGTTAACACCACTACATCCATTTTTCCTGAGAATGTAACAATTGCCATCAATTATCATCAATCTCTACTGTACATGAGCAGAGCTAATAAAATGAGTTGACATAAATCAATAGTACTTACTCAGAGGTGGGATACACACAGCTGACAACCATTACATTCTGGAAGGGGGGGGGGGGGGGGGGGTGGAGAAAGTGTAAAAAAAATAAAATAAATAATAATACAATACAAGTCAGTCAAAACCTTTTCCTGCACATTCTATACAGTAAAAAAAAAATTTACATGTGAAACTAATTTAACAAAAATAACTAGTGGTAAACTTCGAGACTGACAGACCTTTCTCTCCTTAGTGTGCAAGTTATTTGAGTTCTGATAATATATGCTGTAAATATAACGAATTGTGCATGCTTTATATTTAGAAATGACCAGCTTGCCCGACAGCTTTATCATGTAAAACTTATTTTAGGTCAAGTAGTGCCTAGACTCCACACAGAAAAAGATTAACAAGAACAATGTGGGCTAAAGATAAAGGGATCTATCAAGCCAGAATTTACACAACCAGTCATTTTTTTTAAGCCTGATTGGTCAAACGGTTTCGATTCATTTTGATAGCAGCACCTAATGTAACTCACAACTTGTTCTAAAATATTAGGGTTTCAGTAGTAACTTTACATAACACAAATATAGATTCAAGTGTGTGGAGGTACAGAAAAGTTTTCCGTGGGGGGGAAAAATAGCGTATTTTGCAAAGAGTTGTTTGTGTCTACACTTTTTAAACGGTTAAAAGCTGTTCTTTTAAGCTTCTTGAAATGGAAGAGTTGTCTGAATCTAAAACATTGATGCATCCACTGACAAACTTGTCATGTAGCACATTTTACAGAGCAAGTGGAGGCCATATTTAAGACTGGGTTAATATTTCCTGAATGTATCCTGAACTAGACTTAAAATCATCTGGAATGCCTGTAAATAATTAAAACATTACACTACTGAAAGTAAAAAAAAAAAAATTAATTAAAAAAAAAAGTTTGAGTTTATTAAGTCTGAGTTAAAGACTTCGATGTGTGATGTACTACTTTGAACCCTTTGAATTTAGTATTAACATATGTTCTTGCCTTCTCAACCCCTCTGAGAAATTTCTCTGTTCCTGTGTAGTTCCTCTTGGGATCTGTAAGGAGTTCGCACAAGCGCTGGATAGTGAATGGAATCCTAGGAAAGAAAAGTAGAGCATATATGTAATTACTCGGCATGTGTGCTGTCAAATTTCCCATAAAAAGATACATCTTTCCTCAGTCTCAAAAAAATATATAATTTTTTTGGAATCCATTATTAATCATCTATGCAGGACAGTAACGATATTTGGAAATGCCCACTAATACATATAAATGTATATCTATATACACATTACGAGAAAGAATTGCTGTCTGGGAGCTCTGCCTTTGTGCAGCCTCAATCATGAGCAAAAACAATCTGCCTGGTCACCAACGGGGGGCGCTGACTCTAAATAAAAGAATGGGCCATGAATCTAATCTTAGTATACACATACTAATCTTTTAATTTTTTAAAATCAATTCATAATCTCTCCTTCCATCATACTATTAATCTTCAGTCTGTTAATAGTGCACTTTCACAATGGTAAGCCTGAACTACCCTTCTCCATAACCCCCTTCATACCTGCTCTTTAAAGCAAGAATTCAAAGATTAAGGAAAAATGTTTAGTTTAAACACAGAGCAGAATTAAAATACAAGAAATACAAATACAGTCATGTCAAGACCTAGTACAATTTCCTGAAAAATCATGAAGGTTCATTCATGAACAGAAGAGAATGCAGAATCAGCAAATAGGATGACGTATGACATTGTTTTGATTATCTACATCTTGACAGTTGATTTAAAAAGTGTTTGTGGGGGGGGGGGGATGCATTGAAAATGGGAGTGATTCAGGAATGACATGAACATAAAATCTATTTTTTTAAAAACATCCAATGTGAAATTTTAAAAGTCTTGCACGCGTTTTATTTTTTTGCCTAACGTCAAAGCAAGTCAAAAACTAAACAAAAATCACCACCACAGGACTGGAGGATTAATAATAATTTTACAAAAATGCTTATTAGAGCTTCCACAGTTAAAACATATATCAGATTCATTTTTAAAAACACCATAACATCATCCATAACATTGAAAACACTGACAAGTGATGTGAATATTATCTCGTTGTAGTGCCACCTGTCAAGTGGTTTGAACTTGAAAACAGGCAAGGGTGAAATTATGATAGTTAAAAGACTTCCAAGATTGCAAGTCTTGTGGGATGTTCCTGGGTTCCAATGGTACCTTCCAAAAATGGTTCAGTGAACTGAAAACAGGTGCCCAAGACATGCTGATGTGCAAGGGGAGCGACAGCCAGTTCGTCTGGTCTGACACCATAGAAGAGCTACTGTAGCACAAACTGATTTAAAAAAGGTTAACGTCGGTTGTGACTGAAAGATGTCAGAACATATTTGTAAGGGGCTGTTAACTGTAGAATGAATCAGTGTGTCCATACTGAACCCTTTTCAGAAGTAGATAATAAAGAAGTCAAGGAAGGTGGCCTGGTCTGATGAATCATGTTTTCCTTTACCCCATTTGGATGGCTGGGGTGTCTGTTTTGCTTTCCTGGGGAAGCAGTAGCACCAGATGGCACTATGTGAAAAACAGCAAGCCGACCGTAGCACTATGATGCTCTGAAAAATGTCCTGCTTGGAAACCTTGAGGCCTGGCCTTCATGTGGACGTTACACGTACCAATTACATTAACACTGCTGCAGACCAAATATACCTCTCCATGACCGAGGTATTCTCTTTCATCACAATAATGCATCCAGACACTGTTAATTGGGATCTGCTGTTGATTTCTTGTTGCCAGAGACCACAACACACCTTCAGAGGGTTTGTGGAGTCCATACCTTGATATGTCAAGGCTGTTTTTGGGAGCATGAATTAAGACAATTTGATCTTGTGGATGATCATATGAGAGCTCAATATAAGAAGCAGAACTGGACAAATCAGTTGTGCCAAATAGATTTTGTGTCGTGAGCTATTGGTTTTTGAGTAAATTGCTTGTCAAATCCCATAGCAAAAAAATCTTGGCCAAAGACTTCCTGACTTTTGTCAAGGGCATCATTGTGATGTTACACGTAAGAAACTTTCTAGGAGGGGACCCAACATCTATTATACACTGCCTGGCCAAAACAGTAGTTGACATTTAAACAGTGTCAAATTATTGGGCTGCATTAAGCAAAGAAAACAACTAAGGAGATTTAAAATTACTGGAACGGAGTTAAGAACTTTTCAACACATCAAAACCTGTAAGGATGGTGCGGAGTCATCAACTTTGGGCAAGAAATGTGGTCAAGGGAAAAACAAACAAACAAACAAATGGAGATGACAAAAACTTGAAGTTGCGTGTTAAAAAAACAACAGTAAAAACAACGGCTATGAAATGTGATGTGAACTCTCAGGATCAGGACTAAACAGCGGTGTGACCTTAAGAAAACCAATTTTTACTAAAACTAATCAGGTAAAAAGGCTTTTGTTGATCAGGTCTAGGCTCAGCATCATTATATGGCAATAAAATGAAGTCAGCCAATGACTTCAATGTGCTGAATTACCAATGTGCGGAATTTTTTTCCCTTCCAAGATTCAAATCGTGTTCTGAGAGCATGAGGAATCATTTTCACACACAAACTGGCCACCACATTGTGTGCTTTAATCAAAGCTAAAGGTGAAGTACTAAAGTGCGCCTTTTTTTTTTTGGCCCAGCAATGCATTTGTTTGCTTTGGTGTGTATTATTGCATTTAACTTGGTTAAACTACATTAGCTCCAATGTTTAAAATGAGTTAATAAGGTTGCACATTCAGGGATGTCACATTGGAATTTTCCAGGGCTACATAATTCGTCAAACCCTGTATAAAGCTCCTCACCCGTTGTATCCATTGACGATCTTCAAGATTCTCTCTTTCATCTCCTCAAACGGGACGGACTCCACGTTAGGGTTCGCTGGTCCTCTCTGCTCTGGCGCCGAAGCACGAAAGTCCTCCATCACTTTCTCCAGTTTGAACAGAAAGTAGCTTTTAAACTGCGACCATGAGACCCTAAAGAGAAAAAAGGATCACACACACACATACATTCCATGTACGACATTACAAGTTAACACTATTTCTGTACTTGTGAAAAACAAGGAGTGTGTACAGAGAGTTAAGTAGAGCTCATCCACATGACTTACATGGTCTCTCCGGTCTTAGCGACATGACTCAGAAACTGGTCCAACACTGGACACACTTCCTTTTTCCCTTTCTTCTCGAAATCTGAGGACAAAAGAGAAACATGGGACAGCAGGTCAACAACAGGGTTGTAATTTACACCACAGTGTATACTGAGAAAATAATCAGAGTTGTAAACACTTTTGGGTTATCCATGATGACAAGAACAGAGCTAAAGCTATTGAATATTGACCATTTATAGATTACCAGCCTTACTGCTTTGACTTCATTATTAAAGACAGTTTAGTCACTAATTATTAGCTTCACTGATTTGAAACTTCAGATTACACCATGTCTATAACTTAAACAAGACAACGCGGACACAGCATGAGAAGTGTTTTTAAATGAAGTTTAAAAACCCGCCAGTTATCAGGACATTATAATGAGTGTTACTCCGAGGTGTGTAATGCGCAGCTCGAACTCGCGGCTCAGGACTTGGATTTAGACCGGAACAGCTACCAGGTAGCAGCTAAGTGCTAACCTTACACAAACTCTTTAAACCCAAACGAAACTAACCTACTTATATCACAATTCGCAGTTTAACTCATAACAAAGCGACGACTCAAATCCCAACCCGAAAAAAAAGGAGAAAATAAAAACGAGTCGGCGGCGCGCGCTAACGAGCGAGCTAAGTTGTCGTGCTAACGCCGAGGTCTGAGGAGCGAACATACCGCCTTTCGTTAACGTTACAGCCGCTAGCGCTGGGCCTCTACGCCGCCGGTCTGCCTCCATAACCTTAAACCTCACTAGAAAATACAGTATACCTTTTAGAGCCTCGAGAAGGGAGTCAATTTCCATGTTTCCGAGCGTGTTAATCCACCACGAAGCGGCGTGCTAATGGCTACAGTTGAAGGGGAAAGAGGAAAAAAAAAAATCAATATGGCGCGCGTGACGTCACACGTGGAAAGCCGCCGGTGTTGTAGTCCGCACACTACACCGTGACCTGCCCTCCTGTCATTAACAGTGCGGTGTGATCTTCAACGGGTTTACTGATTGATCACACACTCGCTAGTGCTCGAGGGTGATTATCATTCAAACGCTGTGTGCGCCGTTACTGATTAAACCATTACACCACAGCGCCGTCGGACGCTTAAATCTGATTGGTCAGAAGGCGTTGCGGCTCCGCCAGTAGTTCCGGTGTTATGCGCTGAAATGCCCCCCTGCCATGGATTGCCCCCCCAACATAATCACTATGAAATATTATATTAGAACATAAATTAATCGGTTAATGTTTTACAAATTACATAAGGACAATAAAATAAAATAAGCAATATGAAAATATATATGTTGTATATGAAAAAAAAAATAGTTTTTCATATACAACATGTATACTTTCATATTGTTTATTTTATAATAAAATTAATTTCGTCTAATTTTTCATCATGATCAATATTTATTTTTATTATAGATACTGTATATAAATGTTTATTTGCATATTCATGACAAACCCCTGAAAAATAAATGTGCCACAAAATAAACATTATACAAGAATTTGTTTTAATGGTCTTAACGGCTGTCACGTGCCAGAAGTTCATTATAATAGTAATATCATAGTTGATAATAATAAACCTATCAATGTTCTATTATCTTCTCATATAATATTTCATAGTGATTATGTAGGGGGGCGATCCATGGCAGGGGGGCATTTTAGCGCATAACACCGGTGTTATGCCCTAAAACGCCCCCACGCCACGGGTTGCCCCCCCAATTACGCAATCGTTATCTTCAAAGCATTTTCATTCAAACGCGTTAGCGAGTGTTTTCTTTCCCTACGCTCGGTTTTGTAAACACAGTTGCGTTCAGTAACACGATCGAATCAATTCCCTTAACTTTGTTGAGTTTATATTGCTTAAATATTTCGCAGCTCTGTCCTCTTTGCATTGCTACATGTGTATTTACTTCCTACTCGCATGGCACGTATAAATGCACACTAAAATCGACACTATCAAACTTGGAAGGGATATAACATTAAATAAAATACCACGTTATTCAAAGAAACGAATTTGTCACTACTCTGGCTGGAAAGAGGAACACGGACTTACCAAAACGTACTATTATTTCCTCCGCTGAAAATAAGCTAAGATGAAGGGAACAGAAATGAACTCCCCTCTGTGCAATATCTAGTAGAGTGTAACTGGAGTGTAACGAAATCCCCGTCTGGATCTTATCCAGTCATCCATCCAGGAACCACTGTAATTCAGCCAGAGCATGGAATTGTGACCAATGTACAGGTTCTTCTCAAAAAATTAGCATATTGTGATAAAGTTCATTATTTTCTGTAATGTACTGATAAACATTAGACTTTCATATATTTTAGATTCATTACACACAACTGAAGTAGTTCAAGCCTTTTATTGTTTTAATATTGATGATTGTGGCATACAGCTCATGAAAACCCAAAATCCCTATCTCAAAAAATTAGCATATTTCATCCGACCAATAAAAGAAAAGTTTTTAATACAAAAAAAGTCAACCTTCAAATAATTATGTTCAGTTATGCACTCAATACTTGGTCAGGAATCCTTTTGCAGATTCTTGTGTCTCTCAACTTTCTCTTCACAATATCCCACAGATTCTCTATGGGGTTCAGGTCAGGAGAGTTGGCAGGCCAATTGAGCACAGTAATACCATGGTCAGTAAACCATATACCAGTGGTTTTGGCACTGTGAGCAGGTGCCAGGTCGTGCTGAAAAATGAAATCTTCATCTCCATAAAGCTTTTCAGCAGATGGAAGCATGAAGTGCTCCAAAATCTCCTGATAGCTAGCTGCATTGACCCTGCCCTTGATAAAACACAGTGGACCAACACCAGCAGCTGACATGGCACCCCAGACCATCACTGACTGTGGGTACTTGACACTGGACTTCAGGCATTTCCCTCTTCCCAGTCTTCCTCCAGACTCTGGCACCTTGATTTCCGAATGACATGCAAAATTTGCAACCTGTAGCCCAACCAATATTAAAACAATAAAAGGCTTGAACTACTTCAGTTGTGTGTAATGAATCTAAAATATATGAAAGTCTAATGTTTATCAGTACATTACAGAAAATAATGAACTTTATCACAATATGCAAATTTTTTTTAGAAGGACCTGTATTTATTCACATTTGTATGAGCATGGTATACAGAGGAGAATGTGCCATCTTCATGCATACAGAGCCAAAAATCAAACCCAGACCATGTAGTTGCAAGGCAGCTATAACTAATAATCTCATTTAGATGACTGTCTAAATATTATCCTGTCAAATATTTTTTTAATCGATTTAATAAGGACATCGAATCAGCCGCTCTGTCTGTAACTCTGCTCCAGAAACCTTTGTCTTGGGCCTGTGATTGTACGGAAAGCTTTTGGTCAGATATTCCTGAAAGTTTGTTATTTCCAAGTTTAGTTTTTCTTACAAAGACATTCTTTTTGGTTTCTTTGACTATAAGAAGGAGGAGAATAAAATTTTATTTCATTTTTAAGCATTTTTGTTATTAAATGTAAATTTAAGAATGGTATAGCCCTCTCTTTCTTGTATTAAAATGACATTGTAAGGTAATTTGAAAATATCAAGAAAAAAACCCCTCCAAAATTATGTAAGTTACATGGGTTATAGTTTTAGTTTCTACTATTTGGCTTATTTCTATATAAAAAAACAGTTGTTTCTATGTCATTACGGTTTTTCCTCAACAGAGTTAAGCCAAGCCTTTATTTGTAACACATACATTTAAATAGTGAAATTCTTTTCATTACATATCCCAGCTTGTTAGTAATTTAGGGTCAGAGCACAGGGTCAGCCATGATACAGTGCCCCTGGAGCAGACAGGGTTTAGGGCCTTGCCCAAAGGAGCAAGGCCCTACCTCAGTAATTTATAGCCTTAACAAACACAGTGGATAACGGAAGCTCAGTGAGTTAGAGCTCAACAAGACCCCGCCATTATTTTATCATTTACTTTAAACTACAATTCTCACAACAGAAGAAAGGGCCATTTCAAGATTTCTAGCTATTGGTCTTGAATAGTCCATCTTCAACAATCTGGCTTATTTGACAATCAGAAATTTCTTCGGCCTTCTCACTTCTATAAGCTGGTTATATTCCAATCTGAAAGGAAGGAAACAGATTTGTACATTTCATTATAAAACTGGTCAATGTACTATTTGCCTTACATGACTTTGCACAGTCATTCTTTTATTAGATGTTTTTTCAGGCATTTACAGGGGAACTCTTGAGTACCTTTTATACCACGGTCAGGTCTTGGCCCCTTCATTAATTTAGCCTTGACCTTTAAGTTAAGCCTTTATTTGGATATAGTGAAATATTTGTACATGACTCTCAGTGAAAGTCTGTTCTTTGCATCTCACAGCTTGAGGGCTGGGGTCAGCCATGATACATATGCCTAGAGCAGACAGGGTTAAGAGCCTCCTTAAGGGCCCAACCAAATAGTTAGGTCAATCACAAAGACAACTTCTAACTAGAAACATTTGCGTCTTTGCGAACCCCAGCTCACTGTGAGTCACAGTGTGACCTTCCTTCCACTTAAAGCAAAGCACTATCCACCCTGTTCCTCATGCATGAGATAACAGATGCCGGTGACTGGCTAGTGTACTTGTGGGAGAGAATTCATCGCACCCTGTCCACTTGTGGAGAACAGCCAGTTTTGCTCACTTGGACTCCCAGCAACATGTTATCTCCAAATAACATTATCTGTAATTATAAACTGTTACAATGAATGGCACAGAATATATTCCAGAGGTTTCAAAGCACTGTTTTAAGGTGACCTGGATAAGGATGTCTGTTAAATGCTCTAAATGTAGACATTGTATCCTTTCCTGAAAAGTTACATTGTAATTGACAAAAGCATTTTGTAAAAATATAAATTTGCTGTTATTGGGAAACAATCATTCGCTGCTGAAGAATCCAGTCTTGTCTCGCAAGGATGACCAATCACTGAGCTGACTAGCCAGGAAATCATCTCTGCAGCTTTTAACTGTCTTACTGTAGTGTCTTATGATTGTGCATTAGTAGCAGTAGTTCAGAAACTAGTTCCTTAATAGCTGGTAAAGATAGTCTACCAGTTCGGTCATCTCAACCTGGTTTTGGCAGCTCTTCAGACCGAGCTGGATTTCCTATTAGGACTGTATCACAATCCTGACCAGACACAAAAAGCCATAGCTGATCATATAATAAGCTGAAAAGAAGAATAGGAAAAGCATGTGTTTTAATTTATAACATTTCAGACATGCATTGACACCACTGGAAAAAAGGACATAATTGAATGCTTCAGAATTTTCCAATTCATCAACACAGATGATCAGTCCCAGATAAGAAAAAGCACTCTGTGCTGACGGTCACATTTATCTTTCTCATATTATTTACACTTTATCCTCTTTTTTTTTTCAAGACCTTAAAATTATAATAAAAAAATGTATAAGCATGTTCAACATAAAGTCTGAAAAGTAATCGCAAGTGGATATCACAAGAAGGTAAACAGACAAGACATTATGGTTACTTGTCATTTCTGGAATTCTGGAGTCTATGAACAGGGTTATTTGGTGATCGGATATGGACAAGTAAACAACATTGACGTGATTTTATCTGTAGTTTATGTGAAATCTATGCTTCCCAACTAGGCACAACTATTTCAAGGAAGAACAAGAAGTTCCAAACATTTTTCACATGTATGGTATACAAGTAATTCTGGTGCTGATACGCTTGCTAGTTGGTACCGTATTTCCATCTTTCTTGTGAAAAGGTTGCTAGCAAAAATGACATGTTTAACAGAAGAAAAGGTTTTAACGATTTCGAATGCAAGCGATCAAGTGTCCGTTCCTGTTAGCTCCTTAAAACAGAAGCACAATACTTCCCCCCCCCCCACACACATAATTTTCTAGCATTTCGTCTAATTTTTGGCAGTCCTCTCAAGGTTTAAATCATTAACTCGTAATCTTGTTAACTACGAGCTTGTTCCCACAGTTTGAGGAGTGAAGATAAATCAACACGGTAAACAACATCTGTAAACAAAGTAGTACTTCAAACCTCTGAGTCATGCTGTATACATTTGCTGTGGCTCAGTCACAACATTAAAATCGCCTAAAGGCATGACTCCACAAGACCTCTGAAGGTGTACGGTGGTGTCTGGCACTAGGATCCTTTAAGTGTTGTGTGTTGCAGGGTGGGGCTTCAATGGATCAGATTTGTTTATCCGGCATATCCTACATGTGCTAGAACGGATTGAGATCTTGGGAATTTAGAGCCTGGATCAACAACCTTGAAGCCCCATTTGTAGTAGGCTGTGGTGCACTAGGTGTTCTGATACCTTTCTATCATCAAACTTTTTCAGCGATTATTGCTGCATTGGCTTTTCTGTGAGCTCAATCCAGACAGGTTGGCCACAGGATTAGATGAGACTTGGCTGGCCATGATCCTGTCAACAGTTTACTGGTATATAATTGATAATGTTATTCAATTCACCTGCCAATTGTGGTAATGTAACGGCTGATCAGTGTATTCAATCGCTTATTTGAGTTAGCTAGGTAGTTTGTTGCTAGCAGAAGACGAAAATATGTAGGTGTAATAATGAGGCAAGCCAAATGTAGAACAAATCCTACTGCACCAATATCAGTGGATCACTAAACTTTTAAAGAATAGAATATCGACCAATGAAAGGCAATTAAGATCAATAAAATGTGTTTAAACTCAAAAAGACAACGTAATTTCTTAAAAAAAAAAACAAAAAAAAAAAACATTGAAGATACCGTGCTAAGATGAATTAATCAATTTTCCTCCGTCAGGCAACTACTAGCTTAAAACCAGCTCAGCCTCACCACAGCATGTTATTGTTTGAATTAGGATTGCATAATGTAATGTACTCCGTAAATTTGACAAAATAGGAAATAATTATTTTCCCATTAGCTTCCCATCTCATTAGTTTCGTTTCCTTGCCTGATCAGGAGGTGGTAGGATCTTGACTTGAAGACATGTGACACATACACAATAATCCACGTATTATATATGCAACACACTACAGGGGAATGAAGATTAATGATCAGCGAGTCTGTGCAGAACATTGCACAACCTTGAAAGGGGCATGGAGTATAAAAATGGTCCTGAGTGTGTTATAAGACGTTTCTGTTCTTTATCGGTTCTTGCCACAAGATGGAAATAATAGCACAAATGTCTCGGAATATTGCTCCGGCATTAGCAGTATATTAGTTTCCAAAAGCAATTTTGCTGCCATATTTTATGCCTCGTAGAAGCCTATAAGAGATCAAATTTGTGTTGTACCCAGTTTTAGAAGCATGAATTTCACAAAAAAAAAAAAATAAATAGTTAAAAAAAAAAAAACTATATTGTGCTTTTAGCGGTTTCTATCAGAATATAATTTTATCATGTTGGAAAGATGGAAAGCTGTATGCTTTGTCTGTACCTTATTAAGATCATATGTAGGAATGTACACAGATTTCACATTATTCACGGCTTGCGACATGACCAGGACTCTCTTGTAGACATAAGCATATACAGTATGCAAACCAGGATTTTAGCAGAAAGGGAGCCAGACATGAGCTGACTACTAAAATGAATAAAAGGAGTCCATTATCAAGCAATAAAGTCACTCAGTTCTGCAACGCTGCCCGAAGGCGACAATGACTGGCATTTGCTTTCTTCTAAAACATCATCTCTGAATAGGAACATTGCACATTCAAGTGCTACACCACCCTGCTCTTGCCTCTGTCTGGCTCGCGGTCTGGTCCCTAGCTGCATTTTCATCATTATGTCTTTGTGTCTGTGCATTTATCTTAATATTCCTTGCAACGAGAGTTAAACTAATAATAATATAATGTGTGTGCATGTGTGTGGGTGTTCGCGTGCAGTCTGTCGCTCTGTTACACTGGGTAAGAGGGAAAAAAAAGGTGACATTTTAACATCACTTATACCAACTTCTCTCAAAAATATCCTGCTAAATTCATTCAACATATACCCAAGACCTTTTAGGTATTAATCTTATAACCTCTCATACTTAAGTGGTTCAGTTCTTTGGAGAGCACTCCCTCTCATCAAGCTGCCATTTATTCCATAATAACCACTGCTTAAAACCCAGTCTATCCAAGAAGCTCTGCATCCTCCTTTCCATCATCCAGACAGAACTCTTCAGGAAACCACACCGAGTTCTTGGTATTGCACATGTTCCAGTTAAAAAAAAAAAAAAAAAACACCACTGGTTTTGGAGAATCAGCTCTTCCCCTTGTCGTTTATAAACTGCATCTGTTGCAGTTCAGCGACGCTGTCTGTGTAGCGGGCGTGCGTGGCGGATCACTTTTTGCTCGAACGCAATCTTCATGGTCTTCTCGATCTGCTTCAGGAACACCTGAGGGACTCGGCCACATAGTGTGTTCACCGTGTCCAGGAATTTGGTCTGGAGAGGATAAAACAAGGACTGGAACAGGTTTTCCTCAACAGGATACTGAAAAACAAGAAAATGATTTCAGGGCGTAATAAGAGGTTCAATTTATGAAAATCTGAAAAAAGCCACACCCCCTCCCTGGTCATTTTTATTAGGAGCCCATTCATCCTATTAGCCAACCTTATGGCAGCAGTGCAATGCATAAAATCATACTGATCTCTGAAGGAATCTTCCTATTGTCATCTCAGAGTTTTCCCTCTGCCACCCTTGCTCTCGGCTTGCTCATCAGGGACAAACCGACAATTATAATTTACACCTTTTGTATTTACATTTTCTCCTAATATCCCTATTTTTTGATTCTGAAAAACTGCTTTGAAAAAATGAGCATTGGTAAAAACACTACACAAATAAAATTAAATTCAATTGAATTAAACAGAACAAGACCACATCAAGGTCTGCTCTTGTCAGGCAGGAACAGGAATCTGTGGCTACGGTAAGCGCAGGCTTTCCAAAAATGCCCAGCTTAAGATTGCTAAAAGGCCAGGAGATTATTTGATACAAAAATGAACTGAAACTCTTGACCTGTATCTGCATGATTTCATCCACTGGGCTATTACTATTACATGATTGATTGACATTTTCCTCACTTCACACCTGACTAAGCTGATTAAGTACCTATCACGCACATTCAGCTCAATCAGGAGTGTTAGCACTGGAATAGAAATGGAAAATTATACAGGGAAATACTATAAGGTCACCCACATAGTTGTTTTTATACGAATGCATGTACAGGAATGACTCACATCACGTATAGAATCATACACCACTTTAAAAGCTGGCTGCTTGTCGTCATGGTAAACGCCACGGTTGCCATGGAGAATAGACACACCCTCCTCCTCGGCCCCCTTGCAGTTGCTCCCGTACATGCAGTGATCGGGCCTGTAGTTCCACTGGCATGGAAATGTATACAGGCATTCTGTAGAGGGAAACATTTATTTATGATATAATCTATAAAAAAAAAAAAGAAGTGTTTTTGGCAAATTTCTATGTAAAAACATGGCCCACTTTTAATTCATATAAGAATACTGTTAAATATAGTTGCAAGCAACAATGATTCGGTCCAAGCAACTGTGCCATCACCGCCTGAGTGCATCAGAAAGATAATGGGCACAGTGGGAACATTTAAAGGGGACGTACGAGTACCGTTATGACATTAGAATAGGGGGGATTTTGTGCTCGCCCCATCATGCGGAGATCGCAAGTTTGATTACTCAGGTGATGCTGTAACCTCTCGCAGCCGGAGGTCTAGAGAGAGCTGATTGGCCGAGCTTGCACAGAGGGGAGGGATGAGAGATACTTGGTGCTCCCACATTAATTACGGCTCTACCGCCACCAACGGTGCATGAGTGAGCAGTTCGAAAAGATGCGGTCGACTGGAGTCATGTGATTCCACTGGTTCGTAGGAAATACTTGATAGTCTTCACCAACCCATCCCGTTACTTTACCCAGATTGTTTTATGCCAAAAAACCCCCCAAAGAAACAAAAAACAAAACTAAATAATGCAAAAACACACCTAAAGTCACTCACCATGTGCCAGTCCTAATGCATGTACATTATAAGGTAGTATTTAAGATGGAGTTCTGATCGTCACATGTGGGACATATGCGTCTACCCACCAGGCGTCTTCAAACTCAACTGCAATGAGCCCGGTGCTGCTGCAGGTTTCTCCCCACCTGCTTAACCTGCTGTTCTTGTTCTTCAAACGAGTATTAGATCTGGCTCCTATTTGGATGGAATTAAAGCACACCTGCAGCCACACCGTCTCGTTGCAGATAAGATTATAGAGGCATATTTTATACTCCTGTAACACCTCTGAATATAGTTTAACAAATATAGTTTTTTTATTTTGTTATGTGTGCCCTAGGGAACATTTCAATATGTATATAATATGCATGTATTCACTATATGGTGAATGATGTGTAACCCTATTATAATGGATGTTCAAGTCAAACCGGGACTTATGACTCTGCAGCATAAAGCACAAATGGCAATGAACTGATGCAATGTCGCAAAGATAAGTGGGATAAATATTTCTTCAACGTGATGTGAGAGACTGTGATAAACTCTGAAAACGTTTATAGGGTGTACAAATTTTTTCCTACCTTTTATTTTTTAAAGAAACAACTACACATTGAAAAAAATGTTTTTGTTGTTGTTTATTCTGACCTCAAATTATTGTTTCACTTATACTGAAATGACTTCTGTTTTTGCACTTTTGAAAATCTTCATTACATATACAGATCTCAGGACTGCTTGTGTGAAGCATGAATTAATTCTACATCCCATTATGCTGCTAGTTTTAATTAAGTGTGTTATCTTGTGAAGAGCATACATGCCAGGAATAACAACATGGCAGTGGTACGAACTGTTGGCCAAGCTAAATGTTGTACTTGAATATCAGTTAGACAATACTGATCAGATATTAACGATATTAACATTCTGGAACATCTCTAAATTGAAAATAAATTGCATGCATACACAGTATATACGTGGTGTGACTGGGACCGGAGACGCACACATTGCCAGCTGATGTCCGCAAGCTGTTAAACACGGTTCAACCCTCTGGTTTTGACTTCATCTCAAATGTTACATTAGGTTTGACATCTGTCGCATGTCTCGGTTTCAGAATCCTTTGTTGCGAAATACAGTCACACGTTAGACTGTTCAGCTTTAGGCGTTTCAATTGAATGCTACCTGCTGCAGGCAGAGCAAGTGTAATTACCGTGAGCACGCGCCGCATTAATGCGAATGGTCTCGACAAAGATTAGGTGGATTTGTATTATTCAAACTTTCTGGATTGCGTGCATTTTCTCAGCAGGTAATGATGCTTCTTACATCCGTTTCAGAGAACCAGCGAACAAATATGTCAATCGATCGCTTAGGAATTTAAGTGGCACTGAAGTGAGGCACTGAAATCTGATTCAGTTATAGTCCATACCGGTTATATGGGTTATAACCCAACCCTAGTCGTACTTTGTCGCAACATTAGGCAGCGCAAGGAGTGGCAGCAAGTTGCCTGCACACTCCATTCCTACGTAATGGTAGCACGAGAACATCAGGATCTGCACGAGTACCCTCTATTGTGTGTGTGATTTCGTACATGTAGAAATCAATTTATGGAAACAAATGCAGTGCCTTAAGGAATTACAGCAGTCACAAAGACAACCGTCAAAAAGTCTACACACTCGTGTTTTTTTTTTTTTAGCCTCCCGGAGTTTAACAAGCTTGTTTCACACATTCGTTTCACACATCTGAATGGCTCTTTTCTGTGCCGCTATATCTGGCTGTGCTCCATCTCACTGACAGACAAACACAAGCTGTGCCAAGTCTCCCTTTACTAACACAAGCACTTAATCCCAACACCTTGCTTGGAGTTTGTCACAGTCACTCCAGAGTAGTCGAGTGTTTACCTTCTTACACACGGTGGCTTGAGCAACTGTCTGGTGTTCTACACTTGCAACTGGATTGATTTTCTGACAAGGGATGATGAGGAAGAGGCAACCATCTGTGAATGTTTTGCTCCATAGAACATGGCGTATGGGTCTGTTAAATAATAATAATAATAATAAAAGTCTATAAGAATATATTTCTATTATAACCATAAGCAAGTTATAACTGAGCTAAGGAACTGTTGATTGAAAATAAGCCGATGTTTAGGCCTAAAATCCTTAACTACTGTATATCCACAGCTTCAAATCAAAAAAACGTACCTGGATTGTAGTGGAAAATAATGTTGAGGAGATCTTGGTCCCCCCATGTGATGTGATTCTTGTATTTCTGGTAGAGTGGATTAAGCAAGTCCTCCCATGACAGGCCGCCAGCGATCATGCTGTTCTATAAAACCGAGATTGGCAGGTTATTTTCCTCAACAATGAGTCTAGTAGCTTACTTTCAAACATGTCAATAGAGAATATTTTTATTTACGGCTCTCACGGATTTGTGCAAGGTTGAAAGAATACTGCAAGCACCCACTTTCACATACATCTCTGTTGTCTCGGAGTGAAGCTGTATAAAAGGGCTTCAGAAGCAGATGACGGACAAGTAAGCACTAAAGCCTCGGTTAGGTTTTAAAGAAAACAACCTGCATTGGATGTCTGCAAGGTGTTATAAACATGTATGATGGCGGTGGAATTTTATAAATTGATACTTGACCCCTGGCTGAGGGGAAAAAACACTTATCTGAAGCAGGACTTAGAAGATGAAAGAATGTGTCTCAATTCCTGTTCAAGTCAGACTCATGACAATAGAATATGGCCCTGCCACCAGGGGGGAAAATAGAGATGTTCCGATACCATTTTTCCCCTCCCGAGATACCGATTCCAATACTTGGGCTCGATACCGAGTACTGATCCGATACCTGGGTGTGTATCTGTACAGTGTATAGAATTTCTTTTTTTTAAGTAAAATACTACTAGCCCTGTGTAACGGGTTCGACCCTAAGTGCACGGGCGACACCATGAAACATGGACACGAGGCGAGGTCTTACAGGAAAAAGGGTAATTTATTTAGAAAAATGGGTAAGGAAAGGGTTAAAGGCTCTCTGCGGCCTTTTCCACTTCAGCGGCAGGGATGCGAAGGCGGTCTCTACGCGGAAGTGAAGGAGCCGCGGGAGCTCGCGCAGCTTGTTCACGCGCTCCTCTCGCGGAGATCAAAGGCGTCCCCCTTTTTAAAGTCTCTGGGGCGCATCACATCGCCCCACTCTTGTGCCACTGCCTCTCATAAAATCCACCGCGTCGCAAAGTCCAGCTTCCCAACAGTCAGACCACAAGCTACACTCCCCGCTGTGTTTTATAGCGCCGGGATCATTAGTGGCGATAGCTCATGGGCCGTTGCCTGATTCTGCTGCCCTGTTCCTTCACATACCTAAAGGGGGTGGGGGGGGGGAGGCCGCCTAACTAGTGAGCGAGGAGCGATATCAATTTGGGCGCACGTCCATCACAGGTGCACGCCGTGACACTCTGTAAGTAAGCTAAGCTAGCAAAGCTAGCGGGCATAAATAGGTTATGTTTAGGAAAATGGTATCGGATCGGTACGTGGACTCAAATACTCGCTGATTCCGATGCCAGAATTTTTTTGTGGTATCGGCAGCATTTCCGGTATCGGAATTGGAACAACCCTAGGAAAAAAATGCATTGATGTGATAACCTGATCATCACCAGATCATACCGCTGCCTCCAGAGGCTTGTACAGTGGGGACTACGTATCATGAGTGCATCACTTCATGTGCTTCCCCTCTTATCCTGACACACACATCACTTCGGAATAGGATCAGTCAGGACACATCAGACCACATGCCCTTTTTAATTGCTCCGAAGTCCAATCTCTATGCTCTCTAGCAAACTGAAGCCTTTTTTTTTTTATTGTGTTTATTTATTATTTATTTAGTATTTTATTTTTAACAAGTGGTTATTTAAAAAAAAAAAAAAAAAAAAAAAGTACTAAAACAAGAGTACTAAAACACTATGTGATGTGATAGTGCTTGGGCCCAAACAAGTGGCTGAAAATAAATCAAACTGAAAGTGCATTTAAAAAAAAAAAAAAAAAAAAAAACTACAAAACAAACAAACAAAAAAAAAATCTAACCACAAAAGTGAATAATCATTAATTAAGGCCTCCGAGTGGCTCAGTGGTAACGTGCTCGCCCTATCACCCGGAGATCGCGAGTTCGATCCATGTAGCTTCTCGCAGCCTGAGGTCTAGAGAGAGCTGATTGGCCGAGCTCTCTCAGAGGGGCGGGATGAGAGGTACTTAGTGCTCCCACATTAATCACGGCTCTACAGCCAACCGGGGCACCTGAGCTCACGCAAGCGGAAGGAGCGGATAGCGCTGTCCTCTGAGTGTGTTACGCCGCTCCCAACAGTGCATGAGCAAATAGTTCAAAAAGATCAGCGACGTCACATGGTTCGGAGGAAACACGTGATAGTCTTCGTCCCTCCCGATTAAGGTAGTAGCTTAATGTGGGAGCTCCTAGTGACGGGGAGGAATTGGACAT
Source organism: Channallabes apus (assembly GCA_030522415.1). Taxonomy (NCBI): domain Eukaryota; kingdom Metazoa; phylum Chordata; class Actinopteri; order Siluriformes; family Clariidae; genus Channallabes; species Channallabes apus. Next base: position 23,960,599 of record CM060112.1, read on the forward strand.
TTCACGATTTTCTCCCTATTTTTAGTCATCACAACATTAAAAGCCAAAGAGTAGACATGTTTTTAACAGAGACTTTCCAAGGTTCCAAATTAAAAGCTGATATTATACTAAAAGGTAAACTGTTCCACAATCCTGGAGCAGCAAGGGGTTCGGTAAAGGCTCGATCTACTGTTTTTTTTTTACAATGATCTACAATGTTTTGACCTCAAAAATCTCCAGGATATTGCCTCATTCTGCACATTTACCAGTAAAATAGTTTCTGTCTAATAAAGACAATTGGCCGTCTTTGATCTTAGAAACATGGTCCCTGCCAGCAGTCTGAAGAGTCACATAAATTAGATAAACATAGGATATGGCGAGAAGGTAAAAGACTTTTTTTTTTTTTTCAATGGCAAGCTTTTATACTTTCCATTCATCTTCACTGACATGCTACTCCTCTGAGAGGGTTGTAAAATTCAAAAATAATGATCATCTAACATTTCATCTTAAGAAATGAGAAGTCATCAGTGGGTCAGGGCTCTAAGGTGGTGGTTATGGTAGCCTAAAATAAAACATCATGGACTTAAGGAGTTAAATGAAGAGTTAAATGAACTACGAGGGTGTATCAAAAACTTTCAAGATTCGTGTGCCCCAGATGTGGTTGTTTTTTCGCCATAAAACTTGGCAGTTAAAATCGCTACTGGCGGTCTGGCCCCTGGGGACGAATTCTCGATGCACAATGCCATGGATGTCATGACCAACGCACGTGGTCAGAATAGCACAGCTCCTGATGTCCACAGGACGATGTCTTTTGGCACACTGACTTATGAAGCTTGGTGCTCCCTGTGAGGGCACGTACAGCCGTTTGCTGCAAAACTTCTTGAAACTTTTTGATACCACCTCGTATTAAGAAAAAAAAAAATACAAATAAAAAGTTGAACAACCAACAGCAAATGAAATCAAATCAAATAATCTGTTCATCTTTACATCAGTATTGAGAAACCACATTACTTCTCACCTTAAACAGAGTGCTGCGAATGCGTGTGAGGTTCATCAGCATTACCCCAGAGTTGACTCCTGTAATGCCGTAGAAAGGGTGCCTGGCAAAACGACTATACCATCCTATTTTAGGGATCTCATGCTCAGGGGCCATGGCTGCCAGCTGAGTGCTGTTGAAGGCTTTCAGGAATTTCCAGATGTCATCCATTGGCCGGAGAAAAAGGACATCGGTGTCTACATACAGCAACAACTCGACGTCTTTCAGGATGACCTGAGGTTCAAAAAAGTTATTAAATTTGATAGAGATATAAGGACAGATTAGAGGGAAAAAAAAAAAAAAAAAAAAGAGAAGGTGAGCCCTTACTGGAAGGAAGAGTCTCTGGGCAGCACATGGCTTGAAGAGTTTTTTCCATTCCTCAGCATTCCCCACGGAAAAAGTGATTGGGTAAAGCTTGTACTGGAGCTTGAAGGAAAGCGGCCGTGGCCAGCGGCTCAACTGAGACAGAAAATTTATGTGGTCAGGAATGCTATCTGTGCAACAAATCACCCCCCCCCCCCCCAAAAAAAAAAAGACAATTCTGCCAAAACTCCTTTAGGACAAGCAAAGCATAATCCCAAATATGAAGGCAAGAATATCCATTTTATTAATCCTTATTAACTTAGGTCCAAACAATCCTCCAATCAAGGTTTAGCTTTGGAATTTAGATTGCACTGCACTGATGTGACAAAGGTGTCATGATATATGTTGGATTATGACAATGCACAAGACATATAGTACTGTGCAAAAGTCTTGGCCACCCTGTGTTTGTAGTACAAATTTTCCTATGACTTTATTTTTATTATAATTATTATTTTAGGACCTTATTAAAAAAGGGCAGTGGTGGCTCAATCGGTTAAGGCTGTGGGTTACTGGGTTACTGATCGGAAGGTCCGGGGTTCGAACCCCAGCATCGGCAAGTTGCCACTGTTGAGCCCTTGAGCAAGGCCCTTAACCCTATCTGCTCCAGGGGCGCTGTAAGCTGGCTGACCCTGCGCTCTGACCCCAGTTTCCTAATTGGGATATGCGAAGAAGAAATTTCGCTGTGCTGTAAAAAGTACATGTGACAATAATTGAATATTCTTCTTCTATTTTAGTTGATACAGAAGCATTTCTGGAATTTGAAAATTAGTATTCCGCCACCTAACAATGAGAAAAACCCTACAGTCACACTCCAAGGCTAGTTTAAAGCCTTTCCTGAATATGAAAGCAAACTAATTCATAGCAAATAATTTATTATTGTTCTGGCCAATATATAAAGAATGATGAATATTTTGGCCGTTTTAACTGAAACAAAAGTAATAGCAGGTGAGAATCTGATATACTTGGCAAAGCTATTGAACTTAACTCAAGACCAACAGATTAAAATCTACAGAAACATAAATTAAGCACACCACAGATCAACGTCAAATAACATCTGCACTGCAAACTATTAAAGACAGAATTATCCACATTAATTCATTATCTTCTTTCATCTTTATTCTTTCTTTTATAGCTTTTTGCTGCCTGCATCCTGCTTTCCTTTATAAAAAAAATAATTAAAATGTCCGTAGAACTGGACTCTAAAAGCTTGTGCTACATGTGGACGTGATCATTTTCTGCTGGGTTGCACGCCAAGTCCACATCACTATGAAACGGTTTGTTCCGCAGGGAGAGATCACAATGCCAAAAGCCAGAAGTTGTGTCATTGATATGGGTAAAAGATCAAAGCACAAATGACGTGAAAGCTTTTTCCATTCGTTTCCATCACGACCCTTTTGAACAGCCGCGCTGAAGTGGTGCTGAGTACAAGCTGGGACGTCCGTGTCTGACTGGCTTGAATACATTAACACACTAGGGGTTGTACAAGCTACGTTGTTACTATATGCATTTGGATTCATGAACGGTCTTCTCCACTAGACAGAGCAGGTTATTATAATTCGGCAACAAATCCGAACGTAGGATTTGAGTAAAAGGGGGCAGCGTGGATGTGTCGGTTTTCGATTACATCTCTATGCATGAGATTCTCTGAGGTTCAGTAGCAGGGGCTTGACTTTATAACAATTTAATAAACCTAGACATTTCTCATTTAACGCTGATATGTCAACCAAAATTGCCTGTAGTGCATGAATGAGTGCGAGTGTGTGTGTCCTGCGATGGATTGGCACCCCGTCCAGGTTGTACTCTGCCTCAAGTCTCCTGGGATAGGCTCTAAGCCCAATGAGACAGAATAAAGCTGTGTAGATGAGGAGTGAGTGAGTGAACTTATTGGACTTAACCTTAACGGTGGATATTCTTGAAATTTAAACAAACTGCATCTCAAAAAAAAAAAAAAAAAAAAGTTAGGAAGCAAAATTTTTTTTACATTTTTGTTTTTGTTAAAATGTCTCAAACTGAGAGCGAGTTTGTAATTTCAGAGAGGAGTAAACGCACACTGCTGCTGAGCAAATGCAAGCACTGGATTTATAACACAAAATGATAGCATCATTGCCAAATGCAATGTGGCACAATAAACATTTAATCCCAGTTATCATGTTTTTATTATTGCTCGAAGACAAATTTGTAATTGAAACTGAAATTCGATCAACTGTGCAGCCCTAAAAAATGATACATGCATGTGTAGATGAATCTTGAATCTTTCTGCACTGTGTGTGTGAGGGCACTAATGGCGCTTTTCCACTGCATAGTACGGCACGACACGGTTCAGTTCTACTCACTTTTGGGGGGTTTTCCACTGGGAACAGTACATAGTACCTGGTCCTTTTTTTAGTACCACCTCAGCCGAGGTTCCAAGCGCGCCGAACCGTTACCAAAACGTGACGTGTAAACTCTGCTGGTCACTGATTGGCCGGAGAAAATCGTCATTACTGCGTCACTGAACTTGCAACACAAGACACAACAGAACCGCTATATTTAGAACAGCCAGAGAAGGATCGGACGCACCTTTTTGTATTAACCAAAATTTTTCTTTGGCTGCCACCAGCCTCTTTTGAAACAAACTCCTTCGTCTCGCTGTTAAAAACATCCACATGCCGAGAATGAAGAACACCATGCCATCAATATGCTCCATTGTTGTGTGTTTGTTTGTGGCGCGTTTACGATGATGTCACGGCAGTAGCGGCGCCGCAACTAAAACGACACGTGAATAATCCCGCCCACTCTAAAGCGTTACTACACTGCAGTGGAAGCGCAAGCCAAGCAGAACTGAGCCGAACCGAAGTGAGCCGTACTGAACTGTGCTGTGCCGTACTATGCAGTGGAAAAGTGCATTCTGCTCCATAATGCTGAAGGGTGCAGGCAAAGTGAAAAGAAAGAGATTTATATTTATATAGCGCTTTAAACGATGGTCACTGTCAAAAAGCAGCATTACAAAATAAAATAAAAATAGAGAAATGAGTTTGAAAAGTGTAAAGAAAACTCCCTGAGATGGCAATATAGGGAGGAACCTTTAGAAGAACCAGACTAAACAGGGAACCCATCCTGATTTGGGTGATAAACAGTTCCAGTATGACTGCTGATCAGTCCCTGCTGTCTGTTAAGTTAATATGGAATCCGCTTTCGTCCAAAGGCTCAGGTACAGAAAACAGTTTATGGAAATTTCAGTCCTGAACTAATGAGTGACTGCAGCCACAAGTCATCAGAGAATTGCTGTCTACATGTGCCAAATCCAAACCCATATTCATGGTCCAGTGGAGCTGTCCCCAGGCATCACACGCATCCCAAGCAGACCAGATAGGACCTCCATGTGACGAGATCTCCACCCAGAAGAGGGACACCAGGATGAGTCACACCGGTCCGGAGGGAAAACAAAAACCCCCTAAATTGTTGTTTCATACTGTGATGTTGCCTCATTAATCTCCAAGAAACAAAGAACTTCTGAGAGGAGAAAAACTCTGACAGACACTTTATAACTCTACAAAGGAAGAGAAGTGATTTAGGCCATTAATCAAACTGTGTGACTGTGTTTGATCAATCAGTGCCCTGAACTATTTTTAGTTCCACTTGTTTGTTCCATCTCTGCTAAGGCAACTCTACAAATGGTCACACTGTTCAGGCGAGGTTGGAAGCACACAATTTTTTACAGTATATTTGCACATTGTAGCATTATGTTTCCCTTCACTGGAACTAAGAGGCCACAACGTGAGCGGCATATATAAATATTTTGGCAAGAGCAAGTGGGAAGAGTGGAGGCCTGACCTCAATCCCACTCACCTGACCTGATCTCACTAATACTAAATGGTCAACACTCCAGAAATTCTGTGGAAAGGCTCTTCAGAAAAATGGAAGTGGAAGCACATACACTGATCAGCCATAACATTAAACAAACAAAACATTAAACCCAATATTGTGTACGGTTCCCCTTGTTCCAACGGTGCAGCTCCGACCCCTAGGGAAATGACTCTCCAAGACCTCGGAGGGTGTGCTGTGGTGTCTGGAAGGTGTACGTTAGCTGCGGATCCTGTGTGTGCTGTGGTTTATGGGCTGGAGCTTCCATGGATGAGACTTGTTTGTCCAGAGCCTTTCGTGGTTGCTTGATCAGATTGAAATCAGGGAAATTTGGAGGACAGATCAACAACCTTGAAGTTCTTTGCCTGCTGAGCCCCATACACAGGAGGCTGTGATGCACTGGGTGTTCGGATACCTATAGCCAGCATTTACTTTTCAGGAACTTGTGTTGCACTGGATTTCCTGTAGGATCAGACCAGATCAGCTAGTCTTTGCTCCCTAAAGGCATCATTGGGGTCAATGATCCTGTCACCAGTTTACTAGTGTATATACTGTATGGGTGTTTCAGTTTTTTTCCATAGGAATACATGTAAATGTTCAGATCGCCACAGTTTTGACTTGGACGTCACTCCACCTGATCAAAACTGATGCTGGGTGACATACTTGACATGTATTTGTTCCGCTGATAGCGGCAGCATGGGATGGTGTTTCTGGGTTCCTGAACATGGACAAATGTTTTGATCGTGACCGATTTGTTTGTACTCTGGGATGTTCATGAACCGAGGTTCCACTGCAATTGATGATGCGTTGTTTGTAAGATCAATTACAAAATTCGGCTGCTCCTGTCGGTCGCCATAGTGGCCTATCCGATCCGCACAAAAAACTTGCCACAGGCTTTAAACCGCTTTATACCATTCCTGAGCATTTTATCCAGGCTTGGGACCGGCACTGCATCCAGTGGTTGGGGTTTGGAGATTGCGTGGGAATTGTACCTGGGCCTTGCACACGGCAGATGAAAAACCTTCCACAGGGCCATTAAAGCCCCCACTATATAATTGATAATTCACCTGTATGTGATCTACAGGTGTCCACAAAGTTTTGGCGATACAATGTAAAGTCATGGAGCCTTTCTGCCTTATCTTATGCCCTCAGCCATAATGTAGAAGGGTTTGAGATTTGGTAAGAAGGGCAACCAAATTCAGTATGATCACCCAAGTTAATTTCAAGTCAGTTTTATTTGTCGACCTCGATGGTCCACGTTCGTTTCGCGGCCAGGCACGATTCCCATCTCTGTGTGCATGGAGTTTGCATGTTCTCCCCCGTGCTTGGTGGGTTTCCTCCAGTTACTCTGGTTTCCTCCCACTGTCCAAAGATATGCAGGTTAGGCTAATCGGCGTTCCCAAATTGCCCATAGTGTGTGAATGAGTGTACGAGTGTGTGTGTGCCTTGCGATGGATTGGAACCCTGTCCAGGGTGTACCCTGCCTCGTGTCCTAAGCCTCTTGGGATAGGATCCAGGTCCCCGCAACCCTGAATACAGGATAAAGCGTTATACAAGATGAGTGAGTGAGTATATGAGGAATTACGGAAAAGTTGCAGAACACAGCAGAACGGAGACAAAAATCCACAAAAGAAGTGACCTTCACAAAAGGAAAAAAAAAATGAAAAGAGTTATGTATACAAGGAGGACATTGTGTGGGTTGATAATGGAAAATTCATAAAATTCAAAGAGTGAATCGCAGTAGAAAGTATGGTAGGACCTGATGTTCTGATAAGACCTGAAGTCAAATTAAACGTATATGATTCAGCAAGAGAAATGACTCGGGCCTGCTTTTCCTGATAAATTCTTGAGCATTCATCTCAGAGATAAGTCATCAACCAAGTGCAAGCAAGTACTGCTAAACATGAACAACCAAATATGGATTAAAATGTGATAAAAAAAATAAAATAAACCACAAGCTTTTCGTGATAAGGAAAGGGAGGTACATAGTGACAGTCAGAGCTCTAATAGAACTCTTACCTCTTTCTCAAACTGCTCTGTCAGCTCATCCTCTGCAAAGATGTGAAACTTGATCTTCTTGATGCTGAAGAGGAGTGCTGATTTAACCATGGTAAGAGTTTCCTCGAGTCGGTTTCCACAAGCGACCACTGCAAGGTGCATGATGTCCTCGGCTCGAGGGACCTTTAACCCGGACTGGCCAAGCGCGCTCTTCGGCCTGCAGGGGTTATAACAAGACACAAGGCTTATAACTCTCTACTAACATATTGGCTGTGCATAAAACACAAGACCATTTAAAACATAAAGCAGCTTAATTAGTCTTATTTATAGTTTAGCTTTAGTAGATGCAGCCTTTGAATGTTCTGTTTGATAACTCCACTATAACAGACAATGATGGATGATGTGTGTGGAGTCCATCCTCACATCAACCATGTTTCTTTCATTTTTAGGACATTACAAGTTGTTGCATTTTTCTATGCTCAATGCTTGTGCAATAGCTCTGATCTATTTCCCCCTCTATTCGTCCAAAATGACTTACTTTTATCCCATAGACAGCTCCCTGGTCTGTATTGGTTCATCCTTATGAATAAAAAAATGCAGAGGTAAAAACCAGGGCTCATACTAAGACCAAGTCAAGCTTGGACTTTTAATTCCATAGGAAAAGAACACAACTCTCTATTTAAATAGAATAAAATATAAAAACTCTCTATTTCTAAATATAACCCCCATGCTACACTAATAATCTCATCCTAGCCTTTCACTAGTGCTTGGATACCATCAAGGTAGAAAGTTCTCAGTACGCTGCAGCCATGATTGCTCTGCCTGCTTCACATCTGAAACGCTGGCCTCCCAGGAACTCCTGTAATAGACCAAACGTGAAAATTGCTTGCAGCTGAGTTCCTGTAATGTGCAAGTGGTGTTTGTGAATGATTTTGTATACGGTTCCAAAAGACAGATACGTCTCTTCCGCAGGTTGGTGACAAGTTATGTCAATTTTCAAGGATCAGGCGGATCGCTCAATGTTCACGTGAACAAATGTAGTGGGCTCCAAGCCTTTGAGATGGGATCATCATTCACGGACGTATAGCCTTCTTTTAAAAAAAAGGAAGAAAAAAAAAAGTTTGCACCATTCAAAAGATTTTACTGCAGCCAAGAGTCTAACCACCTTTACTGTGCTTGAAATCAGTTTTATGCTTCATTCATAAGAAACTTCTTGTGACACCGCCTTCATAACAAACTACAAACACCTGTCATTCACATGTTCTAATATTTTTAGTATTTACCACTTGAAAATGTGTGAGTTAAAATAAAAATACCACATTTGAAGAAGTAACATTTAGATATAAATATCAGGGAACTGATGTATATTCTCGAATTCTACATTCCTCAAACTAGAATTAGAAATACACTGACCTTGCTATTACAATATTTGTAGTGGGAACAGTATACAAGTCATCAAAATTATACCAAGCACTGTGTAATTTAGATTTTTGTTTTAATAAAAAAAAAAAAAATTATGTTCATATTCATTTGATTACAGCACAGAATGTTGTCACCCGTTCATGTGTGAAAATGATTCACCATGCCCCGAGAACTACGTTAAGCTGAACTACAACTAAAAACACTAATTAGGAAGACATGAAATCTGCTTGTCTCTAGTACCTGGGCAATTGATTTGTCCACCACTGCTTCATTCTGATATTCTGCAAAATTGGCTTGGAGTCAGGGCTCCCCATATCTTAAGCAGATGCTGCACCCATCACAATTGGTAAACTTTCCAGCACCGCAACCAGAGATGACCTTGGGGATGCAGTGCTCCATTTCTATTAGGATTTAGTTAAAAGAAACCAAGTCTTAAGACTAAAGAGAAGGGATGGAAAGTAGACATCAAAAGACTTGAACAGAAGAAGTTAAAAGTCAACCATAGACCTTGATACAGGGGAGAACAAAGCTGAGAAGTGAAAAAATGTGATACTTTTTCTGTCTGTCTGAGACCCAATCACACTACACACCTTAGGCACCAAGACGACCTGCTTTTAAGATTTCAGGTCCCCCTCACAAAACACTATGCTCTGTCTAAGAGAGATAAATTACAAAAGTTAGGTCAGTGCTCCAATAGATCGAAAGGCAAGGAAGTTAAATGTAATTGCTGGAAAACATGCAGGACTGAAACATTATTATGTAAGGATTCAAATATAATGTGACCGTGATGATCAGTAACCACACTTTTTGATAAGTACTGGCTAATAACATCACATCTTGATGTGCTTTATTTCTATAAATTTATTTCTATATTTATTTAATATACCGGCACATTTTCTTAAACAGATAGTACCAGCAATAACAGAACCCCTGTTGAGAATAATTAATTCCTCACTCAGCATTGGGTATGTTCCAAAATCTTTTAAATTAGCAGTTATTAAACTGATTATTAAGAAACCCGAGCATAGAAACTGCACTCGTTAAAGTAGTAAATGACCTCCTGTTGGCCTCTGATCAGGGTTGTGTAACTATGCTTGCATTACTCGACCTCAGTGCAGCTTTTGACACCATTGATCATAGTATTCTTCTTCACAGATTAGAAAATGTAGTAGGAATTAAGGGTACAGTCCTCTCCTGGCTCAGATCCTATTTGACCAATCGTTATCAGTATGTAAATTTAAATGGTGATTATTCTGCATGCTCTCTAGTGGAGTTTGGTGTTCCACAAGGTTCAGTTTTAGGCCCACTGCTTTTTTCCCTTTACATGCTTCCTCTGGGCAACATTAATCCGTAAACATGGTATTAGTTTTCATTGTTATGCTGACGACACAGTTATATGTCTCAGCAAAACCAAATGAGAAAAAACAGCTTACTAAAGTTGAGCAATGTGTGCAGAACATAAGAGATTGGATGCTAATTAACTTCCTTTTGCTTAATCCTGATAAGACTTAAGTTCTAGTCATAGGGCCGCATTCAGCTAGAAGTAAGATATTAGATCACACAACTTTAGATGGCCTCTTTGTTCCATCAAGTGCAACAGTAAAATACCTCGGCGTGATTATAGATTCCAGTCTTTCATTTGAAGCTCATGTAGATAATATTACCAGGATAGCATTCTTTAACCTCAGAAATATTGCCAAAATAAGAAATATACTGTCGCTAAACAATGCAGAAAAACTAGTTCATGCTTTTATCACCTCTAGGTTGGACTATTGTAATGTCTTACTGGTTGTTCAACTACATGCATAAACAAGCTTCAGCTTGTCCAGAATGCAGCAGCGAGAGTCCTCACTAGAACCAGTAGATGCGAGCACATTACACCTACCTTATCTTCACTTCATAGGCTCCCCGTGAAATTTCGCATTGATTTTAAAATACTACTCTTGACATATAAAGCATTAAATGGTCTCGCGCCGCAGTATCTGAGTGAACTGCTAGTGTCTTGCGATCCGCCATGCCTATTTCGATCAAAGGATGCAGGCTGCTTGTCAGTACCGCGTATTATGAAAACTACAGCTGGGGGCAGAGCTTTTTCTTACAAGGCCCCAAAACTATGGAATAGTCTTCCAAATAATGTTCGGGACTCAGACACAGTCTCAGTGTTTACATTAATGAGTTCCCCAGATCTTCCCCTTTACCCAAGACAAATCTATTTATCTATTATACAAACCGGATTCCAAAAAAGTAGGGACACTAAACAAATTGTGAATAAAAACTGAATGCATTGATGTGGAGATGGCAAATGTCAATATTTTATTCAGAATAGAACATAGATGACGGATCAAAAGTTTACTCCGAGAAAATGTGTCATTTTAAAGGAAAAATATGTTGATTCCAAATTTCACGGTGTCAACAAATCCCAAAAAAATTGGGACAAGTACCAATAAGAGGCTGGAAAAAGTAAATTTGAGCATAACGAAGAGCTGGAAGACCAATTAACAGTAATTAGGTTAATTGGCAACATGATTGGGTATAAAAAGAGCTTCTCAGAGTGGCAGTGTCTCTCAGAAGCCAAGATGGGTAGAGGATCACCAATTCCCACAATGTTGCGCAGAAAGATAGCGGAGCAATATCAGAAAGGTGTTACCCAGCGAAAAATTGCAAAGACTTTGCAGTTATCATCATCAACTGTGCATAATATCATCCGAACATTCAGAGAGTCTGGAACAATATCTGTGCGTAAGGGTCAAGGGCGTAAAACCATACTGGATGCCCGTGATCTCCGGGCCCTTAAACGACACTGCACCACAAACAGGAATGCTACTGTAAAGGAAATCACAGAATGGGCTCAGGAATACTTCCAGAAACCATTGTCAGTGAACACAATCCACCGTGCCATCCGCCGTTGCCAGCTGAAACTCTACAGTGCAAAGAAGCCATTTCTAAGCAAGATCCACAAGCACAGGCGTTTTCATTGGGCCAGGGATCATTTAAAATGGAGTGTGGCAAAATGAAAGACTGTTCTGTGGTCAGACGAGTCACGATTCGAAGTTCTTGTTGGAAATGTGGGACGCCATGTAATCCGGACCAAAGAGGACAAGGACAACCCAAGTTGTTATCAACGCTCAGTTCAGAAGCCTGCATCTCTGATGGTATGGGGTTGCATGAGTGCGTGTGGCATGGGCAGCTTGCATGTCTGGAAAGGCACCATCAATGCAGAAAAATATATTCAGGTTCTAGAACAACATCTAGTCATCTCTTTCTGAATTTCTCAACAAGATAATGCCAGACGACATTCTGCATCAATCACAACATCATGGCTGCGTAGGAGAAGGATCCGGGTACTGAAATGGCCAGTCTGCAGTCCAGATCTTTCCCCTATAGAGAACATTTGGCGCATCATAAAGAGGAAGGTGCGACAAAGAAGGCCCAAGACGATTGAACAGTTAGAGGCCTGTATTAGACAAGAATGGGAGAGCATTCCTATTTCTATACTTGAGAAACTGGTCTCCTCGGTCCCCAGACGTCTGTTGAGTGTTGTAAGAAGAAGGGGAGATGCCACACAGTGGTGAAAATGGCCTTGTCCCAACTTTTTTGGGATTTGTTGACACCATGACATTTTGATTCACCCTATTTTTCCCTTAAAATAATACATTTTCTCAGTTTAAACTTTTGTTCCGTGATTTATGTTCTATTCTGAATAAAATATTGACATTTGCCATCTCCACATCATTGCATTCAGTTTTTATTCACACTTTGTTTAGTGTCCCTACTTTTTTGGAATCCGGTTTGCATATCTATTTATTTTGATTAAATGAATAGGTTTTTAGCCTGTACTTAGAGTATTATGGTGAACTGGTATGTTTAGATGCTGTCTTCCCCACTCTCATTGATCACTCAGGTTTGTTGACGGTGAGGTGATTGTTTGCTTTACATCTCAGGGAGCCCTCATGTTTGTGTTTCCTTCTGGCTCTCCCCTTTTAGTTATGTTGTTATAGTTAGTCCTGCCGGAGTCTCTGCTTGCACGCTACACTAATATACATTCACATTATACATTATGTGACTGCGACCATACTGTATTCTCCCCTCTCCTGTTCTCTCTCTCCCCGCTCTCTTTCCCTCCCGCTGTCAAGCTATGCATGTTGTTCCTGAGCTGCCAGTGATCCAGACTCCCTCTGCCCTCCGGACCTGTCTGACCCATCCTGGTGCCCCGTTTCTGGTTGGAGATCTCGTCACATGGATGCCCCGTGTGTCTCTTTGGGATGCGTCTGGGGATGGTTTCACTCTACCATGAAGACTGATGTTAACAGCCATTTCTTTGAGGACTTGACTTGGCTGCAGCTGCTCGATAGTTCAAGACTGGAATTTCCTACAAGTCTACCCGAGTCTCCAATACCTACTCCATATTAACATCAACTGTTATAGCTGAACTGGCTGCTACCTAACACACAGTAGAAATGCTGATCAATTCCTGCTTTCTGTTTCACCCAAATGAGGATGGGTTCCCTGTTGAGTCTGGTTGCTCTCAAGGTTTCTTCACATCACCATCTCAGGGAGTTTTTCCTTGCCACTGTCGCCCGCGGCTTGCTCACCAAGGATCTGCTCATTTTGATTCATACACACTCACATTCCATACAGACTTAAATAATTATTTTGATTGTGTACAGCTGCTTTGCGACAATGACAAGTGTTAACAGCGCTATACAAATAAAATAATTATTTAAGTCTGTATGGAATGTGAGGAATAACGTTTTAATGGAAATCCCACTTGTAATGGGTTTATAGTTACATTTAATGCTAGTGGAAGGATCACAAAATTAATGCATTAGCCTAATCAGCCATAAACAGTTGTCACATCAATTTGCATTATTATGAATCTGAATTTGCAAAATCGCCATGTATATTAAAATTTCGTCCAGAGAACTGGATGTGTTCTCTTTTTTATGCCAATCCTTGTAAACCCTAGAGATGGCTGTGTGTGAAAATCCCAGTAGATCCCAGTTTCAGAAATACTTGCCTGGCACTAGTGACCATGCCATGTTGAAAATCACTTAAATCACTTTTCTTCTTCATTCTGGAGCTCGGTTTGAACTTCAGCAGATCGTCTTGACCATGTCTACACGTGTTCAGTTGCTGACGTTATTGGATGATTAGATATTCGCATCGCTCATTACATGTACTGTACTTCCCTTCTTAGCCTGATGCTTGATTCAGATTCTTCCACAAAACTGACAGCTTATCACTATGCTTCCAGGTTTTGATAATGAGTTGAAGGGTTCTTAACTAATGATCTTTTCTCCTTAGTTGTTTTCTTTGCTTAATACGGTCCAAGAAATTGTGACTTTTCTTTGGCCAGGCAGAGTGTACTTGAACATGTACAATCACTGATAGAAACTATAAAACAAACAAACAAACAAAAAAAAAAGCCCACGCACATTACATTCGATCACATTAAAACATTAATTGCACTTAGCCAAAATTAATGGAGAAAATCACCCACACTGGAGGTACAGTAGCTATTAATCTGTTTCTCCACACAATATTATTGTTTTATTTTAACAATTTGAAAATATAGGCTTATAAACATTTATATAATGGTAACCACACACAATTCCATCCAGTATCTTTGATCTTTTACCAAATTAGCTGAGTTGGACTTTCAAAGGAACAGATTATCCAGTATAAACAATACTATATGCCTTTACATGCTTGCATCTAAATGTTGAACAAGGAACTCACATCTCTGTTATGAATTTCCCTCAATGGATAGATAAAAAAAATAAATAAAGGGGTAGCTCAGTGGTTAAGGCATTGGACCATGGTTTGGAAGATCCCAGGATCAAATCCCACAACCACCAAGTTGCCACTGTACTTGACCCTCAACTGCTCAGATATATAATGAGATTAAAAAAAATTAAATAAAAAAGGTAAGTCGTTCTGGATAAGAGCGTCTGCCAAATGCCTAAATGTAAATGTATTCCTACTTACTATAAATTTATTGTGTGCACATGTGAACAATATACTAATAATCACCTGAATACACTTTGTGAACAATTTTGGACATTCACATGGGTCTCCAGAGTGAGACAAAAACCAATACCCCCCCCCCCATCTTCCTTTGGTCCATTTTTCGATCGGGTGAGAAGTCTGTGCTTAAACTTACCAGTCAGATTTGTCCCACTTATGAAAGTGTAGACTGTTCTCCAGCTCAATGCTCAGTGAAGCACAGGATTAACTAACTAAACTGCTTCGCTCTACGCCATTGTGATTTTCTCGCTACAACAGAGTCTGAAGTAAGTTCGAGCTTTGGGGAACAAGTGCATTTCTACAGAGACAGATTTTAGCCTGTTGCTTATCTTCATATCTTTGAAACTATACAGGCTAGAGATTTGTTTTTCTTCACTGTGAATACATGATTTGTGTGTCGTGTGTGTGAAATTTGTTCTTCTGTTAAAACTTTTGGTGTAGTGACGAATTTAAATACGTTTGACAAATGACACTTTTATATTTCTTATCAGAGAAAATAAGAAAATATATATTCAGTGAGGCATCATGCTTCATTTTTGTGGGGGTCCACGTATCGGCACACTTTAGTACCACCTCAGCCGAGGTTCCAAGCGCGCCGAACCGTTACCAAAACGTGACGTGTAAACTCTGCTGGTCACTGATTGGCCGGAGAAAATCGTCATTACGGCGTCACCGAACTTGCGACACGAGACACAACAGAACCGATATATTTAGAAACAGCCAGAGAAGGATCGCACGCACCTTTTTGTATTAACCGTCGGCCTCTTTTGAAACAAACTCCTTCGTCTCGCTGTTAAAAACATCCACATGCCGAGAATGAAGAACACCATGCCGTCGATATGCTCCATTGTTGTGTGTTTGTGGCGCGTTTACGATGACGTCACGGCAGTAGCGGCGCCGCGACTAAAGGACACGTGAATAATCCCGCCCTCTCTAAAGCGCAAACCGCGCCGAACTAAGCCGAACCGAAGTGAGTTGAACTGAACCGTGTCGTGCCGTTCTATGCAGTGGAAAGAGGCAACTGACTCTGAAACAGATTTCCTAGGGCCCAAGCACTATGACATCAGCACGATGAGGTCATCGCTATTGCATCATCGTCATCACTACTATAATGCTGATGTCTGAAAATAATGATGTTATAGCGTGTGTAGGGCCCTCTTGTCCTTCTAAAGACTTTTTTCCCCGTAGAATCCGGGGCTTTTTGAGAGTCTTAACATTCTCAGAGTCAAAAAATGCTGCTATTAGGATATACATGTGAAACCCGGGACACGTTTAGAACCGTCCTGTTGGGTTCTAAAAGCGTGCTTCTCCAAAACCTCTTTCCCCTTTTTAAACCCGATTCCAGATCAATCGTATGAAGATGATCCCTTGCATACAACTCCAGCTATTTCCGTATTCTTACTGTTTTTTTTCCAGCATTTAGACAGACTGCCCCGTCACCACAGTAACAACAGAAGCACAGGATGGAAAGGTCACAAAAGAGACATGGGTGGGGGGGGGGGGGGGGGGACAGTAGCTCATTTGCATTTAAAGCTACAGACATTGGAACAGTTTGTTTGGTAAAACAGGGATTTCCATGCTTGCTCTCCTTCCATCTCCTTTAAACTGCAATCTCAACATAGCAAGCTTGCCATGAATACAGCAAGCTTTATGATTTCCTG